>OX374626.1:10240000-11490000 GCA_947347705.1 Nymphula nitidulata | reverse complement strand
TTTCGGTACTCACTGGTCTCGTGGAATTCATTTCGGAGAACGTGCGATGGAATTGGACGAACTAATTCCTCTAGGCTCCTTCCATCACAGAGGCACCACACGCAGACTCTGTTATCACCTTTACGTCGTCGGAATATCGTCTATATTCGCACAAAGCGGTTTACTTCATTATTCATAATACGAACAGCTATGGAGTGCAACGTCGTCATCTGTTGTGTTTCCTGACAATTATAATGTCGGCCACTTCATGGCAAGAGTGAATAGTTATCTTCTAGACAAGGATGATACGTCATCGGGCTCCTCATCACCAAGGTAAAATCGAGACCAAATAAAAATATATTTTAGTAAGTATCTGCTATAGTAGGTAAATAAGGAATATGATCTTTTCTAAATTATACATACTCAGGAAAATCGTTGTTAAATCAGAGCAATCAGAGCAATACTACCACAGAATAACCAATAGTACATTAATGCCCAGAGATTTCGAGGTGTCATCATGATGACACCTCACCAACCTATAGGCGTCAGACCTTCCTAAATTGGAGAAACACGTGAGGATTTTGGGCCATAAGTATAACACCACGCTGGCTGGCTCTATGCGGGTGGATTAAAGCGGTTGCAGTAACAACAGGACCTGCTTAAAGTGCCTTCCGTAGCACGGAGTTTGAAGTTCATAAATGAAAATGTCATCAATTAAGATTTATTTGGTTGTATACTGTAAAAAAACAAAGAGAGAATTTAAATAACACATAAAAACTCCAAGTAGTGAAAAAAATAATTTTATTTACACATCTCGTAATCTTACGGCACACTTTTAAATTTATATCACATCTAGCATATTTAAGTCCATTTGAATTAAATATATACAATGTAAGGTCGGAAACAATAGCTGATCCATTATTTATTTATAAAAGCAAATTAACAAAGCATAAAATCACATCATTTAAACTTATAGTAGCATTTAACCACAACAAAAACAATCATTTAAGAGGTAGGCCCGGTGGTGGGGGTTACAAGGAGGTAGGCCCGTATGTAGGGTCGTATCTGGGTAGTACCACCGCCTTTCTTACTTCAGCCTTGAAACAGTTCGCTGCATTTCGGATTAAATGGAAAGATAGCCAATGTTGGGCACGGAAGGCATTTCACCTTAGGCCTCAGGATAACAACACGCCTACAGTAAGAAGCGACTTTTCCCTTGTTATTGCAGGTGTCAATAGGCGAGGGTTATACCTACCACTAGGAGGTCCGCCCGCTTGTTTGTCATCTAGTTGTATAAAAAATACAGTAAACAAAAGGTCATCTTAAAATATCTAGTATAGATATTAAATTGTATTTGTAATGCCTTAATTACGTAATATTGCTATTTTTGGTCGCCTGCACCTACAACTTAGGATGACCATATTTGAATATGAAAAAAATAGCTTTTAAATCTGGCACAGTTGTCTATAATTTAATGTCATTGTTGAGGAGCTTTCAGAGTTGAAGAGCTTTTGGCGGCCATATTTGGATCCAAAAACCCAAAAAAAAAGATCTATCGAAGAACTCGAAGCAATTATCACAATGCGGTGCTTATTTATTTAGACGTTTTGCTAGCCGTAAATTAGTGAATAAACATCTGTCGCGTTACAAAACTGCGCTTTTTGTATTACGGCTAGACGAATATGGTTACGCTATAATAATTCATAATGAATAATTAATTACTGGAGGTATTGAATAAGTTTACCTTTACTTGTATTTACTGAATATTTAATAAATAACTAAGGCTGGTAACTTGTTTTTGCAAACCTGATACAAATTTTATAAAATAACTATGTTACTAAATTTATTTCTTATAATGGCCGTGTCTTGCGTGTTGCCATAATGTGAGGTCGACAAACGGTAAGTGCTTGCATTCTACAAGTTGATTTCTGAAAAACAAAATAAACTTAATTAACTTAGGATATGATATTATTCCTAGAAAAAGTTTTGTGTGCTATATTTTTTCTTAACTATCAAGTCGTATTGATATTTTCAAGTGCCTAAGATACTCGTAGTTACAAAGTTTCAACAGAATTTAAAAGTAATCAAAAAGTTAAATATTAGATGTTATAAAAATTACATTTTGTTTTGCCTATTTTTAAGAGCCGAGTCGAAAACACCATAATTATCAAACAGTTATTAATTTAATTCTTTCACGGACTTTCCCACTTTCCCCTGCTCCCAGAAACAATGGAACCGGCTGCAATGTTCCTCATCGTTGCCATTGTGGTAGTATGGTGAATGATCTTAGGCACCATGGCCCTCTCTTTTGCATGATGTGCAGGTCTATTTTAATTTGAAATCAGGTTGACCGATTGTTTAGCATTTTTTTGGAATATTTAGACGTAAATGCAGTGAATAAAAAGAAACAATTTTTAATAAATAGAAAATAATTACAACAAATCTTTGAACATTTAAATCGGTGACATAATCTACGAGCTCTTATTGGCCCTCATTTTTACCTAAAGAATTTTAACAAAAATAATAAATATAAATAAATAAAAATAAAAAATTCAGAAAAAAATTACTTGGGTTAAAAACAACAATTTCATATCATAAGACCATTCATGTTTAATAAAATTGACTATCACTCTCACATTAGTTTAAAGTCAAAATTAATCTTTGATCATATTAGTTTTAAAATTCCTTTTCAGCTTACCCTTCTCTGATCAGCTGGAAGGCTTTAGGCTGCATCACGTGTATACCGTCAGCGTTGTCACAGAGTAACCGCGCCATGGATGAGCCTTGGCGAATGGACTCGAGTTGACCTGGGCAAAATAATTTGATTTATTACATCAGAAAATTAGCACCATCTTTAAATCTTAACTAGTAGGTAACACTGATTCATGTTTTTTTTTTTAATAAAGCACGGCAAATGACTCAACACCACCTGATGAAAAGCGGGAATAAGACACCATACTTATGCGAAGACAGCTTGAACCTACTGCACTAGCCGCCTCCACCTGGCCAGCCCAGAAGATGCCTTTTCACGCCTCTTTTGAAGAAACCCATAATAGTTTTATATCGATTTTTATTACTTATTTAAAAGATCGATGACTACAAAAAATTTACTTTACTACTTTAATGTTGCAGAAAGCTAATAAAATTGTAAAGCTCCATTTTATTCACAAAGAAGCAGTCATGTAGTACATTAATTTTGCAAAGGTAAACGTATAAGGACAGTACTTTTCTAAAGGTAACCGATCCCGACCCCTAACATTCGCAAAGGTAGGTAGTAAGATAGAAAATTCATAATTTACCCACGTTGTATCATCCATTGTTAATTCCTCAGAGACAAGATAAACTCTTTTTTTTCATTATAGGTATTAGGTATATAGTTTTCAAATATATTTTGTCATGAATATTTCTCTTTAACTTTTTGATGATGCTTAATTTGAGGTAGATTCATTAGTGTGAGTGTGTAATTGAGAAATTAATATACATAATTAAGTGAATGAAAAGAAGTTCAGTGTAAGTATCATAGGTGTCTCAAAAGACTAGGGTACTTAAAAGGTACATAAAAGGGCGGGATCAGCGGGCGAACCCACGACCTTTCACAATTTAGATGCTTTTTTGACTATCTGCTACGACCTGTCGCACTCGATTATCTTTGAAACGATGGTCGAGAAGGAGAGGTCATCTCCAACCACGGCGGCCAACGCTCGCCGTTCTTCCGCCCATGCAGGGCATATCTCCAGTGCACGCTGGGCTTCCTCATCAGGGCACCGAGGACTTGGGTTCTCATACCATCCCAGAATCCTCAAAATAATTTTCAAATATTACATATGTGGTGGTAAAAATAAAATATGAAAATAATTTGCTTTCTTTGACAATACCTTCTTAAAAATTTTAAGCGGGTCATATTCATATAGAGTTTTCTCATTTGACCGTTATTGGTGTACATTTGACACATTTAATTTTATTATTATTTTAATTTGAAGTAATTTTACTGTGGGCATCGTCCCAAAATAAAACGATTTTAACAATGAGAATTAAGAATACCCAGCACAATAAATGCAATATTGTTGTATCATAGTAAATCGGAATCTAGGTATCTTTTAGCTATGACAAAATAACAGTAAAAAAAATATATTTTAGAGTAAAGCATTTTTTAATAAAGCAATTGAAAGTAACATGAAAGATCTAAATATTGTAAACAAATCTTTTTCATATTTCTCCGGCCTATAGCTACAAATAGACAGCCAAAAGCCAGGTCCCTTAAATGCAAAATGAAACTAGACGACATGTTTTCCATTCTGAGTTCAGCATACAAAGTTTTTGTTCACGGTTTCATTTCTCCGGTCTGGGCTACATTCGTTCATTCAAATCAGCATGGCATATGTGTCAAACTGAACAGTCAAAGCACTATTTCTACGGTAAATTGTAAAGCTAGCATAATTTTTTTGTAAAGCCAGCACAATTGTTTTGCACTAAATGCGTTTTACGTGGTGTACCTACGTCATTAATTTATGAATGGGCGCGCTGCCGCTCTTTTACCAAAGCTTTTCCAGCTCCTACACAAATATTGTTTTCTGCATGTGTCTTCCAAAACTACTTTAGATGATATTTATGCTAAATACTTATGGGATTTAAATAGACGTTATGTTGTTGGATATCAACAACTCGTTTACTTCACGGTCAAATATCATGGACAATTAAAGAACTAAAACTCATTAAGCCCAAAGTATTGTCCGTTGTATTGTAATGAATTCTGTCACTTCCCTCAACTATTTAGTATACTCACTGGGAGATGCGGTTTGTCATAAATTATAACAAACATATAGCATTTTAGTCCTCTCTTGAAACGTCAAACTGTCAATTTCCCAAGAGGCACTTACTTGGCGTAAAGGCAATGTCTCTGTCAGCTCCGTTCTCATAGAAGTAGCGGTCGCCCACTCTGGTCCTGTAGAACTGTTCAGTGAGGATGCAGAGGAAGGTGGGCCCTGCTTGGGCGCCAGGAACGTTGCGCTCTAGTGAACCGGCTACCACCAGCTCTACATCAAGAATACTTTGGTACGTAGACTGGAGGACTCGTACGTTCTAAAGGCGAAAAAATATGTAAGATTAATGTAACATACAGGATGTTTGGTACATGGTATAACAAGGGGGCACCTACCCATGTTAATATAACTTTTAAAATTAATTTTGTAATTTCCCATACCTTTCCCTTACCTTTTTTGGTAGGCCCGTATTTAGGGCCGTCTGTGTAGGTACCACCGCCTTTCTTATTTCAGCCGTGGAACAGTTCGCTGTGTTTCGTATTGAAGGGAAAGGTAGCCAGTGTAATTACTGGGCATGGACAACATCAACCGCTAACCGCTTACCATCTGGTGGGCCGTCAGCTTGTTTGTCATACAGTTCTATAAAACACCTACATATTGTTTTACTGACCAAACTTTAAGGATAAATCTGAAACTTATTTTAGAATTTAGAATTTTTGATAACTCCTTAGTATTTATATGACTACGTTAACATGAGTATGTGCCTGCATTTTAAACTCCAATCATAAAAGATGCTACAAGTTAAAGTTAATTTAAGTTTCTAGTAAATTACTTACTTAGTTTTAAAACTATAATCTTCTTGTTTATCCTTTCATCAAAACTATTATCAATCTTCAACACAGAGACAATAAATATTAAATTTAAGTAGACAGATTAAAGAAAAGTGTCTAGACTAGAAAAATAATGGAATGCAAACTGAGCTACCTGAGTATTATTTTATTTAGTCTTCTAAACATTTGTAAAAAAATAAGAAAAAATTCAGAATATTAAAAATATACAGAACATAAATATTTAAGTATGTTTCCAGTAAAGTGCCTGGTCGAGGTGAGTTTGGAACAAAGTCCAAATGAGATTTCTTTGTTGTGGCTAAAACTTGGTTGCAAAGTTGATAAAAAGTTTGCAATGAAACAAATAAGCCTTGAGATGTAACGAAATGTTATAAAAATGTCCGTACAATCATATAAGGGTCAGTTAAAAGATTGTTGGTGTTGACCTTATTACTATGATTTGTGAATTTTTGATGAAATTAGTTTTTAACTTACCTCCTCCGAAATGAAATCCAGTAACTCGTGGAAGGATTTTGGTACTGGCAGACCGCAGGCAGCCCTGGTAGCCAGGTAGGTCCCGAGTCCATGATCACGGCCTCTTTGGATGTCAGTTGCACGTAAGTCGCCGCCAAACGTGTTGTTGCGCCTGGATATTCATAACCGCAAATTCTTAGTTAAGCCACAAGGTATAATCAATCCTCTATAGGTATAATCAATCTATCTTATGAATCACTAAAAATACTAATCTATGTTCACCAAAATGTCCTCAAAGAAATTCACTACAGCTAAAATCTCATCACTATGATTCCTCTTTGCTGGCAAATAAAGAGAATTTTAAAGTATTTTGCTTCGACGTTTCAATATAATTAAACTCATAATAGTACCTAAAGCTTTAGCTTGACTGCTTAAAGCCATATTCACCAAGGCGCCTTTAGTACAATATTTAGGTTGTCGATATTCCACTGCTTAATGAGAAATTAGGCATCGCATTAAAGTTGCTTTGATGTTAATGAAACCCTACTCTAAATTAAAGTTTAAAGAATTTTACTATTAAATCCTATATCAACTGGGCTCAAGACGTGATTATAGAAAGACTAGTAGCAATTCATGGGTTCTCTCAAATCCTCGGCGGTTCATTCGAGGATTAGAGCAGTTACTCGCCGTCTTATTGCAAGAAGTGGTTAAATGTTGGACCTGGATTAAAACTGAGGCTCTCATTTTTTAATAAAGACCGATAGAGACAGCATTATCTAAACTAGCAAGCCTACCACGATACTTTATTCTGGTTTAAATTAATAAGTAGTCTTATTAAGGAGACTAAGTTAGAAAAGTCTCGCCCATAACTAGGACCCGACTTTTTTCTGTTAATAAAAATTATTATGGTATAAAAAGTGAGAGAGAGTTATCCCAAAAATGTATAAGGACCCGGCCAGGCCAATGTTTAACTCAAAAATGGGTTTCAGTAGTCCATTTTCTCTGTATTTGCTTTGTTTCGTGGTAAAAACAAGAATTTTTATCGAAAAACCTGCAACACAGCCAAATATTCATCATAGCGACTATGTTGCTTTGATGACGTTTCGTTAACTTCTACGTCGCCCGCCATATTGCCATAATGAATAATAGTGAATTCGACAAATCATTTTAAATTTTGTATAAGTAAACTATACATATATGCGAATTATAAGTATTTTTCCCGTATTCAGGAGATTTCCCCTGATTTTTGGGATAGTGTACCTGGCCAGATATAAAATATCTCATTTAGATATATTACCCGTAGATTTTATTTACCCGTATACATATAATAACTCAATTGAAAAGGCTCACGATAGCATAAAATATACAATCAAAAGAGTGTAAGAAATTCATAGGTTTCTCCTACGTCCTTGGCGGCTAAGTAGTTAATCAATCGCCGGATTGTAAAAAGTCTTGAATTCATGTCTCTTTTTCAATTACTTCTTTGAAACGAAGTTTAGTGTAGTCAGTTACAATTATTAAACTTAGTAATTAAAATATAATTAAACTAGAAAAATTTCACGTCCTGAGGCAGGAATCGAACCCGCGACCTTTCGCTATCCGGGCGACTGCTCTGACCACTGAGCCACCCAGGACTTGGGATATCCCTGTGAAATTCTTCTAGTCTATCTGTATTTGGGTTTATGAGCTAACGTCCACCCTACAATGTCGAAATATTCTATTTCAACATCCGAAACGAGTATTTTTACAAATACCGACGATTCGGTTAAGTTGGGGCAGTGCTTTAAAATATTCTTAATTTTAAGAAAATTTGAAAGCACCTTTTCTAGTTTAATTATATTTTAATTACCAAGTAATTTTTCAAACATTTATAATAATGTTGAAATCAAAAATTAAGAACTATTAAACTATCCGAAAGTGCACACTACCTACATTTAGTCAACCAAACCAAACATCGTACTGCATTTAACATTTTGCGTTTCAACTGCATGTTGGGCATTCATAGCTTCTGCAGGTTGTACTGTATGTAACCAAAGTTTGTTCGAATAAAGGCGAACTTGACTATATTTGTATTCTAAAATTAAAAGTTATTTGTAACTATTTCATAACGCGAGCCCCCGGACTCTACAGCTGACAGAATTTATGAGTCTATGACTTAATAGTTGTGCAGTAGCTGAAGGGTGTCGTGTCCCGGTGTTTTCGCGGGAAGATACTCTGGCGTAACACGAATCCGTAAAGCTTGTTATGTAATGTAATAACAATATCGTAAAATATTATATGCTAGTCGTTATCATGTAACGACGGCATTTCAAAACAGTTTATTCTATTTTATTTCTACCAATTAGAAAGATGTTTTTGGTCGCAGATGTGAATCCTAAATGTTTCTAGATATCAAAACTTTCTACCTAATTTTAGAATATAGACTGTGAACACAGACACAGTACAAGGTCAGACTTTATGACAGACAGACTTCGTGGCAGACACACACTTTCACCAAGGATGATAGAAGTATTACACACGACATAAACACTTTTTCTTGATTTTTGAAACGCGTGCGCAGTTCCCAAGGCACAAGCATCTACAGATCACAGTTACCGCTTATTATAAGGCGTTCCATACGCTTTTTTGTCACTTTGCCACCCTTGTTGTTTTTTAAAACAAGATTTTTTTTTACTAGCAGGTATATGAACTTTCTTCATGAATTGCTCCCATGGAGGAAGGCCTGTGCCCAATAAGCTGGTTATGATGATGAAGATGACATGAACTTACTTGAAAAGAAATTGTGTTATTTCACTATCCCAGAACTGATCACTAAAATCTTGCGGTTGTCCAGTGAGTCCTCTAGCCAAATCATCAAAGGCTGTGCTGAGCTCCAACAACAGAGGTCTGTTGAACCAATCACTGAGCCGCACCGTGCCTACTAGAGATCTAGCTTCGGAGAACAATCTGTAAAGATTTACTCATTAGTTGCGAATTGCGATATTTAAATCCGACGCTATATTTAGAACTGTCACTTACTTCAAGTATCCTCTGATCAAAGTGTGGAAGTGCCTGAAAGCAGCAGTAGCGTGCTCATCCAAAACTGTTGGATCTACGTTGGGATTGTAATCATTAACGTACCCTCGCACTCCTGGGTATATAAGTTTGTTCTTAACCATGTTATCATAACCTGTGAAGAAAAGAAAATCTTGAGAATATTTTGTAGGTTAAATAATTTCAAATGGGGTTCTCCTGCCACTGCGGTCTAGTAGTCGAGACCCCAACCTAGACGTCTGGGGTCCAATTCCTTGTGAGAGCAGAAATTTTTTGCTCAGATTAGTTGGTGGTAGGGTTTTTTCCCCAATTTTGGCCCAATGGGCCAGCATGGTAGTGTTATGGCCCAAACTCCTCATGTGTTTCTACCATGTAGAAAGGCTTGTGCCCAGCAGTGGGAAGTATAAAGGCTGGTGATGTTGAGGGTTTTACCTAAGTCCTGACCGCTCACCATCTTACCTAAGTCTGCCGCCAGAACAACAATGTTAACTGCATTGATTCGGTTCCGGCAGTTGGCGGTAAGATAGCCAGTTCCTCTGTGGTTGAGGAAGCCGGGTATAGCTCGGCATCTTCGACCTTAAGATCACTTACCATCAGGTGAGATAGAACTACCTCATACTAATTGCTTTATTTCTTTTGTTTACGCATTTGAGATAACTTACCAAGGAAAATCGGCAGGTACTCATAGTAATTGATATGTTGAATCTCCGCTATGTGTATGCGCCTCGCCTCTTGATAGATGGTTTCATCGTTCCAGTGCGGATTAAGGGTAGCTAGGGCATCAGCAATACGGTTGTGCTCACGCATCAAGATTATTTGTAGGACTGTCAATTGAGGGTTCTGGTTCACGCGAACGTCACCTAATATTATGAAATGAGAAATAAATTTCTAAACATGCGACAACCGAATCAAGAAAAAAGGCATTTTAAGCACGTTTTAAATTTATATTTATTTTACTGAAGCTTAAAACTTACCAGTCAAATAACAAGGCTCATTGAGCGACTGAGCAGACTCGCATGTAAGGGTAATATTCGGGTCTTGGGGTGGCCATTCGCGACCACCTCTCAATAGTGTTAGCAGTCTGCCACCTTGGAAGGCACGAATGGGTGTAGCTTGACCGGTACTACTACCATACACCAAAGACAAGTCCATGTAGGCGGTGACTATTGATAGCTGTAATTTTTTTTATTATCGTGAGCTAAACCTTTATAAATTCTAATAAATTACACCCCCTATATAGGTAGATATGCTGTTCCATATTAACATTATTTTAAGCCCAAGCTTCATACATTTTCATCCAATCTCCGAAAGCAATAAAAATACTAATAATTAAGTTTTAGGTGGGATAAAATGGCGTCAGGTCTGTTGCTATTCACTAAAACTAAAAAAATTACACATGCCTCGAATTCATTTCACAGAAAAGAAAATAGCATTACTTTAAGAAATTTCAAGTTAAATTTTTCGGTTCTTTCGGTTTTTTCGGTTTGGTTCGGGGATACCACAAGGCTCGAATTTCGGCCCTCTTTTATTTATAATGTACATTAATGACCTAGTGGAATCTATATCCTCAAATTGCATCACATATGCAGATGATATTAAAATATATAGAGAAGTTGAGTCTACAAGCGATGCCGTGTTGCTGCAGAACGATATTCATAAGGTACATAATTGGTGTAAGAATAATGGTATGTCCTTGAATATTTCAAAGTGTTGTCTAGTTACTTTTACAAAAAAGAAATCACCAGTCCATTATGCCTACAATATTGATAATACTCTACTTAATCGACAAAATTTGATCAAGGATCTCGGAGTATGGCTGGACTCTAAGCTAAGTTATACACACCACTATGATAGCATCATAGCAAAGGTAAACAGGGTCATTGGTTTCATTTGGAGGACTGCAAAACCATTTCGTAGGCCGGCTAGTGTACTGATGCTGTACTATGTCCTTGCTAGAAGTGTTTTGGAGTATAACTCTGTTGTATGGTCTCCGCAATACAGTGTTCACGTGGATAGATTGGAGGCGGTCCAGAGGCGTTTTCTGCGCCATTTAAGTTCGAAGCTGGGTCTCAGACGAAAGTTATCAACATATGAAGCAAGACTGCAGTACTTTGCACTGAATACTTTGGAGTCTAGACGTTCCATTCAAGATCTTTGCATACTGTATAAAATCATTAATAATCGGTGGGATGCCGCGGATTTGTTGGGCCATCTGCCATTTAAAACTAGCGGTAGTCATAGAAAACGTAAGCTGTTCTCCCTGCCTTTTTGCAATAACAACGTCACATATAATAGTCCACTTTTTCGAATGTGTAGGTCATATGATAGTAATATCGATGGTTTGGATATATTCTCTCAGAGTTCATACTTATTTTGTAAAGCAATAAAACAGCTGTATGCTACACCTTCTGTTTGAAGCTAAAATAGACATAAGTTCATATAATGTTTAACTATCAGATTATTGATTATTATTGTTATTATTTTTTTGTTTCTTCTTCTTTTTATGTCAACGCTGTGTACAGCATTCATTGGAATGCAATTTAAACATGCTTACCCATTTCATATTATTTGTTATAAGAATGTATGGAATTGTATTCTGTAGTTGTACCTTTATGTAAATAAATACATAAATAAATAAATTTCAATCTATAGATAGGACGGTGTATCCCACGCATGTTTGTAATTGCAAAAACCAGGCTGAAATATTATTATTTTTTAAATTTTAAAAACCGCATATATCTCTTGTTGACATGCAAGAGTACTCAGGGCTGAAATAATTATACTTATACCAAGTTATTGAGTCAAACTCACTGGTTCAGCAGGCGTATTTAGAGGGCTGCATCCTCTCGTGCGAGTGCTTGTGGTCCTAACAAAGTTCATGCACTTTGTTCCTTGACGGGAGTGCACAGGATCGTTTGGTGGAATAAGGATAGGGGCACAGGCGGGGTTGGTAGACGAATCAGTAGTGAGTTGGCCACTGTCATCGCAACAAGTCACCAGGTCCTTGTCTGTAAAATTCAAAATAACATTACTCGTCAAAAAGCATAATAATCGGATTGACGAAAACAAGAGCGTTGCCGGAGGGCAAAGGCTACGATAACGCTAAATCGTCATACATTTTTTCGACATTTTAATCAGTAGATAGGATGCAGTAGAATGAACATTATGTTCAATCAACAACACAGGATGAATTGAAGTTTGAATGTGTCTCTGAGGAGCTCGCTGGCGTAGTGGTTTGGGGGGTTTAGTTTCGATTACGAAAACAAAATAATGTTTGCCTTAGTTAATCTATCAAAATTTGTAATTTGAGATCCACCGTTCTTCGCAAGACACGCTAAACCGGTGGTCCCAGTTGGTACTGCAACCGTTTTTACCCTGTGCTAGTAATTAAAAACGGTTGCAGTACCAACTGGGAGCACCGTTTTTACTCACTAACCTGTGCCAGCATGGTGGTGCTGTGGTCCTAACTCCTTGTGTGTTAATTCCCAGTAGAAGAACATCCTCAAAGTTTCAAAATTATGTACTTATTTACGGACTCTATTCTAAAAGAAATGGTATGTTGCAAACATATTTTTGAAGTTTAAGACTTGTGGATACATCAATTACAGATGTGACTGTATGATGTTGGTTAATATAAGTTACAAGGAGGTAAAAATTAGAGTTAAAAATTCCTGGTTTCTTTTTTGACCAAAAACTTTTTTACCTAAAAACAAAAGTTTACAACAAAACAAAACAACCGTCCACAAACAAAATGGTAAGCAAAACCAGTAAAAAAGTAAAGAAAATTATCTTATTAATATGCAAGCAAATTAGAGAAGTTACTCTAACCGTTGAATAATGAACACTCCCAGTTCCTGATTCGCAATTAGCCATAGAGTATCTACCAAATTTTGTGTTTGAATATAATTAAATAATTGGCCAGATGAGAGGAAGTTAATGAAAGAATGTAATAATTCGACCTTTAATAGGTGTCTCATTAAATAAATTGACATTACTCTTTATTGATTACTGTATTTTTAACCGACTACTTTTTAGAAAGAAAGAAAGAGAGAAAATATTTTACTATATTAAAGTACCTACTCGTATCTACTTAATTTTAAACAAAGGGGTAAACTTACGGCCCGCTTGATTTGTAAGCGGTTACTGTAATGCTTGTAACTTTGTAAGTTTTAAAGGATTTCGACATAACTTAAATGTCATAAGAAATAAGTATTTCAAAATCCTACTTCTCATAAGCTAGGAGACCATCTTTGGATAGGTTTTCGAAAACGTGCATACTATTTAACTCACGTAAAGATGTGCCCGTTGAAAACAAAATATATAAAGTTTTTTGATATAGTAAAAAAACAGTTTTATTTTCGATAAATTTCATGATTAAGAAATTGTTAGTAAAAAAATCACTCAGTGACACAAGTATTAGTATATTAAACCTGAATCTAAAGAAAGCTGTTTCAAAACTTGGCAAGCTAGACAATCATTGTATAATATTATAAGCGAAATTACACAGTGTTTGATCTCTTTCCTGTAAATTTAAAATGTTAATGGGGCAAAACATTGTGTAACTATTGACAAGGATAATTTTTCAAACATTTATAATAATGTTAAAATCAAAAATTAAGGATATCATATTAATATCGTTAGTATATATAATATAGTAGAGAAATATTTTTTGTTATATTCTAAACAAAATAAAATAATAGAGAGTAAGATATGTGATATCCTTTGCTAAATAACAACAATAATTAAGTTTATTTAAAAATACAGTAGGTACACCCAAATCACAAAACTTTTAACAAACAAGTAAACTTTATCCACATACTATTTTTTACTTTAGGACCATTCTTCGGCGTATCTGTTGAAAGTTCGTATCAATTAGAAACAGTGAATGGTAATTATTATCGGTAACTTTATTGAATATAGTAGCTTTCATTTTTCATCTTTATGTTTACAAAATTAAACATCAGGCACAGAGCAGTTCCAAATTACTTAAATACCTATATTTAATTTTTCTTAAGAAAGATTAATGATGAGCTTAAACATTATTTTAAATATAACAGATATAACATTTTACAGACCACTCGCCTCTTATTATACAGGCTACTCGGTTAGGGGTCCCCAGTTCAAATCCCTGTAGAGCCAGATGTAGTATGTATGATAAGTACTAGCATTTATTCACGAGTCATGGATGTTTGTATGTATAACTATACAATATTTATTAATACATATTATAAAGCTAAAGAGGTCGTGTGTTTGGTTGAACGTGCTTATCTCAGGAACTACTGATTCAAATAAATAAAAATCTTTTTGTGTTAGATATTCCATTTATCGAGGAAGACTATAGGCTATATGACATCACGCAATGACCAATAAGAGCTGAGATCAATGACTAATATATTCCTTTTCAGAGCTTTCGTTGTAAACGGTTATAGTTGCGCAAACATAATGTATGCCGGAATTGTTCTCGTTTATTAGCTCTTTGAAAAAGTTTGCGACAGATCTCTTTTAAGATTGACTCACTATGACCTTTTTTGGTATTCAACGTTGTTCTAAAATAATGCATTATCTGCGTAGGTGTTTTTCCATTACAAAATAAATACATTATTCATCACAAGTATTTCAAATTAAACAAAATTGTTCTTGGCATCATTTGATATCAATGAATATCTTAAGAGATATCATCGTTTTAAAATAACTCCGCAACTAAATAATGATCAAGTGCCATTACACAAGCTCTTAATGATGCTTACTTTGGTCTGGATAATAGGTGTGAGTGTATGATTATATTATTATTTCTTTTACACAAAGTTACATCTGATAAATTTTGTGATAATGATAAAATATGAATAATTCCGTGCTCAATACTTGAAAACGAATTGGACCTCATAATAACTATTTAAAAATTACAAAAGCAATCACATTTTAATGTTTTTGATGCGTTTAAACGCCTATTTTATTGTAACAATTACAAATAAAGAAAGAAAACGATGAAAAATTTATGCTTCAAGCGAGTATCGAACCCGGGTCTCCTGATTTCCGGCCAGACGCGATTACCACTATGCCACCGGAGCACTAGGTATAACCTACTAATTTCTTCACCTCTTTCTTTCCTTTATTTACGTTTTTATAGCAACGTTAATATCTCACCACTCATTGAAGTTAACACCTCTAATGATCCGAGAGAACACTTTTACAAGTATTTTTATTATTAAAGCTATTTTAATCACATTTTTAACCGACTTCATAAACGAGGAGGTTCTCAATTCGGTCGGTATTTTTTTTTCTTTGTATGTATACCGATTACTCCGAGACTATGATCCGATTTACGTAATTCTTTTTTTGGTTGATGCGGAATAGTTGCCATTTGGTCCAATAAAAATTTTTTCAAAATCAGTTGGGTAGTATGGTTTTTATATAAAAAACTGAAATCATTAAGTCGTCTACATATGCGTAATTGTGGATTTTTGTTTTCCTATGACTTTTTAGTAAAACGATACGATAGTAGGAAACAATATAAGTTGACGGTCACCCATCTAGCTTCGACCTTAGAAAGTTATCACTAAAAATTGTGAGAAAAAAAATTAAACAAAAATTAAAACCGACTTCAAAAAACTACTAACTAAGGTTAAAATAATTAAATTTAAGTAGGTACTCATCCCCTAGATACATATTTTTGGTGTTGGTGCTAAGTTGTTTCCAAATACAATAGAAAGTGAAGCACCGACTCCAAAAATATATTTTTGGGGGATGAGTAGACCTACTTAAATTTAATTATTTTAAATTTTTCAGTTTTTGAAGACGGTTTTAATTATTGATTAAAATTTTTAATGCTTTTTGATGCGTTTAAACGCATCCATAGCCTTTATCAGGAGATCACATTTACACAACATCTATCAGGAGACGCGGGTTCGAATCCCGCCTGAAGCATATGTTTTTTTTTCATCGTTTCCTTCTTTATTTGTAATTGTTACAAAAGCATTTTTTAAATCAGGTAAATAAGTTACGTTACGTGATTCTATATAGTTAAGATTCTACAAACATCTCGGCTACTATCTTTAGGCCTGTTATTAATCTGTGCTTTAGGTTTGATATAAAGATTTTAAGACCAATGCTCAATCAACTTGGATCGTTCTACTAGCAACATCACCTTAGCGCCGCGGCCGCCGCATTCTCATATTCCATAACGCTAGTCGTTTTGTAAGATTGATAAGTCATTTGAGCATTTCACAGGCTTACAATGAATTGCGTACAGTCCGTCACTTTCTGCGTCATGTCGAAAGCAATTAGCATTCCGCTTGAAGTCGAGTTAAAACTACGTTGTTAGCAACAATATATATTTCCAATAGAATATTTGTAAGTTAATTATTCTAACATGCTATCACTTTTCACTTTCATTGTTCTAATAGATTTCCTGACGTGAGGTAACACATAGAATCTCAACAATACAATAGGTTTGCTCAACCGTGAGACCTGGTGTCATGACCTGATCTGATTTGCCGTCAACGATTGACACTTGTATACTCTCCGGGAGCCAGTACAGTTACTTGTACACGCCGTAAATCTCGCCGGACGAATAATTTTGTGAAGAAAATTATTTTAATTTAAACATTAAATTTTCTACCGTCCTGAGGTTTGAGATTACTTCGTACCACAATTAAATCAGCCTAAACGTATAGACGAAAATGACAGATTTGTAGGTAAGTACTTATTATAGGGAAAACTTATTCCTACCAATAACATCACATATTTTTTTTATAGATTCTCTGCGTCATACTATTACGTGTCACCTGCACGGCCTGCTAATAAGGCAATTCAATCACTATAATGCGGTGATAAAGCATAATTGAATCAGATTTGTACTGGTATCAAACTGAAATATTAACGACAGTCGTTCAGGTTTTGTTGATATTGTCGCCGAGTTCCGATCCTACCGTCTTATAGTTTAGTGGAACATAATTTTGATAAAAATACGAACTAATAAATGTTAAACGTTTATGACTACTGCAATATAAATGTTTCATGTCAACTAGACACTATCGGTGTAAACTTGATTTTGTTACAAACTGAAGATACTATTCATACAGTTATTGAAGATTCCCAACAACCACTAATAATGTAGGTGAAAAAAATAGTATATTGTACTTCTGTGATCCTCAGTTTAGTATTTGGCCCTTGATTTGAGCTCAAACTGGGTTGGGTATAGAGGTAATTTCCGTTCGATTGTGGTAACACCTTCACCTTACAGAAGGTTTCAGCTAAATAACAATTGTTTTTAGTGTTTTTGCTGCAGAGCTCCGTGAAGTAGCGTTATGTTAGGAGCACGAGCACTCGTCTCCTAAACTGTCAATATTACCTACGCTTTTTCACAGGGTAGGTAACGCATAGATCGTAAGAGACTCGGCCGGGCGAGGCAGCGCTACGCGTGCCCGCTGCAGTATCCTCGACCAAGGCGGTCTCAAGTCAGGGGCGTGGGCGTGTAGTAGAGGGTGGCTCCGTAACTCATGCAAACACACCCCGCAATCGGGACAAAAATGGCGGGTACCCACGGCACTTTTCACCCAAGTCTGATTCCGAAAAGATGACGACAGTGCGTGACCTGAGTGGTATGCGATGAGCTTCCTCGGTCGCGCCGCGTGTCATGTGGCATGGCGGGTACCGTCAGTTTTTAGTGGGTATGTCAGCCGTAGAATCCGACATAACCCAGGGGCGCAAGACCCCTAGTTCTCCCTGGGTACCCATAAAGGGTTTTCTGACGAAAAAAAGGTAAGGCATAGGCAGTGCATAAGACGCTAAGAGGGTCTGTAGGCTACGGCAACCTCTTACAATCACCGCGTACGTTAATTTGGCACACTCGTCTAAAAAATACTTGCGATCTTCATTGAAATCGAAAATGAAAATTAAATTAAGTTTTTCACACTTATTACGGTAAAAGCTACTTACGTGATTGTGCGACGCCAGCCGTTAGCGACATATCATGGGTGACAATCTGCCCCCATTGTTGAGCATTCAAGTTCCAAATGGGGTCAACCAATTGTCGGTCTGGGAACAGCCTAAGGCTCACATCTCTAGGGTTTGGTAAAGGAGCACCGGAGCTAGCAACTGGCCAAGAACTGATTCCTGAAATAATATAATTCCTTAAATATATTATGTAGTCTTTATATACTATTAACTAGTATAAAATAAGAAGTGGATAAAACGTTACATATATTATGATATAATTTGCTGTGTATTGTAATGCCTTGACTTTCTATGTTTTATAACTCTTTTCAGTAAATATTAGCGATGTACTTTAGTAAACCCAAGCATGGGTATGATGTAATAATGACAAAACAGAGATCAAGAAACCGACTGATAATTATGAGACAGATTTCCCCAAAGTCGCATAAAAAATCCGGTCAAATATTGCGGTGCCCGACCGACGCGCGGGGCGACCGCCTTCCTAACTTTATTAACATTAATGCCTGTGACGTCACATTGTCATTTTGAATTCAATTATTACATTCACACGTAAGTGAATATCATATTTGAATTCAATATGTTATGAAATGATTATCTATTTATGATTATCAATATTTATTTTCTCCGTTATCTATTAACCATATCACAAACTCTTAATAATAATTAAATTATGCTTAATTTGAACTAAGCAATAAGTGTTTGTATGATATACTAAGTATTTATTAACCTGTTGCTTCAACTTCCTTAATTTAAATGATTAAAACTTATTGGCGAACATTAGAAACGCCTTTATTTTTATTTATCGTTTAAGCAATAGAATATGAGCAAAGTTGCAAATAATCTCAAATATTTCCACAAAAGACCTACAATTATAAATGCAAATTTTATTCATTCAAACATTGACTTAATACCTATTACATAATTCTAGATAAATATCACGGTGGTATTCGCTTTGCTTTTTCGCTTCGCTTCCAATGCTATGAATGTAAAGTGTAAACAGCCCACGGCAATCAAAAGGGAAATTAGTCGATACAAGTTAATATAATTTGGGGTTTCACGTAGACCGTTATATTACCTCCAATATTTAAATACTAAAAAAATCTAGTTTTATTACATTTTAATTACTAAGTAATTTTTCAAACATTTATAATAATGTTAAAATCAAAAATTAAGAATACTAGAAAAATGTGAATTTGGTAAGACTTTTCGAGATCTAAGTTACTGATTCATACTTTAAAACATATGGTTTCATTTACATGATTCCATGACTTGTCATGGTCGATTTAAATGGAACTTTATTTCATCGTCGTTGTCAAATCAAAATAGGCTTTTTACATACAGTCTGTACAAAAGTTCGAAATAAAATTTAAGGGGGTGGTTGTGTTCCTCGTCACGCACGAGTTATCTCTGAAAGTTTGACACGTTTCAGACTACTTTAATTTTCCGATCAAATTGATACAAACTTTGTCACACCTGCTCGTGACAACCCTAAAAATGCGTACTATCGCGTATCGTATACGACACACTACAGAAGTTATATCACGCACACACGCACACGCACACACGCAAATTACAATATCGACCCGCCGAAATGCCTGAATTACAAATTTAATTTCGGAATTCTGTAACACCCGGTATATGTATTTCAAAAATATAACTTATTTTATATTTAAAAAGCTTAACAAAGTATATTTTTTTGTATGATATAGATCTCATGTGGTATAGCAATTTTCAATAAATGGCGAAATATATGTACCTACCTAGGTATAGTAAAAAATTCATTTAAAAGCATTAATACTATTCGTTTCTCAGATCAATTCGTTAACTCGCATTGAATTTAGCAACTTTGAATGTTCTGGCTTTGCGTGTTAACGCAATAATTACAAATATATAATTGTCCATGCGCCCATAAATATTTTATAGGCCACTACCGAATTGTGACGTCACAATTCAGCATCGTTTTCTATGGAGCGTTTTTTGACAACTTGTAATAGCTCCACAAACAAATCGCTATACCTGAAACTATTTATTGCAGATACTCTTATACTATAGCTTTTGCAATACCAATTGTCTATTGACATACTATTCTTAAATGAAATTTTAAAAAATGTCAAATACCCTATTTCAATTCCCGCCTAAATGGGCAAATGCTTAATTTGACGTTTGCACGCCCAAATTGACATTGTTATTACCCACTTCAAATATTTATGGCCTCTATAAGATGCGTTTCAGTATTTTTTCGCAACGACCGTAATTTTGAAGCCCCGTTTAATGATTAAATCGCCAATGTTAAAAATCTTGTTGGTAAACGTAAAATTTAGCACTCCATAACTGACTAACTGAAACGTTAGTACCTACGCTTTAGCCAGCACCATCATTCCAAAATCAGGATTGGAACCAATTGTTGTCAACAAAAAATTAAAATTGCAGTGTTGAATATTGAAACGCCAGTTTGTAGGGGCGTAAAGTCGGTAATACAAAAACCGCCATATCCGGGCGGACACGATTGTCTGGGAAGTACGTGTCTACGAGGAATATACGTGTGAGTCTGGGTAAAGTGCACCAACGAAAATGAGGGATACTATAGCTATAAATATTATATTATATAAATTATATTGGCTAATTTAATTTTTTTATCGATTTTTTAACTTTTTTGACGTTGAATTTACCTCGCTGTAGACAAAATCGTGTAACTTTTAAAATAATTGATCTATCGCGATGAATCAAACTGTTTTATGATGGGTAATAATGGGGGGAATTTTAAAAAATTATGGACTCTTCTCAAAAAACCGGTTATTTTCTATAGATTTTTGCATAATTTTAAAAATTGCTTAATAAAATGCTTACTTTACATACCTGGTAATTTCAACATCAACAAAATTAAAAAAATCGATAATAAATTAAATAAGCCAATATATATATATTTTTTCGTCGATAAAATTAGCCATAGTGTCCCCCATTTTCGTTTGTGCACTTTACCCAGACTTACACTGTATATATATACATATATGTACTCTGTTGAAGAACTACGTTTGGAAAAGACATAACTCGATCGCTGACTACTCATTGAAAATGTGTCGCTGGGACAGCTTGTACCTACACAACGTGCAGCAACGAACGCGTGTGTGACTTTTATTTCCGATTTTATGACAGGTTGCATAGCCGTCCGATTTTGTGTGAACTAGAAAAAGTTTCCCGGGGGTGATTAGCCTCATAAAGGCAAGTCCTCGTTCAGACGACAAAAAAAATATTTCACGAGTCACGGATGTTGGTATGTTGTTCATATTTGTAATAAATTTACATAATAGGTACTATCTATATTTCTCCGTTATCTATTATTTTTACACAACTTCTTAAGTATATATACCTATTCACTTAATTTGAGCTAGAAAGCTTTTTTCAAATTTACGAAGCACGGAAAATGAGTCAGTCTCAATACCACTCATTTTAAGACAGTAAGAAGAGTATATGCGAAGACTGCTAGAGCACAACAGCACTGGTCTATCTACCCCTCTTCACCTTGCCGGCCTAAAAGGTAAGGCTGGCTAGTTAGTATGAGTAAGTGTTACGATTACTTTTCCATGGTTTTAGTAGGAATAATTATCTATTTTTAAAGTAAAACGTAGATAGTATAGTTTTATAAATAAAAATTCTAACTTGTTTTAATTTGAAACCAAGTATTTGCCCATTTAAAATACTGATGCTCGTTTTTACTAACACTTGTTTAGCGTTACGAGTCTCTTAGTGATTTTTATCTCAGTCTATCTAAAGGAGATAGAAAGAAACAAATGTAGGTAAGAGTCACTTAAGCATGCAATGGTTAGGGAAAACAGACATTAATTCCTAATTAATCTAAAATGTTCACTTATTTTTTTTCTCTATTTTAATAAATTAATAAAAATAAATTTAATTTATATAGTTTCTTCTAAACATTTTATTATTATTTACATGTAGCACCTGTTATTATTACTGCCTTTTTTATATATTGTTTTGATTATACATAATAAACTCCAAAGACCCTTTCATTCCCTTTTCCTCCCCCCAACGAAGTTTTGAGTAAGGACCGGACTGCGTTCAAACCGCCTTGACGACACAACGGTCAAATGTATTAGGATTAGGACCATCCCGTGATGTCATCAAAAAGCGGTTACGAAGGTGCGTCGCTGAGGAGTTTGGTGGGTGAGAGACTCCCCACCCCTCCCCCTTCTCCCCACCCCCTTTTCCCCACACCCCGGGAGCTGGGGGATCGGCTAGTAGAGCTTCTCCTCAGCATCAACAAAACAAAGGTATATCTTGTTAAATAAATATATTTTTTGTAGCCTTTAAACTACTTAAAACATAAAAATAGTCGTGTACACTTACCGTCTCCATAGTTATAAGGCACCAATCTTCCATATGGTGTCTGGGGAGTTCCCCAGGCTGGCCTCACCAAGTTGTTACATGATCCATCAATGGCCCTGTATCTGGACTTAGTACAAAAACTGGGGGCTAACCCACAAGTCTGAGCTGCGGGATTTCCACTTGTCCCCAGCGGAGGCGGTGGATTACTGAAACTGTGAAACAAGATTATTATGTAAGTACAGTTTATGCAACGACATGTTTGGGATTAGAAACTCATAAATACGCAAAATTGCTGTTGTCGAGCGTGTAGGTACCTACTACGAAAGTTTTGGTTTCCTATATGTAAAATCCGTGTAGTAAACTTTCACGAGGTTACGAAGAGTTTTCATATAGTTTAAAATTTAAAGACGTCTTTATTTATTCTATGCACTTACGCATAGTTTATGGTGTGCATGGTCTGGGAATTCGTGAGATGAAAACCCAATTAAGACACTGAAACCCCAGTTTACAGTGCATTTGTTGCCAGGAAAATTTTTGCTGTTGCTGACTACGTATGGCTTGCTAAGTTGAAATATAATCGTTAGAATTTTTTGATCAGCTCTGGTTGATGAGATTCACTTAGCTAAGTTCTAACAAACAAAACATTAAATCAATAAAATGGTAAACTCTTAACGCATGTAGTACTTGGGTACTGCCATTATGTGGACACTACAAAACAACAGTCATCAAAATGATTTTGTGGTTCTAGCCACATTGTCATGGTTAGTGTTTCGAATTTAAAAGCACTTCTTTTGCTACCTTCCTCAATCTTAAATATTCAACTAACGTTTTACAAACATCAAAACTTTAAAATATAATATTTTCTGTGTCTGAATTGAGAATATAAAATTGAGGACGACTCATACTCTGTTTAAATATTACTCAAACAACTATATATAAATAAATAGACTTTGTGGATTTAAGTGTGATAATGCTTAAAAAAAATTGAGAATTTTGAATATATTTACAGGGTTGTTTTTAAAACACCAAAAAACCTCAAAACCATTTTAAAATCTCATCAATACAACTTTTACTATGGAAGCAACTCTGAAATCGAGAAAAAAGTCAGCTGTTTTATACATTTCAGCTGAGTTCATTTGGAACTGTGTAAGGAACAGCTGTTTTTTTCCTGTTAGACACAAACATCACACCATCACAAGCATCACATTACCTTTACACTTTTTCCTTTATGGCGGTTAAGCTAATTCTCATATATTATGTACAAGAATATTAGTATACTTATACCTAAATATAAAATAACTAGTTTCCCATAACACATTTTTGATTAAATTTATTTATTATAGACTCTCTAACTATTTTAAGTTATGTCAATATAACTTATATCGCAGTAATATGTTATGGTAAACTAAGACTTATCATAAAGTGTTAAAGTTGGTATTAATAACATGAAGAACAACCTTGAGCCGATCTGACCGCCTGGGACCTGGAACTGTACTGGCGGTGTGCTGGGGATAGAACAGTGCTATATTACAGAGAAGCGCAACAAATAACCTTCGTGGTATGGAATAGGGTGCATTTTATTACAACACAAAGAGATTTACAAGCGAATTTGTGAAATATCAGATGATGATCTTAACTAAGTAAGCTTTCTATCAATAGTTGATTAAAAACTAAAAGGTCTTCAAAACCGTCGGAATCACAGAGATTAATATATGAAGCCGGAGGCTGGTAAAAAAAACAGATCATCAAGAGCATTAATAATGCAATGGTCTATTAAACCTGATGTAAATGTTCATTGCTTATTTCTCTTAAGAGACAAAAATACTGCTTTTTCTAAAGTTACTCTACAAATTCGTTCGTATAACTCCATAACAATGTTCACAGGTAGTCACGATATAAACAACACTCATGGGACATGTTACACCATTTCTCACTTATTCAAGTTTAAACAAATAGGTTTTATATTTTATTATTATATACATAAGACACAAAATGCGTGAGTCATACACAAACATGCTTCAAATTCACCTGCAAAAAGGAATAGACATTAATTACAACAATCATCAAACCTAACTTATGTAAAAAAAAATATTATTATGTATAAAACCACTTGTATTTATTTGCGTGTAAATGTATTTATTTTCAATAAAATCTGTGTCAAATTTTTATGTAGCTATAACAAAACGAAAAACACTTTAGCATGTTATTTTGTATTGTTAATTATTTATTATGTCTAGTACGTAAGTATATTATTTATACACCCTCACTTTTAACTTTTACTGAACTGCTTTAAATGTAATTTTATGTAGACTTGACTAAATGTATTGAAATTATTTTTAATAATAATATTACACAATAAAATATTTTAGTTCCATCAGAGTCTCCATACCCAAAACCATAAACTGGTAATCTTTGAGGCGGTGGTCCTGAAGCTAAAGTCCTCGCAAAATCGACTCCCGGTCCAGAAAGCTGATAACTTGGTGAGCCAATGCTGCTTAAGAAGCTCTGCACAGGAGACTGGATGTTGTTGTACGTCATCCCTTGAGTCAGGCCGCAGACGGCCAGCAAGAGAAAAGTCTTGCCACTCATCATTCTGAAACAAGGAAAATTAAAGTTAAATACCGAACTTTACGACCAAACCCCTACGGTAGAGACAGCACAATCTTTTAAGGCAATTCAAATTGCACATGGTATGCAACGTGACTTTGATATGTTTAGTAATGTATTAATATTAATCTGTTAATTACTCAAAACTCAGATAGGTATAACAAATTCTATTGAGGTATAGAGGGAGTTCCCCCAGTGAGGGACCATTACATTAATAAAAACCAATATCAAAACACTAAAAAGGATAAAATAATTAAATTTAAGTAGATACTTATTCCCTAGAAACATATTGTTTCTGGTAAAGAACTTAGCACCAACTCCCCCAGTGAGGGACCATTACATTAATAAAAACCGATATCAAAACACTAAAAAGGATAAAATAATTAAATTTAAGTAGATACTTATTCCCTAGAAACATATTGTTTCTGGTAAAGAACTTAGCACCAACTCCAAAAAATATCCCCATAATTATCTACTTAAATTTAATTATTTTAACCTTTTTAGTGTTTTGATATCGGTTTTTATGTTCTTTTAAAAATTTTAATCAAAATATTTAGTAATGAGTTTCTAAGTTCAACGCAAAATGGGTGACCGTCAGCATGTATTCAATACTCAATATATTTATATCTTTTTTAAAAATATTCTCAACGTATTGTTTCCTACTATCGTATCGTTTCACTAACTACTATCGTATCATTTCACTAAAAAGTCTTAGAAAAGTAAAAATCCGCATATACTTAGTAATATATTTCAGTTATTTTGATTTAGAACCAAAAAACATAACAACCGAATATAGAACCTCCTCCTTTTTAAAGTCGGTTAAATAGTAGCGCAAGATATCTGACCTTAGTTATGATTTAAATTTCCTTATATTAGTCCCATCCTGTGCTTTTTTTACATTCTTAATTATTTCCACGTTTTCTTCCTTAGACGCAATATTTAACAATCTGTATAAAATAATCAATAAAAACCAACATATTCACTGTCCGGTGTTAAGGGACAACTTTTTGTCCGGTACCAGGGGACAGCCTCCTCTCGAAATGTCATGTGCTTATTAAAAAACATCTTAGAGAACAAACAAAAACTATTAGGCGTAGAATAATATTTCTCCCTATTAGGTGTTTCAAAAAAGCAAGGAATGAGACACCAAATAACGATTAACCTGAGCACTTAAACACAAAAACTTAGCAGTAACACTTCTTTGGATTTTATCTGATGCACCATTTGCCGCCATATTTCAGCTATCGACCTGTCTCACTCACCTCGTCGCTGCGCAAGATTGGCGACTCACTTTCTGTGCATGTGTATAGCAATTTCACCATATCATCAACAAACGCGCATCAACCTGCTGAGATAGTATTCATGTCCAACGCTAGGTGCCGTCCGGCGTTGGAGGAACTACCTCTACATATTGCATCATATTTGCCATGCATGCAATAAATCATTGTCATTATCAGTAAGCAATATCAATTGTTTAAGTTTTAGTTACCAAATTTCATTACTTATTAATATCCTAGTAGCTGCCCGCGACTCTGCCCCCGTAGCTGTCGATTATCGCGCCAAAATTAAGGTACTCTATGTCCTTTCCCAGAATGTGATGTATCTCTTTACCTTTCAGCTAAATCAGTTCAGCTTAGAAGTTAACAAACAGAAAGACAGTCTGTCTTTCAGTTGTCTTAGTAACCGACAGAGTTACGGTAAAAAAAATACTCAAAATCAAACAAGAAGTGTGATACGTAGGGTACGGACCAAAATATTTTTTTGTAAACACATTATTTCATAGTGATATTTATATTCAAATTGTTAAAATTTGAGTGGAACTGTTAAGTGAGCCTAGCACCGCATAATTTAAATATATATTAGATACTGGTTGTGGAACGTGGCTATAATAAACAATGGTCAAAGCAACTGTTAATAGATTCTCTGTTTCTCTGAGGTCCTGATAGTTAAAAAGGGTGTTGCCTCTTCCACTTGCATTTTTAATGTTTAATTAAGACAATACGTTTTTAGTTTTTCATTCTACAAAAAAATTAAAAATAACTTAGATTGCTTGTTAATCAAATGTTTTTTCTACACCTGCTAGTCAAATTCTTTTAATACTTACCTGTCGAAAAGACCATAACAATTTGAGTTCAATTTGATATCACTTTAAATTGACGTAGTTTCAAAAATATATCTGGTCGGTGCCTGACGTATCACACAAAGGAGTGAGCAAATTGGTCTTTACTTTAATTATAATTCAATTTTAAAATTGAACTGTTATTTACTATCGTATAAGATAAAATTTGTATTTGAATATAGTTGCATATCACATGGAGGCAATTTACAAAATAAACATTAAAGAATGACGTTGAAAATCTAATAAAAAAAAAACAATAATTAATATTCTCTAAAACGCCAACAAGTACCCACAGTTAACATTATAGATAGAAATACAGGATGGTGCCGTCAATACGACAATAAATTAAAACATGGGCTAGTTTAGGTCATAGAGATGGTTTGCCACTTTGAAAAACATCTTATTCATTTGATAATTTTATGAAATTTTATATGAAATAATATAACATTGGCTGCATTACCCATTTCATAGAAATGTCATGAAATTACGAAGTTTAAAAAAATACCTACCCGTAGTTTGCATCATGTATAACAGAAAAACCTTTTTACGGGTAGATGGCCTTGTTTAAATAAATGTCAACAAATATTGATAAAAATAAATAAAAATTCGAACGAAACCTATATATCTTGATGCCATATACAGACGACAGCACTTTCAACGTAGCACATTCGTTGGAAAATGACTCTTAAATCACTGGGCTAAGGACGCAAATGTGAAAATTGATTATCTAAATTAGCAGCCGTATGTAGGTACATATGGCTGAAAATTTAGGTAATCAATTATAACAAGCTATCTCATAAAGTACCTACTACGCACGAGAGGAGATAAAATTAAAGTGTCACTGGCAGGTAAGCTTTGACATCAAATTGATATTATTTTATTAGGTATTAGGAATACGCAACCAGATACCAAAATAATATTCTTCACACCAATTTTTATGCACGCATATTATTTATTTATTAAGAACTTGTGTTATATAAGCTAGATATCTTAACATATATAAGGTATTACATTATAACTTAAAAATTTAAAATATTTATATGCTCGTTCACGGAAGTTAATATGGGATCAATTTCATTAAAATGCTTCACAAACACTGAAAAGCGACACATATGGTTATTTCAAATCACATTTAAATATTATACGTATTAACGAATAAAATTTTCTCTGTGATATTTTACCTTAAGTGGATCCCAAATTAAAGTACTTAACAGACAACCTTAATATACCGACAACAAATGCTCAGAGTCACCACAGAAATACTAGCCACCGTGACTATGTGGGTTTAATTATATAAATAGTCGACCATCTGACCAATAATGACTCATCTATTAATAAATAAATAATCGATCGATGAAACAAATATATTGACAGTATTATTTTTATCAACTAAATCAAGTCAATAAACTGAAGAAATAAGATGAGTCAATATTTTAGGTAGGTTCGAGTATCCCCTTTGACGCAAGCCTTTCATAGAAACCGCAAATACCCTACGAAAATAAATCAGTTTTCATTCATGCATAATATTATCATATGTTAGGAAAAGTTGTTGAGGACGCGCTTCTAATTAGGATAAGATTAGAGCAGCTGTAGTAGTCATTGAACCTTACTATGGAACAGCTGATTTCTTTCTTGTCCTCATAGTAAAATTGGATTCTATTGATGGGTAGAATGTTAAGCCCTTTCAATATGACTACATCCTTTTGTAATACCTTGTATATGTATGTATACACCAATGAGAAAGATACCTATATTAATCTGGAAAAGGCATCATCATCACCAGCCTATATACGTCCCACTGCTGGGCACTTCCTTCCTACATGGGAGAAACACATGAGGAGTTTGGGGCATAACACCACCTCGCTGGCCCAATGCGGGTTGGTGGGTTAAAGCGGTTGCAGGAACAACCGGGACCAACGGCTTAACGTGCCTTCCGAAGCACGGAGGAGCTCGAGATAACAAACTTTGATTGACCCATCCCATGATCGACCATGGCAAAAGTTGCTTTGTTTTTCGTATCGAAACCACAGCGCTCAAACCAATACGCCACCGAGCTCCTTAAGAAATGCCATAATAAACCATAATTTATTAGAAATATTATGAAATGAGTCAGACGTAGAAACATTTAATAAGATACTAGTGTATCCTTTATCGTTCGGATCTCAAACTATCTCCATGCTAAATTTCATCTAAATCGGTTTAACAGTTTAATCGTGTAGACAGAGAAACAAAGAACAGTTTTTTTTCTGATTAGTATGAACATTGTCTTTTTATATGCCAACCTTCACTGGACCAGCGCGGTGGTGTTATAGCCCAAACTCCTCATTCATTCACTCCTCATATGTTTCTACCATGTAGGAAGGCCTGTGTCCAGCAGTGTGATATATGTATATAGGCGGATGATGATGAGATGTCAATCAAATTATATAATAAACTTCTGGAATGCATCATAACTTTTGAACATATTAATATATGGCGAATTGTGTTGAAGCTGAGGTAAGTTGTCATATTAAGAAAGCTTGACTTTTAATCCTTATGTTGTCATCATAATTTCGTACGCCTCTCGGGTAGAAAGTAGAATATGAAGAAATATGTCAACATAATATTTATAAATACAACGCACAAATTTTCGTCTATAAAAATAATCTTTACCGAATAGGTAGGACTGAAATACGATACGTTAAACGATAAAGTAAAAAGATTTTCCTCTGAATAGAGGTAACCATTTTCAAAAGAACTTTATTACCTTTATCGTAAGAAAAATCATATTTTTTACTTTCGCAATATTTGTCTACCGTGTACTACTTTCAGGTCAATCGCGTTCCTCCTTGGTCCCACATTACGACAGATTATATTCGCCTCACTTAACACTTCAGCTGTCAATAATGTAATCTCCTGTTGGTAACGTACCATTTATTTCTATTGGAATACAGAAAAAAATAGCCTTTCAAGTTCTTTATCGAATATTTAAAAGCAAATGACCTGATAAACTGAACTCGATTATAAGTAGAATGTTTCAAAGTTCATTTTACCTTGTCTTGTTTACCTTTCATAGTGATCACTCTTCTTATATACGTTGACACCCGTTTATAATACCCTCGCCGTGCACTTCTTCATACATAGGAAGGTGTAACAAACTCAATTTTCTTAGAATATTGAGTACCTATATCAAACCTTTCATTGTTTAGTAAAACACACCCTGTACTTTTACCGTCTGATAGGTATACAAGTTAGCCTTTAATAATTATACAGGATGGCACATTTAGATCGGTCAGTATGAGAAAGTCTGAAACTCTAAGACATGCGAAAATCTCTTCTTAGGAACTATGTCATCAATTTTAGTAATAAGAAAAACTGATTCATACATTTAAAAAAAAACGTGAACTCAGCTCGCGAATCGAACCCGGACGTATTGAAAAAAATAACACTTAGATTTAGATATCGATTGTGTAGGCCTTAAGCAGTAAACGTTACTATGAAACATGATGTCTGAAATGAATAAAATGCATTGTTTCCATATCCTTTAATTTATTTTAGTTTGTGTTCGAAATTAACACCACAATAATATGAGGTTTATCACGTCTCTGTTCAAACCAAGATGTTCCATTTTCAAATGAGGTTTATCACGTCTTTGTATCTACATACTTATTCTAAGTGGACTTTTCAATTGATTATAAGTGTAAGTATGATTAATAGAAGTAAGCAATTTTACAATCATAGATAGATGATAATTATCGCAGATAATATGTAAAGCAGTGTATGTAACAAGTTGTGACACCAGAAAGAGTTACAAACCACCATAGATACAATTTTACGCACCTAAATGAATTGATTGTTGCATTGAAAAAATGGTGATGATTTCGAACACTTATATTAAAATAAATTGAAGGATATGAAAACAACGTATTTTATTCATTTTAGACACCATGTTTCATAGTAGCGTGTACTGCTTAAGACCTACACAATCGATATCTTAATAGAAATAGTGTTAGTTTTATTTTTCAAAAAGTCCGTGTTCGATTCTCGAGCTGAGTACACATTCTTTTTAATGTATGAATGCAGTTTTTCTTATTACTAAAATCGATGACATGGTTCCTAAGAAGAGATTTTCGTATGTCTTATAGTTTCAAACTATACCATACTGACCGATCTAAATGTGCCATTCTGTATAGCCATAGTAGTTTGAGTCTTGATGTTCATTCCTCCACGACACGACTCACCTGAGCCGAGGTCCGAGCCTTTAGAGGCACCCTCAGGTTGTCGCTCCTTCATGGCGCAAGCGGCATGGAGACTTTAATGTCCGTTTTCACTAACCATTCCATAGGCTTAGATGACTCCTAATGACATTTGTCTCTTTCTATCTTCTTTAGATAGACTGAGATAAAAATCCCTAAGAGACTCTTAACGCTAAGAAAATTAGTGAAAACGAGCATTAGAGTCAGCAGGACACCTCCCCCTAAGCTTATAGTTTATTTATCGGAGAGCTCGGTGGCGTAGTGGTTTGAGCGCTCTAGTTTCGATTACGAAAACAAAGCAACTTTCGCCATGGTCGATCCCGGGATGGGTCAATCGACATTTGTAATTTCGAGCTCCTCCTTGCTTCGGAAGGCACGTTAAGCCGTTGGTACCTCTTGGTCTTTAACGCATTGGGCCAGCGTGGAGATTTTATTGCCCAAACTGGTCACGTGATTCTTCTCCCATATAGGAAGGCCTGTGCCCAGTAATGGGACGTAAATAGGCTGGTTATGATGATGAAACATTGTTATAAGTAATATTGAATATTAGAGTCTAAGTAGTAAGATTTGCTTCCAATAATATTTTTAAATAAATCAACTGAATTGATCTACAAACGTTTGAATACATCCGTGGTAGTTATTACCGTTTGTGTGGCAGTTTACGTTTTCTTAGAAAATTTCAAAACAAATATAGCGGATATTTGACTTTTACTTAAAATATTTCAATACAACGCTAATTATGGCGGCGACCATTATTTCCGAAGCAGGCCGTAACTCGTTATTGGAGCATGAAACTGCACGAAGCGACCTTGGAACAGCACGCGGTCAATGGTCATTGACATTGACTTTCCATTTCATCGACAATTAGATCATAATTAGTCAATGGTCTAATAATTATCTGATTTCATTCAACAGCCTATTACGTCGTACTTTTGGGCACTGGCCTTCCAAAATATGCTAATCTATGCTTTGTCATATTTTTAAATGTGACATTCAACTTGTGTAAGATTTTTCTTTTTTTATTAAAATGGGTTCACTCTTGATCCCACTCTTGCTCCAAGAGAAGTCAAGAGGGGATCGACGATGTCGCGAACTGACCCGGAAGGTACCTATTCAGGTTATTTGCAGTAAGGAACACCGAAGTCAGCAGAGCGTTTCATTCCCTGGCGTACGCATTATAAAAGATGATGAAAATCTCTTATTGCGGATGTTTAGATATCATCCAGATGTGGGTGATAGCTAGTCCTCTGATGAAATGGGTTTGGTGGAATGAGCCCCGAAAGCTCCTAAGCAGACTCACCGAAGTAAAACCTGTAGAACACCGACAAGCAAGCGAATTTACGGCGGCGGTTGTCCTAGCTTTAAAGCTCAGTCTCCACCAACTCTTGGCTCTTCCTGGCTTGGCGTTCCACCGAATCCAAAGTGGCAAGTTGGTATTTGGCTAAGCCGTCCCACAGTTGAGAACTGTATTCCATGCACGATCAGACTTGTGCGCTGTTTCACCGATGCCCAGTTTCTTGACCGCGATTTCAGGATAGCACCGAATTTGAGTTGAGACGTCAACTTGATTGCAAGAAGCTCTAGATGGCCGGTTATTGGAACGGATGCACTCCGGAAAGTAGGAGCCCCATTGAATTTGACTTTACTTTGCGGTGAAGAGAGACGCCTGTGTTTTTCGCCATTGAACGACAGCAGATTGGCGCGTCCCCAGCGAGAGACAAAACTTAAAATCGCATTCGTACATTTCACCATTACTTGACAAAAAACGGAAAACTAATTCAAGGATGAGCCAAGCAGCAAAATTTTGATTAAATAAGGCGGGAGACAATAACGCCACCTCGCTGTCCCAATCCGGGTTAGTGAGCTAAAAAGCGGTTGCATCGGACCAAAAAGTGCCTTTCAAATTACTTATGAGTTCGTGATTAAAAGGTTTTGATAGAACCTTCCAAGATCGACTATAACGAAAGCTGATTTATTTTCATGATCGAAACCAGAGCGCTTAATCCACAGCGCAAGCGAACTCCTGTTTGATCTATAAACCAGTTGTAGGCGCCCTTCATACTCTTTTTATGTACACTTCTCGGGAGCAGTTCAAAGGGTAGTAGATAAACGTACCTAAGCCAAAGTGGGCATAAAAAATCTGACCATTCGCATTCAACCGTATAGTCGGACATTCCCAAAGTTGTAAGCAGTGGAAACACTTGTTGAGCAATCTTCCTGGATCTCTGGATTAGGCTCCTCATGCAGCGAACACGTGGTTTGATTTTCTTGGCTAAATTCACAAGTAATACACCTTGCCTTCACGAGATAACACAAGGGTAGATGTGTAGATACGTCTACTCTCCTTTCATGATGTAATTATTTAAAAATAGTGTCTAAGATCAATTAATAGTTCATTTGAGATGCAGAGCGAACACACACGGCGGAAATTCCACGCAAGCGACACGAATAGACAGATAGATGGCGCATACGTCACACTCGCGATTCCTTAAATCTCATGCTATTAGCGGTGAATTCAAATCTAAGATCCTTGCCCTTTTCTCGTTTGTGTTATCCACAAACAACAGAAATAATCCGAAAAATAAAGCAAGAAAACAAATGGCCAAAGCACCAGTATTTACATAAAGGATTGATAGTTGATCTAATGTAAAACTTAAACAGCAACATCAATGTGCAAAAAAGGATGGTAAACTAAAAACTAAACTAATCTATAATAATATTTGTATTTCTAAAATATGTACAGGTTGGTGCAGTCAATACTACCTACAATAAATTGAAAGATGGGCTATAAAATTAGTTCATAGATATGGTTTGGAACTTTCAAAAACATCTTATTCGTTTGATAATTCCATGACATTTGTATTAAATAACATAACATTGGCTGCATTATTTCATAGAAATGTCATGAAATTATCAAATGGATAATGGTTGATGGTTAGCAGTCATCGTAGCATAAAGACTCGACTACTACTCTAAGGACTACTCACGCGTTGCCGACTCTGTATAATCAAGATCAATGATCTCTGGCGACATTACTTACCGCAAGAACACAACACTTGAAACCTTCTGAAACCAATGGATGTATTGTGGGTGTAAGAAATGATAGCTTAACCCGTCAAGCATCAGATTCCAGACACAATTGATTTTTCAATTGTCATAGACTTCCAGAGGGATAACGATTTAATGCGATCTATCGAAACGGGCTCGGCCGAGACAGATAGCGATCGCGCGTGTAAATATTGAGTATTGAGTAAAAAATAAAAAAAAGTATCAGCGAAAATACACAAATTATTTTATTAAAAAATACCTACAAAGATTACAAATAAAGCTTCTACATGATTGTGAATATTAATGATGATGAAAGTAATTTCCTGTTGGATATAAATTATCGTTTACCAATATTCTTAAGTTTTATTATTTTTAAGAGGTCTTTTCGTAAAGTATATCAAGGCAAAATCCTTTAATCATGTTTTGTTTTACAATGTTTATCTGACTTTCAGATCCGTAAGATCTTTCAGTGACCTATGACATTACATATAAAAGTGCGTATTTGTTCAATGTATCGCCTCAACAAAGGGATTATAATGAGGTAAAATAATAATAATGAAATAAATATAAATCTAGCTAAGCTGTAAACTACTCGTTCCGTTCCCTGCCTGGTTGAGCGGAGCGATGGCTGGCAGTTGGCACATGCGTCATGTCTGTGAACAGGTGCCACCAGTCGGGACTCGGGATGGACATCTCTAAGCTTATTTGATTTATAATAATCTGCTTATCCACATCTAGTTTACTTAGTATATGGTTCTTAATATACGGCACCGTAGAAATTTTCCAAAATTTCACAATATACTTTATTTCAGACAAAGATAATAAAAAAAACCATAAAAAGCGGAGAAGAAAACAAATAATACAATAGGTGACAAGCAATCTCTTCCAGGTTATTGTACTAATTTCTATAACCGATAGATAAAGTACATGTTATCTTGAAATATATTTTCGAAACGGTTGCCTGTTGAATATTAATGAATATACTTAATCTAAACTTTATATTTATTTATTTTATTAGTTATATCAGATGTCCTAACCTAAACCACAAGCGATGATTCTATTATAATAATCGTTAATTAACCTTTTTAAATGTATTAGGACATCTTTCAAACGACCATCATTGTGCAAAGGGAGGAAAAATAACATACACTTGCTGTGTTGGTTCACCGTTCTTCTCACAAGACCTTGCTGACATCACAGATAATGAATAAATAATCTTGACTTTTACAAGAGTCTGTATTAAACCTAGACTTAATTTTTAAAAAAATGAAAAGTCTAATAACCTGAGCTCACAAGCAGTATTTAACCTTCAAGAATAAGAGAGATTTTGCCTCCTTGTGTTTGTTCAACCGTTTGTATAACGGGGTGTGTACTGAGGAATTATATGACATGATGCCCACAGTTTCTATTTATCGTCGCACCACTCGCCTCCGGCAGGGAGTTCATCCTCACAAATTGGAACCAAAGTGGTCGCGTACTGTACGGTTTCAGAGAAACTTTCTCCCACGTACGCTGAGGTTGCGGATTGAGCTCCCTGCAGAGGTTGCGGAATGATGTATCCAAGGACTTCTATTGCGCGTATCGTGAACTCTAGTTCCGGTGATTTCGCTGTAGTCTAACGATGTTATCTCGTATTTAGCTTCATGTGAAAATTCACATTCGAGCTTTACTGTGCAATAAAATTTTGTTGTTTGATCATGCTTTACAGTACGTGAGTCCATTTACATAGAAATATATTTAAACTAGAAAAATTTCACGTCCTGGGGTTAGGAACGAACCCGCGACTTTTCATAATCCGGGTGACTGCTCTAACCACCTGAGCTACCAAGGACTTGGGATAACCCTGTGAAATTCAATGTCGAAATAGTCTATTTTAACAAACAATATCTTATTTCAGCCGTGACACAGTTCGCTGTGTTTCGGATTTAAGGGAAAGATATCCAGTGTAATTACTGGGCATGGACGGCATTTCACCTAAGGCCTCAGGCTGACAACGCCCCTTCCCTATCAAGTGATTTTTCCTCGTTAATGCAGATGTTTATAGGCGGCGGTAACCGCTTACCACCAGGTGGGCCATTAGCTTGTTTGTCATCTAGTTGTATAGAAAAATCAAATATATTTTTTAACATTTAAAATAATGTTAAAATTATAATTAAGAATATAATATTATGCGAGTCTATTTTTGTACGTTACCAATAAATTTTATGTTTATTGGAAATTTTGTTAAAAATTGCAAGCCCGGTGTGGGTAATTCGTGGGAATTCTCTGAGATGTTACATGATTGTTACAAGTTTAAGTAATAAAGATATTCTATTCGTTTACATTGTGTTCTTTCGACGCATGACGGTATTGTATAAGTCGGGCAGTTCCAAATCAGAGCTTCTCACTCAACCGCTGCTTCCTACTTTTCCAGTTTTAGCATTCCTACCAAAGCTAAAACTATCAAAAAGACTCTTTTATATTATAGAACTATAAGGTGACACCCCGTGAACGTTGTTTGCGCCGAGACAACGAGGGATAAAGATATTGATATGACTTCTCAGCGCGAGGAAAAAGAAAACAAAAGCGCTTGCGCGTGTAACGTAAGCGATGAGACACAAATTATTTTATAAAAAAAAAACTAGAGTCCGCGCACCAAAGAAGTCCCGCGTCGAAGAGATGAACTTGGATGGATCAATTATTGATATTTTCCTAACTTTTTAAATCGCAAACTGGTTAAGAGTGGGTAGATTAAGGACATTATGTTGGCAACATTTTTCCAATCTGCTAACAGCGCTGCGTTTACGGGACTTTTTTTGTGGCGCGAACTCGGAATTGGTATATTACAGAAAAAATGAATCAACAATTGTAAATTATTAGTCATATCAACTTTTTAAAGAAATTTCGTATTGAATACCTAACGTCGTTTACATACTACTATCTAATCTTAAACTTTCATAATTTTATGAAGTCTTTGCGAAAATAAAGATAATTTATCGTGGGAAAATGTTTAAATAGTTTTTCTTCTTCCTGTTGTGTCTAGATAAAGATATGAAAAAATGTATATCTGATTTTCAGTATGTTAAGATCTTTCAGCGACCTATGGCATCACATTTATAAAAATCTATGAATGCTTTCGAAGTATCACCATAGTCAAAAAGACAGTTTAGGTGATGTTGTTGTGCCAAAGAAATCAAAGCATGTTTGATAATGATGTGATATTGAAATAGTTCACCAAGAAAATAGTTTCACTGCCTTGCCAAACGGCTTATACCTAAAAGTTATTGTCTACAAGGCTACATAACATTTACCGAAGGAAAGCGATTGCCGACTGTCACGTCGAACCCATAAATCTGTTGTTACAAAGTGGGTGTCAGGAATGGTAAGCATTCGCAGTTACCTTGAAACTAATTAGTCCTTAAGATATCTTTTCTGCGTTATTCGTATTAGAATTCGTAGAATTTATTTTTCCTACGGAGTAACACTAAAATATAAACGCTTTAAGTATGAAAAGAGTTTAAACCCCTCAGTAATCTTGATTGATTCGCACCTTCGTGTTAATATTATCTATCCGCTGTGACTATGAATATATTTAAACAAATTGAAGTATTTGGTAAAAAAAATAATGCGTTAATGTATTTATTTACTTATTTATTGAGCTACGAGCTATAGAACGAGCTATGTTAGGTGTTTCTTTGCGAGATATAATCAGAAATGAGGACATCCGTAAGAGAACCAAAGTCACTGACATAGCCATAGGATTAGCAAATTGAAGTGGCAGTGGGCAGGGTGCATAGCACTCAGAATGGACGGCCGGTGGGGCGTTATAATTCTACAATGGCGACCACGTACCGGAAAGCGCTAAGTAAGACGGCCTCCCACTAGATGGACAGACGACCTGGTCAGGGTCGCGGAAAGCCGTTGGATGCAGGCTGCGCAGAACCGTTTTATTTGGAAAGCGATGGGGGAGATCTTAGTTCAGCAGTGGACATCATAGGCTGGGATGATGATGATGACTTATTTATTTGTTAAAACTTTTACTGCACATGTAAGGTACAATTTGGTGGACTGAGTTTTGAGTGAATCCCTTTATAATAAAATGACAATGGTTATTTGAATTTCTTTGATAATTTTTTTATAAAAGAGTATTTTCGATAAGACAAGGAAACAGGCAAAAACGGGCGTGCTTCTATCGCTGTAGTACTTGACAGTTTGCTTTAAATACAACTCCGCTGTTTCAGTAGAGAGACCTCACTTAAAACAAAATTAGCTATCATGTATTTGCAAATATTTATCAAGCTCAGTGCTAAGCAAACTATTAACTGCATTCGCGATACTCGTAATAGTAGCCAGTGAGATATATCATAGATACATAGCTACCTATAATAAGTTTATTATTAACCTGTGGTGAGATGGGTCGATAATTACTTTTCTCACTAGTATCAATGTTTTGTTGTTAACAATTGGCACCACCACCGTCCTCCGGAGTGGTGGCACTCCTATTAACATCCGAACATGTTAATAGGAATATCCCACACACAGCGAGAAGAACTTTGACAGCGCTCTGTGCAGATGACAACCTGCATATTCAAAGTGCTTAATGCTAACGTTGTCACGGGCAGGAGACTTGCCACGTGACATTAACATGATAGCTTATTTGACCTCTTTAGACGTGAAAAGGGTATTGAGCTCCTGTTCGCCACAAGCAGATCCGCACACCGACCGTGGTGGCCCCAAGGGTGACTTCACCGTGAAATGGTCCCAAAAAAGGTCTGCTATACCCGCCGGCTTCCTAATACTTTACACCCATTGGCATGCGAGCCTTGAAATTGGGTTTATTGGTCAACTTCCAGAAATTGCAAAAGTCGTGCCTAAAATGATGGGATGCTACGATATCCTTTTTGGTTTGATCACTATGATTTTGTCACCAACGCAACCTAGATTTAAAAATCATTCGACTGGACTGCTTTTGTTAATAATGTTCTTTTGATGAATATTGACGTAACCAACTTTATTACAAGTATTAAAGGTATATATTTAAGCCTATAAAGCCTGTGTAAAACGTTTGATAAATCAAACCCTTACCTTTCTTTGAATAGAATGGTTTTACATTAATCAAAAACTTTTTAATCATACTTCTACTTCGGTTAGTTTACCTATCGTAAACACATTTACATATAATTCAACAAGAGACCATTATACGATTTTAAGCTCATTAATGTCTGCGCTTCTCGCTTATATACTCTTCAAGACTCGTGCTCATTTGCAAATGACTTTGAAAATAAGATAAAAGTTCGCCTCACGTACGCTACCATTGTTTGTTCGCCGCGACGACGTAAAAATACACTCGATACTTATGCTTTTGCCTTTCCACCAACATATACAATAAGGAATGACGTAAATTAGATTTTATAATTTACTAAAAATGAACTTTATGGTAAATTAACTAAAGAAATTACGATATCCGTTCACATGCTAACCTGCTAATCTAGATACAATAGTGCAATTGGGAAATTTAGTACGTTCATGATAAGCTTCTGATCTCCCGACTTATCATCTTCCTAATAAGTCGTATTTCGTGTTAGTCCTATTCCAAATACGGCATTGGAATGTGATTTTGAATACGTAATAATTATACTTGTGAATAAAATTAACATAATTCAAAATGTCAATTCTGTAGATAAATCTGTGAAAAATTAAGTCAGTCATTCATAACTAATGCAACTAATAATGAGTGCGACGCAGGTACTTAGAATGCGATGAATTATGAATATGGTGAGTTAGGATATAATCTTTTTAAAGCTCATGAGATAGTATTTTCTATTATGATAAATATTACTGATAACATAGCCTGTATTGATGATGTTAGAGCTTTAAACAGAGAATGGAAGAGAAAGACATAGGTTACATATTATGCGAGCAACATGTTTGATTTCAGGGGTACTATGATGTCTTACTTTTATTCAGTTGAGAATATTATCTCTAATAACATATTGCTTTATCACAATAAATGTGTGTATCATCACATCACCAGCCTATATACGTCCCACTACTGGGCACAGGCCTTCCTACATGCGAGAAACACATGGGGAGCTTGGGCCATAACGCCACCACGCTGGCCCAATGCGAGTTGGTGGGTTAAAGCGGTTGGAGAAACAACCGGGACCAACAGCTTAACGTGCCTTCCGAAGCACGGAGGAGCTCGAGATAACAAACTTTGATTGACCCATCCCAGAATCGACCATGGCGAAAATTGCTTTGTTTTTCGTATCGAACCCAGAGCGCTCAAACCAATACGCCACCGAGTTCCCAAGGCCTCTATTCAAGGAAATTACTTTGATAAAGCTAGCTGTAGCATATTAATATATGCTACAGTGGTAAATGTTTTATAAACAAATATTATCCTGAACAATAATCTTACCGATTCGTATAATAAAATAGCGAGGGATATTTTTTTTATTTTAGGTGGTTCGATTCCCGGGTAAGACAAGCGAATTTTAGAAGATCTTTGAATGCAGTTTTGTATTTATTCAAAAATAGAGGAAACTAACAGCTAGCAGGAGCGGGAGGAAGGAGCTAACAAAAAAAAATAAAGTAGTTCACAGATTTTTTCCACTCTGAATATTATGTTCGACATTATTATGTAGGTGTACTCACATTTACACACATAGCGTTAAAAAAGTAGGAAAACCCTTTATTTTTTTCAAATTCCATTTTTTCTCAGGTTCAATTCTAAAGTTTCAAAGATCTATTGCTAACAAACATGTTTTTTTATAAAACAAAAAAACGAAAGATGTGATTAAAACGAAGATAAATTTTGTTTTTAGCAATTTTTTTCTTTAAATAAAAGCTGCTTTTTTAATATTTTAATGCAACATTCGAAAATATTTTTTTTTCGTTTGTTATAATTGAATATTCCTTGTTTTTTCAGTGCAAAAAAACGACAAAAAAATCTTTTTGTTTTATTGTGAATGCTAATAACATTTGTGTGTCTTATTGTGAAAAAAATGTTCGTTTCGGAATTTTCAACGCTAACCATGACGGATTGACTAGAAGAGTCATCTCTTGTGTCTGGTTTGAGAGTATTTCACAAATCAAACTGAAAGGAAATATGAATATTCATACACCCCTGCATAGTAATTAAAATATTAAATTAAATTTTTTCAAACATTTATAATAATGTTAAAATCAAAAATTAAGAACACCCCTGCATAAATAATACTCAGAATATCACCTTTTAACACTTCGAATATTATTTTTAAAGTAAGCAAATGTTTATTTCATAATTTATAAGTCTTTGTTGTACCTACATGGCTACATCAACAGAAAATCTCACACACACTTCTCCTTGTTCTTGTTCTTCTTTTTCTTTTTTTCTTTTTACATACTTCTTAGTCCTTTCTCCTATAAGTTATTTTAGCCCAATCCTAACAGTGTCTAGACTCCGGATTAACCAATTCAATAAAGCCTTATGCTCTGTCTGGTATGTCAATGTTTAGTCCGGATAGTAATAAATCGTAAAGCTCCTTTCCCACGACAACAAAGTCGATTGGAATTTCATTTCATTATAGATATTAACTGACGATTAATTAGTTGTTACCTAATCCAAACATGTACTATAAAGTTTACTTTGAATTACGGAATATAAAGCTGAAAATTTACTAAAACCTAAGACTCTACAGATAAAACTATTTGAGAATAATAATTGTTTTATTTATATTCCTAATGACTAACCTGTGTTCGGTACAATTTTTTTAAAGAAAAACAATTGTGTTATCTTGATAAGTAGCTTTTTCAAATGACCCTAGCTATGTTTTAGTTACTTGTGTCTTCGAATTTAGCTCTCTCGCTCGTAAGCAGAAAAGTTATAAAATTTTTCAAACGGGTTCTGACTTCCTTCACTCGTATTCAAAATTGAAGGGACATAGCCAGTGTTGCCAGTGACCGATAGTCAATAGTAACACGAAACAGTTCAAAAGTAACATTTTCATGTCAAAAGTATCATATTTTTTTAAAATGCAATTAAAAGACTCTAATACTAAAACTTGTATCTGTCAGAATTCAGAACCCATTTTTCATTTTTCGGCGCAAAATGATTCAGAATTCATTTTTCATTATTTCGAAGTTTTTTAGAAAAAACTTGGAAAATGTAACAATATTTTGAGATCGTAAAACTTACTATTCACCAAAAAAAAGCAATTTTATGCTACTCAATAAGCGCAGTTTTATGACTACTCGGTGTGTGAATTTTTTCGCTACTTTTGTTTAAATCCTAAAAGTAACGTTAAAGTAACATTTTGAGCCGTGTAACATGAGAGGGACAAAAGTAACATAAAATGTTACAAAAGTAACATTCTGACAACGCTCATAGCCACATTTATATTTAATTTTTTCTTCCTCACGAGCGTTCAAGAGGAAAGCCGTGGAACTTAAAGTTCGAACACTTAAACGTCCCTCAAATTTTAAGGAGTGCTCAAGGTGACGTAAGCTAATAGTTACAATTTATTTTACTTTGACATTACTTAATCTGTCAAGCGGCGTTATACCTCTGGAAGTCTATGACAATTGAAAAAACAATTGTGTACGGAATCTGATGCTTGACGGGTTAAAATATTATTTAAAGAGGATAGATTTTAAGAAGCATTTAATTTTGAGTACTAACCGTGAAAGATCTTTTCCTTAAACTGATTAGCTTATCAGTGAGGTTGTACGCTTGTTTGCCACCCATAAAGTATATATAAAATAGCATGACACGCATTTCTAGCTTCATTGTGCAGCCTGGCGTTATTCATATTATTCAATCCGCAGGGTATTATTATTTGCTTAGAAACAAATTAGCGGTACTTATTATTATTTAGCGCTAATTTAGTACACGCACGCTGCAAGGGCTAGGTTGCCGGTGTACTTGATATAAAGAAGTCTTCATAGCGAACCGAGGAACCGATCTCAAGGTTAATCTGTTATGCTTAATGTGCTGTCAACTGCACATTTGGGGGAGATGCAGTCAGTCTGAGTCATCTTCGGCGCTGCACGCGTAGCAGTAGGAACAAGAGAAGCTCGAGAAACGGTTTTGTCTACACCGTAATGTCATTTTCTCGGGTTAAGGCCCGACAAAAATGACATTAGGGTGTAGACAAAACTCTTTCTCGAGCTACTCGTGTTCCTAGTGCTACGCGTGCGGGGGTTGTAAGCGTACTCGCTTAAGTAGACTCCCGCTATCCCTATAGGAAAAATGATACACAGAATAGAAAATGAGCAGCTTGAGCATATTCAAGTTTCACCTAGCACTTGTGTTATGTGAGAACAACTCGACAAATGCATAAAAAGTGAATCCGCATGTCACCACTTATCTTTGCATCTTTATAGTTGTATTCAACAATGTATTCGCGGAATAACACGGAACTGCTCGTGAAATGAACGAATTTCGCATTTATTTTCGAATGATAAAATCTTTTTTAATACTGTAAAAAGAGTCCGGATATGGGATATCGTGTTCGCTGCTGTTTTAAATTGCTACACATGTAATAGTCATTTTAGAAATAGAAGAAAAAATAATACTCGTATTTAGTCTTGGGATTTCCTTCTCCATTTCTTTATAGTAAAATTAGTCTGCTAGTGATTTAGCGAATTAGTCTCAAATAGGTATTCAATTTAACTAAGTGGTAGGCCCGTATGTAGAGTCGTCTGGGTAGGTACAGCCGGCTTTCCTATTTCAGCCGTGAAACAGTTTGCTGTGTTTCGGATTCAAGGGAAAGGTAGCCAGTGTAATTACTGGGCTTGGAAGGCATTTCATCTTAGGCCTTAGGATGGCAACGCATCTGCAACACCAAGTGATTTTTTCCTTGTTATTGAAGGTGTATAAAAAAAAATTAAAATTGAACAATTGAAAATCTCTAAACATACAAGGGACCATGGAGTAAATTTGATGATCTTTTATCTGCTGGATATTGAAAAATAGCTTACTTGTGCCAGTATCAATTTTTGATTTTGACAATACTTAAATAACATAATAGAATCTAGGATGACCTCAAAGGACAACGTCCAAAATGGGCTCGTTCGTGAACAACTACGAGTTTATTCTAAAAAAGTCGTTTACACCTAGTTTTGTAATAAAATTTATCGAATTATGATCACTGTTTGGGAGTATTAAATTTAATTATAGCGGAAATGAAAATTACAAGTTTTACCATTGATTTCCCTTGTACGGTGCGATTCATTGTGACTTTTTATTGTTCCCTCATAAATAAATAATTAAACCAAGCCATGAAAAATTATTTGAAAGAATCTGACGGTGCTTACAAGAAAATGTATGATGAGTACGAGCATTTGTTCATGAGTTATGGATGTTTATATATTTATTTACTATATTTAAAATGTTTATATATACATAATATTACTATCAATATTCCTCCGTTATCACCATTCATAACACAAGCTCTTAATGATGCTTACTTTGAGCTAGATAATAGGTGTGAGTGTCTGAATATTATAATTATAACTATTAATTAATTAAACCTACCTGTTGTAAACTCATCCTCGATTGTGAAAAAATATTAGAGTAATAGATTTTCGAATGTTTTATTTGGCCCTACAGTCAGATCTTGTATAAGTGATTTAACAATGTCACACGATTTCATTGATGTTAATAGAATTTGATCTATATCGATAAACCTTGTGAACAAGACCTTCAGATGTGTTGTGCGATACTTAAACTATATTTGTATTTGTGAGATAATCTAATATGATATTTGTATTTAAACAAGAACGCTTACGATCGGGATCGTGACCATAAATGCTGCCACATGTATAATATAATCACATTGTAAAATCTCGCCTAAATAAAACAGGTGGTACATAACAATATAAGTTTAAATCAAGCTTGAACAATAGGCCTAATTCTGTAGTCACGCTAAATCTAAATTCTCTCACTATAGATACAAAAATGACAGGTGGTTTATAACATAAAAATTAGATAGGTGAGTTTAATTTTCGAATGTAACCCTTAATTAGTCGAGCTTAAAAAATACACAAGCCGTCGCCAAAGAGGTGTGCCTCGTCCCAAATTTTTTACACAAAAAATAAAACACCGTATTCAAAACGAGGCTTTTCCTACCTTTGAAGTTATGCATTAAAATCAACTCTTAAGCACTTTTTTAAAGATAAACAAAGTTGTTTTAATGTTAGTTATAGTATTATTAACAAATGCAATATTTTGGTAATTAAGTACCAGCTATTCTACTTACTTTGATAACAACGTTAACATTAATTTAAATTGTCGCGTACCTATACACCCTGAACTGCGAATGCGATCTCCAAGCACAATCGCACACAATAAAGCACTATTCGCGACCGACTTACAAAGTTCTCACTGTTTTAAGAAGCTACTAGGAGAAATATCTGGTAAATTCATATTTTAAAAAGTAACAAATGTATAAACCCACATTCACACCTTCTAAGATTGATTTGAGGAGCTCGGTGGCGTAGTGGATTGAGCGCTCTGGTTTCGATCACGAAAACAAAGCAACTTTCGCCATGGTCGGTCCTTGGATGGGTCAATCTAATTTATAATCTTGAGCTCCTCCGTGCTTCGGAAGGCACGTTAAGCCGTTGGTCCCGGTTGTTACTGCAACCGCATTAACCCACCAACCCGCATTGGGCCAGCGTGGTGGTGTTATGGCCCAAACTCCTCATGTGTTTCTGCCATGTAGGAAGGCCTGTGCCCAGCAGTGGGATGTATATAGGCTGGTGATGATGAAGATTGATTTGTTTGGTTTTTTTTTTTAAATAAAAACAATCAGCTTCTAAAGCTGTCTGAATTTAAATTATTACACAGTATGATGTATTATCAGCATCCAACTGATCGAAACATTCTGTCTCTTATGTTAATTAATTGCGATAAGTAGGAATCAAAATCGTTGTCATATTTTTGAAGTTGACTGTACACCGTACTGAACTTACATTTAGTTCAAGAGTTAGGCTTTAGAATCGAACCCATCATCTGTTATGGGACGTATAATTTTTAAAAGATTTACTATGTTATGTCGATTAAAATGTTATTTGTCCAAATAAGTCTCGGAGAATGAGACGGAGAGGAAGAAGGGGTTTAGGGAGTGTGAGAGGGAGATGTTGAGGGAGAAAAAGAGTAAGAGGAGGTCAAGAACTAGGACGAGAATGAGAATTTTAGATGTTTTAGGTACTAATTGCTATCTTGTGTGAATTCACAAAACCCTTAAACAAAAACATCGCTTATGATCACCGCGGATAAAAATAAATGGTCAATATGAGCAACTAATAAATATATGTGCTATCTCTGTTAATTTGTACCTACTGTAGTGAGCCGAAAGACACAGACGTTCGTTTGACTAATCAAAAACCAACATCAGGGCCAATAGCGACTTAGCAAACAATACGCACAGCGTAATAAGCACGTAGGCCTATCTTTAGTTTTCCTGAAAAGCTCACTTTTTTGAGATACGCGATGATAGATATTCGGCGACGAAATGTTATTGTTGACGCACAGTTACAATAACAAGAGGTTGTTCCAGCTTCGAGAAAGTAATTAACAATACTCAAAATATTTAGGCCTTTATAAAAACAACAACAAAAATATTTGGAGGGAAATTTTCTCTTTATTTGTTGAGCATAAGACATCTACACCATAATTGCTTCGACTATATATTATTTCGTGTTCGTCTTGTTGTTTGAGTGTGGGTTTCATTACGTAATGAGTAACAATTATGAAGCTTGGTTTAGGCGAGTTGTAAAAGGTTTTGGATATACCTATCAATCCGGTCCAATATAATTAGACATATCTAATTTAATTATATCCGTTAAAACTCAACGGACATAATAATTAGACATTATCTAGGTTTTATTGCCTAGGTATCAATTTTCATTTACACTAATGTTTTGTATCGTTTTATTTTGCTGAATACCTACAGATTAAAATAAAATAAAATAAATCCCAAAGAACTTCTCAGTCAGGCATAGCAAATGAAAACAGTTTTAGTAAAATGCATGATGATCAAAACCAAGGAAAGTGTATGTAGTGTATGTAAATATTATACTTCGCTATTAAAATGAATGTTCGACACTTCGATTATTATAAATGCCATTTTTGTAACATGTTTACCAAAATCCTAAAACAAGCATTATTAAATCATCCTAAGTAAAAACTGAGAAATCGAATTCTCATTCGATTTCTCAGTTTTTACTTAGGATGATTTGATTTGATTTGACTGCAATGACGACAGTTAACAGCTAATGTCACTTATCAGTCAAATAATTACCGTTACATTTCAGGTATTTTTCGTGTTAAAATATAATTAAATGATGTTTCAAAAATAATATTTATCAATAATTCAACAGTTTAACATTTGGAGGAGGAAAACAGTACTCTCTTATTTTGTTATATGTTTTTGTATTTAGTGTTTTGCTTAAATTATTGTATTTTTAAGTCGTATGTGGGGTAAATAACGTCAAATGTGAAAGTATTACCGAAAGTTTGCACTAAGGACTATTAAAATAGGTTAAAAAACTTAAAATATACGATAATTCATGATTTTATTTTTATAATTTGATACCTTAGTGGTGTTCTTGTAAATGCTGAAAAAGTTACCTAGACAGAAATTGGCCATGTCCTTTCAAGTATATTTGGACTATACTCTTTTCGGGTGACTTTTCTATTTACATAATGCAAGATAAAAGTGTGTTAATTTCGCTACTCTTCATTTGGTTTGCAAAATGAGATAGACGACTTAATTTCGCATTATCGCTAACACATACGAGGCTACGACTAAATTAATAGACTGATATGACTGATATTTAATCAAAAATATCAATTTGTCCTGTGAATGTTAATGATACCATTCTTCTTATCTCTAGTTTACTTTCACTTAATCAGTAACTACCAATAATTCACTGACATGTAACTAATGGATTTGAATGTGTAATTAAGTAGACTTTACATTATGTAGTTATTTGCAACTAGATAACAATTTGAGCACTTGAACACTTGATGACCCATTAAGTGTTATGCGATGAGTGAGACATTAGTCATAACGGTAATTATAATAGGTATATTCGGGATGTTTACCATTTAATTTGTTAAATACGAGTTCCCGATATTTTGGTGCCGTTGCACGTCCCATAATCACGGGATGGCAACGAGAAGCCGTGATCTCTTTTGCTGTATTAAAAACCACTGCCATCTCTATTATGTTCTGATCAGCCAGTATCGCCGCTATACGAATTCTTATAGGGGTTTTCGCGGCACAGCTTCCATACAAACTTTCATGTCGAAAATATTGGAAGCGAACAAACCGATTAAAACAAACTTGCTAGGCATAAGCAAGTCAGGCTAGTCTTATTAGTACTAAGAGAATTTTTCGAAAAGTCTAAATTTTAAGTCGCAATTTATACCTTAATGAAATTGATTAATATTTTCTATTTCTATATTACGTTATAGTAATATGTTTGAGTAGCCGGCACATTAACGATATATGATAAATATAATCACTTCAAACAAATTTTACTCCAAATCATGCTTGAATGTCCTCCATATAATTATAGCCAGTGCGTAAGAGTTAGTTTTGACATCAGTTTGGCTTTTTATACTTTACGAATGTAGGTCCTGACTCCTGAGATTATAAAGTTTTACTCTGATTTACAAAATTAAAGAAAAGCTTATAGTTTCATTTTCAACCCTTTGTTCCTTATGAGCTCGCCACATAAAATAGAATCAAGTGTTTCATTGAATTTTACTGTAGTTGTAAATATATGTATAGTATAAATTAATAACGTAAGCTTAATTAATATGTGTTCCTTTTATATTATTATGATTAATGAGTCGACGGTATAATTATATTAGTGCATCCTTCTCTATTCTGTTATTGCAGTAGGTACCCGTCAGGGTCCACAATAATCCTTCTGTTGTATTTACCATCCCATATATGGACATTGTGGTTTAAAATTAATATTGAAATTCAATTTATTATTTAATGTTGACTTGGTGTTCATGATTAAATGCTCAATAAGTAATTTCTCTTTGTTAATAATTATAGCCAATATCCATACTTTGCATGTTAGATTTGTTATTTTGTAATGTTTATTTTGGATCTTGTGTGCAACAGAGAATTCTTATTATGTACTATACCTATTATCATTAATCTGGCAAATTACAATTATTATTAAAATAAGATTACTTAAGTAATAATATATTCTTTATTTCAGAATTAAACAAATTAAATGGAAAAAATACTATAATACTCACGACTTAGTCTAGTGTGGGGTCAAACACTTCCTTTTATTTATTGTTCTACAAAGCTTATGTAGATCTATGAGCTCTATGAACCAGGTAGTAGAGTTTAAATTACATTGACTTTTGACCTTTACACGGGCACTAGGCCAAATGTGTAATTCCGAGATCGTGACATATAAAGGTCGCCACTCACTTAGCTGTTATGCCACACAATATACTTAGCTTAGAATTGGAAAAATTGAAAAAACGAACGACAATATTGACTGTGAGTATTAAACAAGTGTAATATTTGAATTAGATTATGAGTTTAATAATTAAAATGACTTGCTTTAATGTCGTAGATGTCAGCTTAAGGTAAATATAATCAATCCGGGTGAGATCTTCGGTGGCTTAGTAGATTGAGCGCCATTGGTTTTGATTACGAAAATAAAGCAACTATTGCTACGGTTGATAACGGATGGGTGGTCAATTCCAATTTGTGATCTCAGGCTCCTCTCTATTTCGGAAGGCACGCTAATCCTGTATCGCTGTTTGTTTTTACTACTACTTGACTTTCTTTTGGCTGAATGGTTGGTAAAACTCAATCTCTCTATAGATTGAGTTATACCAACCATTTTCATGTGTTATCCCATGTCGTTTTTTAAATTTTTGATTGTCGTAGCCTCGCAGTGGTACGTACTTAATATATTTATTTGTATCACCTTTGTAATTATTTTATGATAATGATGAATAAATGCAAAAATGTAGCATACAGTATGTATTTTTTTGATTTTGTTACAAATTGATTACTGTACTATGTGTCTTAAATATATGATATTTTAAATTATAAGATAAGTAGACTCTTTTTTTAAATTATTAGATTTTTTTTAATATATTAAGATACACATTAAATACCGTGCACAGCATTTTATATGAATACAATATGAAAACATAACGCAGTGTCAGTATAGAATTTAACGAGAATTATTGAAACTGTATTAAGCAAACCTACTAACATTTGACAGGTAATTAATAGTTATCATGAAATATATTTTTTACCTGACAACCGTTTGAGGTCATTGTAAATATTCACTTAAAAAATTTAAAAATAAAATAGTTACCAAGTACATTTCTGGAAGAAAATCAAGTACCGACGGCCATAACACATCAATTGAGAAATTTAGTAGCCTTACCTACTCTACTACAATGGATTCAGGTAGGTAATCACAAATGTCAAAGTGCTTAACTTTTTTAAACCCTAGGTGTGTGTACCAAGTGTGTACGTGTCTCTACATTAATCAAAGAGGTAGGTATACTGTATTTTACATCAAACTTTCTCCTGACAACATAAATGTCGTTTAAGTTTAACGAAACAGTTAAATTGCTACATATGTGCCGACCTATCTGTTTCCCGTCCGTAGTCCGCTCTTTTTAACCGACTTCAAAAAAAGGAAGAGGTTATCAATTCGTCTGTATTTTCGTTTTTTTTATGTTTGTTACCTCAGAACTTTCGACTGGGTGAACCGATATTGATTATTCTTTTTTTGTTCGATGCGGAATAGTTCTCATTTGGTCCCATGTAATTTTTTGCAAATCCATTGGGTAGTTTGGTTTTTAAATCAAAAAAACTGGAAAAATTAAGTCGTCTACATATGCAAAATTGCGGACTTTTGCTTTCTTATAATTTTTTAGTGATATGATACGATAGTAGAAATCAATTTAAGCTCACGGTCACCCATCTAGCTTTGCCCTTCAAAAGTTATCACTAAAAATTGTGAAAAAAAAATATTTAAACAAAAATTAAAACCGACTCCAAAAACTGAAAAGGATAAAATAATTAAATTTTAGTAGGTACTCATCCCCTAGGAACATATTTTTGGAGTTGGTGCTAAGTTGTTTCCAGAAAACATAGATAGTGAAGCACCGACTCCAAAAATATGTTCCTAGGGGATGAGTACCTACTAAAATTTAATTATTTTATCCTTTTTAGTTTCTGGAGTCGGTTTTAATTTTTGTTTAAATATTTTTTGTTATGCCCATAATCTACCTTGTTAACTCTTAACAACGAACTTATATAATTAACGTAAAAACAAACCATTTCATTTCAGAAATAAATAGTTGAACTAGATTCTAGTACCTATGTAATTGATGTAATTTATAACGATAAGAACACTTGAAATACACATGACATAAACAGCAATACATGTCCTGCTGCTAGCATAATTCTCTCTCCCTCTTTTATCTCCCTTCGCTTGAAATAAGTGGCTTTTGGATTAAAAATGGGTCGTATTAAACTGATCATCTTAGTAATCTTACCTAATTAAACTCCTAGAATGTTATGCAAACAATAATTTTAACGTGCAAGTAAGTATTATTTAATTACTCATTTAAAAATAGTCCTCGTTAAAAATATTGTTATCGCTATAAATTAAACGATAAATCATTGAAGAAACGACACATTATAGACAGCGGGCTAATAATAAGGTTTATGTTTATAATAAAAGTTGTGCCTTGACCCCGATCTTACAGAGCATTTTTTCTTTCTACCAGTCTTGATGGAGGATATTTTTTATCTTTCGCATTTTCATTCAAGTTAATCTTAAGCTAAAGCTAATGCCAAATAACTACTTATTTAGATATACAATCTGCAAAATATATCTCGTGCACACTGAAAAAAATGACAACTGAACTTTCGACTACCTGTAGCTCAAAAAGTGACTACATGACAAGAGAATAGGTAACATCTGAATAAAGATGCACTGTTTTGTTAAATAAAATAAATTGTAGTAAGTAACACCTTGCTAAATTGATGTAATTACAAATGTCACCGAAGTAGTTTGGTTAAATATTTTTTCAGTGTATCAATTAACAATAATATACTCACACTCACACCAGTTATCTTGCTCAAAAATCATAACTAAAACTTATGCTATGAATGCTTGATTGTCTACTATGATGACGCAGAAATATACATAAAGTAAATTATACTAAAACAACCACCCTTTAGAAAGAAATATCAGATGATGATGTTAATTAAGTAAGCTTTCTATCAACAGTTGATTAAACCCGTTGAAATCACAGAGACCAATATGGGAAGAAGGAGGCTGGTAAATATTTCTAAAATGCGTAAGTTCATTTAAATACTAATAGTGAAATTATCAAGAGAATTATTAAAGCAATGATCTAATAAACCTGATGTAAATGTTCAGTGCTTATTTCTCTCAAGAGACAAAAATACTGCTTTTTCTAAAGTTACTCTACAAATTCGTTCGTATAACTCATTACCAAAGTACACAGGTAGTTATGATATAAACAACACTCATGGGACATGTTACACCATTTTTCACTTATTCAAGTTTAAAGAAATAGGTTTTATATCTTATTATGTACATAAGACATTTTTCACATTTGAAATATACCTAAATCAACATATAAACACCCATGCCTCGTGAACAAGTATTCTTAATATTCATACAAAATTCTGCCCGTACTAGGATATGAACCCGGGAGCTATTGTTTAGTAGTCCAGGGTAATACTGACCACTTGGCCAGCCGTACGTCTAATTGTTGTGTTAGTATCTCTCGAGAGATTTACGAACAGTCAAAGTCCAAAGGATTGTGAAATGTGAAGTCGACTGTAACTAAGGCATTGTGACAAGCGTCTCATTAACACTGTGTTTAAGCTTTGTATGGTAATACTATGTTTTGTACCATTCATTAGAAAGACATTTTGAATTCGGACATAAGCGATTAAACGTTTTCTATAGTAATTAGAAAGTGTTTTATTTATAAAGTTCAACAATGATTATTAATAGTCAGATGGTAAAGTTAAATATCACTAAGATCTGTCTAAATCAATTTTATATGCTCATTATTTTTCAATGTCAATTGTTTCTACTGCGTTCTCGATTCATAATTACGATAATAAGTGTAATATACTTATAACTATGTAATTATGCAGATACCATTGTTGCGTAATATAAAACCTGTTTATTTTCACATAACTATTTGGGTATTTTGGGCATGAAACTTTAAGGTGTTTGAGGCCGTTAACATATGAACTACTTTCTCTAATATAGCTAAATACAATCAGAAATCGCGCTAAAAGATCTTGCAAAAAACATCGTCTGGATATTACAATTACATATGTATTAAAAAAGTAGTGTTTTTTTTGCGATATCAGAAAGTTGGTCATTCTGAACCTCAGATCTAGTTCTGAACACTTCTTAAAATTTTATCTACCTTTCATACATCCCCCTATTATACCTTTAACCCGTCAAGTTTAGGATTCCAGGCACAATTGAGTTTTCAACTGTCATAGACCTCCAGAGGTATAACGCCGCTTGACTGATTAAACGTGAAAGTTATGTATATTATTTAGTTTGTCCATTCTCTATGAAGATAAACTACTAACAAATTGTCTTCTTGATGCAAACAAACTGAGCACTGTCTCGTTAAATAAAATTAGAAGGTAGATAAAATGAAACTTTTATCACTTGCAGTTTAAAAAACGTTAAATTTATTTGCCAGCTATCATCAAACTACACACTCCAAACTCTTGAAGTTGAGAAGAGAAGAAAATCCATCAATAGAATAAATTGATTCTGAAATAGGCAAATCGAAATAAAGCGTCCGTTCTTTTTTTGAAACGCCTGAGGGTTTCCCGATTTTAAAAACTTAGGTTAAATAAAGCTTTTTTTTTTATACAACTAGATGACAAACAAGCTGACGGCCCACCTGGTGGTCAGCGGTTACCGCCGCCTATAGACACCTGCAATAACAAGGAATAAGTCACTTGGTATTGCAGGTGCGTTGTCATCCTGAGGCCTCAGATGAAATGGCTTCCATGCCCAGTAATTACACTGGCTACCTTTCCCTTCAATCCGAAATACAGTGACCTGTTTCACGACTGAAATAAGAAAGGCGGTGGTACCTACCCAGGCGACCCTACTTACTGGCCTACCACCTGGCCTAGTAAATATCAATGAAAAATGCGCTACGATACGAGTAACTAAGGCGAATAATCAAATTACCTTCATAGAATCCACAGTCATATCCTCAGAAGGTCTACTTCTTAATTAGTAACTTTTGAATTGGTCTAATTTAAAAATAATGTAACTCTTAAATAGTTTAAATGTTAAGGAGTCACATCTTCCAGAAAGTTACAACGTAGTGCATTAACTTTGTGTTAGACTAGGTTACTAAGTGTTTAATTTCCTAATGAAAGGATTAACAGGTAATCCCTTTACGTACCAATCTACGTAATTGAGTCATCTCTGGAATAATCCAGCGATAGTCTAGTCAATGGAACTCATCTATACCACACTGAGCTGGCAGCGCCCGGCAGCGGCCAGAAACTTCTAGCTGGGAAAGTAGGGATATTGACAAACTCTCAAGTCGAAAAGATTGGAAACGAACAAACAAATTCTAGCAAGACTTGCCATCATCATCATCATTCATCATTTCAGCCGAGAGACGCCTACTCTCCATATCCGGTTCTGCGCTGTCCGAATCCATCGGCTTCCCGCGGCCCTCACCAGATCGGCGGTCCACCTTGTGGGAGGCCTACCAAGGCTGCGTCTCGTACGCGGCCGCCACTCGAGGACATTTCCGCCCCAACGGCCGTCTGTCCTCCTTGCAATGTGGCCTGCCCACTGCCACTTGAGCCTTGCAATTCTTCGGGCTATGTCGTTAGCCTTAGTTCTCCTGCGGATCTCATCATTTCTGATTCGATCACGCAGAGAAATCCCGAGCATAGCCCTCTCCATTGCCCTTTGGGTAACATTGAGCCTTCTTATGAGGCCATTGTAAGCGGCCACGTCTCAATTCCGTAAGTCATCACTGGCAACACACACGAATTAAAGACTTTCGTCTTGACACACTGCGGTAGTTGGGCCGAGAATATGCTGCGAAGCTTCTCGAACGCTGCCCAGCCGAGTTGGATCCGTCGATTGACCTCTTTCTGGAAGTTGGACTTACCAAGTTGGACTATTTGTCCCAGTTAAATAAATTAGTCAACAACTTCCAGTGTTGAGCTTCCAACCTTTACAGGAGTGGGTACTTTTTAGTCTTATCCATGTTTATTTTAAGACCCACCTGTTGGGAGACTCTACAGAGGTCGTCGAGCATAGTGCCTAAGTCTTCCAGGTTTTTAGCCATGACTACGATATCATCAGCAAAACGAAGGTGAGTCATGTACTCGCCGTTTAAGTTGATGCCAAGTCCTCTCCAGTCTTGCCAAGACTTGCCATGCATAAAATAATTAGGCGAATTTAGAAGGTCTGAGAAAAAAAGTAATTATTGGCGATTTGGTCAGTATGAAAAAAATTTGAAACTGTTCTTACACATTTCGAACACTCCTTTGTCAACTAAATAGACTAGCCTGACTTGCTTATGCATGGAAAGTCTTATAGCAATTTGTTACTTGTTAGTTCGTTTTCTATATTTTCATCTTCGAAAGTCTATATGAAAAGCCGTACGAAGTTAAAAGATGAAGAAAAATTTAGAGGTTGACGAATTCAGAAGTAGACAACTTCAGAAGACACTAATATACTTATTAAGATGTTGATTTTATAGCGGTGACACTAGACTTATCACGACTAATTACAAAAGTTTTTGTTAAGTTATAAAACCACCTACACAAGAATTACGCCAAAGTTTACGACGCTATCAAAATCAGAATAGGATAGGCCGTTGCCTAACTTCACTCGGCAAAGAAAGGTCAACAAAAATTTCTTTTGAAGTGTTAAAAATAAGAATAACGATTAACGGTGTATCGCCATAATACTCGTAATCAATATTTGAATATATTATTTATTTATTTAAAGGTTTGTAAGTCTATAATATTTTGACGAACGGTTCTTAAAATTATTAACCTTTTTATATGGTTTAAATGATGTTACAAATGACTTCTGTAGTTTTCGCTTAATTACACAAAAATCTTGATTTTCTTTTTCTATTTTTACATATACTTAATTTTAATTTTGATATATTTTTTTGCTAGCCATACTTATTCTGTGGCCATACCCAAAGTCACTAAAGTGAAGTTAGTTTCGCACAAGCCGTGCGGAGCTAATCTAACAAAGTTTCATGCTTCTATATGACACAACAACATGACGCTGACCCGATAATTATATGTAAAAAAGCCTACATTTAAAAAAAATACCTCAAACTTATTGTAGTACCTAACAAGCATAACAAGTAGAAATTCAAACCGGATACAAAATAAGGGGTATTTTCCAAGAGATCTATTGATAGTCCGACTCTGATACCTTAGGTTCAATACCGTGTTGGAAGCATCGTGAACTAGTCACGAGTCCTTTACTTATTGACGAATTGCTGAAGGAAAATAAATTTAGTATCGGAAGATTATTTATACAGTAAAATTTTATGTAAGTAATAAATTAATTCCTCGTTAACGTCGAGGTGAGCGATACGCGTATATATGAACATTTCGTTGAAGATTGTTTTAGGTCTGACCCTTAAGGTTTGTCCATTTCGATTTACATTATGAGTGAGAACAACAATCAATATTATAGCAGTAGGTACTTTGCATAAAATAAAAGATTAAGCGCATATAAGTAGGTAACTTTTAGAAATTCTTAGCATATAAGTCAACCGTGAATGTTTAATATTGTAATGTCTATGTAAATAAGTAAGTAATTGTTTTTGTTACTTAATAAAATCGTCTTATCTTTGTCTTTTCCATCACTTTACTTACAAAAACAGTTTAATTACCTAAATTATTGAGTTAAATCTGACTCGTAACTCGAAATTTATGCAAATAAAGCAAAGTTAAAGAATTTGCTCGATCATAATAACTAATAAGCTATGCATCACTGAGCAAACCATAGTACAAATTAAACCAACGATCTATCTATCAAATACTTTATTGACAACTGCTGACAATAGTGACCCATAATACGTGACTCCAAATCAATCTGGTGTAGGTACTAACCTTCACAAATACCTTTCTGCCCGGAAGCCTTTTGACATGGCAACCTTTGTGTCTTTACTCTCAATAACAGATTATAATTACTAGGACCATTTCACGGTATTTTTTCCATGTTTAACAATCGACAATTCGTCACGACTAGGGTTGCGATAGTTTTGACTGATTAAATCAAGTTTTTGTTTGTCGAGTATGGCCTCGTTTTTAAACTATTTTTAAATTTAAACAAGAATTTAATTTAACAGTTAAAAAGTTTACAATCGCTTAAAATTGAACAATAACAATTCTGAAATATAATTAAAAAACAATTCATAGTTTCTAATTTTTTCAATGTAAATTTATAAAAATATATTTTTTTCAATATAATTTAATACCAATGAGTGGTTTATATATGAAATTCCAACACAATTTCAATCAGCAATAACCTTTACGCCCGACCGTAATCATAAAATATTTGGGTTTTTCAATAAGTGTTCAGTATTCAAACACATTCAAGCGTGCTATTTAGAAATAGATTGGATTTGCCTCGATTTTTGAAGAAAATATGTGCATCCAGATGAAATGAAATCTAGACTTATATATTTATTATTATTTTTTGTTAATATTTATAAAAATCTTTACGTAAGAAGTTATGACGGAAATGATACTACTGAGTGTACTTATGTAGATTTGTATGACCCTTACTTACTTGTATTAAATGTATACAACTATTATAAAGACGTTTTACGCATGCATGATATGTATATTTTTCACATTTTGATAGTTTTTAAATAAACTTAGTGTGGATAAAAGAAGCCCATTTATGCTCCGATACGAATAATTTCCAAAGATCCGTAAGCATAATATGTATGCAATGGACAAAACATACTGTTATTAATAAGGAGTAAATTGTGTACTAATAGTCAATAGATCTACAGTCCACCACTTTATAAACTAGTAATCATTTATAATTACCATTCTAATTTATTTAGAACGGTCACAAGAAATGTTTGCCATTAATTGAAAATTAAATGCTGTTTTCCTCATTGATTAAAAATATTTTTGACAACCCTACTGCACCATAGTTTTAATTACTGCACAATACATTTTGTTTAGTATCTACCAACAAGGTCAGTTATAAAACTAACTGACCCAGTTTTTATTCAACGTAATCAATTTCTTTTTTCTTTAGACTTGTAAACTTTTTGTGGTCTTGGTAAAAATAATCATCGAAATCTGATAAACTGATGTGACGTACTGAAGTACAAAGTAATGCGGGGTAGAATCGGTTACCGGGTTACTTTCCACAATGTGTTAACATTCAATCATCTCCTATTTACCTACTTTCAGGGAGTAGATCTTTTTAAATTTTAAATCGACCAACTTTGAGGTATACCGTATAACCTATCTTAGCGGTCCGTTTTCTCTATCCTTTTTCACTGCTATCATTGCTAAATTTTCACTAATATTCAACCCCAAAAACAAAGATATCATTGATTTTTTTACTGTCTTTGTATTGTGGATTTCAATAATGCAATTTTTTTAATAAAACGATAGATTGTAACTACATTGGTGTAGGTGGGTAAGGTAGTAGATAAATACACCTTACATAACACCCACGTAAGTAGAATGTATCGTAAGTGTGACTCGCCTTAGTTGAATTTTGCAAACATGTAGCCCGTGTCTGGTAAAGGTTCGCCCACCGCTGCCCTATCTATTAATAACGAAAGAATCATAAAAATCGAACTAACCCGTAAAAAGCTATGGATAAATAATAAAAAATATACTTAAGCATCGATTTCAGAACCTTATTTTTATTTCGCCAGTTAGAAATGGCGTCAAAAAGGAAGCTTTCCAATAACTTTTTATTGAGATATATTTCTTAGACACTATTTCTTTGCTGCCCCCTTTCCTTTACGACTTAAGAAGACTTCTGGAACCGAGTAGATACTTACTTAACGGAAATGAATCCAAACTCCAATATTCTAATAGCAAATAGAATTGTTTGTTTAGTCTAGTGCAAAGACTTAACTTTAGAGATTGAAATAAAAACTGATAAATACTTAATTTCCAACTATATACCATTCACTGTTCTTTCTTTTGATGTAAGAAGCAAAGAATACTAATTTCATTTTATCATTGCATCTGTCAAGCGGCGTTATCAAGGTCTATGACAATTGAAAAATCAAATGTGTCTGGAATCTGATGCTTAAACTTAATGTACTATTCATTCAGACAACTTCAAAAGATAGCCGAAGTTCTGTAAGCGACAAGTTTGTATGAAGCCTCGTGTCACAATGCCACAATTATCCTAGAGCTCTCGCCGCGTCAGAGATAAGTAGGTTCGCTTAATACTTTGGAGAAGACCTATAATACCTATCTAACTGGTTCAAACTATATGTAAAGAACTGGCCATTAGGGCTTATCGCCGTCTTTTGTTCACACTAAATAAGGTTATCACAGTTTTCTCAATGTACCTTTCTGATGAGGTATGTGCCAGCATGGTGGTGCTATGGCCAAAACTACACTGTTGTGATTTTCTATGAAGGTAGGCCTGTGCCCAGTCGTGTGTATGGGCGGTCGCTGATGAAAATGGAATTTCTTTTCTATATCAACCTTTATTCCAAAATATGCAAACCTAGTCTAGGCAAATAACATTAACTATACAAATATTCGGAGCTCGATGGCGCAGTGGTTTGAGCGCTCTGGTTTCGATTACGAAAAGAAAGCAACTTTCGCCATGGTCGGTCCCGGAAGGCACGTTAAGCCGTTGGTCCCGGATGTTACTGCAACCGCTTTAACCCACCAACCCGCATTGGGCCAGTGTGGTGGTGTTATGGTGGGTATATAGGGTGATGATGTTGATGATACAAATATTTAAAGAACAAACCAAAAAAAACATGAATTTGTGAATTAGTGGATGGCTTTAGTGATTTTGTTTAGCGAACTCTGTTTTAACTCAAGACAACTTTATATTAAATATACCGACAGAAACACCCATAGGGATTCATCAGTCAACTAGGAGCTAAACAAAGAACTGTAAAAGCGGTCCACAAAAATTAATAAGGATTATTTTAGAAATATGATTGAAACAAAAACATGTAATTTTTTACTACCAAAATACAAAGAAAGGTAACATTAATATATCGAAAACTCACGGCTTACTTATCTCAATTCAGTAATTTATTAAATTAACCCATCAAGGCCCCATAAACCAGACACAATTAAATTTTAATTGTTATGTCACCAATTGATGACGTCTGGGTATTAAAGGATTGTTAATTACAATTACAAATCAAAAGTAACTAAATACCTCTAGTTGTTAAAGAACTTGTGTTCAGTATAAATATGAACAGTTAAATGTCTAACAAAATGAAAATGTTTTATGTCATTTGAAAAAGAGCACTTCACTCTTTTCCTTAGTAAGTCATGGTATTGGAAAAGTCTCTGTAGCATTAACTTTGTATAACTCCTCAGCTTATTGCAGATACTTCTCCAATATCGTCTATTAAGAAATATAATATATCTTCGTGATCACGTAATTACAAATACTTAAGTTATAAAAATAAGACAAACTAAAATTATTTTTATTTTCTGCAATTTGTTTCAAAATAAAAATAAAATATTCAGACAGAATTTAATCATTGTAACTGATAAATTTCATCTTAAAACATAGGTACATAAAATTTAATTAAACTTTAAAAAAATTATAGCAGTAGCGCTTATAACTTACTATTTAATGTTAGTTTTAGTTCGTGCTCTGTTATGCTCTTTTATTATTTATTGGCCTAAAATTAAACTGCACTGTCGATATGGCATAAAATTAACCAAAAACATATACACGTAAATTAGTATGTTTTTCTCAATATAGACTAAACTCAACAAATAAATCGTAAAATAAATAGATATTCGTTTTATGTAGGCAAATTAAGACGAAATATACATCAGGTATACTAATGTCAATAAATTAATTGTTGTACTTCTACCTTCTTACCTTTTCTTACGTAGTTTAAAAGTATTTGTGTTATCATAGTATATATTTATCAAAAATTTGCAAAAAAGTGTCTGCGGTCACTTCCAGAGTTCCAGAGCCGTGAAAACTTGTCTCCTGTCCTATGCTATCAACATAACGTGTCTTACTTGTCTTAATTTTCAGGTTTAGAGTACATTTCTATTCAATACGGGTAGCTTCTTGGGACGCGTAATGTATGTTGGGTAAGGTGTAATCTGTCACCTGGCTAGAACAGCCCAGTCGACGTGCTAATGCACCGGCATGCCGACTTTAAAGAAGAAAGTCGGATTGGGGGGGGGGCCTTTACAGCCTCCCCATAAGACGGGACCGACATCGGTCAACTGCCCTGCCGACGCCGGTGAATGTTTTCGGGCCATCCCGTTACGTCGGTAGGAAGCAGATAACGAGGTGCATCGCTGAGGTGTTTAGTGGGTGAGAGCCCCACACACCCCCCCTCAAGGGAGAGGAGGATAGGCTGGAAGAGCTTCCCCTCAGCGTACCAAAAAAAAAAAAAGGTGTAATCTGTCAACCGGCGCAATCCCTCCGGAGGGCTATGACAATTGAAAAATCAATTGTGTCTGGAATCTGATGCTTGACGGGTTATAAATGCAGTAATTCTTACTACGGCTCCAAATATGTACTATGTCGTATATGCTAAAGAGTAGAATGTAAATAAGGAGACCGATGTTGCGTCACGTAAATTACCATGACCGCCATATACTTAGATGACCGCCATGTCATGACATATTTCATTTGACATTTGTATATAAAATGACATGACACCCACCATTCTTTGAGGTAAGCAGAGCATTACATACATGATGAACAAAGCGCGAGTGTCTCTTGGTGTCACAAGCGTCAGACTATTTGTCATTAAAAAGATGTAAACTATTTTGTTTCCTACAGCATTGTTTGATGCTATGACTGTACCCAAAGCCTCCAGTTTCCGCTTAACACCAGGCTAACCATAATAATATGCCTTTTCCACGCTTAATGTTCAGAAAATATCGTAGATAAACAATACATACGTAAATAATGAGCTTTAATAAAACGAAGACCATCACAATCCTAATATTGAATAAAGCTTTTATTAGTAGAATTAGGAAAATCTCTTAATCTGTGTCTTTGTTCGAACGATTAATAGAAATATAATGAGTGTTGTTAAGGATTAATTTAATGCGGATCCAAATTTCACCAAAAATATTACATTTTAATATTAAAATCTAGATCAAATCATTTCCAGCTTAATAGATTTTCAATCAAAAAAAATTTTAGCGTTATTTTAAATACAATCAGTAGGAAAGAATTTTCGTGAGTGATGATACTGATGATACAATAAAAAATTAAAAATTTGTTAAGATATATCATAAAACTTTGTTCGTTTGATTCGACAAAAACATTTAGATTAAAAATTAGACTATAATCAATTTAGAGCCAACTCAGTTGGTAAAACAGCCTCTGAAAAAGGCAATTATCGACTTTTACACAACAGGAGTTAACACTCCATCAAACAGTTTAATGATTTTTGTAAGGAATAGACTAGGTTGTAACCAAATAATCAAATCTTACCTAGTGCCAAGATGTAGTCGACAATGGTGCTCGAGTGAATTTCATTCTATTCACTCGAGTCTCGAAAAAACCCAAATCGTAATGTTCTGGGAACACACTGACCGGTGAAAAATTCCATAAAGGAGTTAGCGAAACGATTGGAGCGCATAAATAGAAATACCAATCGGGTAAGGGTGGAAGTGGATAGCGTATTGAAAATAAGTAAATATTGAAAATGGGACTGGTGGAATGACATCGAGTTCGATGTCATTACGGAGTTGTTAACTCCGTAATGTTGATATTTTTATTCACATTGTACTCGTACACGGGTAGCTGGTGCGCAAGAAGTGTTTCCTCGGATTGCTTGTTCTTCGCAGTTTGGGTAATTTAAGCGAGTTTCCCTTTCCATTTTTAAATAAAAGCGGCAGCAACAATAACAATGAAACCTATAATTTCTTAACACTTAAACAAACTTTGTTATTCCGACATAAAAAATATCAATTTATAAAACTAAACAATGAGGTATTCTAGATACTAGATCGGTACTTGTTATTATACTATTAAAATAGAAAAAATTGAGTTCCTTTAAGCAAAATCACACGGTGTTGAAACACACGGAGGCCTTTCTTAATAAAGAAGTATGGTCACATGCGACAGGCTCGAGTAGGTAACCGCGCGCCTGTCGCACGTGGCCTTACCGTCCGATTAGACTGGCACGAATTTAGGGGAACGATTCTGAGGTATTTGACCTCACCATATCGATGTTATCTATAATTATGTGACAAGAACTTACAACTTTTGTAACTATTTTTGAAATCACTTTATATTGTAAATCTATAAGTAAGTTTTCAATGTGAGCTTTTTTATGTAAGATAAAAAATAATATATAGTAAATAGGTCTACAATCATAATTATGTATTATTTACAGTGAATGTCCGGTTTCCATAGAATGGCTGTTGATTTCATAATTTTATGTTACCTTTCGATAGGCGATTGGCGCGATTACGGTTGCGTATTACGTAAAGTAATTAATTCAATAATCATAATTGTAATATTTAATTTGACACAAATAGGTCGACCAAAATCTCATGACACAAAAATGAAATGAAAAACCTGATTTCCACATGGCACTGTATTGACCATGTCAAATACAAGAACGAGTTCTGTCAATTGCTTAATTTATTTTTTAATTTATTGATAGGGTTTTAAATAACCACAAAATGGATAAGTCACTCACAATTTGTTAACCGACTTCAAAAACGAGGAGGTTCTCAATTCGGTTGGTATGTTTTTTTTTCTATGTATGTACACCGATTACGCCGAGATTTTTAAATAAAAAGCTGAAATGAGTAAGTCGTCTACGAATGCGAAATTGCGGATTTTTGCTTTCCTATGACTTTTTAGTGAAACAATTCGATAGTAGGAAACAATATAAGCTGACGGTCACCCATCTAGCTTTGACCACGTAAGCGATATTATGGATTTTTGCTTTCCTATTACTTTTTAGTAAAACGATACGATAGTAGGAAACAATATAAGCTGACGGTAACCCATCTAGCTTTGACCTTAGAAATATATATCACTAAAAATTTGTAAAAAAAAATTAAAACCGACTTCAAAAAACTGAAAAGGATAAAATAATTAAATTTAAGTAGGTGCTTATCACCTAGAAACATATTTTTTGAAGTTGGTGCTAAGGTTTTCTAGAAATAATAGAACGTGAAGCACCGACTCCAAAAAATATGTTTCTAGGTGATAAGTTCCTACTTAACTTTAATTGTTCTATCCTTTTCAGTTTTTGAAGTCAGTTTTAATTTTTGTTTAAAATTTCATTTTGATTGATTGACATTGACATTTTGATGATTGATTGAACTGATTGAGCTGGACAATATTACTCGATATAATACATATCGAGGTCGCGCGAGCTCGCGCGGGCAATTTTTAGTGGAAAAGGGTCTGTGCGATTTCAATTCTCGTCTCGCCTCGCCTCGTCTCGCCCCTCTGGTGGAAAACCACCTTTAGTGATAAGGGGGACTTTCGAAGAGAAGGTTCTCGACGTTTTTTTATTTATTTTACATTGATATCCTATCATTTGGCGCGATTCATTGTAACGTTAAATATGATTAAAATTTATGTAAGTATTTTGTAAATTAACGGTAGGTAGATTTATGTGTGATGGATGACCATGAACATTTTGTTCTCGGGGCAAGTTTTTGAGTAAAATGATTCCTTTAGTTGACTTGACCCAGTAAATAGGACAGACAGAAATAGTAGTAATTAAATTAAATATTTATTTAAAGCTTATAGTGTGTCTCTTTCAGTTCCACCTGTGGTACGTACCACCTTGAGGATATATGTATATGAAAAACTTTTCAAGGAGAATTTGACTGTAATAAATTCAATTACTCGAAATTATTATTCTGTCTCTTCTAAAATTACATATTTAATGACATTATCATTAATCTTCCAGATCCAGAATAAATTGTTTTTATTAAAATTCTCCTCTGTACTTTCCTCGTTTTCTCCAACTGCCGCGATAAAAATAATATAAAAATAACTTAATAAATTGCTTTGATTATAAAGCTAGACAAATTATTTAAAATCAAAGATAAAAACTTCAATAAATACTTATTAGCTGTAATACTACAGCAAAATAGAATATCCATCTAATTTAGCTCTAAAATCCTCATTCTATAAATATAAGATGCCTATAAGTAAGTAAGTCAGTAGCAAAAGTATCTATTGCTTTCGCAAAAGACCACTCCAAACCACAGTTCACGACCTTCACTGCGAGAAAACATCATAAGTAAGGGTTAATAAAGTTTTATTACATATAAAATCTAAGTTTTAGCATTGATCCATAAAAAATGATAATTTACCAATATCAAATAACAGTAATAAGTTTGTAGATAAAGATACCAACTATTTTTATAGCCGCAATGTTGATTGATACCAAAATTTAAGCAGCTTTACGAAATAACAGTTCCGTTGCGTTTTCAAAAAAACCTGGTAAACAATGTTTATGTTCTCATTTCTTATTTCTGCTGTAACATGCAAACGGAAGAATAAACAGGAACATTTTTAAATTTCGAATCGTAATCGTATCGTTCACGCACGCTTAAAATTTCAAACAAAAGCAGACAAAAGCAAACGTAACTACTCGATACGATGGCTAATTACGATTCGAAATTTTAAAATGTTCGTGCTACGGGTACTGATATGGGAAAAACTATAACCTTAGGGTTGTAGCCGGAAGTTTGGTCTTATAAAGTTTAGTTTTTCAGGGCAGTAAACTGATTTGTAATTAATCCTAGCCCTGTTTTATGCCAATTTATCTTATAATGCGGTTATCAGGAAATATATTATCATTCCGTTACTGCTTCTTAATAAAACATGAAAGTTGTATATTTTCGATAGATTTTTTTTTAAAATTAAGACCCGCAACAGTGCGCAACATCCGGCATTTAGTAATATTCACGATTAATTACTTCAGCCGTTATGATTGAATATATAAGTGCAAATGTAGCATAAATAAATAGTGTGTTTTGTAAAATGAAAGGTAAAGTTAAATATTAAAATATTTCATATACTTAAAGTCACTAACTAATACAAAAGGTAATGACCACAGGCAAGTTAAACATCTTGTATCTTAAGTAACTTCATCGGTGATTATTTTGGATAAAAAATCAACTGGTCCAAAGTGTTCGCGCGTATTTATCTTTAAAATTTTGATTCAAAGGTAAAACGATAAAGAATTTAATAAAGCTAGCTTTAAGATGAAATTGAATATATCTTTCAAAACTTCAAATCCTTAGATTTATATTTAAGGAAGTATTAGAAGAATGTCTGTAACGCAAGTATTAAGAGGGCAATATTTACTTGTACCCACAAACATCTTCAGCTTTCGTTTCAATAACAAATAGTTATATCGTAACTTATCAATAACTTGATCTGAGCTGATACTCCATGTAAGGATTTAAAACTTAGTTTACTACAAATCAGTCATTGGGCAATATTTGAAAAGCGTTAGCATTAACATTGCGACAGAAATAATGTGGCAATTTCAATACTCTTGAGCTCCACTAACGAAAACACGTTAAGTAATTTCACGACTAAATTATTCATTAGAATTACTAACAGAGCAAAGTTACTGAAATATAATGAAATTCTTATCAATTTTATTTATTTGTGCTACAATAAATAAAATAATTTACTCATAAGCCTTGCCAACTGAAGCAGAAAAAACTGATTTTACATAATGCAGGTATTGAATTCATCTAAAATAATTTCGCAAAATCATAAATGGACCAAGTAACTACAATAGGCGTCATTTAAATTGCTTGATCAAAGCGAAACCAAGAATAAGTGAACAAGAGTCTGTGACGCAGTAAATTTGAATTGTGATAATGGTGAAAATATATCATAAATAATGACAAATTTTTCACCTTTCGCCATTTTTCTTCACTTACATGGGAGCCATAACATCAGCCGCAAAGTGTCCATTTTGAAGGTAATTACGTATCTCGGGAATGTAAAATGTTATGATACGATAAATCGTAGGTCGTAGTCGTACGAGGGTCAAACTGAAAGTTCTTAGAAAATAAAAAAACTAAACAAACTAGCAAGTTATTAGTTTTATTTTATCTTTTCAAAATAGTATCCATTCATATCAATACATCTCTGCATCCGATGGAACCATTGAGAAAAGCACTTTGCCCACTCATGATCACCTTAGATGTCTCTTTGACGGTCTTTTGAAAAGCAATGCTTCTTCGGCGTTCGTAAAACGTTTTCCTCGAAGTTTTTCTTTTATTTTCAGTATTAAATAAATATCGCAAGGTGCCAGGTCGGGGCTATACGGCTGATGACCCAGTAATTCTACGTCTGGCATCGTCAAATAGTCAATCGTTCGCCAGGAGAACGATCGACCATGACTGGTGTGCGACGAAGCGTTGTCGTGGTGAAGGAGAATCCTATTGCGAGGTCGTTTCTCCCGAACTTTTTCCAAGACAAGTGGCAAACAATTGTTGGTGTACCATTCTGAAGTAACTGTTTTTCGATCCTTTAAAACCATTGTCGCATAATGACCTGTTCTTCTGAAGAACAAGGCCACCATCTTTTTCCCCACGTTTCGTCCTCTCTTCACTTTAGTTGGCAACTCCTCGGAAGGAAACATCCACTGAGCAAACTGTCTTTTGGTTTTGGGATCATATCAGTAAATCTAGCTTATGTCACCCGTAACTACATCGAACACAGCATTTGAGTCACCTCCATTAAATTTTAAACCTTTTCACGACACCAATCAACAGGACGGAGTTTTTGGACCTCTAGTATCCACCGAGCACAAAGCTTCCTGACCGCTAACTGTTCATGGAGGATTTTGTGCACTTGACTCATACCGATACCTAAGCTTGTCCGAATCTGCTGATAGGTCACTCCTTAGTCAGTCTGTATCATACGCCGCACACTACTAGTGTTATCCTCAGTCGTCGCAGTAAAAGGACGTCCCTCACGCAAATCATCGTTAAGATTAGTGGCACGAGATGAGGCTTCATCGTGAAAGGCCAATCGAAGTCTATCATATCTTTTTTGTTGATGGAACTTATTTACGCCCTGTTTGTTCTATAAGTATAAAATAAATTACCTGTCCTTGTCGAGACAGATATTTCATTCCAACCCACTCTTTCGAATATTACAACTTATGTTGGAAATGCGAGTGTTTAGTTAATAAAATTCTCATATATTTTCGCGAGCACTACGTATTTAAAATAAAACTACTTTACCTGATTTATCTCGTGTTTAATTAGATGTGACACTATTATTTTATACCCGACGTTACATCAGGCTGTAAAATAAAATAAAAAGCTATAAATTGAAATAAAAAACGTCCTAATGTCAATAAAAAAGATGGTCGGACTATTACCACCAGCTTGTGATTCCATCATGCGAATCACAAAGTCTCAATCCCCTCTTGCTACTCTCCGACACACAGACAACGGTGAATTCCGTGTGTGTGAATCGGAACAATCAAAATATAACACGAAGTGAAGGAAGTTAACTTATAAACTTATCACAGACAACTGACAGCTTCAGTCTTCCCTTGACCATGATCGCTGTAAGTAAAGTATGTATTTTTTTTTAATAAAAAGCTCTACATATTCGAAAAAAGAATAAAAAAATATTCTGAATAATACGGGAAAATGGGTTGTAGGTCACACCGGCTAATATCTTATAATAGTTTTACCTTAATTTTATTTTATTTATGAAGATCATTTGACACAGCAAGTTACCGATTTCGAAGAACTTACTAAGCTCAGTCACACCCTAGGAGTGCTTAAGAATAAATAATAAATATGCTTTTTTTCATTTAATTTAATTTAATCAAAAAAAACTATTTTAATTTAAAAGTGCATACCATATAATGAAATTCATATGATTTTCCATTTCTTTTTCTGAAACACAGCTCAAAACAGCTAGCTTAAAATAGCTTTCATTTAACGTCATTGAAACAAGCACTGTCACGAACAGCGGACATTACACGTTCGTCGTCATGCGTCTGAAGCTTGGAAAATGTTTCATTCTCTGCACAATTTATAATAAACTTTACATACCCTTTTTAACTAGACTGCAGTTGAGCAAGTGATGACAATCTGTAAGAAAAAATACTTATATTAGTCGAAATTATTCGTATTTTCAAAAACTATAGAAAAAAGGTGTTTACGGAGGGAAAGATTTTTAAATGTAATGATCATCATTTCATGTTTCTTTCAGTAGGTACTTTATGTAGTTTAGGCGATATCGTTTGTAACCCTATTTTATAAGAAGGACAGGATGGCAAATTACTATTTCCGTTTTTTTATTCATATAAATACCTGATACTTTTTCTGCAAATAACATTCATCTAAGTTACAAATAAATTCAGTAGTAGTATGTTGAAGGTTAATAATTACTTAGGTATGTCAATTAATTTTATCACTGGAAGTGTTTAGGATTTAATTTTGCTATCTATTGCAACCTTCTCGTGTGGTTTTCCCATGTAGGAAGGCCTCTGCTCAGCGCTGGGACGTGTAAATATAATATAGTAAATATAGTTGATGATCTATTGTATTCAATGTTTTTATATGCATTATCTTTATCAGCAGTAAAGTACCTACATGACAGTGAGAATATCATTTAACAATTCTTATCATCTATTTCACAATGGACTTGCACTATGAAATTTTATTTTACTTCCAAAAAACGAACTTTTTAAAAATTTAACGGGTAATATAGAAATTCAAAATTGATGCGGCACAGTAGCAGTACACACCCAACCGTGTGACAGCTGGCCCGTTTCTTTCTTTTGTTTTGTAGAGGAACACTTGAGGGAACGCTCCATCTAGACATTTAAATAGTCAAAGGTCTCAAGTAAAGATATTACAATGACGTCATAATAAATTTGCTGAAAAACTCAGTAGATATCACTTTAGCTGACAAAAGAATTCAGCGAATAAAGCCTGCTAGGTCAAGGTTACTGTCTGCCGATATCCTTTGCATGTGCTGTTCTAAATTGATGAGAATGATTACCAATTCCCTCAATCGCAGCTCTATTTTTCAACACAAAGTGTTATAATAGGGAGAGTGGGGTATTTTCGAACGTGAGGTCACCCTGTCAACAACAACATGGCAAATCAAACCCATGTTCCCACATGTTAACGCCTGACATGTAGACCCATGTTTTTGGGAGGCGTTTACATTGGGCATTCAGGAGTCAGAGCATTGGCTTCTTTTATATAATCGTCCTCGTTCAGAATTACCTCGCGTTCACTAATGCCCTAAATTCATTCTGCGATCGGATACCGAGGAACATAAAGACTGTTCGCCTTTACTGATCAACGCTTTTGTTTTGTGTATGTTAATCGCTTAGGAACAGTAGCCAATAAATATTCCACTTTAGACTAAAATTTAAAGGTGTTACGGACTTTCACTGTATTTCCAAGATTGTATAAGTATACGACATCACGCTAACATCCTGACTAGGCGTTAAAAGACTTTTGTTAAAGAATAACGACGTAGGTGTACAAATGAGAGCTACTTTCACACAAATGGTTCGTCCTTTTTTTAATAATTCAAACTTCATTGTTAGTTAGAATTTTAAAAAAAGATTATTATTATTATGTTTTATTTATCTTTAAAAATTTCTTTGAGTCAAATCTATTGTCACTGATTTGCGTGTTTTTTAAGTTCTGCATTTAATATTGAATAGAAATAAGCAAATCATATTGATCAAAGTTTTAGTTTAGCCTATAACTTAGAATTGACATCTTGATTATTCTCACTTGAAATTAGACGAAATAAGATTCATCTAAAGCAGGTAAGGCATCTTTTCACAATCTACAAATAAGTAAGTATATTTAGAAATCAAATGAGCGCAGGGCAGAGATAGACAATTCAATGTGCATTATTAACTACAAGCAATGTAACACGATAATATTATAATCCATATACGAAATCACATAATGTAACAATACAATTAAATTTAGTGTAAGTACAATTCTATCTCAAGAAGTCATATCAAAATTGGTTAGCGGAGAAGCACATTGCCCTCGATCATCAAAGTCAAAAAACAGAAGCAAAGCCAATTGATTTATTGATGTCAAGGTAATTGTCGGACAAGCAAGTACTCTCTTTGTTTGTATAAAAATAATACAATGCCAGAGAAGATAATGTCCAACGCCAGCTGACGTCTGAAGCCAGTAATTAAGTGCGTGAAATTAAATAATAACAACAGAAAGTATGTCTAAGCTTAGGAAAATAAAAAGAATTTGATATCTAGTGATTCGGGATATTCAACGGCTAGTAGTTGAAATATAAATAAATGAGGCACAAAACTCATAATTTAAGGAGGCTTCACGGCAACGCTTGTTTCGAGATAATGGTACTTACGGAACCCTTCGTTCGCGAGTCTGACTCACACTTGGCCGATTTTTAGTTTTATTCATCAACTAAGTAGTTCCACGCGGCATGTTTTGCAATGCCCGTAAAGAGAAAACTGTTTGGTTTTATATAAAAAAGGTTTTATAATCCAGGTACTTTTGCGGGCGTCCCCAGACCATAAGGTGTTCACAAAATTTCATATAGGCTGTTCTCAAAGCTTCACCACAATTTGATCAATGGTTTCGAAGCGCATTGGGAACAAACATACAAACATTTTATTTTTATTTATAGAGATAAGTTATCTTATCTTATAATGGCACCGTGCCCACGCCACGATGCATTTCGAACCTTCTCAAAAGGGAGTACTGATTTTTTCACTGGAATTTAGTGCATCCGACTGAGGAAACGTCCCAGCTTATAGAGGATCGAGGACTTTGTAGTGTTATGTACTGCGGTGAGAAAGGTCGTTGACTTAGGAGTAGGGGGACTCATGTCCGTATGGTTGAGGTGCCACACCAGATTTCAAACGGCAGTTTGCATCTTTACTTAGCAGAAACGTGGCTTATTTTGCAGCACGAATTTGTGTTACATTTTGATGCTAGACGGTATTAAGCATCAAAATGTAACACAAGTTATATCAATGCCAAAGTGTCTCCTCAATCTAAACATCTGGGATTGTGGAGCCACCTGGAACTCGTTAAGTAATATATAATTATTCTTGAAAAATTAGCATCATTAAGCAGCCGCTATGTACAGTAGGTACCTACCTGCAAAAAAATTAGTTATTCCTCAATATATATTTAAACGATGCATTTCCATGAATGTAATCGACTATTATGTTTGACATTGTGATCATTTAGCAGATATAAAAAAGTAAGGCATAGTGGATTAGGTATAATTTAGCTCTTCAATCCTGATTCTCTACTTATAAATATTACACCTGAGATCACAACGAAATCAAAGACAGAGACGCTAACATTTAGCAGAAATGTCTACTAAATACATCTGTACAGTTCAGCACTGTACACATATTTCGGCGCCTGAAAAAATAATACTTTTACTACTAGTTTTCTGCTAAATAAGGATGCAAGTTGCCCTTTGAAATCTGGTGTGACTCCTCAATTCATACGGACATGGACTCGCCTCCTGTGCTGTCAATATAACGCTTTCTCTTGATAGGCTCATGAGTGGTAGGTAAGCTTGGTGTAACAGGCGCTATAGGCTACGGTGACTGTTTACTATCTGGCGGCTTGTTGGTTGTTGTATAAAAACCAAAGGAAATAAAACAATTCTCGTTTATTTTCCTCACATTATACTAAGACATCAAAGACCTCTGAATGTTATTATTGTCACTGATTAATATTCAATTGGATCTAATTTACTCCAATTTTCCTTTATTCACTGAAACTTCCCCAAGTCCTTCACAGAAAACAACTGGCAATGAATGCGCAATCATTAACCTTATAGTTATTCAAACTTGACCTAAAACTTTGACAGACTGTTTTGTTTATGTATTTAATAAGGAAATGAAGTAGAAGGCAGATGTACCGTCAAAGTTTTTCTACTGAAGTTGAAAAATAACAGTAACTCTTAGTGCCAGCGCTGAGAGCGCCAAGTGTGAAGCTTTATCTGCTATCGACTGTATCTATCGTTTTAATTAAATTTCAAGATTTCATTTAGTTACATAAGTTTTACAGCGTTGTTCAATTTTACTTTGGTTGTTGATTTAACATTGCAACCGTCCCGAAAATAGATAAAATATCATCGTCCTAACATTTAATTGGCAAAGTATTTTCAGTTGAATACCAACCCCCAGTTATTAGAAATCAATTAAAATAATTGACGTAATATTTTTGTATAGAACTGGGGTGGCAAACGTGAGCACAGCCCGTATGATGGTAAACGCGGATTACTAGCTTAGAGCGTTTGTAATACCAAAAGTAATTACTCACGCTGGTTAGGCGTCTGCTTTTATATAAATTTTATTATTATTATTTTTTCCACACCAACAATGTTGACATATTGGTTTGGTAAATGTATTCGCCGATGCCAGCTGGTGTGGATTCTGTGATTCGGACAGATGGCCAAAACGCGCGACGCCGCGCCACGATTTGGCACATCGAAAAAATAAGGTAGAAAATTTCCCGCGCATTCTTCTTCTGTTTTTTCACTGCTCCGCAACTGACGCATAATTTTCTTAGTAATCGCAATTTTAATTATATTATACTTTAAGCGCTTAAAAACAATTGATTCTCATTTCGCTCGCGAGAAGATATTGGTGACATTATTCATATTGCATTTGGTGCAACTGTTGGACTGGAGTACCTATAAACGCATGGCTAGTGCGTGCAGCGACTGTGCCTATATTTTTAGGTCTGAAGACTGATGATCGGTGAAGCTTCGGGTGAGTCGTAGATTACGTTTATCTGACCTGTATGCCTGAATTGTTTCTTTGATCCCGTTGAGTTACACTGTAACACATTGACAAAAATATTCCCGATGAGCAACACTGTAACTCAATGCCACTTTTTTCCCCCGTTGAGTGACAGTGTAACTCAACAGAAGTCTGTATTCCCTAAGTAACACCTTCTTTTGATGTGCAGCCTACAACTGTCGTATTGCGTAACTTCGCCTTTCCACTAGGAATTGCCCGAATTCAACCCTTATTATTTATAGATGGGAGCTATTTACACGCTTCACCACACGCTTTTCATGCCAAAAATGACTTTGAAATACTTTGTACTAGTAGTTTACTAGTAGTAAACTATACTTTCCGAACTAATTTCTTCCTCGACTCATTCACTGTTCATGCAGTGAAACTGTGGAATGCACTACCACCATCAGTACGCGATATTCGCTCACTACCACTATTTAAAACTAGTGTAAAAGAGCACTATCTATCCTTAACTTAAGATTTTGTTCTCCTAGTATCTTTTCCTATCTTTCTTCTTCTTAGACATTTATGTTCATGATATATGGTATTTATTTATTAGTATAAATTGTATATATAAAATAAATTATATATATTTATATATGTATATAGGCCTATATCTAGTATAAGAATTTTATTTATAATAGGCACCATTTAAAAAACCCCATTTGCTGTAGCTCCACAATTCCTCGACACTCCGCTTTCCATCTCTACGAGTATCGGGATCCTTGGTGTTGATATCTGTAGTGACGTGCAGTTCCGCAGTCATTTGGAGGATATAGTCAAGCTGGCATCCAAGAAGCTTGGTGTGCTCAATAGAGCGCGGCGGTATTTCACTTTGGGGCAAAGACTGTTACTGTATAAGTCTCAAGTCAGGCCCCATATGGAGTACTGCTGCCATTTATGGGCGGGAGCGCCTAGATACCAGCTTGGACCATTTGACGTGCTCCAAAGACGCGCTATGAGAATTGTCGACGATCCTGAGCTCACAAGCGTTATTGAACCTTTAAGCCTAAGGAGAGATTTTGCCTCCTTGTGTGTGTTCTACCGTTTGTATAACGGGGCGTGTTCTGAGGAATTATTTGACATGATGCCCACGGCTTCTTTCTATCATCGCACCGCTCGCCACCGGCAGGGAATTCATCCTCACAAATTGGAACCAAAGTGGTCGCGTACTGTACGGTTTCAGAGAAACTTTCTCCCGCGTACGCTCAAGTTGTGGAATGAGCTCCCTGCAGAGGTTTTCTCGAATGAGTACAGCATGGGGTTCTTCAAAAAAGGCGTGAAAAGGTTTTTACAGGGTCGGCAACGCGCAAGTGACACCCCTGGTGTTGCAAGCGTCCATAGCTACGGTAACCGCTTACCATCAGGTGGGCCGTATGCTTGATTGCCACCTTAGTGGTATAAGAAAAAATGCATATTTATTTATTAGTACATGCGACATCCACGTTTCTCAGCATGTCTCCTATCACAGGTGGGTTGGAAGAGATTTCTTATAGAAATAAGCCACACCTTTTGTACTCTTTATTATTTTTTGTTTTCCTATTTTTGTATTTCATGTGTTCAATAAACTATTAAATAAATAAATAAATAAAAAGTAAAAGAAATCCTTCTATTATAGTCCGGCGACGGCGTCCGTCTGTCGCACGTCTGTCGCCAATAAATAGGTTCACAAAGGGCGCACCTGCTACTTTCCACGACGCCACTTTCGAGCATGAACACACACATTACCTACTCTTAAAAAATCAAGAGGGCCGAATCGTTATTATTTCTATTCTCATGTTTACCACACCATTAAGTAGATAAGTAAATAAAAATTCATGAGGTTTGTCTACCGTGAAACAGTTTTATAGTTTCGGGTCAAACTATCTATGTACGATTGTATCTAGATTTTCCTAAAGGTGTTTATTCAGAAACATTGTTTTGTCTTTCTATTGAATCGGATCACACTTTGTGGTAGCTTCATATGTGTCCTTTAGTTTGTGAAGTAGCCATAAACCTGACAAATTAAATAGTATGTCGTTAGTGAAGTTTACGGTTGACTTTTCTATGGACCTGGTTACAGGCACAAAGTAGTTACTAATACAACTTGACAGAACCAAACTTCAAGCTGCAACATGAGTCTTCGATAGCTATAATTTTGTACGGCTAATTGACATAAGTAAGTTGTCAACTCTTTGTGAGCTTGTTGACATAATCTTTCTTATACGAGGAGTGACGAGTTTTCCCAACATCTTAGGTTTAATTAGACACTACTAAATACAGAACTATGTGAAAGCCGCCAACGGAAATATCTAGAAATCAATTCGAGATTTCCTATGCTAATGAACTCAATAGCTAATGTTATATAAGATGATGTCTCAATTACGAACATTATGTGATATTACTACTTTGTAATTTCTTAAACAATATTTCATAAAAACTTTCGATTACCAATTACCTTAATTATAGTAATTTCTTTGGATAGAACTACTGGGGGACTATTAAAGATATACTTTCATTTGAAAACATCTAATGCTATGCAGACGATATTCAGTGAGCGATTCGGATATTATGTTCACCCAGCAGCTGAGTGGTAGTGATGTACAATTGTACAAGGCTCGAGGCCTCCGAGTCCTTTTGTCTAGAGCTCAGTGTCGTTTACAGAGCTCGCCTGGTTGGTATGAAGCTCGACGACTCGGGAGTCTTTTTCAGGGCTCGAGACTTTTCATAGCTCGAGCCTTTTTGAGAGCACGATCAATCTTGAAACGACTCGGGAGTCTTTTTCAGAGCTCGAGGCTTTTTGATAGCTCGATCAATCTTGAAACTTTTACAGGACTCGAGTCTTTTTCAGCGCACTAGTCTTTTCCTGTGCTTTAGTTGTGACAGGCTGCTAATGAATGAGGGTAAGTAGAGGTAAAACACAATAGATTTAATCATCTAAGAAAGTGATCTTTATGACATTATACATTCATCTTTTTCGAGTTCTAATTTTGGAGACTTGAGTCAGATTTGGGCTCTGTGAGCTCGTCCCGGTCCCTACATATACTATTACTGACGGAGGTATTAGAGTCATAAAAATAAACTTGAGCTTTTATTGAAGGCTAGCATTCATTTTTCGACGACCGGCTGGTCTAGTGGTCTGTACCCATTGCTATACGGGCTGCTCGATCTAGAGGTCCCGGGTTCGAATCCCGGTAGGGGCAAATGTTTGTATGATGATTGAAAAGAGTGACTACACGAGTTTGTTGCCGGAATGTTCTCGGTAGTTCAACTTTTGGAACCGGTGTAAATTCAGACAGACTGACAGACAGACTGACTGACTGACAGACTGACTGACGGACAGACAGACAGACTGACTGACGGACAGACGGACAGACGGACCGACGGACCGACGGACCGACAGACAGACCGATAGACAGACTGACATAACATTCTTAGCTTACGTAGATGCAGATAAGACAGAGAGACAAACATTATGAAATTGTTAGTTAGTTAATATTATTTTTATGTGATAGACTTAAGGGTTTTTTTGTTGACAATTCGAAAGTGCTTCTTGGGGGCCTAATTGAATAAAGATATTTTCATTTTTTCATTTTTTTCATGATGAATACGAGCATTTGTTCACCAGTCATAGATGTTTATATGTTTATTTAGTTCATTTCTAATATTTATATACATATTGTAATCAATATTTATCCGTTATCTAGAATCCATAACACAAGCTCTTAATGATGCTTACTTTGGGCTAGATAATAGGTGTGAGTGTAAGATTATTATTATATATAATATTTTGAGACTCTAGTTCTTTTGACGACTTGAGCTCTTTTGAAGGCTTGAGCTCTTTTGATAGGTTCGAGCTCTTTGAAGACTCGGACTCTTTTGAAGCCTCAAGGCGTGACTCAGAGAGCTCGCGTCTCGGCCTACCGAGCTCACTGCATCCTGCAAATCACTACTAAGTGGGCTGGAACCGAAAGAAAGAAATCTATCCTCATCAAGAGCTGAGTACGGTGTGAAACGTCATTTCTGCCTGGGATTCCAAGAACCGTGTTTCGACGCTCCGTGAACAAGCGTCAAATTTTCACGCCTAAGCATTTAAGTATTTCGTATACTTACATTACTTATATTCAGCCCCCCTATTCCCAAGATAACGCTTCTCCGATGAGCTCTGATGACTTTACTCACCGCAGGAACACAATAAAACGAGTTAAGCCCCATTTGCACGCTGCAAGAATGTTGTCTGTAGCATACAATTAAAATAAAGCTAGAGATGACTTGCAACGTCATTAGACTATACAAGTCATTTCTAGCTTCAATTTAATTGTATGCTACAGGCAAGAAACTTGCATTGTGTAAATGCAATGCCTTTAATTTAATTTTGCAACTCAATGTTTGAATACGGCTCCTAATGCGGCGACTACCGTTCTTGGAGGAATAACCATTAAACCTTCAATATTGCAGGGGGTCAATGGCCATTCAACCAAACCTGCCATAATTACGTCTAAAATTATGTTTTGCAAAATGACATAATTGGCAAAGTTATTTTAAGTTATGACTAGCTTATATATCAACCTTGCTTACCTACCAGGGCTTAAATATGATTAACTCCTTACAACAACAATAGCGAAGGTTTTAAAGCCACATTTAGTTTTGGGTTTTATGACAGTCTCATTTCTTTTTGCAACGTAATATAACATAAAGTGGTTTTGCCTTAAGGCGAACTCCGAGATAAATATTAGTTTGGTAAATTCATGCAAGGTAAGTAGTTTTTGAAATTTGAAGGCTGTAGATAGTTCGAAAACTCTACATTATTGACTTATCAAGTTGCTCAGGCTCAGCTGCAAACGCTGTTTTTAATGCGCGCCTTAGAGCACACTTGAATTTTTTTTTCATAACAAGCACGCTGAGCAATATACTTAGTCTGGCCATAAATACTGTTACAATTAAAAATAAACTAAATATTACATTTGAATTTGGAATCTGTTATTTTTATATGATTGTTCATTGAGTTTTCTCATTTTGGCGCCAATACATTGTAGAATATTTTGCGATATTAAAATGGAGTGGGGTGATAAAGAGAACCGAATAGTTGTGATTGCATTACACAAAGTAGGTATGGAGCTAAATGCAATTTTTAAAACTCTCCATACGCTTGGTATTATAATAGTAAAATGTTTGTGTACCGGGCTATTTATATGTACATGAGACCACCTCTGTTTGTGACAGAAAAAGACGTCCACGTAGTGTTCGTACGAAAAATGTGGTCAAAGCAGCAAAGGAAAGAATTCGAAGAAATCCTGTCCGAAAGCAAAAGATTTTATCTCGGGAGATGAAGGTAGCACTTAGAACCATATCGCGTACTTTAAAAGATGACATAGGACTTGCAGCCTATAAGAAATGTACTGGTCATTTCTTAACTGATAATTTAATAAAGCATACTACTGAAGCGGTACGCAAACGGAGGTCACCGAAAAATTTTGTTTACTTATGGGAAAATTTTTACAATTGAGCAACATTTTAACAAACAAAATGACCGTATTTATGCTCAAAGCTCTAAGGAAGCTTCCCAATTAGTCGACAGAGTGCAACGTGGGCACTATCCGACTTCAGTGATGGTTTGGTGGGGTATTAGCTATGAAGGAGTGACTAAGCCATACTTTTGTAAAAAAGGTATCCGCTGGATTTATGGTCAGTTTTAGAGAGTACGGCTAGCTCTAAACGCCATGATAATTTGGAGTCCCTAAAACAATCCGTACGATTGGCAGTGAAGAATTTTCCCATGGAAAGAGTGCGTGCTTCTATTCATAACTGGCCTCAACGTTTAAAGGACTGTATTGCAGCTAATGGAGACCACTTCGACTAAGCTTTTTATATTTTAAATTGTTTTATATTTATGTATTAAACTAACACACTGTAAAAGTAATAAATGTTATTTGCATTAGAATTTTTTTTTCTTTGTTTCAGTATTTATGGCAAGACTAGGTATAGCGAAATAAACTGTAGATTACTCCGTGATCTACCCGGTGAAACAACAAAATAAGCAATACAGAGCACATATTGTATAAGTAGTTTTTGGGCTCTACACCACAGTAGCGCACGCTTCGTGTGTTTTTCATTCATTTCGAAGTCGAAATAGAATAGTAGCAATCTTTAATTTTGGAGATGACAACATTTTTTAGAATTTAGTGGATATTTTGTATTTTCCGCATTTCCTGATGTTTCCAGTCTCCAAAACTAATAATAAATCGTAATAAAGTAATAAAAGTGCTTTGTACACACCAGTGGCGGCTTAACATCTAGGAAGGTCTCAAACAATGAACAGACGACCGGCTACTTTATAGGTCTGTACACGTCACTATAAAGGCTACTCGGTCAGGGGTCCTGGGTTCAAATCCCAGTAGGGGCAGATGTTTGTATGATGAGTAAGGCCATTGGTTCACGAGACATAGATGTTTGTATGTTTATTTAGTATATTTCTAATATTAATATACATATTATTCTCCATTATCTATCAATATTTCTCCATTATCTAGTCATAACCTAAGCTCTAATGGTTTTTTTTATACAACTAGATGACAAACAAGCTGACGGCCCACCTGGTGGTAAGCGGTTATCGCCGCCTATAGACACCTGCAATAACAAGGAAAAGCACTTGATATTGCAGGTGCGTTGTCATCCTGAGGCCTAAGATGAAATGCCGTCCATGCCCAGTAATTACACTGGCTACCATTCCCTTCAATCCGAAACACAGCGAACTGTTTCACGGCTGAAATAAGAAAGGCGGTGGTACCTACCCAGGCGACCCTACATATGGGTCTACCACCTAGTAGTGGTACTTAGATTGTGCTCGATAATAGGTGGAAGTGTTTGAATATTATTATTATTATTTAAAAAAGCGCGTGTATACTACGTATTGTATGGCCAAAAAAGAAATCAGTCAAAAGGAGGCAGGTCACTGTGCATTTAGAATATTTGTATTATTTCAATTATTCATACACTCAACTTGTTGTCACTACTTGCATTGGGCCAGCGTGGTGGTGTTATGGCCCAAACTTCTCTTGTGTTTCTCCCATATAGGAAAGCCTATGCGCAGCAGTGGGGCGTATATGTATACCCTTTGGTGATGATGATGGTGATTCATACACTCACACCCATTATAATTATCAAGCCCCAATTAAAAATCATTAAGAGCTTGTATTATGCATACTGATAACGGAAAAATAAACATAATATTTATATATTGTAAACATATTAAATAAACAAAGGTACATATATTCATATGACTAGTGAACATATGTTTGTACTCATTACAAACATCTGCCCCTACCGGAATTCGAACTCGCGCCATCAGGCTTAGTAGATAGGAGTATGTTTTGTTGTTTTTAGTTTTATTTCTGTGGTGTGTTTTAATTATTTGTCACTAAGTAAATTATTTTCTTCTCATAACATTTCATTCGAAAGAATCAGACTATTCACCGTGTAAACACATAATTATACAAGGCTTATACAATTATTATTATTAGTATATTATTATTTTGTAAAAAAATAGATCCCTAATACCTATAAAGAAACTTTAACAATCACTAATAATTACATTTCATGCTTCTAGCTCCATTGGCTTAGGTTGAGTGTTATCTCTTCTTATTCTTTGTGAATGGCATTAAGGCTAGAGTGTTATCTCAAACTAAGCCAATAGGGCTAGAAGCATGAAATTCCTTATAAAATGTCGTTTGGTACGTGGCCCTCACGGCACCTATATACCCTACGAGAGGCAAAAGAATAAAACTTTTTAGAGTCAGTTTCGAACTTATTAATGAAAAACCCTATTAGGCACACAGCTAGTAAAAGTAAAAATCAGTTTTTGAAGAGTTTTTTTCTAGGTGGTAGGCCCATATGTAGGGTCGTCTGGGTAGGTACCACCGCTTTTCTTATTTCAGCCATGAAACAGTTCGCTGTGTTTCGGATTGAAGGGAAAGGTAGCCAGTGTAATTACTGGGCACGGCATTTCATCTTAGGCCTCAGGATGACAACACTTGCAATAATAAGTGATTTTTTCTTGTTATTGCAGGTGTCTATAGGCGGCGGTAACGGCTCACCATCAGGTGCGCCGTCTGCTTGTTTGTCATTTAGTTGTATAAAAAACAGACGTTAGTGTATTAAAAAAGAGCAATACTTTTACCTGATAGTAATGTCTCGTAACTATTGTATTTTTCAGCGTTCACAAACTTGAAGGCAATTTATATCGAATCGTTGTTTCGGCCGTGACAGATAGGGATAGAGAGATATGACTGACCCAGCAGGAGGAAAAAATACAAAATAGCGATCGCACGCGTAAAGTAAGCGAAAGTACACAAATTATTTTATTAAAAAATAGCTACTCATAAATAAGGATTACAAAAAAACGCTTTTACACGATTGTGAAGGTTAATTATATCTACTATTTACAGTAATTTCTTATTAAATACAAATAATCATTTAGGTACCAATAATTCTAAGTTTTCTTAGTTGGAAAAAAAATGTATCTGGGCAAAATCCTTCAATCACGTTTTGGTTCTACACGTGTCTAGTTAAAGATATGAAGAAATAATGTATATCTGATTTTCAGATCTGGAACATCTTTCAATGTAGCGCCTTAATTAGGCGAAACGAAAGATATTGCTTTTAGTTATATTGAAATGCGACCTCGCCTTAAGAAATACTGAGCTTGGATAAAGTTTTGGTATTTTTAACTTATTTATTAAAGTACAAAGTAATAGTCCGTCTAGAAGGGATTGTCTTTTTTCTTTGACTTTTTCACTACAACAGCTGCACTTTGAAGAGCTATCCAGTTTTATTATGCATGTATAAAAGTGAACACAAATATACCTATAATAATACAAATTAGAGACAGATCCAGAGCTTAAAGTAATGAACTTATAATATTGATTTAGTAAACAGGTAGATTTTACACTAATAATGATTCTGATTCTGAATTACATTTTCTAGAACTAAATTAACGCTAAAACATCTCTCCTTCATTCCCGTAAGGAAACAAGGAAGATTTCCCGGAATACATAGCTCAAGAATCACAAGCTCACAAGTGACGCGCGAAATGCACGGCAAACTTTGCGCAAAACCGCGTAACATTAGCAACAAACACGACGCAACCATTCTTATTGTTAGTTTCTAATTGTCGTACAATTTCCTTATATGAATATCAAAATCTAAAATTAAAACTATGTAAATTAGATTTTTCGTAAATACCTACGCGTCAGTAGACCGCGTAAATTAACAAGTTAACAACCTAAAGTAGAAAGTAGAAAAACTTCAATGAAGGTAAGCACAATAAAATTTATTCCATTTTTTTTTTATATTTTTTTCCATTTATTTTTTTATTTATTTTTTTTGTTTTATTCTATTTTAATTACTAAGTAATTTTTCAAACATTTATAATAATGTTAAAATAAAAAATTAAGAATAATAAAATTTATTGTTATGGCGCTAATATTGGCTAAAGAGACAAATTGATAAGATATAAATTATTTTTAAGACAAACACTAAAACAGCTCATAATTAATAGAACAAAGATGCCTATTCTATTAGAGGATTATGTAAGCTGCATTGTGATTTTTTACTCCAAAAGATCTTAGAAAATATTTTTATTTTTAGTGAAGTTTATTCCTACTTTATTTTTACTTCTAAAAAATGAAGTGTAATTAATAGGTAATTGTATATAGAAAATCTATTGTGTTGTGGTACTATATTTATAATGTTCTAACTTTTATGGGTTGCACAATTTTGTATAGCCGCTGCTCGAGACAATAATTTATTACACAGTTTTTAATTATAATGCAAGAGTAGCACTATTTAATAATCTAATTCGATGAAAAATATTTATTTAAAATAAGCAACATCTATTAGGTATGTAGCTATATATGAGAATATTTAGACACTTTACTTCAATTTTAAGATTTTTTTATGTACGAACTGTGGCTATCTTACCTAATAAATGCCAAATGTTATATTACCCAACAAAAGCAAATTCATTTTATGCTACTTCCTAACGATTTCTTAATAAGTAAGAAACTGGTTTTAATATGGTAAAATTATGTCTGTAGCCTGCAATCTACATGGCATAGCATCGGAGAAATATGTAATTACAATTAATTATTTCTTTATTTCTTCTAATAATGCCTATGTGTTATTATGTGAAGTCTTGAGAAATATAGATTAAACACTATCGACTGTTTATGTATAAAGCAAAACAATATCAAAATAACAAAAAAAGATAAACCTCCCAGCATCACGTGTATGGTAAGTGGTAAAATATAACATAAACTGAGGTTTTTTTTATTTTCGTGTTTTATAGTTTTTTGGATACCCAAACAAAAATAAAACATGATAATAAAAATAGATAGGTATAAGGTAAGGGGTATTTCATAATAATAAGACTGTTCGCCTATACTCCTGATATAATACATTTTCTGCTTGAAAAATGTTCTGATCAGAAATGTTGAGATCCGCAGGAGAACATAACCGACATAACCTAAAGAATTGCAAGCCTCAAGGACAATGGGCAGGCCATATTGCAAGGAGGACTGACGGCCGTTTGGAGTGGAAAGGTCATCGGCGGCCGCGTATCGGGAGACGCAGCATTGGTAGACCCCCACAAGGTGGGCCGACGATCTGGTAACGGTCGGGGGAAGCCAGTGGATGCGTGCAACACAGGACCGATCGGTGCTGAGATCCTTGAGGAAGGCCTATGCCCAGCAGTGACTTTCTCTCCGCTGATATGATGACGATGGTGACTCCTTATATTATGTGTAACGTAAACGTGATGTTCTCACCATCCAAATAGTACTTAGCTACCGGGGACTTAGAAAACCCCTTTGGGTTTCAAAATATTTATTTCTGTCTAAGAATAATATAATAACATTCATACACTCACACCTATTTATCTAGCCCAAAGTAAACATTATTAAGAGCTTGTGTTAAGAATACTAGATAACGAAGAAATAATGATAATAATACGAAATATAAATATTAAAAATATACTAAACAAACATATAAACATCAATGACTCGCACTCATCATACAAACATTTGCTCCATTTGCTCAGGGGTAAAGACCACTCGACCAGCCGGTCTTCAAAAATAAAAAAAGTTCAATAAAGTCTAGTATTTGCATACTCTTGTCAAAGTCTAGAAGCGATTAGTCTAGGAATTTAACCTTTTTCTGTGAAAGTCAAGATTAAAATTAGAAATGCGAATCCTTTCATTAACTACAAAGGATTTGTTCTGAGAAGAATTCATTTGATAATTTCATGACATTTGTATAAAATAATATAACATTGGCTGCATTATTTCATAGAAATGTCATAAAATTATCAAATGAATAAGATGTTTTTGAAAGTGGTAAACCATTTCTATGAACTAATATAGCGCATGTTCTAATTTATTATCGTATTGACGGCGCCACCCTGTATATTTACTACATACATTTTTTTAAGTACTAATTGGAAGAAGAAAAATTCAGTAGATTTTACTCGAATAAGGTTTTATCTGACTTAGTCTGTAGTGATATGATTGCGCTGTTTTTTAGGTTAGGCCTAGGTGTGTGTGCTATTTTTTTTCACCAAGTTTATTTCAACTTTTCCTCTGTTTGCTCAACATTACTTATCTACTGTATTCAACTGTTGATCTACCAATAAAATAAAAATAAATATAATAACAATTACAAATAAAGAAAGAAAACGATGAAAAAATTATATGCTGGAGCATATAATTTTGGCATCGAACCCGCGTCTTCTGGGGACCGGCCAGACCGCCAGTCTCTGCTTTTCGATTGTTTTTTATTTAGCAATATGGTTGCCCAGTTGTACTACTTTGTGTTTTTTAATTTGTCTCTTGTGTGCAATAAAGAATATTTATTATTATTATTATCATTTACAATAAATTAGGCGTTATGACCATAAATGTGATAAATAAAATAAATTTTTACCTCGTTTGAACACGTATTCATGTAGACGCCACGAAATTATGCAGTTTGAGTGTTTACCTACAAGACGGGTCTACGATCCAACATATCGCAGATATACCTATGCATTCAAAGATTTGATCACGTAGCCACATATGCATAGACAAAATGTTCTTTTTATACGACGAGGATAAACAAGCGAACTTCCCGCCTGGTGGTAAGTGGTTACTGCTGCCTTTAGTTAGACACTCGTAGCACCTTGGCACTACTCACGGGTTGCCTACTGTAAAAATGAAAGAGTAGTGTAATATTGACAGTATAGGAGTCAAGTCCCCTGCTCTCAGCATAACGCTTCCTCGATGAGCGCTGGCGACCTCACTCACTGCAGGCACACCACACTAGAAAGTAGTGTTAATTAGCTGCGATCTTATGTAAGGTGGAGATGGCTCAATTGTGCGGTCAAAACTCGAGTGTTAAATACCAATATAATATACTTAATACGGTCGTTTAAAAGATGCCATAATGTGCAAATATCAATTAAGTTAGCGATTAAGACCGATTCATAATTTTTACGAGTTGCCAGGCAAGTATGCGTAGTTCTTGTGGTTTTCCTGCTTTGATAAATTTTTAAGAAGTTATTGAGAAATCTGTAAATTATGTAACAGAAATGGCGCCGAATGCGCCAATTTTGGTTGTACTTTACAAATCACACAACATTGTTTTCTAGAGAAATTCGATAGTTTGTGATTACGTCTCAAATACATGAAACAATACAATTAAATTTTATTTTTTCCATCAAAAAAAACTTATTATTACTTAACAACGTTCATATATTTAAATAATTAAGATGATAGGTAGTATGTTTTGTTTATTTCTCAAGGTCATAAATGTAATAAGTAATAAAAATAACATACCTACATATAACATGCTTAATTTGTCATCATCAATCATCCATCCCAAATTAAGCATTATAAGCTTGTTATATGCTTACTAAATAAAGGAAAAATATATATTACTTATTATAGTAAAACTTAGGTACCTATGTAAGTAAAACTGTAAATATTAGAAATATACTCATTAAACATACCTACAAACATCCAACACTCCTGAACAACTTTTTCTGCTCATCATACAAATATCTATCCATACCGGGATTCTAAGTGGAACCTTTGGTTCCTTAGTCCTTTACCGCCCAGACCTTCATAAATGTATGACATAGACAATTAAAATCTAATTGTCTCTGGTATGTCGGGCTTCATGACTGCTCAAAGACAGCCGTCAATATGTATTTGTAAAAAATACAACTAAAATTCTTATCTTATCATATCTCATTATTACCTTAACTTAACTTGTAACCTATTATCTAAAATAAAACGTATATTGGGTCCAATTTGAACCCGAATGCCAATCATGGCTCCAATTAAAACCTATATTTTAATGATGCTTAATAATATTATTATTTGGGACCAATACAGGTTTTTTAATAAAGGTTTTCAAGGCTCAAACTGCTTGAGCTTGGTAAAAAGCATTATACAGGATGGTGCTGTCAATACGACAATAAATTAAAACATGGGCTCTCATAGTTCACAGAAATGGGATGCTACTTTCAAAAACATCTTATTCGTTTCATAATTTAATGGCATTTCTATGAAATGATGCAGCCAATATTTTATTATTTCATACAAATGTCATGAAATTATCATATTATTAAAAATTTTTTGAAAGTGAGAAAACATTTCTATGAACTAATATACTCATGTTTCAATTTATTGTCGTACGGACGGCCCCATCCTGTATGTTAAGAGTGTTTATGCTACACGACTTTTCATACAAACTCTCAAGTCAAAAATATTGAAAACGAACAAACCGATTCTGATAAAACTTGCTATGCATAAGCAAATCAGGTTAGTCTATGAAGTTATCACAGGATTTTTCGAAAAATTTTAATAATAAAGAAATTACTGGTGATTTTCAGTTTGTATGAAAAGTCGGGAATTGCTCTTACTCTACAATAAGACTGTTTTTCGTTAAATCCTCTGCTGACTATATATTTATCATAGTTTGACTTAAATAAGCATGTAAATCATCTGAAGAGCTCGGTGGCGTAGTGGTTTGAGCGCTTTGGTTTAGATCCCGGGATGGGTTACTCAAATTAATAATCTCAAGCTCCTCCGTGCCCACAGGCACATTAAGCCGTTCGTCCCGGTTGTTACTGCAACTGCTTCAACCCACCAATCCGCATTGGGCCAGCGCGTAGTGGTGTTATGGCCCAAGCTCCTCATGTGTTTCTTCCGTGTGGGAAGGCATGTGCCCAGCAGTGGGACGTCTATAGGCTGATGATGAAGCATGTAAAATGATCTGATCAAAAGAGTTTTGATAAAGTTGTAATAATGATACCTATTAGTCTTTATTTTGGATCCTGTTTTTACACCTTTTATTTAAACTGGTTTTATCGAGCCAATATTCAACTGATCTGGAAATACGAGTTATTCATAACATAATTAATTTATACAATCTTATTTTATTGTTATATGTGGGTCATAGATTATAGAATAAAGCTATAAGCGTTAGTGACCCGCTGTCGTTATAGGATCATGACTCACAAGAGACGTTATATAACTAAGTATACTGAATTAAAGTAATTGAATTATTAATAAGCTGAAAATTATCTAATAAACATTATATATAACACTAAATGTAATTACCTACATCTAATTATAATAAACATATATTCGCATATTTATTCAGATAGATAGGTACGTAATTAACCTACAATCATTAATCATGTCATTATAATTTAAATATGTTGTAATATTCGTTGACTGATATATCAATGAACATAGTCACGTGCACTTACTCGACTTCACGTGATCTCATTCAAGGCTCTCAGAAGAAAGCCGCCACAACCTGATCCCGCTCAACGAAAGCTTGGCATTGCGTGACTGGTCGCATTTTGAAGCTGACTAATAACCTGATACAATAAAGAAATGACATCGCATACTTAAGCTGTGTAATTATGATATAAGTATTTTAAAAGGTGTTGTAGCAAATTTTTGATTTTACTTTATTACAGTTTAGGACAATAACGGCTTAATTAATAAAATATGTACTCCTTGGGTCATCCTCGGACTAGCTATTCTATGATTTGTCTTCATCTCACACAAATGTCGAATATCACATGTAAAATATGTCAAAACATACCTAGATCAACTATTAGAAAATCATCATTGCTAAGCTTGCAGATGTCATAAATATCATTTATTAGTTAGCAATGTATACCATACATAGAATAAAATGATGCAAATATCAATATCAATATTAATGAAAATATTAAAACTAGAGTAAAAAAGTGAAATGTGTGTCAACATACTAAAAACACAGTCTACAATATTTATCATTTGAAAAGTCGATCACATCACTACAGTATCCATTTATCCTTTTATGAAAAGAGAAGTCAAAAGTTCAATGAAACTTGTGTGATCTTATCAACGAAACTTACTAGATAGACAAAGTTTTAATAAAAAATATAACTCTAATTTTCGTTCATTGGGTGATGAATGATTCTACGGCTGAAAATCTACGTAACAGATGACGCCACATGATCCTAATCACTATAAAAAAAAATGTATGGGCATATTGATCAAATTATTATTAACTATATAATATGTATGTTTTTTTCATAGTCGTTAAGATAATAGTTTCTTTAATTGACGAACCTATCTAATACCATACCATATACATTTTTAATAAATGGATAAGGATTTATACTATTTTTTTTCTAAGCCGTAAAACTGCAACAATATTCCATTAATTTTAATTTGCATGGTTTTTATGGGTAACAATGAAATGTACTCCCCTGCTACCAACACATAATAAAAATAAATAAAAATAAACACCATACTTCTGTCTTTGCGTTTTGCTGCCAACACATACTCCTGCCTTGTTTTGTGGCTGCTAACACAAACTCCTGCCTTGTTATTTGGCTGCAACACATGCTCCTGTCTTGTTATTTTGATGCCAACGTAAACTCCTGTCTTGTTTTGTGGCTGCTAACATAAACTCCTGCCTTGTTATTTGGCTGCAACACATACTCCTGTCTTGTTATTTTGCTGCCCACACATACTCCTGCCTTGTTATTTTGCTGCCAACGTAAACTCCTGCCTTTCTATTTGGCAGCCAACACATACTCCAGCTTCTCTTATCAGACGCTCTAAATTCGAGTTGAAAATATCATCTTGCACTTCTCTTGAATGACCCTACCTTATCACTAGCCTATATACGACCTACAGCTGGGCACAGGCTTTCCTATAAAGGAGATACACATGAGGAGCTTGGGCTGTAACACCACCACGCTGGCCCAATGCGGGTTCCAACAACGCAACCCTACCCATTCATGGTAAAAAACATGTTTTTTTTAGTGGTTGAGACCACCGAACCAGATATGGAGGTCCGGGGTTCGATTCCCGTGGGGGCAGAAATTTTCTGCTCGGTTTGGTTGGTAGTAGGGATTTTCTAAGTCCGCCTGGCTAGCTACCACCATCTTACCTAAGTCTGCCGCCATAACAATAATGTTAACAGCATTGTTGTGTTCCGGCAGTTGGAGGTAAGATAGTTCAGTTCCACTCATCCAGTTTATTCAGTTCAGTAGCCAGTTCCTCTGTGGTTGAGGAATTCGGTTGTAGCTCGCTTGCATCGTCGGCGTTATCTTCACTTACCATCAGGTGAGATCTACTTTGCCATTTTTTATCGCCCTGCTTTCAAATACGGAGATTTAAACATTGAGGTGCTATTTAAAGTTAATTGTTTTATTCCTAGAACTACCTACGTTAATACAAAAAATATAATACTAGAAAATAGGAAGAAGAAGGGGATAAAAGATATAAGGCACACACTATCCGATATCAGTACGACAAAAGTCGCAAGGTCTAAAAAATCAATTAGCCCTATCACTTTGCTTTACGGTAGTAAATACTAATCTGTTTTGCTGCGAGTTTAACTAGAACCACGCCGTATTATTTCCGGTATTAAACCGCAAAATGGTAATGCGGACAGTTCCTTTAATATCTCTGTGCCTATAATTTTCTTGATTTCCTGATGTCCATTTGCCTGACTATTAATTAGGTAGTATAAAGAATTTGTCAAAGCCTTTGTACGTAGAACAGAAGTTTAAAAAGGATGCATGCATAGCCATATTCTGTACTAAATCGTCTAAACAAAATTTGAGGTCAGTGCTTCTATTGCATTTCAATACATTAGCATCGATGCCGCTGTCGTTCTCTAAAGCTAACAATAAGTTATCGACCTCTCTTTCATTCTTCTATTACTCTAATCTTAAGATTTTTATTGTAAAGTAAACTTAGTGTGTCACTAAATAAATATTTTCTTTCTTTCTTCTTCTTCTTCATGCAAAGGATTTTAGAAGAAAGCTGAAAGGCTTTAAAATTATGTGAAAGACGTCACGAGCCTCCCGTATTTTTGTGGTCGGATTTAATTAAAATAACTGTTGACCCTTATAACAATAAAATATATAGTAATTGAGTATAAAGTATTGAGGTAATGAAAATAACAGCAGATTCTTATAATAACAAATTAAAATTTTAAAATATCCATTTTCAAACTACATTTTCATAGATGCCTTATTTTAATGAGAAATGAAAAACGTGACTGGGCATAATATCTGTTACGTGAGGCTTCATTCTGATTTAAATAGGACTTAAAATTGGTATCTATGTGAACTTGAGCACTATAAAATGAAGTTTGATTTGCTTATAATGCCATTAAACAATTAGTATTAAAAACTAGAACCCTACTCACCGCTAAAACAAACAGAAGTTAATACCAACAGCTATACCTAATACATTTATAACTGTAGATATTACCTACTGTTTTAGTGAAAGGGTGCCTTTATCCACCAGGGAAACTTGTTTTCCATTCTAAAATAATCAAATGATAATATACTTTGACACATCCACAATCTAATAATAAATAACATTCTTGTCCAGACCTTTGTCCGCAATAGTATTTTTGTCATGAAATCCGTTTTCATTCCAAGGAACTTCGTCTTTCAAATACGGAGGACTTTATAAATTTAATGTTCTTATAATACTAATAATAATACTCATATACACACCTATTATCCAGCCCAAAGTAAGCATCATTAAAAGCTTGTGTTATCGATACAAGATAATGGAGAAATATTATAGAAGATAATGAATGTACTAAATAAACATAGTAACATCGAACAAATGTTCGTAGGTACTAATCCTACGGCCTGGTGCCCCGCCCTAGGACAGGCTCTGCCCCCTTATTCTCAACTGTCGGAAAGAATTCGAATTTCGGAAACTCTGTACCTGTCACTTTTTATCGCCCTGCGTCAAAGCGAGACGGCATGTGACTTTTCGAATCGAATCCGTGATCCGACAATTGAGAATAAGGGGGCTGGTCGGTTCTAGGGTCGGGCTGCCCGGAGGCGGCTCGGTGAAATGCTTCGGCAAACCCCGGGTCGTCTCCATTATGGGCATGGGGAAACCGGAGTGGTTTAGCAGGTATTCCCAGTGCCGCTATGATCAGGCGCTGGGCGACCCCTGCACAGGCCCACGTCTAGCCGACGGTCCGCTGGTCCACCTAACCAGCGGTTTAGGGTATCGTCTGTAAGCGGATTCCACTTCGAAAAAAAAAGGTACTAATCCTACAAACATACGCTATGACCAAGTAGCCTGTATAGGAAGGGGTACAGACCACTCGGGCAGTCAGTCGTCAAATACTAGTGACCACCCGCAATTCCTCTCACGTGGATGTTAGTTATCGCGTCAAAAATTATACTATGACCTTTCCAGGCTCTCAAACTTTCTCCATACTAAAACATGTATGGTGACCCAGGCTAGGTCTGCTATTCTACTACGGTAGGTAAAAATATACAGAACAGTGTTCAATTGTCCATTTTCTGTTTTTTGCTTTGTTACGCGGTACAAAACAAGAATTTTTTTTGAAAAAACTGCAAGACAGCCAAATATTCGTCATGGCGCGAATGTCACTTTGGTGATATTTAGTTGTTGCCCGCCATATTTCCATATTGAATAATCGTGAAACTTGTGTACAAACAAACTATGCATGAAAAGTATTTTTCCCGGATTCAGGAGATTTTCGAGATAGTGTACACATACTTAGCCAGATGTGAAACATCTCTATTGACGCCCCATACAAGATTCCGCCCCTTTTAACCCCCTTAAGGACAATATCTGGGATAAAAGCTATCCTATGTCCTTTCCCGACACTCAATCAATCTCTATACCAAATTTCATTCGGTTCAGCGGTATAAGCGTGAACAGGTAACAGTCAGACAGACAGACACACTTTCGCATTTATAATCATCATCGTGTCAAAGTCATTCTCTGGATAAAGCTAATCTGGGGATTGAAAAATCAGCCCTAAATTGATCAAAATCCCTTCTTTATATGATAAAACAGTGGAATGTTGAATGTTATTTTTCTCTTCATAGGGCGATTTACATTCGATTTTCGTTTTACCTCGCATTCGAAATTTAAAGCTCCGTGCAACTTTTTGTCCTTTGATGTTTTATTCAAAACGATTAGTAAGATATATAATATTTAACAATTTCAACCTGCCTATCTTCGTCATATCATGGTCACTGATTAATTACATGATATGCCGCAGTTCACGCCTTTCAGAAGAGCGCATTCGAATTTCGATATCATTATGCCTAAGTCCTCGTTTTATTTCATCAAAAATACGTTTTTTTTTTATACATCTAAAAATAACTACTTACCTAGTTCAATTGAAACGGACTTATTGAATTCAATTCTAGTTTATTAAGAAGCGAAGGCAATAACTGAAAGTTAATTAATGTAATTTAATTTACATTAATTTGAGAAGTCTGGCTTTTAATACTTCATATTATAAATTTCGTCCCAATTACAATCTGTTGTATATTTCGAAATATACAAAATATTGTAATTGGGACGAAATTCTAATGCAAACTCGAATAGGGTGCGCTTATGCTCTTGCTGCGCCCGTGCGCGACAAGAACCTCATTAACATACTTTTAATTAACCACCTGCCAATTTATTCAAAAACTGAGATTTTTATATTCCCTGGAGTATTTTTTCACAAACCAATATGGTGTCTGATGGTCCTTTTGATGCTGTTCAGGAAATTGCACATCTCGGGTAAACTTTGCAACTGAGTAAAAACAATTTCGAGGAGACCGAAAAAACTGCAGCTTAGTAGCATTCGGCAAACTGAATCGGGTTTTCTCATCGCCTATTCCACAAATCCACAAAGCCCAAAGACAAAAGTCCTCAATGAGTGCGATATTACTCGTACCGTCATCGTGACATATAGAACAACAATATGGACAATCGCGGTGCAACTGGTATATAAATAAAGCCGCTCAGTGGAATTCGCTTTGCTCGAAGTTTCTCTGTATGATGAAGAAGCAATCCTACAGAGAACTTTAGTCTTCGACATAGCACATAGAATTGGTTAGTTGAAATACTATCCATAATTTGAAGGCCGTCTGGTCAACCAGAGGTCCCGATCTCGAATCCCTTTTGTTTGTTTAGTAGATATGTAATATTTATACACATTATTATCTAACTATATTTTTCCGTTATCTAATAAGTATCTATATAAATGACGCTATGGGCTAGCAATAGATGTGAGGGTAAAAAAATGAAAAAAAATAGTTTATAGGTACCTACTGACCTAACTAAATAGATGAACCTGAAAGAAAAATTGAGACACTATTATTATGATTAAAATATTTCTTTTAAAAAAAACAATAATTTCGTCTTACGAAGACATAGGTATTAAGAAAAAGTAAAAGTTGTTTCTGACAAGTTCAAAAAAAAATGCCTTCGCAATCATCAACAATGTATTACCACCGACATAATCAAAAATGAATTAAGTATTTTCCTGATATATTTCGGTTCTGACATATTTTAAGATAAGGTAATATCAACCAAAAAAGGTACTTACTGCTTTTTAAAATTTAATAATATATGAGCAGTAGATTTAATTAAACTAATACACAAATATGTTTAAATCTCTCAAACAGTGAAAGTGGATCATTGTTGACCTAGAAGCGGGCAGAAAGTAATTCATTTCTTCCCTGGGATAGAAAAGTATAAAAAAACTCGGTAAGTAAAGTCATTTTGTCATTCTCAACCTGTATATAATTATACCGAGCTCAAAACTACGAAAATATTTTTTTTTCTTGTTTTTTTTTTAATTAACATTGTTGGATTTAAAAATAATTATAAACGAAACTGAATATTAATAATTGGATTCTTACGTACAACTAATAAGCATTTCCATCTCACGCGCGAAGAACCCCGACAAAATTTTGAAGTCCGCTTGAACCTCCAAAAGGCCTCGGTAAAAACAACTAGAGGGTCAACAGTCCGAGGCTTTTTGAAGACGTACCCCCTAGGTCCTGAGCAGTCGCCAGCGTGCGCCGCGGCGCGAAAAAAAAATTCTAACTCTCTAACCAGACATCGTAAAAATACGCAAAAAATACTGTCGTCGAGCTAATTAAATAACAATTCCAATAATATATTAAAATGTAGACATAATAGTAGTAAATATATACGTAAATGGGCCGACAACTTGCCGCAGGGGGTAAGTCGGTCGTCTCCCGTCCTACATAGGCCCTCTTTTTACATAGTCGGTATGAATTTTTCTCCTTTATTTTATAGTTAATGTGTAGGTAATTTAACTAGCTTTCTAATAATACCACATTTGTATATGCTAACATCACCAGGAAAAATAAAAAAAATCTTGAAAAAAAGTCTCGATTCCTCTAGATAGCGGGACATTAATGAAAAAAGTTTGTGGCGGCCTCCTTTTATTGCTTCTAACTCTTTAACCAAGTAACGGAAAAAAAAACAAAAAATACTGTCGTCAATTTGATTAAAGAACGATTCTAATGATGTACTAACATGTTAAACATAACTAGTAGAAGATTCTTTAAATTCAAAAACTAAACTCCGCATTTACCGCGGCGGCAGAAATTTTCGTCTAAGTTTCGTCCAACCTCCCGTGTTAGTAGCTTATTCTACATTGTCGGTATGAATCCTTATCCTTTATTTTATATTTAATGTGTAGGTAATTTAACTAGCTTTCTATTAATACCACATTTGTATATGCTAACATCTCTAGGAAAATAATAAAAATCTTGAAAAGTCTCAGTTTCATTAGTTACCGGGACAATTCTGACAAAAATTGTGGGGTGCGGCCTCATATTATTGGTTGGTATGAGAAATAATAAAGTTATTGTTACAAAATAAAAATTACACGGGCTTTATTATTAAATAAACAACGTTATTTAGTAAAAATTTTATGTATTTATCACATTTAATATTAATAATAACTCACCAGAACCGTCGTACATAGCCGCGTCAGCGGGTCGGAACTTCGCACATTTTTAGAAAAAACACTATTTAAATGGTGTAAAGAGTATGTTCTAATGAAATAAAGCCTGTTTAATGACGAATATTTTGATGTATAATCAAGATTATCCACAACACTTAGTTAGTTAACACAATAAAAAACATTAACACACGGCACAGATGACGGCAACTTGTCACAGGTAAAAAATCTGAACTTCATTTTTTTCGTTTCTTATTTCGCTCTGGCTTAACCATAAATTCGGGACGGCAAAGGGAGCGTTGCGTTATACAGCTATACTCTTCAGCTTGATATTAGCGTTTAGTTTTTGCTGATCCGATTTTTGTGGAATTTTTGAAAAATAAAAATGTGCGCGTGGTCGGCGTGGACTTTTCGCGCCTTTTTTCTTGGTTCCATATGGAACCAAAATGAAAGTGGACTTATACGATCTGGAATCGCGGTGACTATAGTCACCAAAGGGCGCTGGGACGTTCTACCGGATAGGTGGGTACTAAAAATTCTACGCATAAAAAGGGTATTTTTGGCGGGATCTGAACCATCAAATCCGTGTTACATACACTGCTTTACATATTGTAATCTGCGATAGTATTATCTATCTTTGTTTGTATAATTGCTTACTTCTATTAATCATTCTTACAATAGTCAATTGAAAAGCCCACTAAGAATAAGTATTATTATTATGTAGATACAAAGACGTGAAAAAACCTCGTTTGAAAATGGAACGTCTTGGTTTCGGTTTAGTCGATTTCGAATACTTACTAAAATAAATTAAGAAAACAATGCATTTTATTCATTTTAGACATCATGTTTCATAGTAACGTTTACTGCTTAAGACCTACACAATCGATATCTAAAAAGAAATATTGTTAGTTTTATTTTTCAAAACGTCCGGGTTCGATGCCCGAGCTGAGAACATTTTTTTTTAAATGTATGAATTCAGTTTTTCTAATTACTTAAATCGATGACAGTTCCTAAGAAGAGATTTTCGCATGTCTTATAGTTTCAGACTTTCCCATACTGACCGATCTAAATGTGCCAACCTGTATATTCGAACTACCAAATATCATCATATTACATTTATTGAATAAATTCACATAGGCCATTTACCTAATGTCCTCGTTTAATTTAACTTATGTGAATTGTATTCTAAAAAGTTACAGCAATTTTTGTCATTTTCTTTTGTTATCTTCTAGAAAGTCAATAGACTATTGCTAAAATCCTTGCTAATATCTTGCTCTCAATTCAAAAACTTCTACAGATAATGGTAGGAGTAGATGTAGGTAAATTGATTTAGAAAAACTTTTTAAGCTTAAAGTAGGCAAAATTTATTTTACGTAAGTAATGCTACTTTTTTAGGATAATCCTATGATAAAAACGGCCGCTAGCGCTCGATCAAGCGGTCGTCGTGATATATTAATAAAATGGTATAGAATTTTATTTTAGAGTGGGAGTCAATTGCTGTTGCTAATGGTATCTATAATACTTTACGTTACAACGAGTGTTGTTTTATTAAGTAAATATACTATATGATTTGTCTACTAACTGAACTAAATAAAAAATAAATAGTCCTTCCTTATGATTTTAGCCCCCGACGAAAAAAGCGGGGTGTTATAAGTTTGACGTGTCTGTCTGTGTATCTGTATGTCTGTCTGTGGCATCGTAGCACCTAAAAGAATGGACCGATATTGATTTGTTTTTTTTTCGTTGTTCGAAAGCTGACTTGATTAGGATGGTTTATAGTAATAATTTATGAAGACCAGTTCAGGTGTTTGATGACTATCAGCTCATTTTCTACATGCTAAAAGGGTTTAATTGACTTTCACAGATCCGAATGATTTGAAATTCAGTGTATTGTCACTTCGGTGACATTCCCATGACATACTAGCCTTGAGCTGATCCTAAACCATCAAAAAGTCTGCGAAATGCTTAATTCTTCAGAAAATTACAGCAGATAAGCTTGCTTGCTAGCTTTGCTTGGGCTTATAAGAATAGTCTCAACGAGATGGTGTTAGACAGATGATTAATGAGGCCGGGTGTTACTGAAAAATTTTAATTTTATATTTTTACAAGATACCTTTTACCATTACGCACGCCGTAGATAAAAATAATTCATGAACTGAAGCGCAATCCCATATCGCGGTAATACGTTTTGGCTGCGGTAGAAATGTTCATAATAAAAAATGCCTACTACTTTGTTTCACCTTTACACGACAGACAATAAGAACCAAACGTCTCAGAGTTAAAGTAGAAAACTTTTCACAATCGGGTTCTTACCGACCGTAACCATGTCGAGGAAAAAACGTGCGAGATTGAAAAATAATAGTCATTGTACCGAATACTAAAGCGAAGGCGACTCGGCAGACATTGTTTTAGTCACAACGACAAATAAAGTAAATGCTCTTAATTACTGCATGATACCTATTTCAAAGCTGCATTGTGTCGGAAGTACTAATAATTCATAACATTTTTTAGCTATATTTCGCAGGAAACGGTACGTACTACGTACGTAGACATGAGTTCATATTCAGTACACAAAAGTATCATGTCGAAATAGTAATACATGTATCAATGATATCGATATGAAAAAATATTACCTACGAAATATAGCTAAAAATGTTACAGTACGTACTGACTCTACATTATAAAACTTCTATTTTGTAGCTGGTAACAAAAAACGTTTTTCACTATTTAATCCACTTATTAAACGCCATATCTGTACTTGACATAAAAGCCACACTCACTACTCTGATATTTATAACTTTTTTCTTTGTTAGGTTTGATTCAAACTCAACAAAGCTCTCATCTTATCAAGCATACATCAGCCTAAAATAAACATAAACACAAACATAAACATAAATAAAATAAACATAATAATGATATTCATAAGACAATACCACTCAATCCAAACAAATATTGTCTAATGAGAAACAGTTGTAAATGTCATTTGGTTCTAATGCTACCTACAGTTAATAAAGGACCTGTTAATTTGAAAAAATAAAATAAGACGCTGTAAGTATATTTTTCATAAAATTCCTCTTCGTAGCGTACCTATTTGGTTCACTGAGCCATAATGCCTAATTAGGTAATTAAAACTACTTCTAAAGAACCTAGCCTAGACTTTTTAAAAGTCGGTATGGTATTATAAACAAGAGACATGGTGAGATACACGCCTGCGTTTAACTTTCATGATTTATGAAGCTGAAGTTTTCAGAATTCTTGTTTCTATCGGGGCTGTTCAAGTTTGCGAGTATCAATATTACCTAAAGCAATTACGTTTTGCAACTAGAGTACAGTCGAACACTTTAATATGTATCCATTTCAAAGCTACAAAATAATGTATCCATTTTGAAGTAGCCACTTTAAATCACAAATATTTGTATTCAATCACCGCGGTAATTTTATGTCAATACTCAATGTCATATTTATGTGCACAGCAATAACGACTCTACTTTATATACTTACTGTTTTTGATACGTTTACATTAATTGACACTGTTACAATATTATATACCTATACTTTGAAAGCTCAATAAAGATGTATCTTTTTAACAAACAAACCAGTATATAAAAAGTCTTTAACTTTCTCAGCGAGTATTCATTAATATTTTATCTTTTTGTCACACTAAACATTAAGGATTGTTACCTATTTGAAACACAATAAAATTTATGCGGTAATTTATTACAAAACATACATTTTTATTGAACAATATAAAAAAAATATTATTGTAGCAGTTTATGTTAACTTATAAAATCCTCAAAAACAGTATTATTATATTAAAGACCTTTTTGTTGAGCAAATAAACATGTCACATTGTTTTTTGATATATAATTATCGCGGTGATAGATTACAAAGTTATGTGGTTAAAAGTGGCGACTTCAATATGGATACATTATTTTTTTAACTTTGAAATGGATATATATTAAAGTACTCGACTGTACAAGGTAGGTTTCACATTTTTAGAATCTGATATTTCACGGGATGATCGCTGTTTAATAAGAGTCGATATATACGAATTTGACGGCTGTGTGGAATGGGTCGTGCCCCTGACTGCTATACCAGAGATTCCAGGGTTCAAATCCCAGCAGGGGCCGATTTTTATATGATCAGTATGAACAATACGTTAAAACACAAAACTAAATTTATATGGCTTCACGATACTTTGTGGTTTTACAACCAACTTCAAATGGATTTCCCATTAAAAACTGATATACAACACGACTGGTTATTTAATTCAAATTATTTCCTATAAAAATTCAAATTTACTTAAAGTATTAAAAGTTTACAAATTCAAATGCTAATTGATTTGTTATTGTCAATCTATCTTTCCTTATTCATTATCTATCATTCAATGTTACCATCGAATACCTGTCCTTAGAGTTATGCTGTTAAAGAGGTAGGTCCCTTGAAAAGTAATTCTATAAATTGTTTAATTGACTTTTACGCAGACGTTGCGCTGTTATTTCTACATTAAATCTTCGACTTGCTGTTCATTTTATGTAATGATTAAATTATATTTTATTTGAAACTAATACGCGGTCCTCATTTCCATTTTTTTCATTCAAATATACACTTAATATGTAAATATTAAGTAAAACTTTTATTATTTAATAATTAATAAAAATAATATATTTCCTAAGGATGTGTTAACAATACGAAATCAACTACGACTTTCTACCAAAAGCATGACTCACTTTAAAATAAAAATCTTACGAATCTTTCAATATAATGAAGACCTTTTTCAGGACGAAGACAACTTAAGTTATATTATGTATACAAAAACATCTAACTGTAATTGAAGTAAAAGACCGTTGCGTGAGCCCCATGTATTGACGGATTTCAGATCCAAACTATATACATATTTGGGGTTAAGACATTTTTGAAAGTTCAATTTCAAATTCTAGACAGAAGAGTTATCGGCTCGACATTAATCCCTAGCGAAAATGTATTAGTTTTGGATTAATAACCTATTTCAGCAAGGGACACGCCTTATGCGCTATCTCTTCGTGTGACTCACATCCACTAAAACCCTTGCCATGTACTCTCTTTTTGTCATCTTCTACGAGGGGCTTATGAAATGACTACTACTTGCCAGCGACCTGCTGGTTAATTCGGTACAAGTTATCCAAGAAGATGATGACCACATCTAACCTAACCTTACCAATTACACACAAACATTTACGAGTTGATTTTAATTTTACCGTTTTCACAAGCTATTAGTTTCTTTTGTTATTGTTAAATATAAAACTGCAGTATTTTACATCTTTGAATAAAATTGCGAAATTAATCTTATATGGGTAATGTATCTTATTTTATTATTAACAAAAAGGAGGAATGGTTTCCTTTACAAGTTTTATATATCTTTGTATTAGCAGTGTAAGCCTTGAGGAGAATGTATTGTATTGTAATTAATATTGCTGTGATAACTCCATGCTTGGGAATTCCACATTGTTTGATCATGAACGTACCTTTGATCTAAATACCTCTTACAAAGGCTCAAATTTTCCGATATTGTAAAATATAGGAACGTACTACTCATACTTAATATAAATTAAAAGAAGTAATTAAATAGGTAACTAGCATAATATGAAACATAACTTTTATTAAATGGTTAGGAATATACATTTCCTCTAACTACCTTTCTATATACATTTCTTCAATTTTGCGACTATTTGAAAATAAGTAATGTACACCTTAGCTACTACTTATTAAGCTATTGTTTAACATGTCTTTAAGCCCTTAAGCAATAAGCTATTGCTTAAAGTAAAATCTTTGTATTAATGACCACACATCAAGCGTAACACGTCAGTATGGAAAGTACGCAATACAACGTATTTGATCAAAGCCCTCAACTTAATTTACAAAAGTGTGCTATTTTTTAAATTTCAGTTATCTTATTTTCGTGTAATTTTATTGTGAGTAGTTATAACTCTAGTAACTCTTAAACAAGACATAATTTTTAAAACAGTAAAGGTCTAAAAACTCTTTTGCTCTACTAATTACTTTTCAAATTGATGATCGGTATGATTTGAAATTTTGAAGAAGGAAAGTTCTAGGATATCTTTCTTTTTCGTGGACTTATCTTTGTATGATTAAAAACTTTTATGTTTTCTACATAAATTACATAATTTATGTAACGGTAAGGTAACTGTCGTGACCTAGGACAAAAATGCCAACCACTTAGTAGACACGTTAATTATAAGTGACGTCATCTTAGTGGGCTTATTCTGTACCTAACAAAAATCGCATCCCAGTTCGTAAGTCACTTCGATTGCATCTGTCAAAAAGTATGGAAAATGCTCGTTTGATTGTTGAATTCGAAGTGACTTGCGAAGTGAGGTTCGTGTTTCGGCACTTAATAGCACACCTCTAGAACGAACACTTTTTAATCTCGAATCACCATCGTATAGAGTAGTTACGTTAGCTTATGTCTGGTTTTTGTTTGAAATTTTAAGCGTGCATGAACGACACGATTACGATTCGAAATATCAAAATGTTCGTAAAGGTACAGGTCACTAAACTAATCAGGATTTTTCGTTAATGGTATAAAATTACATATATTTCTTTAATCGCAAAAGATAATTAAAACATCAATACTTCATCATACTTCCTAGCAATCAGTCTTACGCGATATAAAACCCTGTTGCAGTCATTGCATAATGATAACCTAAGAAATACCAAACTGTTAGTAGCAGCCATTAACCATGGAAACTATATGATACATTCACCAATGTTTATTTTATGTCCTAGTGCGTATTCAAATATTTTATGGGGTTTTCACAGAATCTGTTTGCACAAATTGTAGCGATACTTTACAAATCAAATCATTGTATTTATTTCTTTCTTTATAGGCGACAACATAATGAGCACACAACATGAAATTTTTATGTATTTGATCAGTGTAACGTTCTGTGTAAGTGTTCTTCTTAATATTAATCTAATATGAGTGCATACGAAGTCAAACTGTTTCTCTAAGTAAAATTGTTAATTAATATAGAATAAGCTGCTCGCATGATTAAAGACGAACAAACTTTGCCCGATATGATCGTTTGATCATTAAATTATACTTATGTAGGTAATGTTTTCTCACCCGCACTTTCTAAAACCCCCTTGATGTAAGTACTTCCAATCATGTTCTTGATAATAATAAGACCTTTATTTATTAAAATCGGTATTTTAAAACATGGGAAACGCTCTAAGATATCTTTCTTTCCACACACTTGCAAAATAAAAAAACTTTTAGCAAATAGGTAAAATCCTTTTACATGTTTATTTTGCATTAAAAACTTAATGTTCCGAGAAAAAAAATATTTTAGACTTTAAAATGAGATATTTGGCAAGTAAGTAGTTATTTCATTTTTAAAGAAAGTAAATGTTACTTTAAGTTTCTGCTAGAATAGCGTAAAATTAACAAGCAAAATGTTTTAAGTTTTAAAAAAATCTTTTCACTAGAACTTTCGTTTCATTAGAAAAGAATTTTAATTGTTGTATATGTTTACGTAACTTCACCACGCATTTATAATAGCAATAACAAAATAAATACTCACTGGCACAGTAAAAACAAAAATCCTTTCACACGCAACTGACACTATAACAAATTGATCTTTTATTCGACCGGTTGATACCGCCGCATGTGCGCAGCCAACACTGTATCGGCAGGGCGCTAACACTATCGGACTAAACCACGCGAAGGGAGCCCAAGCAATTTTATACGCCAAAGCGGGGATATGATTGACTTTTGTTTTATGCATTTTGTGTTGAGGTTCCCACGTAAAATATATTCATTGAGCTTACTGCATTTTCTTATGCACTGAGAAAATTCTAATGAAGTAAGTACCTATATGAAAATCAATGGTATTTTGTTCATACTGCGAAACCATTTATTATTTAGTAGGTATCTAAACTTGAAAATATATATTTTCAAGCCAATAAATTCTTTATTAACCCATCTAGAATAAATATTTCAGTTGCTTCTATTTGAGTTATACAAACGAGGAGCGAAATGAAGCGTGAAGCTCAAGTTTAATGAAGTTTTCTGTAGACCCTTTTAACCCGTTCTAAGGGCCACATTCTGTTAAGTCGAATAACCTATTTGCAAAACCAACTTACATCTTAATGATAAAGCAGCGTAGTAAGTTCCCGTCGCCTAACAGACGGTGTTGAATAGAGAAACGAGATAAGTTTATATTGCTTCCACTTTTATTCTGAACATAGTTTCCAACTCTTGTCCCAAGGGCACAAACGCAATATCAGCATTAGAATAATAAAAAACCTTTAAATTTTGAGCAAAAAATCAAAATCAAAATCAAAAAATATATTTATTCAAGTAGGCTCCTAAGAAGCTCTTTCGAATCGTCAAAAATCACAAATTATGTATATCTATTTAAGAAATGGTCTCACAATGTCTTATTGTAAATCTGTCTATCATGTCTAAATTTACACCGGTTCCAAAAGTTGAACTACCGAGAAGACTCCGGCAACAGCGACCTTATCTATTAGTTTTAAAGCGGTTTTTTGAATGAAATTATAACAATTGACTATGCAGGCGAATAAGATTAATAAAAAAAGCAATATACCCCTTACACAGGTCGGAGACACTCGAGCCTTTACCTTTTTCCTTGTCTTCAGTACATGATGACACTGTGTGCTGGTTGTAGCGTTGCCAAAAGTACTGTACAATCTACAATAGAATATTGTACTCTAAAAAATAATAAAATACGTAGTATTGACTTATATTTTCGTCAGCACTACACATTTTAAATAAAACCAGTTTACCGAATTCAACGCGCGTTTAATTATATGTTACATTACTATTTTATACCCAACGTTTCGATTACTTTACAAAAAACAAAAATCTTGCTTAAATACTGTTATCTAGACAGGTTGAAGTGGAAGTGGGCAGGGCACACAGCACGCAGAACCACGGCCGATGGGGCGTTAAAATTCTAGCATGGTGACCACGTACCAGAAAGAGCAAAGTATAACGGCCTCCCACTGATGGACAGACGACCTGGTCAGGGTCGCGGGGAGCCGTTGGAAGCAGACTGCGCAAAACTGATCCGTTTGGAAATCGATGGGGGAGGCCTTTGTTAAGCAGTGGACTTTATAGGCTGATATGATGATGATTGAATAATAAATACTTTCTAGATTACATTGTTAAGGCGTCGTATACACTATCTAGATCCTTGGTTTGGTCCCCCTGCCGGGTATGGCGCTGTATGTAATAAGTTACCTCTGAATATTGTATAAATAGTTAGTTATACGTCTGACTCCTCAGAAAGAGCAGGAATAAAAGTCAGTAACAGCGACGCGGGCTTAGCTACGGCCTAACTGGGAACGACTGGCGAGCTCTGACATGCGACTGCACTTCGTACTGTGAAATGTAATTACAGCTACATACTTAAAAACAAGTAAGGGAGGAGCTCGGTGGCGTATTGGTTTGAGCGCTCTGGTTTCGAATACGAAAACAAAGCAACTTTCGCCATGGTCGACCCTGGGATGGGTCAACCAAATTTAAAATATCGAGCTCCTCCGTGCTTCGGAAGGCACGTTAAGCCGTTAGTCCCGGTTGTTACTACAACCGCTTTAACCCACCAAACCGCATTGGGCCAGCGTGGTGGTGTCATGGCCCAAACTCCTCATGTGTTTCTCCCATGTAGGAAGGCCTGTGCCCAGCAGTGGGACGTATATAGGCTGGTGATGATGATGACTTAAAAACAATGGTGAGATCCGCATGAGAAGTAAGGTCGCCGACATAGCCCGAAGAATTGCGAACCTCAAGTGGCAGTGGTCAGGCCAGGCCACATTGCAAGGAGGACGGACGGCCGTTGGGGCGGAAAGGTCCTCGAGTGGCAGCCACGTACCGGGAGACGCAGCGTCGGTAGGCCCCCACAAGGTGGACTGACGATCTGGTGAGGGTCGCGGGAAGCCGATGGATGCGGGCAGCGCAGGACCGATCGGTTTGGACATCCCTGGGGGAGACTTATGACCAGCAGTGGTCTAATGATGATGAAATACAATGTGTTCCTATTCCTATTACCAAACCGAAGGTAGGACTGCAAAACTGAAGTACAACTGTCGCCCGGATTGCGAAAGGTCGCGGGTTCGATCCCCGCCTCAGGACGTGAAATTTTTCTAGTTTAATTTCATTTTTATTAGTAAAAAATTTTTCAACCATTTATAATAATGTTAAAATCAAAAATTAAATAATAAGTTACATAATGTGTGCCAAACACCTTTAGATAGTATTTCCTAAAAAGAAACCATGCGGGATATGGAGGCGGTGCCCTAAGGACATTCAGTAGGTGCAAGGAGACGTTGGTGGTGAATTGCTGGTTTCTATCCAAAGTTTCTCTCCTATACAATACCGACACATTGTTGTGTAGGTATTGGGTAGGAGAGACAGTGATAAGCTACCAATTTTTAAGAGTTGCACAACCTTTGATCTTAGAATGCGAACAACACTATATTGTACGGTACCAAATCCGTATCTTTTATGTGTATATTACGATTTAATCCGCTGCTTGTCCCTGAACTAAATTTTTAAGAAGCGTTATCCAAAACCAGAAACTTATTATCCATCCAGTCTTATTATTGTATATATGTTATTTTATTCTAAAAGCAGTCCAAGTTTTTTAAATAAAGTTTTTTAAAAGTTTTTAATAAAAATTTGTTAATCAATTCTACAAAATATAAAAGTTTTGTGAACATTTGTTTACACTCTTAATAGATTTTCCGAATCACTATTTAAGTTATTGAAATTGTGATTCATATTAATTCATTGTTTTAAACACGTATGCGTATTGCAAAAAATATACATTACATTAATAAAGGTTAAATCCAAATAAGATTTATTTAGTCACATCTGCCTGAGTCTTCCATTCGCCTGAAATTAGAGGACTAAAATAAAATCTTTGATTGAAAATTTCAACCAATTTTATTCATAAATGACAGCATACTCAGTATTTATAAAATGATATAAAGTATACAGCTATAAAGTGTGGATGATCGTAAAGAAGCTTATATCAACGAAAAATTATAAATTCTAGAAGTATTGAGTGATATCTACATTTATATCTAAATACAACAGGTAGGTATACTTAGTACTTTGTTTGCCAACCATGTACTATTAGATAGAATAATATAGTATCAGCATTTGATATTATCCTATTCCCTAAAGCAATATTATCGTTTGAATTTAATATTATAATCGGCTGGTCCAAAATACGGAGCCAAATGAACTTCAACCAAGATACAATTTTGTCTAAACTTAATTTAAATTCAATTTTGTCAATTTAATCATCATCATCATCATCATTTCAGCCGAGAGACGCCCACTGCTGGGCATAAGCCTCCCCCAGGGATTTCTAAACTGATCGGTCCTGCGATGCCCGCAAAAAAATTAAAAATAAAAAAAAATATAAAAATGAAATATAATAATAATAATCAATGAAAATTATTTGAAACATCCAAACCTTAAAAAATTATTCAAAACTATTACGATGGAAACTGATGTGAAATCCCAGATGCAAACATTATCAAATGACAAATGATGATTATATCACAATCCAAGCGTTAGGGGAACCAATGCAAGAACGCGGGCAAAAATTGCGCAGAATATAATTCATGACACTCCAATTTGGTGCGAAAAACTCAATGCAAATAATTTGCTAAGCAATTTAATTTTATGGCTGACAAAATGTTTTCCTTTTAACAACGCAGCTCTATCTACTTTTTTGTGTTATTAAATTTGTCTTATCATTATTTTAAAAGAGTTATTGTTATTAAACTTTCTAAAGGGTTTAAAATAATCAAAAAATGTTGACAGTAGTCCTTAATTTCCTGTTGAAGGGACCAAAACATCGAATTACACAATTTTGAGACCTTTCACTTTGCTCTATATATTATAGATAGTTATCTACTAAACAACTGACGTGCGCTCGCGCCGCTTCCATACAAGGGTCACTATGTAATTGGTGTAATAGCATTGATCTTAACCATACGGAAACGTTATTTTTACAAAAAAAATCGGACTATCCCATAAATCGTCGAAATTAGCGCCGTTTGACGGCAAAATAATGAAAGTCGTAAATAATATTTTTTTCTTACAGATTTTTAGGCCAAAAAGATATCCTTCCATCCATCTTCCAACCATCTTTTTTAGTATTCATATATTAAGGTCTACGTAGATAACTAAAACGGAAGAACAATTTGCTACAACACATCGAGCAAAATAGCGTAAGGACGTAGTACTTACAATAAACTGACTTAGATACAATACCTAGCGTCTACAGAAAATAGACCTAAACAATGCTTTAAATTACATTAGTGCTACCACAAAAAGTGAATAAGGGCTAACAAACACAGCCTAGCAGCCAGCCAGTGCTCTGGTATTTAGGCTGAGAGGATGTCATTAAACACATTTGCTCAACTCAAGCTCGTTATCGCACAACAAAATAGATTAAGCCACGCACTGTTGCGAATGAAGGGAAAATAAAATTGAGTATCTAGGCAATACAAAGACAGGCGTGAGGATTTCTAAATCTGAATTTCCGGCAAATGTAAACTGTTGCGCTATGACAACGCTCTGGGACTTATTAAAACATCAATTATAAAATTTCAAGGCAATATTTTACTTGCTCACTTCGATGCATTACAGTCTAAAGTTAATAAGGTTTTTATTATTGGTGAATGCGTTGGAAGCATGACAAAGAAACGTTACTAAATTTCTTTGTGAGGTGGAGACAGTGAATTGATAACTACGAAGACTGGCACACATGCTCCTGCTTAGGAAGTATGAAAGGAAAAAGGAAACATCAAAGGATAAAGTTTTTCTACAACTACTATGGAATTCAAAAGAAATATTGAGTAATTGGGAATTCAATCCGAGGTTAGTTGCTGAGTTCATTTAAATTACGCTGCGGGGCGGTCCCAAGACTTACTTGAATCCGGTTCATGCCAGCTGGATTAGTGAACTGTGCAAACAATGCAAATGCAGTGATTGTCAATTTTATTATTGTCTTTTGCCCGAATATCGAAGTGAAATACTCCTCAGCGCTCTGTTCGCTGTGGTAGTAAATGGAGCACTATGAATGAACTATCGTCAGCAGTACAGGGTCAACAGAATGTTTCCTGGGGGAGCTTACCTTTCTTACCTACTCAAGATCTCATTCATCTCAGGAGCAACATTCTACAAAGAGTGAAGTATTTTACTTTTGCTAAAATTGGCCCATTTATGATTGAAGAAATGAATATTGACTATAATTTTGGTGCTGAACATCAAAATTCAAGATTTTGGTTAAAACTTCATTTAGGTAGGTTTTAAGTCTGTTTGAATAGATGCTAAAAGTTAAAAATTTAAATTTAATTAAACTTCAAATCATATCAAAACGAGAGCAGCGCCTTTGTTGTGAAGATATAGTTGTGAACACGGAATAGATATACTTAAAACATAATATTATATTAAGTAGGTAATGTATAATAAATAAATATTCTTTATTTCACACAAGAAATAACATAAACAATACAAAGCTACAAATAGAAAACTTCTTTTAAGTCAGAAAGGGTAGATAAACGTTTTTCATTTTTATGTTTACACTGTAACTATTTAATATATTAAAACAGCTTAGTGTTTAAAAACGGTCGCTTAAATAATTACCCTTGTCTGCATAATCATGCAAGAAATGGTTTAAAAATATCTAATTAATAAAATATATGTTAAAATGAAAATTTTTACTAATTACTTCATTGTGCTACAAAACTCCGAAATAAAAATTAGTGGTCTGGTTGTGTCAAGAGTAACCTCTGAAAGTATGACACCTTTAAGGGTACTTTTATATTCCGATTAAATTATGAAAAACATTATCACACCTGCTTTTGACAACCCTTAAAATGCATACTATCGCGTATCGTACGACACACTACAACTATACACACTCTCTCTCACATACACACACACTCACTCTCTCTCTCTCTCATACACACACACACACACACACACACACACACACACAACACACACACACACACACTAAATACATGTAAGTACCTATATCTTTGTCGCCTGGGAGAGAATGCTGTAGGTACAGGTACGTACCCGTAGCATTAATATAAAAATAAATCAATCAATAACGTATCCACAGATTGTTTTTTATGTAATTAATATAATTTTATAAAAAATATTACCCTGTCATTATACTATATATACCAGCCTATATACGTCCCACTGCTTCCTACATGGGAGAAACACATGAGGAGTGTGGGCCATAACACCACCACGCTGACCCAATGCAGGTTGGTGGGTTAAAGCGGTTGCAGGAACAACCGGGACCAACGGCTTAACGTGTCTTCCGAAGCACAGAGGAGCTCGAGAAACACACTTTGATTGGCCCATCCCAGGATCGACCATGGCGAAAGTTGCTTTGTTTTACGTATCAAAACCAGAGCGCTCAAACCAATACGCCACAGAGCTCTTCGTACGCCACCGAGCTCCTCATACTATACATACCAATTTAATTACACACTGCGTTATCGCTAAATGATAATATGACTATCTTAGGTGATATAGTACTACTAAAATCGTTAACTACAAATTTGTGATCATGACGATTTTTAGACATTGTAATCTGCGAACGAAAAGAGTGTAATTTCCTTAATAATATAGGTAATGTTTTACTACATTAGGTACCCAAGTAATTAAGGAAAGTCAAAGTCTTAGAACTGGTTTATAAATTAAAAATTGTAATTAAAAACTTCTAAATGTATCTTCTTAAACAATCTAATTACTATCATCAACTCTATAAAAAAGAACTTAAAAATAGTACTATTGAATTGTGTTAACCAGAAACAATTAACTTTTAATTGTCTATGACATTATACAATAGCATTATTTTAAATATGTACTCTATCTAGTGAGTTCACCTGAGGGAAATTGCGTCACACACATTTCTCTTTTGTACATTTAGAGGATTTAAAAAAATATTTCAGGGATGTCTAAACATTTACCTCAAATATTAAGATATAACCTGAAATGTAAAAATCTTCGTATCTCAATAAAAATGGTGTTTTGTATAAAAATAGCCAATTCCTCTGTGGTTGAGGAATCCGGGTGTAACTCGCTTTTATCGTCGGCCTTATCTTAACTTACTATCAGGTGAGATAGAGTTACCCCGTTAAGGTAAAAAAACTACGTGTAAACAAAGCTAACATAATATATGTTAGCTTGTATACACGTGCCTACATGGAATGTAAAATCTTATTAGAAAGCAATGAAAAATAAAAGATTTTTATAGATTGTAAGCACTCATCTCCCGCTGCTCCACTTGTCAAACATCATCCCACTTACAATATGGCTCATAAGACAAAATTCCGACGTACCACGGCCTCTGTTTTTATTTTAACTTACGACAGTATTACGAACGTCTATCCCTAGATGGCTTGAATTACGGTATTTTTATATAGGCTATTAGTTTGTGAAGAACTTCAAGAAGCTTAGCGATGTAGAGGTCACGAACAATCTTGAGCCTCTGCAATTGCGTCGAGACATTGCGTCGTTTAGCGCCTGCTATCGACTATATCACGGAGAGTGCTTTGAAGAGCTTTTTGAACGTATCCCACCTTACCCCATTCCTACGCGTGCCAGTCTTCGGAGTCGTCAATTCACTGTCTCCACCACATCACGCATAAAGAAAGTTGGTTCCTCGTTTCTTTGTCGTATTTCCAGAACTTGGAAACTTTTCGTTGCCAGCACATGTGTTCAAAAAAGCAGGCTAGCCGGCTTCAAAAAAAAGTTTTTTTTTTATACAACTAGATGACAAACAAGCTGACGGTCCACCTGGTGGTAAGCGATTACCGCCGCCTATAGACACCTGCAATTACAAGGAAAAGCACTGATATTGCAGGTGCGTTGTCATCCTGAGGTCTAAGATGAAATGCCGTCCATGCCCAGTAATTACACTGGCTACCTTTCCCTTCAATCCGAAACACAGCGCACTGTGTCACGGCTGAAATAAGAAAGGCGGTGGTACCTACCCAGGCGACCCTATATATGGGTCTACCACCTAGTGGTAGTGGACCCATAAGTGCGAAAAAGCACCTTTTGAGCCGGCAAGATGGAGGCGGCTAGAGGAGTGTCTAAACTGCAGTAACTGCCTTCGCATATGTATTCTTCTTACAACTTCACATCAGGTGATGTTGAGTCATTTGTCGTGCTTTGTATAAAAAACTGCTGCATTTACCCCATGTATGCATTTCCTTCAGGTGACCATAAGTATAATATTCAAATAGGTAAACCACGATTCAACATAGAGAGCCTCTAGATATGTAGTGTTATGTATGTACATTTTTAGCGCTCAACAATTTTATTAATTAATCCATTTTCAATCCTAATCGTTTAGAGTCCGTTTTACGATTTATTCAATAAGTATCAAGGCCTGCCAAAATTTTGCTGAAGTAATTTTACTGTAAACAAAGATCTGCATTTTTTTTAATATAAAAATACAAGTAGACATAATGTAGGAACAAATGGATGTTCAAATAATAATAAGAAAAATATGTGATTTAAGTTTTATAACATCAAATAATAATAATAATAATCTTTAAGCTGAGAATACTAAATACCCATAATAATAATGATAATATAATATTTTAATTCTTCATTTTTATACTATCCAGCAGCAGTAAGTACGTCAAATGTACACTAAACTAAACAGTGAACATAATTTTAGTTTCCGAACACTATACATATTGGGACACAATCGACCACCAACTTCGCTATATCGAAATCGGGAACAAACACGACGAAACTCCGTACCTACTATTTGTTATTTATGAATGAATTAAACTTTAAGTAACTATGTTCGAGAAACACATGAATCCAATCTTTTGGACTGCAACCTTTTAATTTGGACCGGAAAATCGAGAATCTAACTTAACATCAAATGTCGGCTTTATAAAGCATAGACGTGATCTCTGATCTCTTTTTTATATTTCACACATTTTCGCAAACAATGAAAACATTCACTTTCATTGTAAAATTATTACCTATAAATAAAACACTGAGAAAAATATACCACTTCTCTAGCTAGAAGGATTTATCTAGGATTTATGATAATGTATACAGAATGGTGCTGTCAGTGCGACAATAAATTAGAATCCTTGACCATTCTAATTTGGAAAAACCGACCCAATTGTAGCCTTCGCATATCTATATAAAACGCTATAATTTTGTCTGGATCAAAGCTCACGAACATGTTAAGAAAAAACACCAAGTCGAAAAATATGCGAATCTAGTAGTACCTAGTATTCTTTTTGTATCAACTTTGCCTAATAAATGCAATATTTGACATTGGGCCTAATTCTGGGAACACACTTTAATTCTAAATTTAAGTACAGTATATCTCTTTCTCCCAATAAGTAATAGGAAAAAGATAGCAAGAATCTGTTTAGAGCTGTCACTTAAATTTAGATAGATTTCAAAGAAACCATAGACAATTTTAAACGGCATGTACGGAGGTGCCTACTAAACACTGTATTTTAGCACGTTCAATAAGGTCGAAAATTGAACGCACCATTCTAAATGTCAATTAATATGACTGCCATCCTTTTCTTTTTCATTTTGAGAGAAAGAAATGGACGGAACTTAAATTTAAACTTAGCATGTGTTCGCTAGAATTAGGGCCATTAATTGCATCTATGTTGTAAAATGTGCTTCGGTAGGCACGTTAACCCGTTGGTCCCGGCTGTACCTGCAACTGCTTTACCTACCAACCCGAATTGGGCCAGCGTTGTGATGTTAGGGCCCAAACTCCTCATGTGTTTCTGCCATGTAGGAAGGCCTGTGCCCAGCAGTGGGACGTATACAGGCTGGTGATGATGTTGTAAAATGTGTGCCGTCTTATGAATGGCAGTGTATATGTCGCAGCCGTCTGGTTAAATTAGCCGCTTAACTGGACGCCTAGCCCGTTGATTAAACGCCGGCATCCAATGAAACGGCTGAAGAACATGTAGCAAAGTCATTGAGCGCAACGTTGAACCAGTTAACTGAACGTCATGTCAAATTAGCCATTCAATCGGATGCCTATGCAGGTCGTTTAAACCGAAGACCTTTTGTGTGACTGTTTGAGTGATTGGTAGGTTTAAGGCTATTTTTTATGACTACTCATAACCAAAATGATGTCGGTTATAAGTGGTCACAAAAAAATCACCTTAAACCTACCAATCAAACCAAAACTCTTCAGCACTACACGATCCTTTCAATACGCCAACTCATTAAACGTTAAGTGCATCTAGGTAGTTCAATTAACTATTGGCCTAGTATTTTTTTTTTATACAACTAGATGACAAATAAATTATACTTTTTACCACCGGTGAATGTGTTAATTTATTTTTGAACATTAATTGAAGCAGAGACTCATAATTTCTTCACTGGCTGAAACTCTATCATAAAAAGGTATACACGGTATTTACCTACTTATATACACGGACTCTAGTAAGTAAGTGGAGGTGATAGCATTGCAATTTTGCTGTATTCTGATCTAAAAAAAGTCAAATCTATTAAAATTAAAATCAATGTTTGTATGTTTGTCTCCTATGCGCACCGAAACCATTGATCAGATTGGGACAAAACTTTGGTAGGGTTTTTTGGGGACGGGCGTCCCCAAAAAACCAAAACGCAAAGGTTTCTGGATTGTAAAAACTTATCTTTTTTTCTTATGAAACCTAAGAGTTCCGCTTTACGGGCATTGCAAAGCATGCCTGGTGCAGCTAATACATCAATACTGTTATTATGCCAAAATAATATTTTCCTATCATGTAACGTATGACCATTGGTCTAACTAATTGATACCATTAAATACCAATGGTACACTCTAAACTAAGTTCTAAATCGACTCTATATAAGTTTTTAATATAAATATCCTTATGTTCTATTGACGCGTCGTAAGATATTTAAAATTTTGGACAGAACATAGACGGCTGACATTAAAATTCGTCATTAACTAATTAATTATTCGCAGACGATGAAATATCAAAGGCATGTTCGTCAAACCAAATCTATCTTCGTTAGTCTGTAATACATATTTTGATAATATTCGTTTAGGTTAGCGGAGTGATTGATCAACTTCCTAGACATTTTTAACTAACTTGGAATGTTTCATAAAGTTATATAAGTTTTATTGTTATGACAGCTAATAACCGCTTGCTGTCCGCTAAGCCGCGAACATATAATTTACAAACACCATATGATTATTTATTATATTGCATAATGTCATATCACAATAACCATTACGTTTATCACTAGGTGGTAGATCCGTATGTAATAGTATCGTCTGGGTAGGTACCACCGCTTTTCTTATGTCAGCCGTGATACAGTTCGCTATGTTTCGGATTGAAGAGAATAACAGATATTAAATTATTACTGGGCATGGATGCCATTTCATCTTAGGTCTCAGATTTTTTTTTATATTACTTCATGACAAACAACCTGAGGGCCCACCTGATGGTAAGCGGTTACCGCCGCCTAGAGACACCTGCAATAACAAGTAAAAATCACTTGATATTGCAGGTGCGTTGTCATCCTGAGCACTAAGATGAAATGCCGTCCATGCACAGTAATTACACTGGCTACCATTCCCTTCAATCCGAAACACAGCGAACTGTTCACGGCTGAAATAAGAAAGGCGGTGGTACCTACCCAGACGATACCTCAGAATGACAATGCACCTGCAACACCAAATGATTTTTTTCCTTGTTATTGCAGGTGTCTATAGGCGACGGTAATCACTTACCACCAGGTACAAAAAAAATGTAGTCTAAGCAGAATAGGTTAAGTTTTAAGTTTTGGAAAACATTGGAAACATTTACTTTTGGTTTCCCTAATTTATTCCAATTTCACATTTTTAATTTAAATAATATTATTGAAAGCATGTAATTTTTAGACTCCTACCATACGCTAGAATATTTGTATGATTAGAAACATAATAATAAGTAGGTGCTATATCGAAAATATGAAATATAAATTTATCAATTTGTTATCATACAGGCTGGTGCCCTAAATACGACAATAAATTGAAACATGGGCTATGTTAGTTCAAAGAAATGGATTGCCGCTTTCAAAAAAATCTTATTCACTTGATAATTTCATGCCATTTGTATGAAATAATATAACATTGGCTGCCTTATTTCATAGAAATTACATGAAATTAACAAATGAATAAGATGTTCTTGAAAGTGGCAAACCATTTCTATGAACTAATACAGCCCATGTTTTAATTTATTGTCGTATTGACGGCACCATCCTGTATGATAGATAAAAAATTGATAATTTTATATTTTCGACACAGTACCTACTTATTATTATGTTTCCTATTTGACAAAACATTGATTATAAAAAGGAAGCTTTTTAAAAGAAAATGTACCCTTCCGTTCTTAGACATTGATATAAATCAGGTTACGTATGTGGCCTACTCACAGGTTATATTAATAACATAAATAAATACATGAATAATGTAATAGGTATGCAAATAATAATATATATTTACTACACTAGTATTTATTATAATATCAAAAATAATTATTGCAATATATAACCACACTCATGCATGTATATTATAGTATGTAATACATTTACATATAAAAACATAATATTATATATTAAGTACACATACGTTAATATTTATCATTACCAACAGACGACACAGGTCGATCTCAATATAGCGCGATATATTTTATAGTTATCGCGCACGCGCTGTAGTTGTTGCCGTACAGATCGCTATTGTTTAGGATCCCGTTATCCTGCGCAGCCCGCGTGGCTCGTAGATCGATACCCGTCTTCAGTGCCGAACTGACCTCGTCGCGGAGCGCACGTCGCTTCATTCAATAAGCTACGCCTATCTGCTTTCGCGTTTCTTAATCAACAACACTGTGTTATTATTTCTATTGCACCTTCAATATCTACTAGGCGGTTAAACAGCTCAACCGCCCAAACTGGTGACCCCGAACAGTGCACGATTCAAGATGGATTCCGACAAACCAGCAACGAGCGCAAAAGGGCGCGACTACAGTGGAAGCGATACTAGTGATGTATTTCGCGTTGGCATAAGAAATATACCTTTTTATCCAGATAAGCCGTCACTATGGTTCGCAATGTTAGAAGGTCAGTTTGTGTTAGCAAATATTACTTCGGATACAACTAAATTCTACCACACGATTGGCATGCTTGAACATCAATACGCCTCAGAAGTCGACGACATTATTGAGTCTCCGCCGGATGATAACAAGTATGGTAAACTCAAATCGGAGTTGATTAAAAGGTTATCGTTATCTAAAGAGAGGAAGGTCAAACAATTGTTGGATCATGAAGAGCTAGGGGACCGGAAACCATCCCAATTTTTACGACACCTCCAACATCTCGCTGGACCTCAGGTACCCGATGATTTTATTCGCACTATTTGGAGTAGCCGTTTGCCCACCCATATCCAGACCATCATCGCGTCTCAGCTCCACTCGCCTTTAGAAAATTTGGCTGACCTAGCTGACACAATACATGATGTCGTACCCCCGACTCCTCACGTAGCATCAATGATGACACCTTCCACGTCACGTCAAAGCAAAACAGAGGATATGCTCGAAACTATGGCTAAACAAATAGAGAGGTTATCCCAGCAAGTCCACGCATTGAACATAAGATGCGACAGATCAAGACCCAATAAACGCTCAAACCAACCGGCATCTCAACGTAATCGCAGTCGAAGCAGATCTCAAGCCAGTTACAGGAAATTCCCTATTTGTTGGTTCCATTCAAAGTACGGCAGTAAGGCAAATAGGTGCAGCAAGCCATGTAACTACGAAGCGGAAAACTCACGGGGCGATCGATAATGGCGACAAACGATTGCCCATCCAACCACGGTCGCCTGTTCATCACCGATCGGGTCACTGGGACCCAATTTTTAGTGGATACCGGCAGTGATTTGTGTGTGTACCCCCGTTCGGAATTTAAAGAACGACGGCCAAAAACTAAGTACGAACTTTGTGCGGCAAATGGTACATACGTATGGTTACGTCAACTTTAGACTAAATTTAGGTTTACGTCGTGAGTTTGTTTGGCGTTTTATCATAGCGGACGTGAACAAAGCCATTATTGGTGTAGACTTTTTGTCTCATTATAATTTAATAGTTGACGTGAGAAATAAAATGTTATTGGATAATGTTACTTCATTAAAAGTTTCAGCCGCGTCAGCAGATAAGTATAGCGCCATTTCATCCGTAAAGACTATATTTGGAAATTCATTATATCACGCTATACTCGGTGATTTTCCTGAACTCACTCGGCCGGCCGGCACACCACGTACAACATTGCACAAGACACTACACCATATACGCACAACCCCAGGTCCGCCCGTATTTAGTACACCACGACGTTTAGCACCCGATAAATTTAAAATAGCTAAAACTGAGTTCGACATAATGTTACAAAATGGTACAGCTAGACCTTCGGACAGCCCTTGGTCATCTCCGCTACATTTAGCGCCTAAGAAGGATGGTTGGCGACCATGTGGTGATTATCGTATGCTAAACGCTCGCACTATCCCTGATAGATATCCGGTGAGACATATACACGATTTCACGCACAATGTCGTAGGCTGCAAAATATTTTCCACTATTGACTTGGTAAAAGCATATAATCAGATACCGGTAAATAAGGACGATATTCCCAAAACAGCGATCACAACACCATTCGGCCTCTACGAATTTCCATTTATGACATTTGGTTTGCGTAACGCTAGCCAAACGTTTCAGAGATTCGTAGATGAGCTGACGCGTGACATGGATTTTGTTTACCCGTATTTGGATGATTTTTTAGTTTATTCATGTGACGCAAAAACACACGAAAGTCACTTACGACAGCTTTTTAAAAAAATGTCTGACTATGGCATTCTAATCAATACATCTAAGTGCGTTTTTGGCGCACCCGAAGTAACTTTTTTGGGATATCGAATATCGTCGGATGGTATCAAGCCACTGGAGGAGAAAGTCCAAGCCATTAAAGACTTCCCTAGACCAGCAAATATTAAACAGCTTAGGAGGTTCCTTGGTATGCTGAATTTCTACAGGAGATTTATCCCCCGTGCAGCAGAAATACAAGCACCTCTTAATGCTCTCTTGACTGGATCTGTGAAGGGAAACCACCCAGTCGAGCTCACCGACGATTCACTAAAAGCTTTTGAAGATTGCAAGAGCAGCTTGTGTAACGCTACGCTTTTAGCATATCCAGATTGTCGAGCTCGATTGGCAGTTACCACTGATGCGTCTGATGTTGCCATGGGTGCTGTTCTCCAACAAGAAAAAGAAGGTGCCTGGCAACCACTTGCATTTTATTCGTGTAAATTAAGCCCCTCTCAACGTAAATATTCACCTTACGACAGAGAGCTTCTCGCAATTTATCAAGCGATAAAATATTTTCGCCACATGTTGGAAGCAAGGGAATTCACAATTTACACCGATCATAAACCCATCAGCTTTGCCTTTCACATGCGGAAAACTACTTGTTCGCCTCGGCAATATCGATATCTTGATTTTATTTCTCAGTTTTCTACAGATATACGCCACATATCTGGGAAAAATAATGTTGTCGCGGACACATTATCGCGCATCGAGGAGCTAGAATTAAACATCGACCACGAATCCCTAGCTAAAGCTCAAACTGGAGATAATGAGCTCAAACTTTACCTTGAGGATGGCACTTCACTACGGTTGGAAAAGAAAAAAAAAAAAAAAAAAAAAAAAAAAAATACCTGGCAGTAAGTATGAACTGTATTGTGATACCAGTACATCTACTACTAGGCCATACGTTCCAAAGATGATGCGCCGACAGATTTTTGATAGCTTGCACTCGTTAAGCCACCCAGGAACGAATGCCACCGCCAAGCTAATATCACAACGGTATGTTTGGAAAGGCATTAGAAAAGATTGTAGGGAGTGGGCCCGAGCTTGCTTGAACTGTCAACGAGCCAAGGTAAACAGGCACGTATCTGCACCATTAGGCACCTTTAACCTGCCCCGTGCTAGATTTAAACACGTGCACATTGACTTAATAGGGCCACTTCCTATCTCTAATGGTTTGCGGTATTGTCTGACAGCAGTCGACCGTTTCTCCCGTTGGCCAGAAGCCATACCCTTACCAGACATATCGGCAGAAACAGTCGCAAAAGCGCTATTGCAAGGCTGGATTTCTCGGTTCGGCTGCCCAACCGTCATTGTTACAGATCGTGGTAGGCAGTTCGAATCTGAACTTTTTAAGTTTCTATCACAATTAATAGGTTTCGAACACCGTAGAACCACAGCTTACCATCCAGCCTGCAATGGACTTGTAGAGCGCTTTCACCGACAGTTGAAAGCTGCGATAACATGCCATTCTAACATGAACTGGACAGAATCCTTGCCGCTAGTTCTTTTAGGCATTCGCAGTACCTTCAAGGAAGACCTTCAAAGTTCTGTCGCTGAAATCTTATACGGTGAACCTCTTAGACTCCCAGGAGAATTTTTCCACAGCAGTCTGCAAATCACCACAGATATTACCGATTTTTCAGCACGTTTGAAGCACTTCGCACAGAATCTACAAGCCTGTCCAGCATCAAGGCACAGCACTAACAAAATTTTTATCTATAAAGATTTGGCTACCACCAGTCATGTTTTCTTACGAGATGATACTGTTCGTGGAGCGTTGCAGCCTGCCTACACCGGCCCGTATAAAGTGCTGGACCGTAACAATAAAATTTTCAAATTAGATGTCAAAGGAAAACCGGTGACAGTTTCAATAGACCGAATAAAACCAGCCTATATACTATCACCCGATCAAAAACCTACTGAACAAAATAACCATATGTCTAACCCATCACCCTCGTATAGTCCAGAACCTAAAACTACCCGTTCTGGTAGGATAGTACGCATACCAGATTATTATCGCCCGTAGCACGGTCTCTGGAGGGGAGTGATGTGGCCTACTCACAGGTTATATTAATAACATAAATAAATACATGAATAATGTAATAGGTATGCAAATAATAATATATATTTACTACACTAGTATTTATTATAATATCAAAAATAATTATTGCAATATATAACCACACTCATGCATGTATATTATAGTATGTAATACATTTACATATAAAAACATAATATTATATATTAAGTACACATACGTTAATATTTATCATTACCAACAGACGACACAGGTCGATCTCAATATAGCGCGATATATTTTATAGTTATCGCGCACGCGCTGTAGTTGTTGCCGTACAGATCGCTATTGTTTAGGATCCCGTTATCCTGCGCAGCCCGCGTGGCTCGTAGATCGATACCCGTCTTCAGTGCCGAACTGACCTCGTCGCGGAGCGCACGTCGCTTCATTCAATAAGCTACGCCTATCTGCTTTCGCGTTTCTTAATCAACAACACTGTGTTATTATTTCTATTGCACCTTCAATATCTACTAGGCGGTTAAACAGCTCAACCGCCCAAACGTACTTTAATAGGTATCTTCGCTGAAGAAACAAGATGCTATCAATTTTGATCATAATTAATTCATAGTAACAAAGAGCAAAACATTATAAGCGTGACAATTTGCAATCATATTAATGGCTACTCGCACAGTGTCAAAGTCACCCACTGTCATTTTTTATTTTTCAGGTTACATCAACAGATAAATAAATATGAAATTGAAAATTTTAAGTAACCCCGGCCTTATTAATCATCTATCTAACACCATCTCATTGAGAATTTGAGACTATTCTTTTAAAACACGCTATATCTGGTGTAAGTTTCTGAAGAATTAAGCATTCCGCAGACTTTTTGATGGTATAGGATCAGCTCAAGGTTAATATGTCATGGGAATGTCATCGAAGTGACAATACACTAAATTTCAAATCATTCGGATCTGTGAAAGTTAATAAACTCTTTTTATCATGTAGAAAATGAGCTAATAGTCATCAAACGCCTGATCTGATCTTCATAAATTATAGCTATATTTATAGCTATAATTTATGAAAATCAATTCATCCGAATCACGTCAGCTTTGAAACAAAAAAAAACAAAACAAAATCGGTACGAAACGCAGACAGACAGACAGATACACAGACAGACACGTCAAACTTATAACACCCCTCTTTTTTCGTCGAGGTTAAAAAAAATCAATAATATCTGATAAAAGAAAATATTATTATTACTAGCCTAAACTAAAGAATCGAGTTTAGTTTGGAACTTTTTATTATATATAATAAAAGTTTTTAAAAAAATCCAGGAACTCGCGGGCGTCCCCAGAACACCCTACACCAATAAGTTTCATCACAATCTGATCAATGGTTTCGGAGCGCATAGGGGCAAACAATATATAAACATTGATTTTTATTTATTTAGAAGGAGATGTAATTAAGGCATTATTTATGGATCACCAACAAATTTTACGTTAGTTCTTACACTGCGTTATGTAGTTTACAAATTTTATGGGATTGCAACGTAAATAACAGGCGACCACAGCAATCAGCATGCACTAGAATTAACAGAATACCCTACATTCAGGTTGGTACCTATCAACTAGTAAGAGTGACAAAAGAGGATTCAGAAACTATTTACTATCTTTTAAAAAACGAGGAGCCCATCGTTGTGTCTCTTGGTTTTTTTTTCCTCGTTGCTTCTCCTCGATGTTTGGTGATGTAGTGGTTTGAGCGCTCTGAATTCGATTACGAAAACAAAGCAACTTTCACCATTTTCGGTCCCGGGATGGGTCAACCAAATTTATAATCGAGCTCCTTAGTGCTTTGGAAGGCACATTAAGCCGTTGGTCCTGGTTGTTACTAAAACCGCTTTAACCCACCAACTCGCATCGTCATGTGTTTCTCCCAAGTAGGTACAAGCCTTCCCTGTACCCAGCAGTGGGAAGTATATAAGCTAATGATTAAATAAAAAAATTGTTAGGTTAGTTAGAACTGTGACCTGAAAAAAAAATTTTAAACTAAAATTAAAACCGACTTCAAAAAACTGAAAAAGATAAAAGAATTAAATTTGAGTAGGTAGGTAGGTACTCATCCCCTAGAAACATATTTTTTGTAGTCGGTGCTTCACTTTCTATTGTTTTTGAACTAAAAACAACTTGAAAAAATCAACTCCAAAAATATGTTTCTAGGGGATGAGTACCTACCTACTCAAATTTAATTATTTTATCCTTTTCAGTTTTTTGAAGTCGGTTTTAATTTTTGTTTAAATTTTTTTTTACAAGTTTTAGTGCTAACTTTCTAAAGTCGAAGCTAGAAGGGTAACCGTCAACTTATATTGTTTCCTACTATCGTATCGTTTCACTAAAAAGTCATAGGAAAGCAAACATCCGCAACTTCGCATAAGTAGACAACTTACTGATTTCAGTTGATTTTATTTAAAAACCAAACTACCCAACTGATTTTGAAAAATAAAAATATGGAACCAAATGGCAACTACTCCGCATCGAACAAAAAAAAATCGCGTAAATCGGATTCAGTAATCTCAGCGTGATCGGTGTACATACAAAGAAAAAAAAATAAGTAGACAACTTACTGATTTCATTTTTTTTTACTTATAAAAACCAAACTACGCATCGAACAAAAAAAGAATCACGTAAATCGGATTAGTAATCTCGGCGTAATCGGTGTACATACAAAGAAAAAAAAACATAGCGGCTGAATTGAGAACCTCCTCGTTTTTGAAGTCTGTTAAAAATAAAAAGTTTTGTTTGCGAGTTCGACGACTTTGACTCGATACTCAAGCCATAATATTTACTCATTAAATAATATTTCGTTCAAATTTACTAACCATACTGCGAACGTTTCTACTCAATTGCGATCTGATACACCTCGTTCAACTAATTACCAACCACGGTGAAACCATAAAGTCTTTTGTTTTGAACGCACAATCGTTACCCTTGAACCATTCGAGTTGAGCAAGCGATCTAGTCGAGCTTGTATAAAGTGAGCAGCCCTAAACGATTAATGAAGATAAATGCATGCATTCTAACTCAGTAGTGCGCACGATAGAAATATTACTAAATTCAAACAGCCTATATCGATTAATCCTTTAAGACAATGAATAATATTTGGAATGAAATGTACCTAAATAGCACTAACAATTACAATCATTACATTACGAATCTTTCAAGATATCTAATTAAAACTCTGACACCTGGTTGAACTTAAATGGGTGACCATACAATAAGAAAAAAAACTACTTGCCTACAGTGTTAGTTAAAATTTGTAATTGTTTTGTATAAACGACAAAGGTTGAAGGTAAGCGTACGGTCTTCCTGATGGTAAGCATTAGGCTGTTGTAGCCTATACCTAGATGCTCATAGCACCGTGTGGGCACTACCCACGCGTTATCTACCCTGTAAAAATCAAGAAAACCCGTTGTAAATAAAAAATGTCTAAGCTAGAAAAATTTCACGTCCTGAGGCGGGAATCGAACCCGAGACCTTTCGCAATCCGGGCGACTGCTCTTCTACTCTTCTTCAGAGCAGTCGCCCGGATTGCGAAAGGTCGCGGGTTCGATTCCCGCCTCAGGACGTGAAATTTTTCTAGCTTAGACATTTTTTATTTACAACGGGTTTTCTTGATTTTTACAGGGAAAAAGAGAAAAATTTCACGTCCTGAGGCGGGAATCGAACCCGCGACCTTTCGCAATCCGGGCGACTGCTCTGAAGAAGAGTAGAAGAGCAGTCGCCCGGATTGCGAAAGGTCGCGGGTTCGATTCCCGCGTCAGGACGTGAAATTTTTCTACTTTAGATATACTTTAATTACTAAGTTGACGACCGGCTGGCTGAGTGGTCTGTACCCCAGGCTACTCAGTCAAGAGGCCCCGGGTTCGAATCCCGGTAGGAACAAATGTTGGTATGATGAGTACGAGCATTTGTTTACGAGTCATGGATGTTTAAATGTTTATTAAGTATATTTCCAATATTAATATACATATTATTATCATTATTTATCCGTTATCTAGTATCCATAAAACAAACTCTTAATGATGCTTACATTGGGCTAGCTAATAGGTGTGAGTGTAAGAATATTATTATTATTATTAAGTAATTTTCAAACATTTATAATAATGTTAAAATCCAAAATTAACAAAACCTGTTGTGTTGACAGCATAGGAGACGAGTCCAGATCTTATCTTATCTTACCATGGGCCATGACTAAGTCACAGTGTACTTCGACCGAATGGGATCTTTTGTGCCTCCCCTGCCGTTACTTTTCCTGTGTCCAGAATATAGTTGCCATTAGCCTTACTATATCTTTAATCAGAAAGAGCCAATAGTCTTCTGGCTTTGGATATGCCACTTCCAGAAGGCTCATTCTGGTTCTAGCCAGGGCATCATAATGACACAAGATATGCGTCATTAATTCCTAGCATTTACCACATGCTCGACAAAGATGTATTGGGGAGAGTTGCATTTTATGTAGCATGTGATTAGTAGCAAAATGGCCTGTGAGCGCCCTAATCAAGAAGCGAGCTTTTGTTCTACCGTTTGCATAGATGTGTGACGACGAGTCCAGATGCTTCCAAATATCGCTTACTCTATAAGATCTTGCGACCTTACTCACCGGAGGAATACACAGTACTGCAAAGTAGTGCTATTTAGCTCCGATATTCCGTAAAGTGCTACCCCAGTTGGGCACTCTAAATACGTGTCAATACCACAGTGGTAAATTCCCAAAATTATTCATCTTTACCGTAGAGCTAGTACAATCACAAGCACTAAAATTTCTGTATACCTACACTTTTGACATCCGTGCGGCCTTATTCTCTTTTTAATAAGAGTCACTGACTGTCAAAAGTCTACATCTTAGTGCTCGTGACTGTACACGAACCACTCTAAATAACACTACTTTGTGATGTGTTGCCGCGGTGAATAAGGTCGCATATTGTATGCAGGGGGTCTAGTCTCGTATGCTATCAACATAGCACTTTCTATTGATTTTTAATGCAGACTAGTCGCTGATGGAGATGACTGAAGTTTTGTTTGTTGATTGACCTCTTCTTGCAGTTCAAAACTTTCGCGCTCAGAATACCTATTACTTACATTACAACAATTTGATGTAGGTTTTAAGCACAACGTTTTTGTCATTGGCTTATGTAACCAATTTTTCAGAAAGTGTTATATATAAAAAGCAAACTAGTTTTGTAATAGGTAAGTCGTACGTCATTCTTTATATATAATATAATGCATAACAATTTTCTGTTACGAAACTTGTTAAGTTGTTATGTTTGATCATGTGAAAATTCAGATACCTAAAGCTTGCAGCGAAAGTGCGCGATTGCTTTTGTGAACTCTTTGGCGCTCACAAGGTCAAACTGTTACGCTCGGTGTGTCGTCGATTGTACCTTGTCATACTTTATTCTCTGGTAGGACTACTGAAAAGGGAAGAGATTTCAATCAGAAATTAGCGCCTTTGTTCACATTTTCCTCAAATGGTTTTTACATTATTTTATTATAATGATTAATGATTTAATTATCGTTATATAATCATTGCTAACCTTTCAACCTCCTGAAAATAAACTATTACCAAACACTATACGGAAGACGGGCTACTCTTAAACGGATTCCGAAACTTACAACACGTTTTTGAACGATAATCTTTGTAGTTTCGTAATTCGTAATTCATGCTTCACTCTAGACTCTAGACGGATAGATGAAGTATCTAATCTACTATGAACTACCACAGGCCACCACATTGGCCGACTTCAGAATAAACGAGAACGAAAAGAAAATACCTATATCATTTAAATCAGTCTCTCAGATTGAATAAAACATCATGAAGTGTTTTATATTTTATTAGATTTTAATAATGGTACAGAAATAGTTAAAAAAAAACAAGATTACAAAATATATGAGCGATTTATTGCCTAATAATCAAAAATATTTGCTATAAAATTTACAAATTTTACAAAATAGTTTTTATTGCCATGGTTTGCTATTAAATATGCTATTTCACTGTAGTTCTATGATAATAAAAATACAATTACCGTTAATTATATTTATAAAATTTTGTATTATCATCTTCTTAGTAGAGCTTTTTTCAAAAATTTTAAATACGTATCACGAGTTTACTATGTAGAAGTTCGAAAAAATTATTGATACAAATTTCAAATTCTAAACAAATTTTATTGCTTTGTTAGGACAATCACTGTGTAAATCCTAACACACCAATAAAATTGTTACGATTTTCAAATCTGATCAAAAATTTTCTAACTTGTAGGAACTTTAAGAACTCGTCATGAACAACTTTATGTAAGACATGAGTTAAAAACGTGAGACCTATCACCACTTTAATAAAATCGCACTAAGGTTTGTATGAAGGCCACAATTGGTCTCATGATGTTGTCGACTTAATTCCTCACCTAAAGTTATTTAATCAAGCTGGCCGCACACAGAATAATTTTGTCAATAAGCCCATACATTTGTCAGTAAATAAACGAACATGTGTGACGTCATCTGTTGCGTAGATTTTCTATGGATAATTTTTGGACGTGGCGCTACAAAACACTTTAAACATACCGCTGTATCCAAAAACGATTGATCTTAAACATACAATGTATTTTGCAATATTGCTTAATGAATTAGGTATAATTCTTAGTTATGAAATGAAAAAAATTGTTAAGCAATTAACGACTTGCTTGCTTGTTATGGAGCGGCTGGGTTTACTATTGATCTGATTAATAAAATTAAATATCAGCTTCAGTTACATTTCACTCTTTGGTATTTATGGCAACCGTGTGGCTGCCAATATAAAACTAAACATTTTCGATGCAAATTTTCAACACAATACATATATTTACAGAATGTTAGGGGGACGCTCTTGTAAACGAAAAAAATATGCTGTTTCATGCAAATTGTAATATCTTCACGACCTGTTTGAATGGAACAGCTGATTTTTTTTCGCGAATTCAAATTTATTTTCTAGCAAATCATGTTTAGGGTGACCAGCGCTGTTATCTGCCTTCGTTTTAGAGAGCGTCCCCCTATCACCCTGTAGAAACGTATAGTATTAAACATTTATGCATCTTTTCAATAAAATATAACATAAACATTGATGCGAGAAAACTAAAACAAGATACACGAATTATTTTGATATTTGGACCTAATTGAGCCTAATATTAAGCATATAATAAGAAAATGTAACTGATTACAATATAATCAATAATTATTAAGTAATAAAAACCACTAACCTATTTCTGTCTACAAAATTAGAACTTACAATTAGAAATACTTAAAATATGATTCTATAACTACTAGGTAGGTAATTAGTGCGCTGGTTTATTATTTTTTAAGAAATCTTAGAAAATCGCACCAGTGAACATTATTTGTCTTTTATTTTTATATAAGTACCTACGTTTATATTTTTCAAGTGTGCATGCATGCCAAATCCGAAATAAAGTACTAAGTAACCACATGAGATAGCGAAAAATCCAGGAGCATCATGAGCTTAATCCACCAAGCCTATTTCACCAGAGGACTACTAAACGTTCGGTAAGCTATTACCCACACCCTAAACGACGAGTATTTCGTCATCTTTTATAATGCGCACGGCCAGGGAGTGAAGCACTCTGCCGGCTTCGGTATTCCTTACCGCATATAACCTGAATTACATCAAAGCTGGATTAACTAGGCACCTTCTGGGTAAGCTCGCTACATCGTACCCCTTCTTAACTTCTCTCGGAGCAATAGTGAACCCGTTTTAAGAAAATGAAAAAATACTCAATGGAGCCTTAGGGCCGATTTAGACAAAAACTAAAATTGTATTGCATTATTAGCTTGTAAAATTCATATTTCTAGCCCATTGGTTTCAGTGAAAACAAAACAACCTACCTACCTACTTACTTACTACCATTTAACTAATATCAAATATCAAACTAAAGGAACAGGCTCATTATTAACAAAATAGAATTTTATTTTTCTTACACTGATTTCCATTGTTCCTAATATTTGATTTTGTATAGCCAATCGTCAATTTGCCGATTAGTCTCTCAATTGAAAATATAAATTATTTTATTGAAAATTATCACTTTCCTTTAGTTTACTGTATTATCACTTTGCAACTATCGAATGGTGCTATGTATGACACAGAATATGTTCTCTCGATTCCCGGTTTATTTGAAAAATCTAATAATGCACTTTTAGTTTTTATCACAATCATTACCGAGATCACTTTGGTTATTTTTACTATTCCCTATAGTTTTGGTTATGTACAAACATGCAAACTTGAAAAATTCACCATATACTATACCTACTTTCTTTATCAATATAAATATATAAAAATATTGATAAACTCTATTACTACACAATTCAATTTCAGTAAAAATATTTAAATGCGAACAAAATTTAAAATTATCTGACTGTTTTGACTGTCTATAACAAAGGTTATTATTTTTCATTCACCTCCAAATTGTATGGTACCTCTGTATGAAGTGGTTCCCCGATCTTTTAACATATGGATCTTAGGAACTCAGTCTCGTTCTCGAGACCAGACAGCGGACATCCACATATCACAGCCAGTGTACAACTTGGTACCTACTAACTTACGACTATGCTTTTTGCCCACAAACATTCGATTCATCTCCCCAAACTAGCTAGAAAACAATAAATACATCATGACTTTAAACTAATTACAGAATGAAATTAAAATAATTCAAGAAATTATTGAGTAACTGAATAAGTTTAACTAAGAAATATTCGTGTAATACAATCTCTAAAATATTAAATGATCAGCTGTCACAAATCAGAATTTACTTACAACATGATTTGAGTATTCTAGCAAAAATATTTTGACAGTCACGTCATTAAATTTTCTAAATAAAATGACATTTGACATAGAAATAAAACTGTTATGTTAAGTACCTACCTCTACCTGTAGTTTAAGACTTTGCTTCAAAATTTATTTATGAAATGACATTGTCATATTAAGTACCTACCTATAGAATAAGACCAAGCTTCAAATTTTCTATGTGAATTGTCATTTTCTGTTATATTAAGTAACTACTATAGATTATCGGCCTTAATAATAATAATCATTGTATAAACCTTATACAATACAGTGTTTTATCTCATTTGTTCAAATTCAAAATGGTATTCGGACTAAACAAACAAAACCATTATGGTTATATACATATTAGTTTTATACAATGATTACCTATATTATTAGTAAGGCCCCAAGACTTAGCTTCAAATTCTCGACACTTTGGGTTTGTCGACATTTTATCCATAGACAAACTTATTCAGTTTTTTAAACTAACACACTTTAAATTAATCAAAAAGTTTTAATTTAATTTTATCGATGCACAATCTTCTAGATAAACTTATTATTACAGTTGCTCACAATAACAATGATTAATTAATAATATTAGAAAAAGCCTCCATACTTATTATCCAAGATGTTTGTGAACAAACTGATTTTAAAGTCCATTTTAAATTTCGTAACTACAAACTAAACATAACTAAACACTCTACATCTACATACAACCTTCAATACTGAAACACTCGACTAAATCGTCTACGATGCAAGTTTATTTACAAAAAAGTGACCTCTATAATAGTTTAGAATATGATTATAGACCAAATTCAAATTAATGAAAGATTACAGGTATTACTTGCATCGCAGATTCGCAGACATAGTAAACAACATTATAAATACGGGCATCCAATCACTACGATTATTTAGTCGCATTACCAACTTTGGCCACTTTGTTTTTTATCCATTTATTGGTACGCATTAGAATGTCCGGCGAGTTGGATGGATCCTGCCAACTTTCTAAGTTCACTATTTTAATATCCTCGCACGACACAATTGGATTGCTGCAACAATAAATTACCTTAAATATAACATGTTATCAATAAGACTAATCATAGGTTATATTCATCATCACCACTACTGGGCGCAGGCCTTCCTACATGGGAAAAACACATGAGGAGTTTGGACCATAACACCATCACTCTGGCCTATTGCGGGTTGGTGGGTTAAAGAGGTTGCAGGAACAACCGGGACCAACGGCTTAGCGTGCACTCCGAAGTACGGAGGAGCTCGAGATAACAAACTTTGATTGATCCATCCCAGGATCGACCATGGCGAAAGCTGCTTTGTTTTTCGTATCGAAACCAGAGCGCTCAAACCAATACGCCACCGAGCTCCTCGTTCTATTACTACAATTTAACTGTTATTATGCAATCGAAAAAAAAGCTAATATAAAAAAATATTGTACCTTTTTGAACGCGGCTTGAACACGTCCTTCTGTATGGTTGTGATGTCGGTGTTGTCGCACAAGAGTCGCGCGAGTGTCGCCCGCCTAAGCTCCACGAGTTGCCGCTTGCTGAAGCTGCCGGCTTCGTCCGTGTGGGTGTAAAAGTACCGATCACCAGATCTGGTGCGCCAGAGTTGCTCTTCTGCGGAGGTGAGAGAAGATTTTGTCAATCTGATCAGCATATCACTATAAGGATAGGTTCACGGGGAAGCACGGGTCGGGGGGTCCGCCGGATATACGCCAGCGCAGATTCTGCGACACACACTTCTAAGGAACACAGCTGTGCTTGATAACTGCACGTTTGTAGATTGTCGGGATGATTCTGCTGTATTGTTTTAATATCCAGTGATATAATCTAAACACTCATAATGTGCAATTCATAACTTTTTTTTGTATTGTGGCAACAATGTAATCTGTTGCGTCTCTGACGCCACCATGTATCATTTTCACCGCCAGGTTGTGCTTCAATAAATAATTCCAAAGAAGTGCTAAAGATGACATTAATAAGACTCACAAAACCCAAATACTAAACAGTCAATGACAGTTCTTAGCGAGCTGGCAAAATTATTTTTTCTAGTAATACTTATAACTTACTTATCTACAGTTCAAACTTTCTACGTTAAAATGGCCATCTCTACTACATGAAGTACCTCATAATAAATTTTAAAAAAATTACTCACTCAACAAGCAGGTAGCAGTAGGTCCTAGTAAAGAGGCCGGCAGAGGAGTCTCCGCCATGAGCCCCACTACCAAATCCACGTCACCAGGCTGCTCATATGCCTCCGCCAGCTTGTCTACCATCTGTAGCATAAGTGAGAATTTAATTAGAATAGTCTCAGTGCATTCAAACATTTCACTCTTAGGTTATTTAAAACTGTATGTAAAAGCGACCCTTATAAATCTTCAAACAACGAACGGTATAAAAATTCGTATTTATGTAACATGATTCGTTTTAGCATATGTACATGTTGTACTTCGTAGAGAGTGCTTAGGACCTTCATGAGCTCATTCCGCCCAGCCCATTTTACCAGAGAACTACTATCTTTATAATAAACACGGTCAGGGAGTGGAATGCTCTGCCGGCTTCGGTCTACCGGGGCGACCACTTAACTACATTGGTATGGTATGAACAATGGTATTCTTTATGACGCCACATTGACGTCAATTAAGACATTCACACGTCAGTGAATGTCATAATTGAATTCAGTTATGACATTCAGACGTGTGTGACTGTCATATTTGAATTCAATATGACAGTGTGAATTCCTTCAAAGCTAGACTAAATAGGCACCTTCTGGGTGAGCTTGCTACATCGTCGACCCCCTCTTAACTTCTCTTGGAGCAAAAGTGAACACATTTTAATAAAAAGAAATTATTACTAATATTCATACACTCACACATATTATCTAGCCCAAAGTAAGCATAATTAAAAGCTTGTGTTATGGATACTAGATACCAGAGAAATAATGGTAATAATATGTAGGTATATAAATATTAGAAATATATGAGCATCTATGACTCGTGAACAAATGCGCGTACTCATCATAGAAACATTTGCTCCTACCGGGATTCGAACTCAGGATCCCTAACCAATTAGCCTGTATAGCAAGGGGTACAGACCAATAGCCCAACTGGTCCTTGTCTAATAAAAAATAGCAGTAAGCATATTAAATGTCAGACTAAAATACAGAAATCAATATCACAAAATGTTAACATTACAAATTAATGTCTGAAAGATATTTAGAAAAAGTCCTGTTAGAGCAGTCACATGGGTTGTGAAAGGTTTCAGGTGAAGTAGATACCTATTTTGAATCATTTTTTAAAGATATCACTAAAGTTAAAATAACTTAATACCTTTTTAATAATAAACTTACCTCTTGAGAAATGACATCAGCGAATTGTTGGAATGTGGTAACTTGGGGCAGACCACACAGGACGCGGTATTGAGCATAACCGGGTAAACCGTGATCTCTTCCTCTTTGGATATCTACAGCTAGGACATCCAAACCACCTAACCAGCGGTGACGAAGCTGTGGGACGAAAGAAATAAATTAAATAATTAACAACCCCCAACTTTAAAATATAATTATACTATATATTTTGTCGAGTGTGTACCTACTAAACAACTGCTGGCTCCCAAAATGACATCAAATTAACCACATTTTCTGCGTCCTATTCATAACCGTCGAAAAACATAAGAATGACAAAACTTCTATATCGGTCACGTTTTATTCTGGTGCGTCAAGCGAGATGTGAGTTTTCGAATCGAAACTAATCCTACAGTTTCGCTGCCTGCACGCCCTACAGTTTCTAATCAATAACGTTCGTGAGCAGAAATAAAAGAGCTAACACCATAGAGCAGGTCCATTTTTATATGGTGAGCTAACACTTCACCGCCCACCATTGTCGAGGCATAACCATGGCTGGCACAAAATAATGAAGTACTTATTAAGTAAAACGGAAATTGCATTTTTACTGTAGGTATTTTGTTAACTTCAATTACAACAGTTCTCAAATGCATGAACCATAAACTAGAGATAACTATATCTGGAAGCGTAAACCATGACCTTAAGTCATAATCATAACTCTCTTATATGTTTGTGATGAATTAAATTATCATTGCTATTCAGTAATACACGCATTGAATAATGCAAAATAAGCTGGACAGAATGTACTACTAACATTAACACGCCCAATAACATTCAACCAGCATTGTTCTACCCAAGGTTGAATAAACATGGACAAAACTAATAACATAAAGTTGCCCCTAGTTATTTTTATTTGATAATATTGAATCGAAGGTTTCTAAAGGAAATGTCGCAATGAAACATTGCAATATCGAGATTTTCATTGCTTACGTACAATAAGTTATAAGCAAGTTCAATCACTGTATAAGTGAAATAAGCAATTATCGATATTTTTATACTAAACCTACCTCAGCATAATGTTTCATGTTTTGATAACATATTAATTTGTCTAACAATAAATACCTAAGTCAATACCTAAACAACATTAACAAACAAAATTTAGTACAAAGCAATTAGTACAGAAAAAGTAGTTTTACTGGGTATATTTAATTTTATGTATTATTATATGTTATCGATTATCATAACAATTTGTTTTTTAAAATAAACACTATTATGTACCTACCGACAGTATTTTTGATTAGTGAGTCATTTTGCTAAAAAAAATGTCCACAAGTCGAGTAAACAACCTTTGAATAACATGGCATCATTGGTCTAATTTTAATTAACAATGTTTTGTTAGGAATATTGATTTAGATCTTTAGCTGACCGTATTTGTATAGCTATATGCTATATAGAAAAACTGGAATGGCTTACGTTTGAGTCGAGTACTTTTGTATTTGTTTTATCCAACAACCTATTTTAAAATATAACAGCATAATTGTACTCGTATGAGTCATGTGTCTAGTATAAAAATAATGGTATAAATATGTTTATGAGATCGCCAATCTACTTACGTCATCATCATAATTAAAGTCCATCTCTTGGCTTTTCTGTGAGATCATTCCCGTCAACAATTTCTCAACAGCTCCTTTCTTCGCTAGCATCGCAGGCTTGAAGTAATTGTCCACCAACCTCGAGCTGCTATCTCCTAACTCAATGTCCTGATCAAGCATGCTATTCAAGAAGTGGAATTCGGCTGTAGCGAACGAGTTAGTGATAGTTGGGTCGATGTCAGAGTTGTAGCTAATATCGTAACTATCGTACATCTCATCGAAAGCCTTGCCTGAAACGGTGAGAAACGTTGATAAGTTTTACGTTGAAGAGGTTAAACGTATTGTTTTAGTCCTACAGACAGGCTTTCATTAACAAAAGGTCGAACTAAGCATATAGGTACTTAAAATCAAAATCATTAAAATTTGTCTTTATATTAAGATGTAATGTGTATATTGCATTTCTTTCATTATATTAAGAAATACGTATTTACCTAAATAAAATATTATCCATACACTCACACCTTTTATTTGTGTTAAAGCATAATTTACAAAGTGAAAGCGAAATATGAACTTATGCTGATAGATTATATTTTCTTTAATTAAATGCGTATTTCTTAATATAATGAAAAGAAATGCAACCATATACACAATTTAATAGTTTTTCATGAAGACATTTCAAAATTCTATAGGTATAAGATAATGACGCAATATACTTTGAAACTTTAAAGATAGATTTAGTTCATACATATTGTTATATACAACCGAAAGCCACGTAAACAGCTTTGAACTATTTCGCTGGACCTACTAGATAACCCCTTTTCTCATAAACACAATCATCAGTTATTTAATGTGAATTTCAATCAACTTAGATTTAGGTATCACAGTTACCTACACACAACTTTCATTTTTCTTTTTTTTTCTTCAACTTTCATTTCATTCAAGTCCAAATTTCATCTAAATATATTCAGCGGATTGAAGTGAAAAGTTTACAAAAAGATACAGAAGGAGTTACCCTGGCATCCATATCAGTATTAAGTATGGATAATGGTAATAAAAACTAAAAAATACTTATTTTATGTTCGTTTTTTTAATGTATCCACTATACCTGTAATTGCTGGCAGCCAATTCTTATACGTGATATGCTGAAGCTCTGCAACGACAATCCTCCGTGCCTCATGGTACAGCTTATCTGAACTCCAGCCAGGATTCATTGTGGCGAGCGCCCGAGCTATGCGATTGTGCTCCCTCACCCATACAGTGTGCAGCGCGGTAAGCCAGGGATGCATGTTGGCACGAACGTCACCTAGGGAAAAGTATAATTTATAATACCTATTGGATTCTTCTACTTACTACATACATTTTCGAATCAAATCGAAATCGAAATTTATCGGATCATTGTAAAAGAGAGGTGTAAAACTGCAGAGCTAACATCATAGAGTACCTACTTACGAAAAATATTTGAAGTATAAAAAATCATGTCCACTTACATGTATACGTTAGCTGGTAACCCAAATACATACAGACTAGAGAAAATTTACAGGGTCGTCCCAAGCCCTCGATTACTCAGATGGTTAGAGAATAGAGACGTCGACTGAATTGTGATAGGTCGCTGTGTATTTTTCTATATCTAATTCAAATATTTTTCTAATATTTTCAAACATTCATATAACGTTGAATAAAAATTAAGAACCATAGAGTAGGTACGTTTTTTATACAATTAGCTAACACTTCGCCACCCACCATTGTTAAACCATAACCATAGCAGACTCAAAATAATGCAATATAAAATAAAACGGAAATAGCAATTTTACTGTAATGTTAATTTGACAGTCTATTGTTTTGACAAAGTCCCTTTCTCTTTGATAACGAATGAGTGAAACGAGCATAATCGTTAATTTTATTTTCCTTACCTACTTCAATTAAACTAGATCCATTTATAGTCGAGTGATAGGTAGTTAATTAATAAAACAAACAACTACCTACTTATTGTTATGGACCTTTGTATGTTTTTATGTTGATGTAAGTACCTACTTACAATAAAAAAAAATGCTTACAATAATTATTAAACTAATTTTATTATAACTAAAGAAAATTGTAAGATTATCTGTCAATCATAATTTATTTAAAAGTAAGTTTTTCTATGCGTCAGGCGATACGCTGGATCTGGAAATTACTATTGAAATTTTCAATATTTTACCAAAATATATCATCCGTTGTATGTTTTGATCTTGGAATAGGCTAACGTGAATTACTTGCACCAATTATTTTAAAAAAAACTCACCAGCTTTAAAGCAAGTCTCAGAACTGCTTTCCACGAGACATTTCTCAATAGGATTGCTTGACAGAGGCAGTATCTCCTCATCTTCAATCATGGACGTCTTAAGTAGACCACCGGTCTTCTCGCGAAGTGCTGCGGCATCCCGGGAATTGGATCCATAGATATGAGAACCATCTAGGAAGTGGGTGGCTTGATTCATCTGAGGAAGAGAGACAGTTGAATTAATTAACTTATGTCACCTAAGTAAGACAATAATTTTATAACTAAGTAATCTGAAGTGGTTTGGTGTGGTGGTGGTGGTCAGCAGTCATATAATTATCTTAGTAAGTAATGTTGTAAGGTAATTTAATAAAATATACCGACTAGCAATATAAGCGTTAAATTCGTTAATGTTTTTCGTATGACTAACGCAAAATTTGATGTTAAGAGAATAAACAAAGTAAACTAGGTACTTAATTAAAAAATGGAATCTAATATTAATCATCAAAAGATAAGACTGTAACTATACTTAAGCCAAATTCTGTAAAGAATGTGTAAGTAACACAACCAACTGTAATTTTACCTTTTTTCTGTTATATGGGAAAATAGGTGGTTTATAGAAACTTTAATAATGGCTCTACTGTAAAGTTTAAGAAGTTTGAATAGCAAGATTGGTTTATATTATGAACTCCAAGACAATTTTATTATGTTACATGAAAACGGTATCACGTAACATCCTTTCAGTCATTCCACTATCCATTGTTTCATTCTCTCTGGCGAAATTTTCCACTTGAAGTATGTTTACACGATAGTCACGTAGTACTTGGGCTTATTATACGCCTAGATACTATCGGACACTCTAGTGCTACTCTCTATTTGTTTAAAATTTACATCCCTAACTCTCCCGTCTGTAATGTGACACCGAGGAAGGTTTCACCGGTCATATTTTATTTTACAATAAGTACTGACCCCTACAGCTGATTGATTCCTCTTTACGACATTCATCCACAAAAGTTCCTACAGTACACAATCAAATAACCTATTAAATGTTGCTGTTTATATACACTATACATTATAATTATCATGACAGCATTACAACACTACCTTTTATATGCTTATAGTGTACAGAGTTACATATAGTTGATATTACTGGTTTATTGGTTTTGCCGACCAGCTGGCCGAGTGGTCTGTGCCCCTTGCTATACAGGCTACTTGGTCAAGAGGTCCCGGGTTCGAATCCCGGTAGGAGCAAATGTTTGTATGATGAGTACAAGCATTTGTTTACGAGTCATTGAAGTTTATATGTTTATTTAGTTTATTTCTAATATTTATATACATATTATTATCATTATTTCTCCGTTATCTGACAGACACGGAGACAGTCGTTTGTGTTAAAAACTGTATTAAAAAAAACATTAACAGTTAAAGTTCGACCCGGATCTAATGAAAAACAAACGGCAGAAGGGTTCCGTCTGCCAAGTTCCATTGTACCGCATTAAACTCTCTCATATGCATTTCTATTACCAAGGAAACTAACTTTATAACAAAATTAAAAGCAAGCTTAACCTATATCCATTCCACAAATATTGCGTCAAAAAAAGACTGTACGAATATCACAATGCCCTTGACTACGCGGAAACGGAGAAACTGTTGGGTTCAGATAGCTCAATATATTTATAATATTTTGTTCGTTAGAATCTATGCTTAGTGGATCATATCCATTATTCAGGCCAATCAACAACACTCACATCCACACCACACGCACTCACACAAACCACACTTAAATAGACACACACACATCTCCACACAACACTCACGAACACACTCTTCGAAGACAAACTTAACTTAAAAAATAATTAGGTTTATTGTAACAATTACAAATAAAGAAAGAAAACAATGAAAAAATAAAAAAAAAAACAAAGAATTAGGGTTATTGTTGATACTATATAGCTCTTAATATTAAGTTCACAATCTCACTTTGTTTAAGCTAAGTCAGTCAATCATGAACTGTATTTGTTGATTCGCGAAGTGGGCTTAGAGATTTTTAACCGACTTCAAAAACGAGGAGGTTCTCAATTCGGCCGGTATGATTTTTTTCTATGTATGTACACCGATTACGCCGAGATTTCTGATCCGATTAACGTGATTCTTTTTCTGTTCGATGCGGAATAGTTGCCATTTGAAATTTTTTTTTGAAATTTTTATGGGACCATATAAATTTTTCACACTCAGTTGGGTAGTTTGGTTTTTATATAAAAAAAACTGAAATCAGTAAGTCGTCAACGTATGCAAAATTGCGGATTTTTTCTTTCCTATGACTTTTTAGTGAAAAGATTGGATAGTAGGAAACAATATAGGTAAGTTGACCGTCACCCATCTAGCTTCGATCTTAGAAAGTTATCACTAAAAATTGTGAAAAAAGTTGTTGTGGTGCTAAGTTGTTTCTAAAAACAATAGAAAGTGAAGCACCGACTCCAAAAAATGTTTCTAGGGAATGAGTACCTACTTAAATTTAATTATTTTAACCTTTTCAGTTTTTTGAAGTCGGTTTTATAAAATCTACAATCTAAAGGCACCAGCTCTCACAATGCTGATTGGTAATACTGCGCTATGTTATAATTAGTACTTAATCTTTATGAATAACTGATCGGTTGTGAGAGAAATAAACATTTTTGAATTTTTTGAATCTAGTATCCATAGCACTTTGAGCTAGATAATAGGTGTGAGTGTATGAATATTATTATTATTATATTATATTTGTCTACTTTACCTAAGCCTTTCTAAAATGTGTAAATTAATTAATCAAACAACTTTCCTATTAGACACAGTTTTCTTTCAAAGAAATGGAACTCATAAAAAAATTATCGATGTGAAGTTCCATTTATGTATTCAGTAGTTTAAGTTGAACTCCTAGTTATTATTTAAAGGTCTCCATATACGCATTATTTGAATGTCTCCTAATTACACTTAGGACATTGCATAGGGGTTGAACAACTACCTTATGTAGTTACATCTCTACATCTTAGAATTATTCTAAGCTCTACATACACAAATTGGAGCATGGAATGCTTTCAATTACCATCCTGAAAATTAAGTTAAGTTGCGAGCTAGTCAACAATTCAACATTAGTTGCGGGCTCATTAAAATTTAAAATGTCACCAACGAATTTTAATTTGAGGACTTAAGAAAAAAAAGATAAAACATAGGTTAATGTTTCCGAATGAGTTTTTGTTACTTGAGAAATAAATAAATAATAAGAATAATTTCACTAACCTTATACTTCTAAATAAGAATTAAAAATGACTTTAGTTTTAATTGCTACGAAGAATGATTAAATCCATAAGTATATTAAGACAAAAATCAGTACCTACCTACAAAAATTTCATTTAAATTAAGTGCTTTTAATCATAATTTAATACGTCGGTATTGTTTATTTTAAATAACTTACATAAGTACTCGCTCTTCATGAGATCCAAATGAAAGCGCTTGTAACAATTACCTCCGTAAGCAAACAAGATAAATGCTCATCGATCTTCATGGATGTACCAAAGTTCACGTAACAAGAGTACATTTGACCTTGTGATAAATTGCATCGCCCTGAAGTACATTATGCAACTGCGCAGTACTAAGATCAGTTACACAAGTGTTCATAACAAGTCCGAATAAGTAATCGGAAATAAAGAAATTATGCTTTTGGTAGAAGTGACGTTGTTCCTTAATAGGAATCATAATCATCTCAGAAATTACCCAATGAGACATTGAACTGCGCAGATGACCCTTGAATTAATGTAGATCTAAGTACTTAGTGATGAGTTTTACATCTGCGGTATATTAGATATCTTGCGTACGTGCAACAGTATAAAGTATAATTATAGGTCTATAGTACATAAAATAATTATCACGATCAATAAGCGTTAGTATTCGAACATGAATTGATAATGTTAACAAACATGCAAACCAAATAGCACTAAAGTCACACTAAATAGGTATTGTATGTATTTAGAGGTTGTAGATAACTTTATCTATTTTTCAGTAGATAAATGCATAACATGAACTATGCTACACTAAATCTGACTAAGTTTGTCTATACAGGTATCTATACCAATTTCTTTGATTATTTATTTGATTATTATTTCATAGATACATCTATCTAGCTAGAGAATGGATGTTATTACAATATTATTTGATATCATTCCTCTTATCGTTCTAACCTAGTACAGTTTCTTTATGTACATCATCATTAGTGTAACACCTGGCTGTTTAAATTTGAACTTTGCGACTGTAGTATTAAATAAGTTATTTCCTAATTAGCTTCCCATATCTTTGAATGTATAGCAAAACAAAATATTAATACAAATAGTTCTGTGACCCTAATCGGTTTCAACGTAGCCCATTAGCTACTTACCTATAATACCTAACAAACCATAAAGAGTTCAAACTTTATGGAAATATAAAATAATTCAAATACAAGTTAATTGAGTAGGTAACATCAGGGTATCACGCCTTGAGCGTATGTTAAATCAATGAATCGAGGTAACCCACGCTGTTGACATTCGAGGAAAAAATATTATTGCAGAAAAACAAAGTGAAGATACCTAGTTACGTTTTCTTTTATAAAGTCGAAGCTGTTTCCTCAAAGGAAGATATTTAAAAAAAACCAGGACTAATTCATTCTAAGTTTATCTTTCCTTTTTAAAATAAATAGCAAATTAATATTATTAGCTATAACTACATACTTAGTACCTACACACTTTTCACTCTAACTTATTGGTTGAGTTGCACAACAGCTGATTAGCAGAAGACTTAAATTACAGTGACTTCAGTACGTACCTACCTGTCTATTACGCAACAATTTAAAGTAGAAATTGAAATAGAGATAATATTTCTTTAAATACTTCAAATGCCTAGTATTTACTGCTACTTGTTGACCAATTTAATGAGGCGTTACAATAATAATTTGAAACCTTGAATAATATTTACTTGTCACGAAATTCGACTTTGAGCAGGTAACTAGGTATAGATTTATTTGCATCATCCATTAGAAGTCAATAAATAGAATAAACAATTCAATGAAATGGTTGAAATATTCAAAATAATAAGTAGGTAGGTACTATGGCAGATAAATTGAAAAGACTTTACCGAATGTCGATAAAAGAGTAATTCCAATAAGGTAAGTACTTACTGCAATGGTTAGGCATTGCAGTACTTACCGGTAGAATTTAGTAAATTATGGAAACAATGCCTATTATGAACATATTATATATCAAAGGTCATCCAGTAATTTCAACTGTATGAAACAAAAGAGAAGAGAAAACGATATTGAATTTACGCGAAAAATAAAAAATATGTTATTAATTTAAATTTGAAGAAGAATAAAGAGGTAGCATTCATGGTTCATCTAACCAATGAGCATTCATCATAGTTGCCGTTTTTCCAAATTCATCCGGGGTCAGCACAATAATGTATTTCTCTTCTATGCTTCTATAAAGGTAATTCAAGAAGAAAAAAGAAGGGCCGTTTATTTGGTCACAATAGAGAACCAAAGAGAAATTGTGACCATATCAGCATTATATCTTACAAAAGTTTACAGTGTGTTTCAAAAGTCTGTGTTCCTTGTCAAGAGTCACCTCTGACAGTTTGACACCTTTCAGACCACTTTTATATTCCAAATTCCACATTTATATTTAAAGGAGAACAATTCCCGCATACATAACTATTTCGTAACTAACTGTTTACGCAGCGCACGCAACGAAAGCTCTAAAAAGGAATATTATTTTCCCGTATTTGCAACATATTTCATTGATGCTCAGCACTTATTGATCATAGCGTGATCTTAAATAGCCTATATAATACCTCGATGAATGGACTATTCAACACAAAAAGAATTTTTCAATTTGAATCAGTAGTTCCTGAGATTAGCGCGTTCAACCAAACAAACAAACAAACAAACTATTCAGCTTTATAATACTAGTAAGTAAATTAAAGTAATAAAAACATTGTCACACCTGCCCCCTTATTCTCAACTGTCGGAAAATATTCGAATTTCGGTAACTCTATACTTGTCACATTTTATCGCGGCGCGTCAAAGCGAGACGGCATGTGACTTTTCTAATCGAATCCGTGATCTGACAAATGAGAATAAGGGGGTTGCTCGTGACAACACTAAAAAAATAGTTACTATAGCGTATCGTACGACACACTACCTAAAGTTACACCACACACACATAACCAGCGCACTACGATTGCGACCCTCCGCAACACCAAAATTAAAAGTTTATTTCTGAATTCATTTTAACATTGGGGATAAGCACCACATCTTTCTATTTTCATTTTATTCAGTCTATCCATCTTCTACAGGTTTGCTCTACCTTTATAACAATCCACATTTTTCTCAAGAGGAGGTCGGATGAGGAGCTCGGTGGCGTATTGGTTTGAGTGCTTTGGTTTCGATGCGAAAGACAAAGCAACTTTCGCCATGATCGATCCTGGGATAGGTCAACCAAAGATTGTTATCTCGAGCTCCTCCGTGCTTCGGAAGGCACGTTAAGCCGTTGGTCCCGGTTGTTCCTGCAACCGCTTTAACCCACCAACCCGCGTTGGGCCAGTGTGGTGGTGTTATGGCCCAAACTCCTCGTGTGTTTGTCCCATGTGGAAGGCCTGTGCCCTGCAGTGGGATGTATATAGGTTGGTGATGATGATGATGATGACATTTATTCTCACTACTCACTACCTTTCTCATCACTGGTTCGTCAGCTGTCTTTATAATGTGACTACCTAGTAACTACTCGAAGACTTGTCGGTCTCCTTTCATTCCTCTTTAACAGGGAGAATCTTTACTTTACCCATTCTTGACAAGTATTCGACTTTCATTCATCTGGATGACAGCCTTATTATACCTAAACATATAAAACGATCGGTCTAAGTTGAAACAAATATATATTTATATTTTTTACGACTGTCGAGAGTCTATTAATGCTTCATGATAATTGTTCAATGATTATCTGTATAAGCTAAAACCGACTCACCTGTTCAGAAGCTCCAAACGTGCAGTCCCCTCTATATGTTGTCACAGATCTTGTATACTCCATACAGGTGACGTACTTCCCCTTGTAGTATGGGTCGTCATAAGGCACGGTAATGGGCATACAGCTAGGGTGGATATACCGAGGAGTTAGAGGGAACCCTGAGCTGTCGCAGCAACGGATAGCTTGGTCCGTGTGAACTGTACAAAAATTAATAAAACAAGTGCATTAGACAATGATGTGTATCAATGCGCCGGTATCAATAGTAGAATCAGTTAAAAATAATGTGCTTATATACACAAGCCAGACAAAACAATGAGTTGGATTAGGATCCGAACCGTATCTACTTGACTAAGTCATCGAAGAAGATAAGAGCTCTTGAGTATTTTATGCAATTTGCACCTATAAGTATGTCTCACTGCTAATTTATTAAAAAAAGTATACCGAATGCAAAAAAGTTTAGATTAGAAAAATTACGCCTGTATTTTATTTATTTATCTATTTATTTATTTATTCAGCACTGCCACATGATACATATTATTACAATCAGTACCAATAATATTATGAGTAACAAAAATAATTCTGATATGTACCAAACAACAGCGTGCATAGCACTCAATCAAGTACAATACTATATTTGCCTTAGAGTTTTGGTTCAAAGAGTATCACATTCTTCTTATTGGTTCATAGCTTAGAAAGTTCTAGTTAATAACATTTGCAAACTTCTAAGAGATGAATCGTATGCCTATCACTACTACGAATATTTTGGTAATGAGCTTGTAATTATATCCAGCTCGAAGGGCCAAATATTGATGATTTTGCAATCACTCTTATAACTTTAATCGTAATACCTCCAACTATCTTGAAGGATATATCTACACCAATATTAAGTGGTAGAGTTTGTAAGTTAGAATGTCCTTCATACCTTCGAACTAACGCAATCAGGGTGACTGTTTTAACCGTTGAGCTACCAAGAACAAGCGAGAACCCTGTGAAGTTCTCCTAGTATTTCTATTTTACTTCACAAAATCTCAATGAATACATTTCAACACCCGAACCAGTCTTTTTGCAAAATACCGACATTACTGTTCATCTTAGACATTTGTAATGATATAAAATAAAATCTTTAACTATTAATATTCTAATTGTACTACAATGATATTATTAACTTACTTGTCTTTCTAACGGGAATGTGAACCAAATCGTGATAGATGAACTGACTCCATACGGCCAAAGCAATAGTCTTCGTATCATCGGGCTTGTCCAAATTGTTGGCCAGTTTAATGCTGATCAATCTAGCAGACGGCAGTGGTTTATGACTGAGCGCACGCCTTGGCTGCAAGATGTATTTAATATTTCATGTTTTTGTAACGTAAAGTTAATATTCACAAATAATTATTTGCAGAATACAAGCAATCTTGATACATAATAATAAAAATAGAAAAGAGTTGAAAATTGAATTTGTTAAGGAATATCGAGTTTTACCATATCTACTAACCTCCTCAATAGCGTCAGCATATCTCGGGTGAAGAAGTCGCTTATATCCAGTGAGAGCTTGTCCCCAAGAAGAACGAACGGGATTGTTGCATGAACCGTCGAAGGTCCTATACCGGGACACCTTGTTGTTCCGACAAGAAAACCGCTCTAGCGCCGCACATTCCCTTCCATACTCACTCTCGCGCAAGTTTAAAGTGCTGATAAAACTGGCACATTCATCGTTTCCCAAACCATATCTGTACAAACAATACATCTTTGAAAACATGTTACAAGTACTTGTATTGACTATTTTGAAATGAATCAAAGATATTTTAAAATCATAACTTACCGCCCACATCTGGTATGAAGTAGGTTTTGCGAAGCCTTGGTAACTATCATAGAGGATTGCTCGTAGTGCATTGCTTCATCAGATGGATATCCAAAGATCGCTAAACCTTGAGACGTGGAACCTAAGGCTGGTGTGACTCCAGCCGCCTGTATGTTCATTTCAAGTCGAGCTAGCATTGCAACTCCTAATTTGCTAACGTCTATCGACTTATTTGTATGCGCCGTCGTTACATGTGGCAACCTTCTCAAATCCTCCGCACTCGGGAATGGGAAGTCGTACATCGGTGGAGGGTGAATAATATCTAACAACATGAAAATTGTATAAGCAAATGTGCCTACCTTAAAAATCATTTCAACGTTAATTTTAAGTGACAACTCACCAGAAGTTAATATCAGATTTAGTGGATACGGGGCAACTTGACCACCAAAGGTCACTCCAGCCCATAACACCACACCCAGCAATACCATCTTCATCATTTCTTCGAGAATGCTGCAACAATAACAAGGCTTGTTATTTAACACAATGTTTGGAAATTTAGGCAATTAACTTTACATTCCGATCACTAACCGTTCGAACTGTCTGGTTTCCAACATCAAGTTATATTTCTACGAAGTTCTAAATGAGACTGACCATTAGTTGAGTCTGTCGACAGTTTTATTGGTAGACATGTTAAAAAGGTTATCAATAATTCAACCTCAGATAGCCCTGTTGAGCGTTGTTCGAGTAAATAACAATGTTTTCGTCACTTCATAATGGAGACGAGCCCCCGGATTCTTGATAGAGAATAGAGATATAAAACTATTCATAATTACCAATTAATATGCAAGTAATGTTCTAACTAATAATTCTAAAGTACAACAGACGTAAACAAATGATTAAGTCTTACACGAGTCGCATAACTTTATACGAATCTATGTATGTATAGTAGATAAACTAGTATTAGCAAATGCTACAAGTAGGTACTTACATTACTACTAAATTATTATCATTTATTCAATTTTACAATGAAAAATTCGGAAAAATATTACTTAATTTAATTGATACCTTGATGAAGTGAAATATTTTACAAAAAATCTTAGAATTTTCTTAAAAATTTTAAGTTAAGTCATATCGTTAAATAGTAAAAGCACCATACTCAATAATAAAGTTTCAGTAAACTGAATTTTTGTTTTCGACTACCTACTTCTTACTAATCTCAAACTCAGAAATAATTAACTATAGGTACTTATTGTGTATCAAACGACCATAACCTAAATGCGTTACCTTGTAAATACACAAAATACATGATTCTGATAGCGATAATTAGAAAAATGTCAAGAATTTAACGCAACTTATGTGCCTACTGTAATTGCATTTATACATTTACTTTGCTGTATCTACTTAGAAGCATGAGAATCCGTTAGAGTAGGTACAAAAGAGGGGATTACAAAAATAGATGCATAGCTACACAGTCCCGTTACTTGGAACCTTCCCCATCAAGAATACGCAAGACTAAGTAGAGTCACGTATAAAAAGATGTTATTTTTAGGGCTTCAAAAATGTCTAATAAAGTACGTATCTTATTTTTACTGCAATAAAATCTATATACTTAGGTAAGTACATATATTGAAGCTTTGAAAGTGTAAATTTTTTCATACGTGACTATACTTATGGTTAGAAAAAGTTAATGCTCCCGTTTTTTAGTAGGTACGTATAACCGATTTTATATACCACTATGAAATATTCATACTCGTATTCTAGCATACAAAGAAGAAACAACCAGTCATTGGTTAGCTGTTTCACTTTTATTGCAAGATGGTCTAACATCTGCCACTTTAATTTAAACCCTATCTACTAACAGTTATGAATTGCAGTTTTCTTTGCAGTCGAGCAGTTTTCTCTTCTAGTTAGGTTAGAGCAACAAACTCATTTTTATTTATAAGATCGCTTATTTTTAGCCTTCAGCTACTATTATTAACCGACATGTTTTCTCGGCTGTGCAGTGAAGTAACCTCTTAGCACGTAATACAATGCCGTCGCCGATAGCAAGGAATGGCATCCCTCTTTTTGCATTGGAAAATAAAAAAAAGTTTAACCCACTTACATGAGTACTAAAAATATGTCTGATTGACTATCTAAAACATCGATAGGTACCAATTTTGTTGAAGTTTCTTTTAGGAGTAGGTAGGAGTAGGAGGTAGATCTCTTTATAATCTTCCGATTTCGGTAGCCAAAATAGCACATAACTAAGGAATACTTCTTGTTTTGTCATAAATCTAGCCATTCTAGCGTTTTTAGAAATTTTTGATGTTGTTGTTTGTTTTTCTAGATTTGATATTTTTACAAGTATATTTATTCCATCATCTCCACACCTACTAATTTGACACATTTTAGTTCAAAGGAGTTTAATAATACACTTTTCCAGAAACGCATCTAACGACTCCCAATGTCATGCTATATCGGTCTTTTTCTTGAATCAGAAAAGTTTGTTTTAATTGGTGAATGTGACTATTTTCTCGGACCGTTGAAGAGTGTTTTTTTATTCATCATCATCATCATCATCACCAGCCTATATACGTCCCACTGCTGGGCACAGGCCTTCCGACATGGCAGAAATACATGAGGAGTTTGGGCCATAACACCACCACGCTGGCCCAATGCGGGTTGTTGGGTTAAAGCGGTTGCAGTAACAACCGGGACCAACGGCTTAACGTGCCTTCCGAAGCACGGAGGAGGTCATTCCAAATTTGATTGACCCATCCAGGGACCAACCATGGCGAAAGTTGCTTTGTTTTCGTGATAGAAACCAGAGCGCTCAAACCACTACGCCACCGAGCTCCTCTGTTTTTTTATTCGGAACTTCATAGAACGGATAAATGCAAATGCACATAGATAGGCATCTATAATAATAATTGTTTTTCGTACCGATATATTTCTTTGTGATGGCGTACCCAGCGCCACAAAAATAACATTGTTATTGTTATTAGCTTTTGTGCCGAAGTGAAGCTCTTCTTTAGATGTAATTTTAGCTTATACCTCCCTCCTCTCTCGAAATATTTATTGGAAACGCCTATTGAGAAATTAGCGGCAATATATTAACTTAAAAGCTCAAAACGTAACCAATGTAGGTGTTCCAAATATGCACCTGGGTGCTAGTTTTGGGCTATACTTTAGTAGAAACTAAAAACGTGGGTGCTGTAATTCAAAATTATTAAACTAATGGTAGGTACCTACTACCTACCCACTGCGCCTGGAAAAGTTAGGAAACGTAGCGTTATTTCCGAATAAAGTCTCTGTTTTAATAAAACCGTTTCAGTTAAAACAAAAATTAAAACAGACTTCAAAAAACTGAAAAGGATAAAATATTTTTTATATTTTTGGAGTTGGTGCTAAGTGGTTTCCAAAAACAATAGAAAGTGAAGCACCGACTCCAAAAATATGTTTCTAGGGGATGAATACCTACTCAAATTTAATTATTTTATCCTTTTCAGTTTTTTGAAGTCGGTTTTAATTTTTGTTTAAAATTTTTTTTCACAATTTTTAGTGGTATCTTTCTACGGTCGAAGCTAGATGGGTGACCGTAAACTTATATTGTTTCCTACTATCGTATCGTTTCACTAAAAAGTCATTTGAAAAGCAAAACTTCGCAATTTCGCATATGTAGACGACTTCATAATTTAAGTTTTTTTAAATTTAAAACCAAAGTACCCAACTGTTTTTGAATAAATTTTTATGGGACCAAACGGCAGCTATTCCGCATCGAACAAAAAAAGAATCACGTAAATCGGATCAGTAATCTCGGCGTAATCGGTGTACATACATAGAAAAAAAAAAAAAAAAACATACCGGCCGAATTGAGAACCTCCTCGTTTTTGAAGTCGGTTAAAAAGGAGTGTTAAAAGTTAAAATAACAACTGGTTTTCATTAAGTAGTATGAAATACGACCTATTGCACATCGAGCTCCTGTACGTACAGGCATATCACATCGCATCACATGTGTTTTTTTCTAGTCTAATTTATGACAAAAAATAAAAGAGTCATGAGCCTTCTTAAGACTCTTTCTTTGAGTCCACTCAGGCACTCAGGTGGTTAAAGACGAGCAATGATGTTCAGTTTAACCGTGTCAAGAAGGGATTTATCAGATTATAGTTCAACACTTCCCGAAATAAAAGTAAAATGAATATGAAGACATGTTAGATAAACAGACCCCGAATAGCCACATGAAAACAAGAGATCATAGTTAGAAGGTATGTGAAGTGATATAACCTTAGAAAGTTCGATGCCTTAACCAACGGCAGTCATAAAACTTAACCGCATTTTATTTCTATTGCATGATCTACACTTTCCGATGTTTCTAATGAAATTGGGTATGCTGCCCAACATCGGAAAATGTATAGTAAAAAAACAAATATGCAGACGCAATTGTGTTTTCTTTTAAAATTAATAAAAAAAATATGAACTTGTACAAAAAAAAATACAAACTGATGACTTTTTCTTAAATAAAAAAACAGATTAAGAACGTATTTTATGAATGAATCAGTAAGTTTCGTCAGATGATAGGTAGACGAGACGGTCGAAGAGACGGTCGGAATTATCCGCTCATCGGATTTTGAAATAATGATATAAATATTAGGATTAGTTCCTTACATCTCACATTACCAATTTCTTTTTTTTTCTTTTTTCTACTACAAGGTTGGCAAACAACGAACGGCCTGCCCGATGATAAGCAGTTACTGTAGCCTATAGAAACTCGTAGCACCTTGAGCACTTCACGCATTGGCCGTCATGTAAAAACAAGAGAAAGTATTATGTTGATAGCATAAGAGACGGTTCCCCTGCTCCTATAACATAACGCTTCCACGTCGATCTCTGGCGACCTTACTCACCGCAGAAACACAACACTACAATGTAGTGTTAATTAGCTACGATCTTCTGTAAGGTGAAGGCGCTGTCTTCGTCGGGCGCCCATAATTCGAGTGGTAGACCAAGAACCAAAATGGCCTTTCTTATGATTAGAGTAGATCGGTAGGTGTGGGTCGACTTTAGATGTTACAAAACTCATCATTTTCATATCAGCCTATGATGTCCACTGTCAAATGAAAAAGGCCTCCCCCATCGATTTCCAAAAAGAACGGGTCTGCGCAGCCTGCATCCAACGACTCCCCGCGACTCGGTCGTCTGTCCATCTCACAGAACATAGAGAGTAGTACCTCTCTCTTATGTTCTGTGGTCCATCTAGTATTCTAGTGGAAGGCCATTCTACTTTGCGCTTTCCGGTACGTGGTCGCCATGTTAGAACTTTAGCGCCCCATCGGCAGTCTGTTCTGTGTTTACAAAACTAATTACGTATGTGACATAGTGAGGAGCTCGGTGGCGTAGTGGTTAGAGCGTTCTGGTTACGATTACGAAAACAAAGCAACTTTCGCCATGGTCGATCCCGGGATGGGATCAATTCACGTTTAAAGAAAATCAGTAGGTAGATACTCTTCGGATTTCGATATCTTTCTGCGTGGAAGGCCGGTGTGATGTGTCCAACAGGAGAATGTGGGGCTGATTTTAATAATAATATCTACTAATAAATATTAAATAATAGAAGCTCGATTGGTTTAGTGACTAAATAAGTTACTGTGCTTATTTTGGGTACGTTAGAAATATTGAAACTGACGAGCCACCTGGTGGTAAGCGGTTACCGATAGACACCTGCGATAACAAGAAAAAAGCACTCATATTGCAGGTGCGTTGTCATCTTAAGACCTATGCCGTCCATGCCCAGTAATTACACTGGCTACCTTGTGACTTCATTTGTGACTCTTAGAATTGGGACCTTTTATTACTTTAATGAAGATTTTAGTGTAACCTAACCTATATTTTTGGTGGTCATTTACTTGTTACATACTTATTTTCATTAAATTGTGTTCTTTTTTTCTAAAAATTGTTTCGCAAAATCTTCTTTCGAAGATCAAATATAGACAATTGCACTGCAAAATAGCTTTTACGAGCTCATAAAGTAATGGGTTATTCAACAAGACTTTACCTCTAGTTTTGTGTGAGATAAGTTATTCTGACTGTGATAATAGGTAGGTACACTCCACACCACCATAATGTGGTAATAATTTAAAAATTATTGATCTCATTTGAGATCGAGGCAGGGAAAAATACTGGTCTGTTTGTTTGTTGTCAACATCATTAAAAATATGCCACTTCGTGAATACAAGCAGGTAACATTCATTGATAGGTTAGTAAGATACCCAAATACTTAGACCATAACACCAAACAATGCAACAATCTACTCACGTAGAATGTTCACCACATCCCTCACATTCCAACTTCCTTCTAGAACATTTCTCTGAAGATTTGTTCTTGATCTCGACGTTCAACATGGACTTTCCTTCAATGATCCGTTTAAACAACATAATAACAGAAGCAGGATTTGTTGCTTACGACAGTTGTCGCGTTTGTGACGAATGTTTGCTTTATTGAACACGATCGCTGGAGACACTCGTTGGTCGGAACGATGTTCCATTAGATTGGCAGAAGAGCCAGTAACACCTCTACTGCCAAACGCTCACTGGACCTCGATTCATTCAGGGTGCGAGCGAGCAGTCGAAACAACAATCCACATTCCCCGCTCCCTCCATGCCATGCCCCTCGACAGACGCCGTGACAAAGAAACCATCGCCATAGCCTAGATAACTTCAAAGTGCCAACTCGGATTTCACTCCTTTACTATTTTTTGAAACTGCAAAATTTATCAATTAGATTTTTTAAGTATTGATAAAAATGACAAATTATTAGTGATTCAGAATTCTTGTGTAACAGATAAATATTTTATGTAAAACACTATTAGTCTGTGAAGTACCTACCCCGTTTATTTGATATGTATACAGAGTGGTGCCGTCAATACGACAATAAATTAAAACATGGGCTATATTAGTTAATAGAAATGGTTTGCCACTTTCAAAAACATTTTATTCATTTGATAATTTCATGACACTTCTGTGAAATAATGCAGCCAATGTTATATTACTTCATACAAATGTCATGAAATTATCAAATGAATACCTACGATGTTTTTGAAAGTGGCAAACCATTTCTATGAACTAATATAGCCCATGTCTTATTGACGGCACGATCTTGTATATCCCTACTTTCCCTACACACTACAATTGATTGTCGATTGAGTAAAAGACCGCACTGGCCCATGGCGGGCTAGTAAGGGTCAAAAGTTTTCATTTGTCTTTTTTATTTCCCCTACGAATGAGAATTTTATAAACCTGACTATTTATTTTAGGCTTGTATACTGAGTGTGCCTTTATTTTCAAGCTCCCCTTTTTCCTTTTTCCAAGAAATTTCTCTAGAAATACGTAGCACCCTTATATACATTCTCTACAATTACTGCCAACACATCTTTTTTGTTAATTACATAAAGCATTTAGTCCTTAACGGCCGGCTGGTCGAGTGGTCTGTACCCCTTGCTATACGGGCTGCTTGGTCAAGAGGTCCCGGGTTCGAATCCCGGTAGGGGCAAATGTTTGTATGATGAATATGAGCATTTGTCCACGAGTCATGGATGTTTATATGTTTATTTAGTATATTTCTAATATTTATATACATATTATTATCAATATTAATCCGTTATCTAGAATCCATAACACAAGCTCTTAATGATGCTTAGTTTGGGCTAGATAATAGGTGTGAGTGTATGAATATTATAATATTATTTATATTATTAACCCCAAAGAGTAATAGTCAGTTAAGCACCAACTCCAAAAAAAACTTTTTTTAAGATAAATACCTAGGTACTTACCTACTTCATTTTAATTATTTGTTTCTTTTTAGTGGTTTACTTTTTAAAATTATTTCTTAATTTTTTTATTTTCGTTTAGCTAGCCTAATTGAATACCTTCCTACATATGCTATACATACATACCGGACGAATTGATAATTTGCCTCCTTTTTTGAAGTCGGTTTAAAAACTGTGCAATTTATTGATGTTTTGTAGTCGGTTAAAATAGGTTTAATGAGCGTTTATAAATAAGGCCGATTCGTATGATGAACTTATCGTTTCAAGTTTTAATTGTCAATGAGATCGAAATGGATTCTCTGTTATAAACTAATCTGCGTGTTCTGTTATAAATAGGCGCCTTTACTATGGTACATAAAGTTATTCGGTGCCGCGTTTTAGGCATGAATGATGTTTAAGTCTTATGTATTATTGGTATTATTTCTTTTTATAGCGAACACTAGCTAATATAAAAAAATTGATCCGGTATTTTTTAATAGAAAAATAATTTTCATATAGTGTCATAAGTATAAGTATCGTGTGCTAACTTTCTAAGCTTGTGATATTAAACGGTACCTTCTCAGCCACTGTAAATGTCTCAGTGAACTGAACACTTAAAGATATTTGGATCATCTGCTTATTTATTTATACTGTGCAGTTACGGGTTTTACTGAACAGTAATAAAGGACCAGGTGCACGTGGTGAGCGCATGCTCAGTGCATGGCCGTGCCCCTCCCTCCGCGCCCCGCATGCGCAACTATACAGACAGCTGATCACGCAGCTACCGCGTGAAAGAAAAGAACCGGTTGGTTTGGTAGTGAGTTGCGGGAAGCTGAATATTTTCATACCGTGTTTTTGCAACATACTCAACAATTTTATTTACTCACGTCCTCATGGGTAACTCGTGACACTGTACCTGTAATTAGATTGACTTGAAACTTATAAGTTAAAAATGCCTAGCTAAGTGCCTAGTGTATCTATTTAGTTTATTTATTTTTGCGTTTAGTTTTTTTATATATTTTACTACAGGATTTAGGTAGGTAGCTAGGTACTTACTCGATTTTTAATTTTACTTTGGAAATATCGTCACTTTCAGATTGAGAGTAGATTATAATATTATCTAGGAGCTCGGTGGCGTAGTGGTTTGAGCGCTCTGGTTCCGATTACGAAAACAAAGCAACTTTCGCCGTGGTCGATCCCGGGATGGGTCAATCCAAATTATAATCTCGACCTCTTCCATGCTTCAGATAGAACGTTAAGCCGTTGGCCCCCTTGTACCCGCATTGGGCCAGCGTGTTGGTGTTCTGGCCCAATTACCTCGTGTGTTTTTCCCATGTAGGAAGGCCTGAGCCCAGCAGGCTGTGGGACGTACCTATATAGGCTGGTGGTGGTTACTTACTTACTTGAATATTATTATTATTCAATGAGTTAAATACTTATTATAAGAAATACAAATAAAGAAAACGATACAACAACAAACAATAAAATACAATAAATTAGCCGTTTTAAACGCACAAATTCAAAATTGTAAATGTGAGTTAAATACCGCGGCTCTGCCTGCGTGAATGTCAGTTATCGCGCTAAAAGGTAGCATAGGTCCTTTCTCTGGGTGTCAATCTATATTCATGCCAAGTTTCATTTAAATCGATTCAGCGGCTTACGAGGGAAAACCGAGCACGTGGAGACATACCTAACTGAAAGACAAACCCAGTTACTTTAGCATTTACCTGTAATCCTGTATTAATAGATTTAATAGTCTAAGTAAGAATAAACATAGCCATTGTAATGTAGCACATGAAGTTAATAAAGTAAAAAAATAGACACAATTAGGTATCTACGGCGCCTTGCCAATTAAAATTACCAGGCGCTAGTTATTTTGTAGAAAAATATTATTTTATTATTTTCATTTGAGATACTTGAAACTATTATTTTTATTTTATTTATATTTTTAGGATAGCTTACAGCTAATTATTCTATAAAACAACAACACTAACGACTAAAAGCCAATGAAAAGCTATCACAAATGGAATACAAATATAACCCCGCCAAGAACTTATTAAGTTACAATCGTGATGATAGTCTAAGGCATAAGCAGTAATCTTTTTATACTACTAATGCTGTCACTGAATATATCTACCTCAATATCATTGTCTGTCATGCAGTCTAATGCTCTTAATTAAACAGTTAATAAAGTGATAGACCATTCTATCAAGCTTTTCTATCGTCCAGTGTTTCATGCTACTGATTTGTGAACCACAGATTACTATTTAAACGGCCAAACGGCCAGTGGGCAATGAGTATGACGCTGTCTGTCAACACCAGTGGTACCGATTTGTATTTCTGGAAGAGACAACACTTACCTTTTATACTCTTACTATACAAAACTAAAAGTTTTACCTACTTTATTTATTTATTTACTCTTCATTGCAGACTAAAATATGTACCTACAAATGGCGGACTTAACTACCATTACGGGTCAATTACAAAATTATATTTTAATTTGAATACTGTCAACATCCCTATTCGATGCATTGAAGTACTGCACCATTATGACAACATGGCTGTGATCTGTGATGGCTTTAAAAAGCCTGATCTTTTGCCTCTCTTATTAGAAAAAATTACAAAAATTGTCATTGACAGTACGATGACATTTGTGGTAGGTTAGGTGATTGACATTGACGTTTGACTGATTTAAATTATTTTCTGAAAACTTGTAGTAATTCCTTGAATTTGCATTTATTTATTTCAGTTTCTTAATTTAATTTAGTATGCCCACATATTAGTATGTCTAAAATCAAATCATTCCATTACTAAATAATAATCGAATCACAATACCGTACTCAAAAGTCTATAAATATTGCGACTATGGCTTCTCATTTGAGCACCAAGGATCGTTTACTTTCCATAATAGACGACATTGAATTAATAGCAAAGTAAGAAACGATAATGTTCATTAATTAATATGCCTGCCCTTTACATTATTCTATATTCAAAATGTATTGACATGAGAAAAAAATAATTCATACTTTCTAGGGAGATGATAGAAGTGTCAATAGCACCAAAATCCCAGAAATTATCAGCAGCCGATCACGCTCAGTTGACAGATTTGTTATTAGCAAAGGATGTCGAACTAAAGAAAACATTGGAGCTTGCCGAAGAGCAGGCGAAAATTCAACAGAAAATGAATGAACTTAAAGCTGAAGTTGACAACAAGGTAATTACATTTAAATGTTTAATTTTGTGCGTTTATAACGCCTAATTTATTGGAAGACATACAAATAAAGAAAATGATGAAAAAATCTGGCCGGACTCCAGAAGATGCAATTTGATTCCCGTTTGTAGCATACAATTTTTTCATTGTCTTCTTTATTTGTATTTCTTACAACAAGGTGATTGTTAGCAAGTATTTACAGAATTTTAATAAATCAACAAGCAAACATGTTTTTGTTTCGAAATGTGAATTGTAATGTACAGGATCAAGACATTCATCACTTGCAAAGGCAACTAAAAGATGCTGAACAGATTTTGGCTACATCTCTTTATCAAGCTCGTCAGAAACTTGCATCTATAGTTAAATCAAGAAAGAGGCCTGTTCCATCAGAAGAGTTGATTAAGTTTGCACACAGGTTTGTATTTTGAGTCTATAAAATATTCTAAGTAAAAAATTGCAGTGTTTTGGGAATATGTGATTGTAGGCTATCGTGACGTGGTCACACTTGTTTAATAAGGCCCTTAGTATTCATTTATTGGTTTTTATTGCCTTAAAAGGATACGTTGTAAAGCCTACTCCTCTTGGATGGCTTAATGAAAAACTTTGAAAAAAAATACTTAGCTATATTGTCAATTTATGCACTACATTTGGAACATATTTTTTTTATGACATACTTTTATCGTAAAAATGTTTTAGGTTATTATTCAATAGGGGAGGATTTGCTTAGTTCATTTAGATTGTTTAACCTGTCAAACCACACTTTCAAGACACAATGGATACATCCTATACTCCCAAGAGTCTTACAAAGCTCAACAAATTAATTATGTTATGCTGAGGCATGAAATTATGACAAAATTTTACAAATATTTAGTTTTTGCTCATTTGTATTATTTTCTGTTACTAAAACCAAATATGTATTAAATCTGTGGTTATACAGGGCAATGTTCTATTATCGAATCTACTGCTGACCTACTTTTCTACCATAATATAATGTTCATTATTGTTGCCTACATTTCATACCTTAATATGTACAGAATAAGTGCATCAAATGCAGTCAGTGCACCACTATCTTGGCAGCCTGGAGATCCTCGAAGGCCTTACCCCACAGACCTGGAGATGAGGCTTGGAATGATTGGCCGACTTAGTGACCTACCAGTAAACAATGGTCACACTCCTTCCACACTCAATGAACTACACAGAATTACTACAGGTGGAGGTATTTTAATCCATATTTAATATTTATGACAAATATATCTCACTATAAGTTGTTGTTGACTCTGTATAAGTTAATTTCTATCAAGAACAATTGCTGTTTTAAATTGAATTAAGTAATGTAATTATGTGATTTTCCTTAATTTGTTGTGTGTTGCATTTTCATCATGTTACACTTCCTTGTGTGATCCATAAATTTACATAACATAAACTTTTATTGAATCATAGTTACTAGCAATCAATTAATAGCATAATGAATCATAATATTAAATGTGCATTGTTTTATAATCTTTATACTACAATTTTATCGACCGGTCGAGTGGTCTGTACCCCGTACTATATGGGCTGCTTGATCAAGAGGTCCCGGGTTCGAATCCCGGGAGGGGCAAATGTTTGTATGATGAATACGAGCATTTGTTCACGATTCATGGATGTTTGTATGTTTATTTAGTATATTTCTAATATTTATATACATATTATTATCAATATTTATCCGTTATAATCATAACACAAGCTCTTAATGATGCTTACTTTGGGCTAGATAATAGGTGTGAGTGTGTGATATTATTATTATTATTATTTTATTTTATTTCTCCATCAAGCTTTGGAACAGTCATACATGTATTGAACAATAACAACCATATTTCTTTATAGAGAGAAACATGATGGTTATTTGTTCAGTTGAATTTGTAATAAAAAAAATAAGCTCCTCAGTGAGAGTCTATATCTATTGTTTAGTATGTGGGTACTTCACACATCATTTTGTTTTTTAACTGACTTCAAAAATGAGGAGGTTATAAATTCAGCTGTGTTTTTTTATTTTTTTATCATACTTTTATCAATTCTGGAAATAACCAGTATAATCTCCTGTACTTATTATTTCAGTGCCAACACCATCTACAAACCAATTCACATGGCACCCATCAGGCGAGCTCCACATGTCAGTAGGTGGAGGCAACTCGGTGGCCATCGACGGCCGTGCCAAAGATGCACATACTCAAGAGGATGTTGAAGTTATGTCTACAGACTCCAGTTCTAGTTCCAGTAGTGATTCACAATGAATAAAATGTTACATAGCAGTGTTATCATGAAGGGTGTCCTCCATAGATATAATTTTCAGAGAATAGTGCAGAGAGTTACTGTAATAGAATTATAATTGTGGGTATATGAATGCTGATGTAAGACTGTTATTAGTTGTGTTATAATAACACTGATGTAAGTGTTTACATACACTATAATAAATTCTCATTTCAAAAAAAATTGTTTTATTAATGACAAAATTGTTATGTAGGCACATACAGAGCTTTCGTTGCGATAACCGCCTCTGTGGTCTAGTGGTTGAGACCACCTGCCTCTAGAGACCACCTGATCTAGAGGTCCGGGGTTCGATTCCCGTGGCGGCAGCAAATTTCTGCTTGCTTTGGTTGGTGGTAGGGCTTTTCTAAGTCCGCCTGGCTAGCTACCACCATCTTACCTAAGTCTGCCGCCATAACAATAATGTTTGCATTGTGGTGTTTCGTTAGTTGGAGGTAAGAGATAGCCAGTTCCTCTGTGGTTGAGGAATCCAGGTGTAACTCGCTTCCATTGTCGGCCAACGGTTACCCCGTTAATGTTAAAAAAATAAATATATAACCACATAACTAAGATCCTAAAAGGTCAGTATTATCTATCAGTAGAGCTTATTGAATATGGAGTTAGAAGAACCTACTGTTTCTGCTTCTATTCCACTGACGCAAAAATAAAATATTGACGCAGTCAATTTGTTACTTTGTATTTACTTTTAAGAAGATTGAAAAATTGTCTTCACATGAATGAAAGACCACGGCTGCGCCCACGCTGCGCCGGCAACCGTCGCAATCACAGATTAGTGTTATATGTATCTACGATAGGCGCAACGGTCGGTGATGAAAAGCGGTGGCTCGTATATGAGCTCACGAAAATTTCGATTCTCTTTGCTAAGCACATACGTGGTTAAAGAAAGTGTATGCCGTAGTGCGCAGCTTCTCCGGTGGTATCAATAAGAAACCAGTTTCTAGCGACGCCAAAAATTCAAACCAGTGCATGTAGAAAACTTTTCTAACGAAATTTTAAATCAATACTTCGATGATTCAGAAATCATTTAATAATAATTCCTCTATAAAGCCTTCAACCTCTTTTAAAAAACTTTGAAATCTACGCGGGCTTAACATTTCTAGTGTCGCATAGCAACAATGTTGCTATGGTTACAGATGTTATTGTTTAGAAGTGGAGACCTCTGATTAAAAATATTGAATTTTATAAAAAATCGTAAGAAGATATTATCATTTTTAAAATGGGCGAGCGGGCTCCAGTGTCTGCTGAAGACACACTAGTCCGTTATGACAACCCAGTTTTAGTCACTAAACAGCCAGAGAAAATTGTAAGTCCATATTTACTGTTTATTTTTTGTACATTTTTATTTTATACACAATTATGTAAAGTTCTATAACTTTTACTAATTAAGTATCGACTATACCAAAACTGTCGCAATTATCAATTTTATTTGACATTGCATAATATGTACCTACCTATATCTACTTAATACTATTATTTTCTAAAGACTATTTATTTTTTGCAATATCGTTGCAAAATAATCCAACTGATTCAACTAATAGAATAAAATCGTAAAACATATTGGAATAGACGATTATAATAAAGAGTGCATTGTGCTTTTCATATCAAAATTAGAAGGCTATTTACCTACTTCTATTGTTATATAATGTATTGTTTAAGAGTTCACCTCGAGGTACAGCAGCTGTGCAACCATGTGTGCCTACCGAGGCTAAAAGAGAAACAGAAGAAATCTTGAATGCTATACTACCACCAAAAGAATGGGAGGAAGAGGGGCAGATATGGACGCAGAAGGTATCTATACCTACCTAGCACTTAATTAGGTTTCTACTTGTTTAAAAAAAATCTTTGAAAAGATGCCAGTCATACTTACCTACCTATGTGAAAGTAATACCTATTTATGTAGCTCTAACTATAATATAGTTACCAAGAAATACAGAAAAAAAAGAAAATGATGAAAAAATTGTATTCTCCAGGCGGGAATCGAGAACCCGCGTCGAGCACTAGGTGTAACCTACCAATTCTTTCACCGCTTTCTTCCTATTTTTCACGTTTTTATAGCAACGTTTATCTCACCACTCGTTGAAGTTTACACCTCAATTGACCTGAAAGAATAGGTACTTTTACAAGCAGTTTTAAACTTCCATTAAAGATGACAAAGCCATTTTAATCACATTAAAATTTTTGATTTTGTGCGTTGTACAACGCCAACTTTATTTTATTGTAAGAAAGAAATACAAATGAAAAAAATGATACCTCCAGGCGGGAATTGAACCCGTGTCTCGTTTTGGTTCTAAGCGATCACAAAAAATAACCTTGACCCTACTATCACTCAAACAGTCACACAACAGGTCTTTGATTTAAACGACCCGCCTAGGCTTCCAATTGAATGGCTATAAACCAGATGGCTGACACGACGTTCAGCCATCTGGTTAAACGTTGCGTTCATTGACTTGGCTAGTTGTACTTCAGCCTGATTGGATGCCGGCGTTCAATCAACGGTCTAGGCGTCCAGTTAAGCGGCTGATTTAACCAGACAGCTGCGACATATACACTATCTACATAATTGTCTGCGCAAAAGGTACCTACAGTTGTCTCTACTTGTTAAATAGGTATAGGTAACTACTAACTTTGTTCTGGGGAATTTCTTTATCTACCTAAAGACCAGACGACAACTATAATATGGATGAGCAGGCACAGGCGGCTGGTGCCTAACTAGAGACGAAAAGCTAAAATCATAGACATCGACTTCAGATTTCGTCAACACCGGCGACCCGGTTGGACGTAATAAATCTCCAAGAGATGCTGGACACTCGCCTGCAGCAACGCCAAGCCCGGGAGACCGGCATCTGTCCGGTGCGACGGCAGCTGTACACGCAGTGCTTCGACGAACTAATTCGACAGGTAAAACAAATAAAAAATATGGCATTTTGATGATCAGAATATAACTATTGATTTTTGTTACATCATGTGGACATGTCATGAGAAGCTGGCTGGCGCAGTGGTTTGAGCGCTTCGGTTTCGATTATGAAAAGAAAACAAGCTGGATGATTTAGGGTCGGATCAAATATTTGAAATCTCAAGCAGCTCCGTGCTTTGAAAGCCACGTTCAGTTGTTACTCATCATCATCATTAGCCTATATAGCTACGTCCCACTGTTAGGCACAGGCTTTCCTACATGGGAGAAACACATGAGGAGTTTGGGCCATAACACCACCACGCTGGCCCAATGCGGGTTGGTGAGTTAAAGCGGTTACAGTATCAACCGGGACCAACGGCTTAACGTGCCTTCCGAAGCACGAAGGAGCTCGAGATTATTAATTTGATTGACCCATCCCGGGACCGCATGGTCGGTCGAAAGTTGCTTTGTTTTCTTTATCGAAACCAGAGCGCTCAAACCACTACGCCACCGAGCTCCTCAGTTGTTACTGCAATCGCTTAATTACCCATCAACCCGCACTGGGCCAGCCAGCGCTACAGCGTAGCGGCGTTATGGCTCAAAACTCCTCAAAACCTGTACACAAAAGTTGACATGACGCGATTGCGTCTTAATTAATGATGATGGTGATTGATTGACTTTAAATACTCGGTTCTCTTCATTTATCATTATTAAATAGTGTGTGTCGTTATTGCCAAAGGCAAAGCCACGCGCGCAGCGTTACTCGAAGCTTCCTCGAGCATTAAAAAATCCATAAAACAAAAAACGCTTGATTTCAGGTAACAATTAATTGTGGCGAGCGAGGCCTGCTGCTGCTGAGGGTACGCGATGAAGCGAGAATCACGATGGAGGCATACCAAACATTATACTGCAGTTCTATTGCCTTTGGTATGAGGAAAGCATTACAGGTCAGGTATTTTTGTAACTTCAAAGTAGCTAATAAAGTAAGGCCCTGCTTAAACTTTAGACCGACACCATAAATGCGTCAATTTGCCCCTGTACCTTCAATCCAGAGTAAGAAGAGTATGACATTGCACAGAGAATAGAAAATACAAAAACATTTAATACTTTTAAAAACCGTAGATAGGTACATATTGTCGATCATTGCCGTGATTGGCACGGGCACGGTATCGCTTGTCGGCTATACATATAATAACCCACTGATGCGGTCATAAGGTTTATGATAGAACAAGAATCCAAATCAACCAGCACTCCTAGTGTAATTCCAATTTTCATAATTACACCTCAGTCAGAGCAAGGAAAATCGGACCTAATGGACCAAGTGGCCAAGCTGGAAGCGGAACGGTCCTCATTAGAGAAGCAATGCATGGAGCTGAAGCAGAAGACTGAACAACTGGAGCGCCGCGCGGCTGAACTAAGGGCGGCCGAAGAGAAACGGCACCAAGAAGAGCTATTGGCATTGAAGAAGACCAATGCTCAATTAAAGGTAAACATTCAACTATTGTATTGGTATTGTGATAATATACGGCTGTGAAACGTCGTCGCTTACTAAGGGCCCTCTGTGCAAGTTCACAGTAGCCAAAGAAGCTCTACCTATATTAGGTGTTTCTCTGCGAGATTAGAACCAGAAATGAAGACATCCGTAATAAAACCAAAGTCATTGCCATAGCAGTGGGCAGGGCACATAGCACGCAGAACGGACGGCCAATGAGACGTTAAAGTTCTAGCATGGTGACCACGTACCGTAAAGCGCAAAGTAGGATGGCCTCTCAATAGATGGACAGACGACCTAAGGATCTAGCCAAGATGCCTTTCGATAGTCGATATCCCATCGTTAAGCGGAAAATGTGTGGGATTTGAAATAAGCCCTCGATCGACTTTCGATTGCAAATGTCAAATCCCATACAATCCATTTAGCGTGAGCGATAGCGATTGACAAATAGCATCTTGCCTAGGCCCTATGGTAAGGGTCGTGAGGAGCCGTTGTAAGCAGGCTGCGCAGAACAGTTCTGTTTGGAAATCTATGTCTCCTCCGTCGATTTCATAACATAACATTCGGGAACAAAGGTTCAGCAGTGGACGTCTTAGGCCGTTATGATGATGATGATGAAGATTCTACTCTCAGTGGACTTTAGCTTAATAGTCCCAAAACGCCAGTTACAGCCTTACCGAAACGCATATTTCAAGGACCCTTAAATATTTTATTTTAGTCAAAATTTTGTATTGGGAAACGTAGAATTGAGCATTCTTTATTCAGTCATGTTTTATTAGGTTTTAGGTGAAGCGTGTATTTTCTATCGAATACCTAATAGTATTGTTTTGTTTACAGGCACAACTAGAGGGTATCATAGCACCGAAGAAATAATGCGCCAGTCTGAAATCGCACAAAATAATACGTTGCTTATTTTTAAGATACATTTGTTGTCGATCGTAGATGTAATACTGTTTAAATTGTGTTCTTATATTGTATACCTCAAAGTAATATACTTATAAAAATCTTCCTGGTGTTTGAATAATAATAATAGGTATTGCTACGCTCACGCCTTTGCGCTAGCCCAGATTAAGCATTTATGTTACGGATACTATACAGGTTGGTGGCGTTGGTGCCGTCAATACGACAATAAATAAAAACATGGGCTATATTAGTTTATAGAAGTGGTTTGCTACTTTCAAATACATCGTATTCATTTTATATTATATTATGTTATATTATTTCATACAAATGTCATGAAATTTTTAAATGAAAACGATGTTTTTGAAAGTGGCAAACCATTTGTATGAAACAGCCCTTGTTTTAATTTATTGTCGTATTGACGGCACCAGCCTGTATAACTCGTAAACTAATGTTCTTAGTTAGGTCATACAAACATTTGCTACTAACGGGAGTCGAACCCGGGACCTTTAGTTTGGTAGATAGGGTATACTACTCAATCCATACGTTTAACTCAACCAGAGTACCGTCTAGCGGTTGTCAATCAAACCACTTGGTAAATTTATTAAAATATATATTAAACCATTTAATTGGGACAAACATACAATATTTTCATTAGTTTACAATTATATCTTAAAAGAGCCTTAGAAATGTATAAAGGACACATAAAAATCATTCATTCATTTGATACACAAAAACTATTCGTCATTATACGTTCATTAAATATTATTCAAAACAGTTATTACATATTCATACAGTCATCAGCGGAAATATACATTTTGTTGAGATTAATATTAATAGACAGGATATACAATTTTTCATTATATTAGACATAATTTACGGCCATTCAAATGCAAACATTTTACTATTGTACAGACAATACAGTATATATAAAATAAAACAATGTGCCGGAAAAATAATCATTGTATCATAAGAATTAAAAAAATATAAGAACATTGCATAAAATCCATTTGAGAATAAGGCACCACATACATAAAATAAAATTAACTAAAATTACTAAAACATTAAATTAAAATACTAGAACACCAGTAAACACAAAATACTGCAATTATAACAATGCACATTTAAGTAAAATAAGAAATATTATCATAGAACAAGTTTATATTGAAGCCAGATAACACCCTGGATGAAGCCATCGTTTGTACATTATGGATGAGCGACAGTGTTAATACTGCATAATCGATGGTATGTACAACTATAATATCTCGTCAACATTCTCCACTTGTCCATAACTTATCAAACCCAACCACATATCCTAAACATCTCCCTAACAGGTACAGTATCAACATACAGTCAAACATTAAAACTTGCACGGAATGAAAATAATTAAATACGTAAAGTATTCAAAGAATATATCAAAATAGATAATTACTATAATAGTAAACCTAAAATCTCCGTCGCAAAACTATAGTAAAAAAATAAAAATTGTGATCAGGGAATTCTATGTTAATGCAGCTCGTTGGTGGATTTCTTCAAGTCTCATGTCTACAACAAGAAGTCGGTGGAATTCTAAAGTTATTATCACAGTTCATAATACATAAAGTAGATGGAAACTCGTTTAATGCCTTATCGCTGTTCGTTTAGTTGAAGAAATCTACAATCGAGTTCGTTTCTCGAGGTGTCTCGAGTCGCAGTCGTAGTGTGAGGTGAGATAAACTGATAACCAATGGTGTCATGGTATAACTGGGCGGAGATGAGCACTAAGAGATCTGAGTCTACTGTGTATCGGTGTAAGTGAGTCTCTCAGCGGGTCCGATAGGAATCGCCGTCACGCGTCCCGCGCCTCCGTCTAGCAACGGATTCACAACTTGGACGATGTCTGGTTGGAGGGAATTCTCTCCCACTTCCGTTTCCCCGTCACCTAAGCTAATGCCGGCGTCTCCGAGGTCAGAGGGAGCTGTCTCGCTACTAGGACTAGTGGTCAATTCCAGGGATATTATTTTTTCTTGTGTAGTCTCCACCTGTAGAAACGGGTCAATTAGTATTCGGTGTTGAAATTTTAATGCTGATTGACTAGCAAAACCAACACTTTATTATGATGTTTATTTAGTCATTATATTTTAATAAATGTATGTAATATAATAACTATTATTTAGAATTGATGAATATTTCTAGTCGGAAGTGACTTTGGGGAAGTGTATAAATAAATCTAGCATAACATTGCAATGTAAAGGTATGAGACATGGTTGCCAACTTCTGTGTAATGATTACGCCATCAAACACATCGAACATTAAAAACTATTTAGATAATTTTTATCAAAAACTCAATGGAACTTTGAAAACTAAAGATATAATTTAAAATAGCTACAACCAGTCCTCTATCTATGAGTGTTCGGAACCTACCTAACAGCATTGTATGTGTAGATAGATAACGATGGGGTACTACTAATGTATAAAATTATTACTGTACATGCAGTTTTCTTGTATATACAATTAAGATATTAAACGTAGGATAGGAATGTGCATTAAGGTCTAAGTTAGATCGCTAATCGTAATGCGTTAGTGGTATTAGCTCAGCTGCAATGGAAGCAATAGATATAAACATATTTTGATATTAAGGCAACAAACCATTTACTGTTTTCGCTGAAGAATCCCGTGTCTAGAATCCCGGTATCGTCTGACAAATGATACACAATATTACATTAGCATGCCATGCCACAATCATGCAACACACGTGGACACAATATACAAAGAGAATAATATTATAATGTTTGATTGGAACATTTGTTAAACAGTAGACAGCACAAACCCTTTGCAATAACAGTTGGAACTTTTTTCAATTTAAGTTTAGTATTAAGTTCGTGCTATCGGCTGTATACAGAGTGTAACGGAAAAGCTCTCGTGAAAGAAGTCTGGTGATCCTAGTCACGATTTGTTAAAAATTTTCAATCGGGAAAAATAAACCTGCTTTTCTATACAAATAGATCGTGTAGGTAGGCAAAAATTTCAAATCGTGAAAAAAGGTGTTTTATACTAAATTGTAATAGGTCTTTCTTAATCTGAACGGGGTAACTCTTGACCTTTATCTCACCTGATAGTAAGTGAAGATAAGGCCGACGATGGAAGCGAGCTACACCCGGATTCCTCAACCACAGATGAACTGGCTATCTTACCTCTAACTGCTAGAAGACAACAATGCTGTTAACACTAATGTTATGGCGGCAGACTTTGGTAAGATGGTGGTAGCTAGCCAGGCGGACTTTAAAAGCCCTACCACCAACCAAGCCGAGCAGAAAATTTCTGCCCCCACGGGAATTAGTAGGTGGTCTCAACCACTAGAGCACAGAGGCGGTAAAATAAAATTTAGCATTCGGTATTTTAATGCCTTTTTTCGCGATTCGTAATTATTTTCAACAACTCGTGTTTAGCACCAGCATTGCCATCAGCCTTCGTTTACGAGAGCGTCCCCCTTACACCCAGAATGAAAATAATATCACATTACAACAATGGCCCTTATTCTGGAGAACAACATGTTGTTTAAATTTCGGTTCAGTCCATCTCATTCTCTCAAAATAATTACGAAAAGGGTGGCTGTCATATAATTTGACATTTAGAAATGTACGTTCAATTTTCGACCTTATTAAACGTGTTAAAATGCAGTGTTTAGGAGGCACCTCCCTACATGCCCTCTAAAATTGTCTATGGTTTCTTTGAAATCTATTTAAATTTTAATGACAGCTCTAAACAAATTTTTGCTATATTTTTCCTACTACATATTGCGAGAAAGAGATATACTGTAGGCACTTAAATTTAGAATTAGAGTGTGTCTTCAGAATCAGGCCCAATACACTAACAAATTTATTTTAATAGTAAGCCCTGAAACCATAATTAGAATTCTAATGCTTTACATACATTTACTACACTACGTCAAAATGGTGTTTCACTTATGTGCAAGTACATCGTTATGTGCTTTGTATAGGCCCCGCTGTATTAATATCGAGTGTTTATACACGGCATTTACACGTCAGTCTGTATCACGTCTATATGTCAAGTTTCCAGTCAAATTTCTCAGTCAAGTATCAAATTTGCAAGTAAAAAGCTAAGCGTCTTCAAATAAAACCACACAATACGGCATTTCTTGTGTACAGCGTTTCGTATAATACTATAGCACAATGTACAGTGCGTGTACCTCTTTCTCAATGACTTTTTCAATGTATTCGACTGTCCGCACTTTAGTCTCGCCGGTCGCCGGGCACACGAATTCTTCAGTGCGGAGTGTAATTCGCTCGTCTAATAATTTTTCTTTCTCCTTCACCGCTAGTATTTGCCCCGGTTTTGTACGTAACGCAATACGTGGTAGGGGCCATTTCTATAATTTGTAAAGCCAATTTGACATTCACAACCCATTGAGGACGAACATCACGCGAACCAAGCGACATTGATACACCCACAATAATTATGACAAACATGTTAATTTCGTCAGTACACTTGCTTTAAATGCAACATATAAAATATCCTATCATGTGGAAAAATGAAATAAAACTGCTAAAGACTGCCACTTTGAAATAGAATCTTGTTGAAACACCAGATAATCTATAATTAGTAATAATTAACATTCGGTGTTAACTGTTACAGACAAAAAACATAAAGTTAATATTAGATTATATAAAAGAATATATTCTGTTGGAGTTGCAAGAAATGAACGATAATCAAAATAAAAAAAAATCAATAAGGACTAGTATTTTATGACTATAATTTATTTTTTCCAACTCCTAGCTTAGAGTATATTTAGTAATTTTAATTGGGTAACATTCAGAGCAAGTGATTTTCACATTAAAAAGGATTATTTACCTCTGACGGAGACTTGTTACGCGATGGAATTTCGCCAATAATCTCGTTTGCTGGACCAACTAAGCTTTTTATGGCTTTCTGCGATTCGATTGCCTCCTGAAAGTTAAATAATTTATATAATGTATCTTATTCCAACTAATTCTGATACTATACCTACACTATAGGAATAGAGAATGAGATTTCCATACATCATGGGTAAAAGTAGATATAATAAAGTTCAAAACGAAAAATATAAAATAATTGACAGTTCTAACCTTTAAATGACATTTGATTGATGACTGCTTAATGATTAAACATTACAAGAAGATCATATTGTTATTAACCGGCTCAAAAAACAATGATCAAGAATCCGATTTCATCTATTTAGAGACGACTTGATGTGACAGATGTGCTGTCAAGTGTAACAGTAGCACTACAAAAGTCGCCTTTATTACGTACGTAGTAAGGGCGGTATCAAGGTCGAACTCAGACTGCACAAGTATAATAGGGTAGTTGACAACTTTTTTTTTTTCATAAATAAAAAGTTTATAACTCATAAAGAAATAGTATGTCTAAGATCAATAGTTTCACTGATATAGTGGTATGTTTGATGTGTTGCGGCGCGTCGTCCAAAAACACTCCATAGAAAATCTACAGAACAGGTGACGTCACATGTTCCCATATTACTAAGAAATGTATAGGCATACTGACAAAATTAATAATAACTATGTATTATGTATGTTTTTATTAATAGTTGTCATAATAATAGTTGATTAAATTGATGTCAGCAATCTAATATTATTAACATTTTTGATAAATTTAGAAAATAAATATGACCATTTTTAAAATTTTCACTACAGTACATCTTCAACAATATTCCAAATATTATAAGTTTGACTTGTTTTTATGGGTAAAAGTAACGTATATTTTCCGAATTTGTGAAAAATAGCGCCAAATTCAAATTTAGGCAACATCCCAATTGCTCCTACCTGTTCTAATGATCGCAGCCTGGCTGCCCTCCAAGCAGCTCTACGTGCAGCTCTCGTAGCGGGATCTTCGCCTTCCGACCCCTCGCGATATGCACGCCTTCGTTGGGACTTCGCTGACGGACTTACGCCGCCCATGGACACACTAGAATTCACAAGTTGGTTTAACGAAATGGTGCATACCAATGAGCATACAGGTCGTTTTATCTGTCAAATGCTATTACAGAATTGCATCTAAGAATAATAATGTCTACAGTAATAATTTCATATCAACATTACTGCCGAAATTTAAGTCTAACTTCAAGTCTAAGATTCATGTAGTCGTTTAAAATATGTACGCGCACACAAAGTTACATCATGATAGTAAGTTTGAATATAATTTCCCCGAAAGTAGTTTTACGACCATTTTTTTTTCAATAGCGACTGAATAATTGTCTAAATAGACGAGTCGGCCGAATTTAGCCAATGCGGCTTCGTTTTACTTCAATTCGCGTATATACTTATTTATTTACCTATGGCCATTCTCATAGGGCTCGTCATCCGAGTGCGAGCTGTCTCCGCTCTGGCGATCCTCCCCCGGGGACCACGAGCGGAGCTCCGTTGGTGACATGCTGGCCATCTTCCTCTCCTCTTCCTGCTTCAATTTCTCCACCTCATCCGCTGATAGGAATGTGAATACGCGCTCTGTTAAATGAGAAATACATATAAGGAAAAAACTAAAATGTTTAAAACTTTCGATAGATGTTTTTCTCCTAATCTCGATGACAAGAAGATAAATGAGAATATCTATATTCATTTCTCTTACCTGGCTTCGGCGATGGCTTGTGACTCTCTTCCATTGCGTTTTCAAAAAATTTCTTTTTATCGCTGACAGAAGCTTTCACAAAATTAGCTGAATGAGGCGGGGAAGCCTGAGAATCACAACGAAGGAATAAATATGACATTCTTGGCGAATAAAAACCAAGACAAGTAGTGATATAAAGAAGTAATGGAAACATATGAATTAAAATAAAAAAGCTTATGATATTTACAAGCATGAATACCCTTTATCCAGTCTTAACAACCATGCATTCCAAGTTGTTAGTTATCAGCTATATTTATAGAACCAAATAAAAGTTAATGCGAATGTAAATTCAAACATGCAAAGTATAAATAATTGAATGTTAATAAAGATAAAAATATTTGTGTAAGTAACAAAAATTGGATATGGAGGGATGACTATGATGACAGACTGTTTGTGTATTGTTGTCAGTAATCGGGTTGGGTTGTCGACGAACACAATCAAAAAAAGCTGAGTGTTTGTGAGGTTTATGCCGTACATTGATGATTACCTCGCCGATGGCGAAGGATTTGATTTTGCTGCTCCATGCGGGTTTCGGGGTAGATGCGGGCGAGGAACTGCCGTCCCTCACTAGTTCCGAACTGTCCGACAAACTACCAGATTCTGGTGCAGTCGTCGCATGTTGGAATCGAACTCTTCTCTCTGAATGTACACTTTTAGGCATATCATCGGCAAATGTAGGATAAGTTTGAGTTACGTTGGCGTTTATATCTTTCCCTGTGGTAACTGTCGAAGGGGTAGTTTGTGTTTTAAGGTTTTTGCTACTCTGACTGGCGTTAATAGGGACCGTGCACGTATAAGGATTATAAGTTCCTGCTACCGTCGTCAGAGATGGATAGGGATTCAAGGGTGGATATGTTGTTGAATGAACCATACCTGGTGAAATATTTTTAACCCTTAAGTCTCGTAATGAATTATGCAATGAGGTGTCACCTAAATCTCCACCAAAGAAAGTTTCATCTGGGTGTAAATTACACGATGAGTGGGGAATATGTGAAACGATAGGAAGCGTCCTATATTGAACGTGTAACAATTCAGGAGGATCTGGTTCACCACCAGGGCTAGCGGAGAGTTCATTATAATAATCTTCACTACTATATGAAGGATATTCTTGTGTTCGGAAGACTTGTTGTGAAGGCACTTCAGAAATGACGGCTAGACGCATTGGATCATTTACTAATGACTGTGATTCCATCACAGGAAATGCATTATAATTTATAGAAGGGGGATTTTCGGTCTCCGGTGTGGTTGTCGTGGTAGAGGATTGTATGGATGTGTCGGCTACGATTGGTTCAGGAAGGACAATTCTCTGAGGAGTGATCGTGATAGGTGACAAAGTCATTTCTCTATACATAGGAGTATCACTTACGTCCGTATCGAAAGAAGGCGGTGGGGGAATGATGAGATCGTCGGGGAGGACGACGCTCGGTCTGGGAACAGGTTTCGATATTTCTAGCTCGGCCTTTGGTGGACGATTTCGGATTAGTAAAGAGCTGACTCCCGCGCATGCATCGTTAGTGTCAACATTAACATATCCCTTTGGGTCGTTTTCATGCATTTTCTCATGCGATACGGATGGGGGAGTTTTCGTATCGTTCGTCGACAACCGTTGATATAGTTCGGGTTCGTTTGTTTCCTGTATGAAACTAACTCGCTTCGTTTGTGGCTTTCGTGGCACTTGAGGTTTCTCTTTGACTGGGGGAGGAGGCGGCGGTCGAAGCGGGCGCTGCGGATGGGGCTGCGGCGCGTCAACGGGAGTACCCTCGTCAGTCGTAGAAGGCGCCACGTAAGGAGGCGGGGTCTTCACTTTCTGCTGTGTGAACACCGCGAGCGGCGAGGGGGGAGCGGCTTGCGAACTAGACGTCTAACCAAACCAATGATTGTACTTTCATACTTACGCAACTAACTAACCTAACGACGATTACTCCAAATTACGAAAGTGTGAGAAGTTTTCTGTGTATAGTATAGAGACGATGTGGATTTCCTACTATTTTATCTCACACTTTCATTTTAGCGAAGCTACTTGCAAGAAAACATAGCCTAGAATTAAAATACAATATCACATAAAAAAAAACTATGGCATGAAAGTACACAAGCTGACATAGCTAAAAAATCTTCCAAAATAAATGTCACTAAATTAGCATAAAAATAAAAGGTTTTTTTTTAAACATCATATATTTAAATGCAACACTAAACATAACGTCAATGAGTATATTTAAAATTATAATGGATTACAAGTAAAATAAACTTATCAAATATTAAAATAATTGGCAGTTACAAATAGCAAATTTGGCCAAATTTCACAACTTACATGAATAGAGCATAACATTTCCTTATGACAGCAAAATACCATAATATTTATAAGTTTGTAAAGGAGATTTCCCAATCTTGCTTACTTAAAACGATGTTGTATGGACTTACAACAAAATTAATAATACAAGCTACATTTTTAAAAATCCATTAGAGTTAGTCATACTTGATAAGGTAGGTGGTGGGGTTTTAATTATAGTATTTAATAGGTAGGTACTTATTGGATTTTATTGATTGTAGTTTTGTAATATTTTTTGTACTATGCATTAGGTATGTCAATATATATTGTATTGTTTTCTAACCTCAAATTTTTAACTTTAAATTTTATTTACAAGAAAACCCTACAATACATTTAAGTATGTATATGATTTTAAAAACAATGAAAGTGAACCCAAGTTCCTTAGAAGAATAGGCAATCTCCTTTACCTTAATATGGTTGCCATGAAATGTAGGTACACCATAAAACAATTGATATGTCATAGCATCTAATAAATAAAAGTATATGTTTGGAATTCTTCAATCATTGGTAAAAAAACAAATTTAAAGTCAGCTAAAAATGTGCAAATGTTATCTGAGAACTACGTTATAAAAACTTTCAGATATAGTCTAAAGGATTGGAATATGATCAAACAGTTATAAAATTGGTCATAATAGCAAAGGGTATAAAATACTTAAGTAGTTAATAAATATGTTTTAGAATTTAGAGGATAGTTGGATTGTTTAGGCTGCAATAGGTACTGATTGTAGATAATGAGCATAATTCTCTTGTCACGGAATAAAACTGTATAAGTTCAGTACCAATCTTTAATCCGACAAGAGAAGAACAAATGCCAGGTGACGTAATTTACACATTTTCTAAGAACCTGCCGGCTCAAAAATAAGTTAAATTAAGACTATGGATCAGCTAAATATCACTAACTTGTCGCCTCTTAAAGTATTTTTTTCCATTGCCTTTTAAAGTGGCATAAAGAGGTGATAGATAATATAAATTTAGTTTTAGAGGATGACAACAGAATTGACACAATATTATAAACTACTAGTTTATTGGTCGGAAACACTTCTAAATGAATATTATATGTATATCGAATCAGTTTGTTGCCCGGTTAATGGTACTGAAGTATTCATTGAACATACAATATAATAAAATATATAATATATCTAAGTCTTTTGTGAAAATGTAGTTGAGATTGTTAAATGTTATTGATGTTTATTTAGCTTGCTTACGCTGTCTTCTCTTTAATCTTTGTGTATTAACTAGCAGGGGAAACTGTTATTTGCTAATGTATCGTTTTTGATTTCAAAAGTACTGTAAAAGCTGTAGTTTCCTTAATAAAGAGAAAAAAAACCTTATAGCACATTATAAGATATAATTATTCATCTTATCTACGATGAATTGGATGTTGTAACATTAATGTTAATATCTTTTACACACATCAGTAAAAGGTATAAAACCGTTTTATAATATAAAGTGTATACTGGTTATAAAGAGTAGTATAGTACAATTTTAGTATACAGGTCAAACAAACACCAATACAAGTCACACATTTAAAAAATCACTATTACTAATTCACGTACAACAGTAAACGTATAATATTATAAATAAACAACACACTGCTTTTGTAGCAATCAAAATCGACTGATTATGTCGCATTCGCTATTTTCCGTCATACATTAAAACTTTTACCCCTGTCCGAAGATAAAATGATTACTTATCTATATAAATAGTTCCACATACAGAGACGATTCATTTCAATACAAATTTCAAACTTTTCAAAGTCTTCTATTCAAAGTTTTAATTCATACTTAATACATAAGTGTTAACAACTTCAATGTAGGTGAATATCCACAGTAAAATAGAAAAATAAGATCACCAACTATTACTATCAAAAATTCCGATCGATGGAAATAAGTACAGTTCAATTATTGAAATAACAAAATAAATAAGACGTATTCCCTAATTAGATAAATACCTCTGTTCCCACTAATTCCATTGATGTAACTAGTTTGACTGATATAATATTAAATATTTATAAATATTAATTAAGTCATAAGACTTCGTTAGACATCCATATTGATTATTTACATACATGAAGATACAATTTTAGTCTTCATAAAAATATACAATTTAAAATGTATTTTTATACTAATTTATATATTGTTGAAAGTATTGACTTGAGTATTTACTGCTTAATGTAATATGAATGTAGCTTTACGATGCAATTCACGGTACATATGTGTCCATATGTACCGTGAATTGCATCGTAACTTTCTTCACATATCCTGTGAAACATTAACTACATTTTTACATTTGCATATTGGACAAAACGTATAATTGATGTACTATGTGTTTCCCTCCGTTTCCTCTGGGTTTGCACTCTGCAATGGACGTAATACTCTGAATCAATATTTAATCAACCAGTACATTTGTTTCTATACACAGATGACTGGTAAGCTAACACATGACGACACTGATCTAAGCTACAATAAATCAAAATAACGCAAAATAGTTTAGCTAGTTCCATATTTACTTTTACGTTCCATTACAATTCAATGTTTAGAAAAGGTTTCTGAATAGAAGAATATAAGGAAGGGTACATGCACGATAAACCTACTCGCTTACAAGTCATTTAAGATGCTGTATATCGACTATAATAACCCTTAACAGCTCAGAAATTAGGTAGGTGATCGTTATAAGTAGTCTTCTTAGGTGCCACCCCTCAAGTAAAGTATATCTACATAAGAATAATAATAATAAAGGCTTCAAGTACGTAAAATACACACATTTATTTTGGAAGATAGGTGTTAATAAAATATACTTAGAGATACTAAATGTAAATAACATTTAAGTTATATTTTCATGCAAGCAATACCTGTATGCTACAATACAAATCAATACCCTTATGCTACAAATATACAAAGTGCATGCCATTGATAAACCTCGGTTGTCGTTACCGTGCAAAAAATAAATTGCTGAATTTTAGACACGCCTTCCTAAAGTAAAATAAAATTATAATAAAAAGCTATACTCCTCCATGCTTAAGTCAAATTAATTAAATATTCTATACATAAAAAGCTTTTCAATAAGGGCATTAAAATTTAATCAAATATAATCAAATTGTCACATGCATATTGGAAAAATTTAGAATATTACATCAGAAACAATATAATACCTAGACTTTAGTAGTGCATATATTTTTAAGTTATTTAACTACATAATTCAATATAGGTTAGCAACGTTTGTATACTGCTAGTATACGCTAATCATATTTATTTGGATTAGATTGAATTATTTAAGACAAATTGTTAAGTCACAGTAGACTGTGCCTGTGAAAGTGATTATGATATAACATTATTTTATTACATCTGCAATAAAAAATATACTAAAGTTTCTTGTTTTCTTAACTATCTATCTATTCTAGCAATGACTAAACAGGCCTAAATAAGAAGTAGATAAAAAGTGTTTCAAGATAAAATTAACTCAATCTTACCTGAGGTTGGAGTGTGTGTTTCGACATAACGACGGTGGTCGTTTTATGATGTGGCTCCGGCGAAGTCGGTGGCGCGGGCTCTAAAGCCATGCTTTCGACGGCGTGAACTATATCTAACACCTAAAAATATGTCCGTATACATAATTCTTGTACTTTCATTGTAGCACATTGAAAACTATGATTATTTACCTTAGTTGCACAATAATGGTTTTTACTAATTGCAATCAAGTGTTTATTCGGTTTTAAATTGACCAAACATAAACTATTTTGTTTTGAGAGTAGAAATAAAAAAGGTATAAATATTGTTTTTAACGTACCTTCTCAGGAGTAGACTTCTCCCTTACTTCCGCGACTTGTTTCTCATGTTCAAACTCAACTAAATCCTGTTGGAATTGTTGCTCCTGTAATAAATAACCAACATCATCATCATCATCATCAGCCTATATCCGTCCCACTACTGGGCATAGGCCTTCCTACATGGGAGAAACACATAAGGAGATTGGACCGTAACACCACCACGCTGGCCCAATGCAGGTTGGTGGGTTAAAGCGGTTGCAGTAACTACCGGGACCAACGGATTAACGTGCCTTCCGAAACACGGAGGAGCTCGAGATTATAAATTTGATTGACCAATCCCGGGACCGACCATGGCGAAAGTTGCATTGTTTTCGCTATCGAAACCAGAGCGCTCAAACCACTACGCCACCGAGCTCCTCAAATATAATCAAATAACCATCAATATCACAAAATTGTTTCTAGACTAGATTATTCTCAACTTTACATTCGTCCTAATTCTGTGGAACACATTCTAAATCTCAATTTAAGTGTAGTGCATCTCTTTCTCTCAATATAAATAAAAGGATGGTTGTCATATAACTTGACATTTAGAAACTTGTTTCCGATTTTTTTTTTATACAACTAGATGACAAACAAGCTGACGGCCGACCTGGTTGTAAGCGGTTACCGCAGCCTATAGGCACCTGCAATAACAAGGAAAAGCACTTGATATTGCAGGTGCGTTGTCATCCTGAGGCCTAAGATGAAATGCCGTCCATGCCCAGTAATTACACTTTCCCTTCAATCCGAAACACAGCGAACTGTTTCACGGCTGAAATAAAAAAGGCGGCTCTACATATGGGTCTACCACCTAGTAAAGACCTTAATGAACATGATGAAATGCAGTGTATAGGAAGCACCTCCGTACAAGCCGTCTAAAATTGTGTATGGTTTCTTTCAAGCCTATCTAAATTTAGTTGACAGCTCTAAAAAAATCTTGCTATCTTTTTCCTGTCACATATTGCGAGAAAGAGATATACTGTACTTAAATTTAGATTTAGAGTGTGTCTTCAGAATAAGGCCCAATATCGCACAAACTGCTTACCTATGTCGATAATTTAAATCGACAAAATTTCAATATAAGTTTAAATTAATATTGAAAATAAAAACCGTATAAAGTTTTATATTATAACTAGCTGACCCGGCGAACTCTGTTCCGCCTTAAAGGCAACAAATAAGCAGATTTTGGAATTTGTTTTTTTATTAGAAAAAATACAAAAATAAATTAAGTACCTACATTAATCATTCATTATTATGTCTGTATTTCAGTCCATAGGTTGCTCTTCACTTAAGTACCTTGTGATACACAACATTTTTCGTTTTATTATTAGGCGCAAAAACAAACAACGCAGATGGATTTCTGACCCGTGAACATGCCACATATAATTGACCATGGAAAAAACATGGATGTTCTAGATTCAAACCACAAACTTTTAAGGATTGGCCTTGTGATTTGTTGATGGTCATGGCAAATGCAAGACGGATCGGAAATTGAAGTCTTTTAAATTCAAACGGCATATCGGTTGGGATCATCGGTATCCTCGGAATGAGAACTTCCTCACTTTTGAATTTTCCTTTCAGTATCGTCACGTAAATTACATTGTTCATCAATTTTCTAACCACCAAACGCGTACCGTTGCACAGTTTTGGTTGGTTTATGTTTCGAAGCATGATTACTACGGAGCCAACCTTTAGGCGTAAATTGTGCGGTGCTAAGCCAGGCACATCCAAGGAGTTTAAAGATTCAATTGGATAGTTGGTAGCTTCATCTTCATTTGTGACGCAGTCAATAGATTTGAATGAATGCATTGTTCCAATGATCTTATTTTGAATTATGTAGTTCAGGTCATCTACATCTTTATTCTTAGCCGCTAAAATTGCTCGCTCACTCAACTACTTATTCATTATTTTTTAGTTAGAAATAATGTTTCGAAATACATTGTTGATAAGACAAAATTACTTAGCTGCCCCCTTATTCTCAACTGTCGGAAAATATTCGAATTTCGGAAACTCTATACCTGTCACATTTTATCGCTATACGTCAAAGCGAGACGGCATGTGACTATTCGAATCGAATCCGTGATCCGACAGTTGAGAATAAGGGGGTTCTAGATGCGCGTTTTGTTGTTCCAAGTCTGATGCGTTTTTGGTTTACCACCTTTTATAGTTCACTTCACTTTTTATTTAAATTGGCAATGATTGTTATTTATTAAATAGAAACTCGAAACAAACACATCAACCGGTCGACTTCAAAATTAAAAATTTTCAACCATACTTAACCATAGACAACATTACGTTTAGCTGTCAGTTGCGTGTTGTAAATTTTTTAACAAATGAACGGCCAGATTAATGTTTTGACTGATAAATTTTTTGATTTGCTGTCAGTTGCGTTTTGTTATTCCATGTCAGTTGCGTTTTGTTATACCACGTTTTTATCCTATTCACGTGACGTCCCACGGGAATAGGATAAAAAGTATCCTATGTCCGTCTCCTAGTTCTAAGCTATCTCTCCAACAATTTTCAGCCAAATCGGTTGAGCCGTTCTTCAGTTATAAATAGCGTAACTAACACGACTTTCTTTTATATATATAGAAAACTACGTTGATTACAAATGTACCTGTTGTTGTTGATGCAACGGCTCATCTCGGTCCAGGCTAGACGTTGAGTGAGACAGAGAGCCGCCGGTGTCTGCCGTCCCGCTCTCGCTACCGGTCTGTTCAAACATTCGCTATGTCTATCTCTTTCTACCTAGCACTAAAATGCTCGTACACTCGTGTGCAGAGTACATTTCAAAGCGTGCCAGTAAGAAACAAAATTTTGTGTGAGTCACTAAGACGTGTCACATTAATATATGTGTAATAAAATTAAGTAAAAAAAAATCATGCAATAAAAGTTGACATTCATGTATTTACTGCAAATCTTATGTGCTGTCAAAAAATTTATTTCGACAAGTAACTGCTGAATATAAAATAGATTACTTTGTGGATTAAAATATTTCAGTTAAAATATTTAACATGCATAAATAAGCATAAAGATTTATATTCCACTGATGTGTGCAAAAGTTTCAAGTCGCGTTACGTTATGTCGTATAATTTTTTTAATGTTCATGAAAAAAAATATAAGCTTTAAAATTTTGAGTCTACCGAGGATTAAAACGTTAGTATGTACTTACAGTATATTTCTCTGGCCTTGTATAGCCGTGGCAAACGACGAGATGCAAGGGGGCGTTGGTCGCTTGACGTAACGCATTCACCGCTTCGTTGTGCGACGCGCCCAACAGTGATACGCCGTTTACTTCCAAGAGACGCATGCCAACCTAACAAAAATTATGTATGGAGTTGAGAATAAAATACTTATTAAAAAATTAGTTAATATATTATAAAAAAATATATATACGGCAAGGGTGCGGCCCGCTTGGTGCTAAGCGATTACCGTAGCATAGACTCTTCCTCGATTCGGAGGCACACCAAATTTAACTATAGGTTTACATCTCTATCTCTCAACATGTATGGGAAAAGGATAACAAATGTTATGACGGTCAAATTACTTAAATTTAGACAGCTTATGTAGAAACCATAGTTAATAGTCCGGTACGGCTAGGCGATTTTGAGGTGCTAAGTTCCAAAAATTCTAAAGTTTCTGAATTTTTGCAAGGGGATACACTTCTACCTAAAAAGCTTATATTTAATTTTTGTGTCAAATCTTGCTATTGCATTTTCAGTAATTCAATATTTTGTGACCTAAATGTTAAAATGTAAATAAAACTGCCAAAAATAATTTAAAGTGTCAAATGATAGTAATATTGTGTGTAAAATAGCCTAGGCTGTGTGCAAACTAAGTGTGTGTCGTTTTAGTCCAGTGCAAATTGACAGGGGGCCCAATATATGTTACAAGTGTCAAAAAAATATTATAGTTTATAAAAGAAATACAACCTAACTCAGGGCACCTAATTATGACCCTGACATGATTTTGTGCCAAACTAAGCCATGGGTTATAAAGATATTTAATTATTTAGCTTTTCCAAGCCATAGCGGCTGTAAAAAAATATTAAAGTTATTAGAGTTTACACATTTAATATCATAAAAGCATAAAATATCTGCTATTAAATTTTGTGTCACTTTAATTCATGATATACTTAAAAAACATATTTAATTCCCTACATAAATATTAGTTCGCTCGCGCGTTGTGTACTGCACGGAGCATTTACACACATTTGCAAAGAGTAGCAAGTAGGAATAGTCAACCGAAGGTCACGTTAACTCAAACGCCCGAATTAAGCTAAACGTTTTTGTACTTTAATCCGATTACGTTTAGGTTGAAAATTGATTGGATTTTTTTTCTCATATTACGGTTAGCTGACCTGCTGTTGTTTTGTACAATGGACAGCACATCAAGCGTAACAGTATGACCTTGAGCTTGCCCTTACTGCGTTCGTAATAGAGGTGGCTTTCGTATTGCAACTGTTACACTTGATGTGCTGTCGTGTGTACATATAAGTAAGTGTCGTGTGTATAATGTATAAAGTAATTATACATAAAAAATATACCTACTTATAATACGAAATTGTTATGTTCTGTACACTTATTACTGTCACCACAAGGATTGATAAATTTATACTTATATGTACACACGACAGCACATCAAATGTAACATTATTAATGGTAAGATCGGATAATCCGAAATAATTTCATATCCGTTTTAAAGCCGTACACAATTAAAAATTTAAGAGCATACTTTATTTGATAAATAAAACAAGTGCGGGTACCGCATGTTGTGAGAGAAATTATATAATAATATATATAGGTAACCTTTTTTCTTTTTTTTTACCGGAGGCAAAGACTAGTGCTTAGAAATATGGACATCCCATTTCTCTGAAGCTGATTGTACAATTCTAGAGATAGTAGACTTATTAATAGACATACTTAGTAGTAATAAAACAATTATATCTCTAAAATCTTATTTAAAAAAAAATACCGTGCGGCGCCCTATTTCCTCCCGTGGGTTTCGTAAGAGGCGACTAAGGGATCTCTGAGCTATCAACTGCTCCACTGGGGGTAGGGTGTGAAAACCCTGGTTAGTGACCACCGTACGCAAGGCGAAAAAACCCGCCAAGTGACCACATGTGGCCGCGTTCCGGGAACAGTGGGCGTACAGCTTGGGGAGACGATGCCGCGATGGATGCGGTCAATGATGGCTTCCGTCTGACTAGTGCCAGGTGGACTGCGTTTACCCGTCGGCCAGGGAGACCTGAAGATACGGCTGTTCCGCTGGCCGCCCGTGGCACGGTACAGGGGCCCAAGCTATCCTAACCAGGTCGTGAGGCTGCCCCATCATGCCTCGCATAATCTCGGGGTAGTCCGTCGGGCCGGCTAGTTACCGGATGGTGGGGTTCCAGCGGCCATACTCGGGAGGGTTCGGAGGCCCTTCCGTCTTGCGGGTCAGCGCTTCTCTGCTGTCGGCTGTTACCTGGCAAAACAGGCCTCACGATTTGACTGCCAATATCCATCCATGGCAGCGACAAGTAATGTGTATGGTCGTACAGCGGTGCACGACTCCACTACAGCCACGCTGTTTGAGGTCGGGCTCACTAACTTCCGTGGGCTCCATGCTAATCTCAATGTCGTCTACCAACATCTTGAGACGGCTCGGCCAGCGCTGCTTTTTTTGACGGAGACGCAAATACTCCGCCCGGCTGACACAAGGTATCTGGACTATCCCGGCTATGCTCTTGAAGAGTCCTTCAAAGCGAAGTCCGGGGTTTGCTTGTTTGTCCGGACGGATGTTTGCTGTCGCCATCTACGCCACTTGGAGGACCCTTTCTTTTCCATTCTCGGGGTGCACGTGGACCTGGGCATTCATTGACGTGTCTACGTTTGCCTCTACAGATCCCACAGCGGTGACATGGAGACAACTCGACTTTTTGAACACCTTAGTCGGGTGGCAGATGTTGCGCAGGACCAGTTTCCAACCGCAGAATTGGTGTTTTTGGGAGACTTCAATGCTCACCACGAGACGTGGTTATGTTTCCCCAAAACTGACCATGCTGGTAGAACTGCCCATGCGTTCGCTCTCACGCACGACCTGACTTAACTGGTTAACCAGCCCACCAGGATTCCAGATATTGTCGGTCACGCACCCTCTTTGTTGGACATTCTGATGACGACTCGCCCGGAGGGATATCGGTTAGAGGTTCGAGCTCCCTTGGGATCATCGAGTCACTGCCTGATTTCTGCTGGGGTGCCACGGGCGTCGCCACCGTTATCTGCGGTGGCCAAGCGCCGCATCTGGCACTATGCGTCGGCAGACTAGGGCGGTATGCGGGATAACTTTGCATCTGTTCCTAGGAGGCAGCGCTGTTTCAGTGAGTCGAAGCCGAATGCTAGCGCTACTGCGAAGTGGGCTGGTGAGATAAAGTTAGGGTTGGAGTACTATATCTCTCACTCCGATCTGGTCAGTAAGGGCAGGCCTAACCACTAGTTCAATCGCGAGTGTACCTTAGCTGTTGAGAACAAACAGTCGGCATACCGCACTTGGATCAGGTCCAGTCAATGGGGATCCCAATATGGACACACTGAAAGCAGCCTATAACAATGCCACCAAGTCCTGCAAAAGGGCCTTCATCAGAGCGGATGCTCAGCGCGTTGCACGAGACCTGATGGCATCTCAGCGATAGTACTGAAAAACTGCGTAGTGGAGTTGTCTCCCGTCTTAACGCGGCTATACCGCCTTTCTCTCTCTTCTGGGTGTGTGCCGGAATATTGGAGCGAGGCCAATGTGCAACCAGTCCCCAAAAAGGGAGACCGATCAGACCCAGCTAACTACCGTCCAATAGCTGTCACCTCTGTTCTTTGCAAGGTCATGGAACGGATCTTAATTAACTAGCTGGTCCGATACCTTGAAGATCACTCATTAATTAATGATCATCAGTGTGGGTTTCGGTCGATACGGTTAACGGGTGATCTTCTAGCATATTTAATGCATGTCTGGTGTGAAGCTATTGACAATCACGGTAAGTCAGTGGCTGTTAGCCTTGACATTGTCAAAGCTTTTGATCGGTTCTGGCACTGGGCTCTTCTATCCAAGCTACCGGCATACGGTCTGCCCACTCAGCTTTGCAACTGGATCGCGAGCTTCCTGCATGAGCGGAGATCCGTGTCCTCGTTGATGGGTGCGCTTTGTGATTCATGTTAGTGAATACTGGTGTACCACAAGGCTCTGTTCCACTCTCTTTCTTCTTCATATCAATGATATGCATTCATTGCTATGCGGATGACAGTACAGTGCATGGTGGATATTAAGGTCGCCCAGGGGTTGGGCGCATTGAAACCGAGAGGGTGAGAATCAATCTTACCATTGAGCTCAACAGGGTGTTAAACCTCATATCTGAATGGGGATTTAACAATCTTGTTGAGTTCAATGCTAAGAAAACACAGGTGTGCGCGTTTACAGCCAAAAGATCGCCGTTCCTTCCCCTTCCGTCTCTTCAGGGCACTAACTACTCTTTTGGCACAGAGCTACATCAATTTGCTCGGTATGGAGATATGCTGCGATCATAAATCAGAGGAAATATATCGAAACCGTGGTCAAAACAGTCTCACAGAAGCTAGGTGTCCTGAACAAAGTGCGTCGATTTTTCACACCTGACCAATTATGCCTGCTATACAAAACTCTGGTCCGGTCTTGCGTTAAATATTGCTCGCTTCTGTGGGATGGCTCCGCCAAATACCTCCTCTATGCGCTGGACAGATTGCAGCGTCGTGCCGTTCATATTATTGACCACGTAATGGTCACGAACAGCCTAGAACCTCTACAACTCCGTCGTGTCGTGACATTGCATCATTAAGCGCCTTCTATCGGCTTTATCATGGAGAGTGTTCTGAGGAGCTTTTCGACCTTATCCCACCTTCCCCTTTCCTACTCAGGAGCACGCGTGCTGGGCTTCGGAGTCATCAAAGCTACTGTCTCCACCTAAACATCACGCACAAAGAAGTCGTTTCTTTGTCGGACTTCCAAAACTTGGAATTTTTGCCAGCACATGTGTTCCCTCCTTCCTTTAACATGGGTTACTTCAAAAGAAGTGCTAAAAAAGCCGGCAAGGTGGGGGCGGCTAGAACAGTGTGTTTTCAAACTGCACTAGCTGTCTCCGCACATGGACTTTTCTTACCGCTTCACATCAGATGTGATGACTCATTTGCTGAGCTTTGTATATAAAAAGCGGTTTGGTGAGTTAAAGTAGTTGTGGTAACGACTGAGACCAACGGCTTAGCGTGCCTTCCAAAGCACGGGGGAGCTCGAGATTATAAATTATGACTGACCCATCTCGGGCATGGCGAAAGTTGCTTTGTTTTTGCTATCGAAACTATAGCGTTCAAATCACTACGCCATCGCCACCGAGATACTCAAATCACTGTATAATTTAATTAAATTAAAATGAATTCATTATGATTTTGATTTTTTGAAAAAATTATATAAATAATTATATAAATTTTACCATGCATATAAATGTTATTTGGAAAATATTTATTTAATACATTGACACGATTTTGCACTATTATAAATTAATTCGGAAGTCACTTTCACACTCCATCGCTATAACACCAATGAAAATGTATTTTTTGTAATAATCGTATGCGCTCTTTAATCGAACAAATCACTCTGCTCTAATCAATCGAAAAAATAGCGAATGTCGAAATGCCGAGGTCACCCAAGGGCGGGCGGCTGTGTACTTCCTCGAGGTGTCGCCGCCGCCGATGGGCGGCGCGCTTCCAATTCATGAAGGCATGGGGGTAATGGTAATGTGTGTATATTTACGGGAGGCAATTAATGCGTTAATAAAATCCTTTCTTTTAATTTTACAGCTTTACCACCCAACATAAGCCCACAAATAAGACATGTTATATTAGTTTCCATTTTCTATGCAATTATCACAAGTCACTACTCGTACAACAACAAACAAATTATAGCGCCTCGCTCCCGGCCGGTCGCCGCAGCCAGTGAATACCTACGCGCTCCTTTGCCGCGCTGTGGCCGCGCTAGTGTTCTTCGCACAAAAATGTTGAAAACAATATAAATCAAAATCTCATGGATTAAAACGACACAAATTAAGCATAGAGCTTCCTTTTACCATAACATTAATAAAGACATAAACTCTAATAACTTGAATTTTCTTTTATGGCTATTACAGGGGGTGAAATAGGAAAAAAATTATAGTTCCGAATACCATGGATGAATATGACACAAAATGACTTAAACAATAGATACTAGAGTTAGAGAACTGTTAACACTTATTTGACCAACTTTAATATTTTTCTATAGCTATTACAGCGATAGGTAAGTATTTGGTTAAATCCAGTATTCCCATGGAGTGAGATGGCACAAAAAGCTTATGTATATCAGTAATGACTTTGTTATCATCATGGAAGCTAAATTTTCAACTCTAATTTTCTTTTTAACGAAATAATGCATAAAAAGACAAATACCTAAATTGTGACCTTAGCAACCATCAAAAATGACACAAAATCATGATTTAGGTTAGTCAAATAGTATACTAACTGTATGCAAAAAATCATAAACTTTAATATTTTTGGAACCTAAAAACCTAGCGGTACCGGACTATAATTGAAACATTATCATGTTGTCGAAAATTGAATTATTTTAATTTTGACATCTGTCCTTTTTGCATTCATAGTGAGAGAACAAGATAATAATAATAATAATCAGACACTCGTGTGAGTGTCTGATTATTATTATTATTATCTATATTACTATTATCTATCTCAAAGTAAGCATCATTAAGAGCTTGTGTTACGGATACTAGATAACGGAGAAACAACGATGGATGTAGTGCACTTCAATTTAGATGTGTGCTTCAGAAGCAGGTCTATTATTACAAAGTGATAGAAATATAAAAATGTTTTACCTTCAATCTACCATCTCTCCTTGCAGCTCCACCGCTGTTTATTTTGGATATGAAAACTCCTTCGTCATTTGGATCATTTGGGTTGCCACGCTGACCATTCAGGCCCCCTTTAATGTGCATACCCAATTTTTCACCCTCTTGTTTTACGATTGTGAGATCCTGTTAAACGAAACAAACTTTAAATACCCATTTATCACTTAAACATCGGTTTAAGCAATGGTTTTTTCCATTTTATTCCAAAAAATTCATGAAAGTCTCATCTACTTTGAGTGTTAACCTTGCATACCATGAAAGGTTTACCTTACTATGTAAATGATCTTTTCGTATCATTTGAGATGCACTAATACTAGTTTTACAATACTGATACAACAGTACATGCAAAGCCAACCATGCACTCAGGGAATAAGCTCTCATATCTAAACACAACCACGACGTAACAAAGAACCTAGCACAAGACAGTAATTACATATTATGAAGTGTGTGATTGTATAAAAAATAACTAGAATCGAAAGCTGTAAAAGTGTTCTACGGAATAGACGAAAGCATCTTAACGGAATAACCATTCAGGATAATGAGAATAGGTGAGCACACGTATTGTTTGGATGGGGATATCTGACATATATTTGGTAAAGTAACACACATAGGTTCGAGATCGCCGGGCGACGTTCACACTTACAGTTCCGTCAACAATTTCAACTTGAATGCGACCCTGAACATGTGTTGCGATGGCCGTCGTGCGCACGTGTGGAACAAAACAATGTTTCGTGTAGAGAAATATTATTAAACCGACTCTATACTTAAATGTTTTGTGGGTTTACAAATTGTATTAATTGTATGTATTTTACTCAAACATGTACTGCATGAAGCGATAGAGTTCGCAGCACAGATAATCTAGCGTTTCTCTCTCAATGACAGCTGTATATGATGTGCATTAAGCATTACATCTTCGATCTTTATACGGCCAAAGTCTACTTAAAGCATAAGTTTAATTATACTACGGCTTAACTTTGTGTCAACATTAATTCACAACCCGAACACTTGCAGTCATGCAGAACAATGAGCGAATTGCGTTGTGTAAGTACACACGACCATGATTCAATTCACCACATAACAAACCCAATTCTTAGAACGTTATTAACTTTCAGAAGCACCCATCATTCTGTTTGCAATCATCACCCAGAACCAGGACAATTTATACATAATAATGACACAGGATTGCAATTCAAATCAATTGGCCAATTTAAAATATTAAAATCGTTTCTATCGAGTCTCTTGAGTACTGATTAGTTTTAATCGCTATTATTTTTTTCACTATATAAAATTACATCACGGTCCAATCCTGTGTCACATTAAAAATTACGTGATCACTGACCTGGTATCCTTGCGGCAGTGGATCGTGTCGTACGGCAAGTGCCAAAGACTGTCCTGGCTGCAGCAGACGTTGTACGGCTTCTCTGTGAGTTACTCCTGTTAATTCAGAGCCATTTACTTTGAGAAGTCGATCACCCATTCTGAGCTTGCCAGAGCGAGCTGCTACGCCACCGGGTACCACCTGGTAAAAATTGTGTAAAATATCTCACATTCGTTGACATTTTACTAAAATTTAAATTTTTGTTAATAAAACAGAGAGGCTACCATGAAAAAGTCTATCCGAAACTTCGGAGACGAACAAAGTAGTTGCACTATAGTTAGTGTTCCCGGGGCCTATAGGCTTTTAGGCTTAAAATTAAGCCCTTTAGTTATTTTTTATGGCCATGATAGAATAGCTTTTAAAAGGCTACTCACTTTAAATAGCCTATAGGCCTAAAAAAGCCTTTTAGGCTTTTTTTGCGACTAGTCTTTTTTAAGTAGTAGGCTTATTATAAGGCAATATCCATTATTCAGATTATGACTTAGTATGAATTAAACAAGATTTATTTTTGAATTGTATTTATTTCTATTTATTTTCAAATTTAATGAAAACGAATATTATTTGAAATTGGAAATAATAAGTACTTGTTATATATTATTCTTAAAAAAATTTAGGCGTGATGACAAGCACATTGAAGATCTTATATTTTTGAAACAATATTTAAAATCGTATAATTAAGTTGACGATTATTATACTCGAACAATAAATAAAATAGACCTAGCTTATAGGACTAAAAATCTTTATAGGCTTTAAGGATTTTAAATATGCGCCTAGCCTACAAAAAGGCTAAAAGCCTATAGTCCTCGGGTAGACAAAAAAAGGCTATGAAGAAGGCCTAGCCTAAAGGCCTAAAAGCCTTTTTAGGCTTTTATCCCGCTGTAGGCCCTTAATTCATAGGCTAGCCTTAAAAAAAGCCTAAAAGCCTATAGGACTCGGGAACACTAACTATAGTCCATTTCACTTAACATGTGTCCTGTGACAGTTTAAATTTGATAGTTGTAGTTTTGTCCGATAATGAAACCCAATCGACTATCAAGTAGCAATCGATCACATTTTCAGAGGAAATGGAATCAATATTTTACAAGATAAGATCGCCGCATCGAAACATTACCGTATTGCGTTTGACAATATTGTGTCAATCCCTAGTAAAAATAAATTCCGTTCAACACATTGTGTATTTTTAAAATCATATATTTTTCAATTGTTTCTTTTATAAATTTTAAATAATAAATAAAGGTTTTTATTTATATCTTAAAAAGCATAATAAAATTGTTGTATTTATCTTACAATAAAAAAATAAACATAAATTATTTTTTGTAAATTTTTGTTTTTGCAAATATTATTCGTTAAATGTAAAAAATTGAAGTGTCTCGGGACTTAAGATTTTAAAACGACTTTAATAGAGACTATTCGACAGGCGAATAAAGGAATAGGGTTTCCTAATTCACGAGTACGCTTAATTTTGGCCCAAAACTTAGGAAAACATTCATGGTAGGCCTTCAGATACCTGTAGAAGTCAATAGAATAGAACGATACTGTTTAACGATAAAAAGATATCCAAATATAATAAAATCAAATCAAATCAAATATTGTACTCATATTCAGATTAGAAATGGAGATATTAGGTATATTATCTACTTACATGAGACACAAATATTCCTGGTTCTTTGCCGCCAAATGGAATGCAAGAATGATCAGTTCCACCGATAATGCTAAACCCTAAAGAGCCACCGTCTTTAACTAATACCACATCCTGAAACAATGAAAATGTAACATGTAAAGTAAACAATTAAGAAACTTTTATGTTATTATTATATATCAGCTAGAAAGCATACGCACTTTTATATTCTCATGCCTTTTATTTACAAAGAACTTCAACAGATAGTAGCTCAATATCTGAGAAGTTCTGATTAGAAAAAGACAAGATATTTTATTAAACCTACCCCTACCCTAAAAATATTCTAAATGCTTATATTTTTATAGTTGGATTATATGAAATTTAACCTTTTCCGTATCCCATGAATCATATACCGGGAGTTAAGGGGACGCTCTCGAAACAAAGGCAGACGGCAGTGCTGGTAACTTATCAACACGATATGTGGGAAAAAATTGAAATCGCAAAAAAAATCTACCCACATGACATGTTTGTATGGAACAGCAGCTTTTTTTCGCGACCTCAAATTAATTTTTTGACAAGTCTTGTTTAAGGCTTACCAGCGCTGTCTTCGTTTTAGAGAGTTTCCCCTTACATCCTGCATTATACATAACAATTCTTTTTCTATTATGTCTACTTTGTGGAAAGTGAACCTGTTAGCGAAAACACCCAAGGCCATGTACATATCATTACAGTGTCTATTTAATTTTAGAAACATTATATATGTTATATGTATCATCAGTTACCTTGTCCCACACTATTTTTAACCGACTTCAAAAAAAGGAGGAAGTTATCAATTCGTCTGTATGTTTTTTTTTATGTTTGTTACCTCAGAACTTTTGACTGGGTGAACCGATATTGATGATTCTTTTTTTGTTCGATGCGGAATAGTTCCCATTTGGTCCCATAAAATTTTTTTGAAAATCCATTGGGTAGTTTGGTTTTTAAATAAAAAAAACTGGAAAAATGAAGTCGTCTACATATGCGAAATTGCGGATTTTTGCTTTCCTATGAATTTTTAGTGAAATGATACGATAGTAGAAATCAATTTAAGCTCACGGTCACCCATCTAGCTTTGACCTTCAAAAGTTATCACTAAAAATTGTGAAAAAAAAAATATTTCAACAAAAATTAAAACCGACTCCAAAAAACTGAAAAGGATAAAATAATTAAATTTTAGTAGGTACTCATCCCCTAGGAACATATTTTTGGATTTGGTGCTAAGTTTTTTCCAGAAACCATAGATAGTGAAGCACCGACTCCAAAAATATGTTCCTAGGGGATGAGTACCTACTAAAATTTAATTATTTTATCCCTTTCAGTTTTTTCGTGGAGAAGAATTTGTTCAGAAGCCCCTGGGGCTTTCTATCAGTTTTAAAAATATTTATAAATAATTTATGTTACTTATTATATTATATTCACAATAGATTTAATAAGTTGTGAATATATATATATATATATATATATTTTATACAACTAGATGACAAACAAGCTGACGGCCCACCTGGTGGTAAGCGGTTACCGCCGCCTATACCTTTTACCCTAATTATCTTTGTAGTAGTTTCATCAAACCTGCATTGTAAACTTGATCTAGATGAATGATATGTATACATATGAAGTAATGAATTTCCCAGAGACACCCTGCGTATCTTCATAAATATAATATCGAGGGGGGTTTCAAAGATTAGTCTTTTTTCGAAACAGCCTACAATAGCCACTGGCCCTTCTGGAGAACACACACTAACTCTAAATTTAAGCTCAGTGCATCTCTTTCTCTCAATATTAATACGAAAATTGAACGCTTCTAAATATCAAATTTAGGGAGCACCTCCGTACATGCCGTGTAAAATTGTCTATGGTTTCTTTGAAATCTATCTGTCTTACCATTCAATTGTACGCCTAGGCAGGCCGTTTAAATCGAAGAGCTTTTGTGTAACTGTTTCAGTGATTGGTGGGTTCAAGTTTATTTTTAACCACTTATAACCAGAGGTCGGAATTAGGTAGAGTTATTTATGTACTTACACTGATTTCATACAGCGAAAGATGAAAGTGGATATGCCTCAAATCCCGAGATAAAGTTTAGTTAAATTTAGTTGACAGCTCTAAGCAAATTCTTGCTATTTTTTTTCCTATTACATATTCGAGAAAGAGATACCTATGTACTTAAAAGATTTAGTGTCTCTTCAGAATTAGGCCTATTATATTATTATACTACTATATTTACATATATACCATTTATATTCTAGTACCGTGCTGCCTTTGATGATGTGTTGATAGTTGCCTGAAGCTGCCTGTATGTACAGTGCAAGGAGAGTTACTTAAAGAAGATGCGCGCTCGATGTGTTGCAGTATAATTAATTGCAAAAGACAGGACATGTAAGACTTAAAAAGCAAAGCGGTCTTACAGTATTACCCGCACAAGGGCACATAAATCACATCGAACTGTCAATCGGCCCTATGAAACAGTGATATCTAGTAATACTGCCAAAATACTTTGTTATAACATGAGTCATTCATGGCATGCAATCATGTCACATGTGCTTGTTAACCTTTCTAAATGTTAAACATAATGTCGATATGCATGCATATCATAACACAATGATTCTATTAATAAAACAATGTTATAATTTCCTCTGTTTTTAATTTTATTTTTGTATTAGAACTTTACAAGTGGGACACCGGATTTTTGTCGTTTTAATACCATTTCCATAGTCATATTATGTAACACTTTTTGATAGTGTTTATCAGTTCACTTCATAAAATTACTAATGAATTTGAACCGTGACTATATACTCAATATAAAAACCGAAATAAAAAATCTGTGGTCTAGACCGAAAACTACCATTTTACTTTGTAACTAGATATCATCGAGCGCGATCTTCAAGAGACATTTGCTTACTTCAATGATGAGGGGAGCGACGAGTTGATTATCGGTGATCCTGGTGACCGTCGTCTCGGTGAACGTGGATTTAGTGATGGTCTCGGTGACTCGGCCAATGGCGGCCGGGGGCGGCGGCATCACGATGCCAGTGTTCGGCCTCTCGACGGTGACGCGAACGCCTCGCTCGGGCGGTTCCGACGCCGGCCGAGGCCCGCCGAGGAAGTGGGCCGGGATCATCGCTTGGAACTCCTCGTTCGTGATCGGCCGCGAAGGCTGCGCGTTTAACACGTTCACATCGGGTAAGTAGTTGTTAATTAAAGTGATCAAACCTAAGTCGTGTCCAGAATGGGTTAAATAAAACAATTTAAAAGTTACAATGTAAATGTAGAATAACTTGGTGATGTATCTTATGTTTTTATAAACTTTCGACTTCGTGGCAGCCTAACACATTTATTTCCCACGAGACGGCGCACCTATCACGCCACTGACCCATATATTTGGTCGAGTGAAGGTGTATAATAAAAAAAAAGAAATATTTAACATAATATCATTTGTATTTTCTTTCCGTAATCTAGATACAATAGAATCCAAATATATTTTTCACGTTACAAGTTAGGAATGAATTCGTTTATCATTCGAAATCTGAATGCAAAAATGCTTTTCATATTATTCTATGGTGCATTTTATCCGCTAGCGTGGAAAGAGTTTTAAAATTTGAACCTTTCTATTCAATAACTTTCCATACCGCCTGTCCACTAAAAAGCATTAATACTTGTTACTTGTCAGTGCGCCAAACTCATTTTTAGAATAATTACACTAGCCAGCACAAAAACTGCATGAAAAAAAAACTTTTAAAAATGTTTTTCTATTCAATCAATTATGCACTTTCCATTGTTTTAGTTTTTGATAAAATCGTAAGAAATCATAGAATATAAGCGAGTCCAGCAGCGACAAAGATATTCGAATACCTGAAGAGTTAGTGTGCAAGCAGTACAGAATGCAGAATTGAGTTTTCTTACGGAAAAAATGCGTGATAAGTACTTATATAAAACTTTACTTTGATTATGATGGTGATGATGGAATTATACTTCTTAACTTGACTAAGCAATACCACTACAGCCGAAGTATTGGTGGATACAACCACGTCAAATGATAAGCACAGACCGGCGGAGCGGCGAAGCTAATTTTATTTGAATATCAAGTCAATTGTAATATTCCATTTCGCATACAGATGAATAAAACTTTTCAATACGGCAAATCCATCTGGCGGAATGATTTACCCTACTATTGTTAGTTAATCAATCAGAGGCATGATTAATTATCTGAGATGTCAATAATGTTAATATGTATTTGATACGTAAACACAACAAAATGACATGTAAAAAATATCCTTTAAACCTTCAATAAACTTTTTAAAATAATTTTTAACCAAATGATACGATGAAATAATCATTTTAAGTCCAATAAAACTATAATAACTAGTCTAAATACTAAGCATATGATGTACATTTATTTTAAATTTAGGTACCTACCTACTATAATATTAATGTGTTTTCCAAATTATGACTTTCTGAGATAAATAAAGAAGATATAAATATACTGAATAATTTTTATGATTAGTTCGGCGATTTATTGAAAGAATGTCACTAAGAATGTAGGAATGTTTAACTGCTTATATAAGGGCGCACAGTTTATTCACGAGTACGTCTAATGATCTATATTTTTTCTAACCTTTTATCGTAATGTTAGTCCTAGTTTTGAAAACATACTCGATTATTAAGATCTTATTAGACTGGGGTAGCTTTTTAGCGAGCGAGAAGTCTCTATATTTAAAGACGCAACTTTTAGAAAAACGTTTATTATTACATAGCATAAATAAAATAAAAAAGTTTTAAAACATGTAGTTTTAATGCAGTAATTGTAGTTTACTATACCCACTTTGTATTTGTTTTTGATTGACTATTTATTATGTATAATTCAAACATTGAACCTCTCAAGAGAAAAACTCGCTGCAACTAAGAAACTATAACTATTGCTAGACATCGAGCCGTAACTCTTTGAAATGAGTCGAGTCACTTAAAAAGACTATAGCCCCGAAATCAAGACTCGTAATATAAGCTGCTGAATATAAACTGTGTCTATTTGTTTTACTATGCGTATTTAAATGAATCGTACATCTTGACCGGAATAAAAAGTCAATTTTTATTGAAAACATACATGTGTATCTAATGATTATGACACATTGTAGAGATTTTAAACAATCATATGTAATATGGGAAACACAAAGCTTAATCAAATCTACAAAACACAATACAAAGTTACAAACTCTATTCTCATCACACTAAAAAACTATTAAAGTTAAAGCTTTTTGAGGCTATTTATTGCATATATAGATTATAAGAGATATCATAATAATATTATAGGACGCTGCGAATAATTTATAATTTAATTTTCCTTCTCCTTTTATATGATTATTCTAAGAACGGGATGAATAAACAATAATACTAATATAACAGCTATTACATTTACATAATAATATCCTGTAATGATAAAAATAACTGGATTAGTCAAATCAAACTGAGTTATTATACAAATGGTTGTAAATGAAAAGTCTGGACCCGACTTGAGGTTGCTGAGAAAGTGCTGTATGTAAAGCGCGTAGTATGAAAGCGACTGGTAACCTTTGTGCAGCAGCGATTGATACTCAACCCTGCGATCTCGAAATATGAGCTCGGTATTTCGAGACGCGTTGGGTTTCGTACCTCTCACTACTATTAAGGTGCAGTCGTTCTACAGTGTGAAGGCACCTTGAGAAGCGTACGTGAAGCGCGGATGTGAACGTGTTAAATCGATTGCCACCACCTGTATTCAAAGCTAGTGTGGTCTTACCTGTATGTCTTCGAAGACGTCGTCAGTGGAGCCGTGAGTGTTAGAGGCGCCGGGGGTTAAGGGCGTGCTCGCGCTGTTAGTTGACGACTTCGTGCCCTGGAGTCAATGATACCTTGTTTAATATGCGTACTAATAAATGATCTACTATAAAAAGCTTTTAATACAGCTTAAAGTTGAAAATTCATTGGTTGTCGCAGATCACTCCTCTAAATTCACAGTTTCACACCATATTCAGTATTCAGCAGACTTTCATCGCTCTCCATTTAATTAAAACTTTTCATTCCCCTTCCAATACACTTATATTAACACATTATTCTTTAGACATTAACAACCAATGAAACTGGTTATATAATAAGTATTGCGTTGCAATAACACTATGATCCTGGCTTAACATTACTTACTAAGTAAGCAAAGCTATTATACAATGAAATATGATTTGAAGTTAGCAACAGAGGTACTGAACACGTCGTTGGTCGAATCAAATTCAGGCGAAGTTACATATGGTTAAATAAAAGCGTAGACTTAGAAAAAAGACCTACGATTTATTTATTTAAGTGCAATCGACAACACAACAACGTAACAGTTAGACCTTCAAACCGCCCTTACTTGGCTTTCGTGGAGCACCGTTACATTCGATATGCTGTCGTCTATACGCACAAAAGTTAAATAAAAAAATAACGTTCAGCTATCTTTGCTACTTAAAGCTACGTGCCATATACCATGTGCAATGATCTAAAAAGCGTCAAAGGGTTTTTATTATTACGTTAAAAGGTGTATTTTTTATTTTGTTGGGACCAAGTCTCACCTGTCCATTCGTTTGACTCAGTCTTCTCGGTGCCGGTTGGGGTGGAACCACAGAGGGCGCGAACGTCGCCTGTTTCTGCACTTGTGGTTGTGTTTGTGGTGATATTTTTGGTTGTGGTTGTGTATGTGGTGATACTTTTGGTTGTATTTGTGGTGTGAATTGTAGTGTAACTGGTGGTGGCGGTTGTGATTCAGGTGCTGGTGTTGTTAAGCGTGGCATGGTGTGGTTGCCAATAAGTGGTGCTACGTGGTTAGGTTTTGGTGACGGTGCTAGGTTAACGTTTTGCAGGCTCGTTCTGTGTTCTCTCACTTCTTCTGAAGTTGATTTCCGCGTCTCGCCTAAGGGAAAAACAAACTTTATAAAGCTAAGCGCCTCTCAAATACATCATATCAAACAAGCACAATAGAGGAATTAATTATATTTTAAATTAATTGTTGTCAAAAAATAGAAATGTTCAAAACAAAGCGGGCGCAAAATAATTACGACGCAAAACAAAGCAGATGTATATTCACAGTTATCTACTTTGCATAATAATCAATCAAGAAGACATTCATTGCGTGTATAAGGCTTACTAATTGTTGGATGGCCAAAAAAAACTAATTAATTTTAAAGCTTTTACCATAATAAAATCTTCCGATCCTTATAGAAAAAGACTTTCACCTGTTGAGTTACTTTTTTTTAGTCAATTGGCAAAAAAAAATATGCAATGAATATGAAAAAAAATTATCGTGAATTACTTTTGCAACACAAAATTAGTGCCCTGGCATCTATACCAAGAGTATTATGAAAATGCTATTAAATGTTCTCTTCTTACTATATTGAGCGCGTGGTGTTTACATGTAAGTGGTTGTAACGTTTAACTAGGTTTCACTTGTCAGAAGGATAATTCCTTCTGACAAGTATTCCTTCTTAATATGTATTAGAGATCTGACAATGACCTAATTAAAAAAAATAATGAACATAAATACACCAACCAATAGAGTATATTGAATAGTTTATTTAACTCCCGGCCAAGATGTCTAGTGGCAATACCCTAATGCATTTCAGGACAAAATATCAATATCATCGTTATACTACGATGTAATCTACATTATTATAACAATACCTTGATCAGTAGTGATGGTCCGCTGTAAGACGAGCCGCACGAATCTCTCGTGGCCTGTTAGCAGACCGACCGCTGCTTCGTGACGGGCACTCTCCATATCTACTCCGTTGATCTGTAAAAAGTGTATTTAAAATTTAGACACTACTTAGACATATCAATAATTCGTTTTTACTTCTCACTGGTGCTAAAAGAATTACAATAATAATAAATAATAATAATATTCATACACTCACACCTATTTTCTAGCCCAAAGTAAGCATCACTAAGAGCTTGTGTAACCATATAAATAAATAAAATAATTATATAAACTTCCTGATATAGCAAGGGGCACAGACCACTCGGCCAGCCGGTCGTCATTCAAATAGTAATTAACCTCTAATTTACATCCGATTAACTATTGAAATCCGTAAACTTAGCAATTGCAGCCGAATAATACTTATTTTATACTGGAGTTAAATTGCCAATGCTTCGTTATGATGGTATCCTTGCTATAGCCAAAGCAAACTTTAGTAACACAAGCTACTTACGATAGCGGTAGCCTTTCACTTCAGGAATTTCCTAAAGTTTACACAATTACACATGTTTGTTCTGTAAAACTACAACATTCAGTTATAACAGGTTGCGAATCCAGCAGTCTCAATGTAAATACGATGAATTACGGCAATGCTTTTATAGTTATAAACATACTTGAGCTACACTGAGATTATTTTGTGATGTTAACTCATGTATAAAAACAAAGATTCAATTCATATAAAAATAACTACAATCATAATAACTATCCTGCACATTGCGATAGGTTGAGTTCGCATCCTACCCATATCTTCTACTTTAGTTGTCAGTTAATAATTGTAATCCGATTCGTTTTGAAATAGATGAAGAGGCCTATGAACATACGCCATCATATAAAATAGTAATAAAACAAATACTCACTGAGACAACTTTATCCCCGACCAGCATTTTGCCGTCCTTAGCGGCAGCGCCTTGCGGAGATATACGCGAGATGTATATTGCGTCGCTGTCATCTCTGTATGGAGGCGAGCCTTTTCCGCCTGCTATACTGAAACCTAAGCCAGCTCCATCCCGGATCAGTGTAGTGTGCACTAACACTTTTTGTTGGTATACTAGAAACAAAGGAAACAGTAGAATGAAGACTCAATTGTATTTGATACATTTATTTGATAATTACCTCAAGATCAGCGACTTATTCTAAAACTAAGACCAAATCTCTAATACGAAGTGGACACGATAAGTGACTTTCCAACCTTATTTAATTCAAGCTTTTCTTAAGTTGTTTAAAAACCTTGAGTATAGTTTAAAGTATAGGTAATTATTGAAAGAATTTTCAGAGTGAATTAACTGATTATGGGATGCTATTGGACTTGACTCTTAACGAATAAATTAAGAGTATATGATAATATGTGTGTTTACGTCTGTTTTGTATGTCATGTCCTGACATATCCACTTGTCTTGTCGATTAGTTTGTTTGTTTATTCATGCCGTAGTTTTCAGTTATAAATAAAGATATGTTATTTATGTTGCTTTTGCGCTAAAATTTCAATATAATAATTTGAATAAATCATTAAATATAATATAACATTAATAGATGGTTCAAAACTTATGCTTACCAGGAGGTATATAAGGCGCTGTAGACGGCGGTGGCGGGGAAGCTTGCAGACGTTGATAAGTGTCTGTAGTAATTTGTCCCGTTGGAGATGGACTAAAGTTGAGACTAGCATTGGGTGTGCTCTGGTTGGTGATCAACTTCGCTTGTTCCTTGAACTCGGGCTCGAACTCTTGCGCATATTGGTTGCCGATTATAAGCGGTGTGGGTATACCGCGTCCAGTTGGTATCTGTTGGTGAAGTAAAAACATAGAAGAAATAGAATAAAATAGAGACTTGTTACATTTTTTTTATATACAACTAGATGACAAACAAGCTGATGGCCCACCTGGTGGTAAGCGGTTACCGCCGCCTATAGACACCTGCAATAACAAGGAAAAGCACTTGATATTGCAGGTGCGTTGTCATCCTGAGGCCTAAGATGAAATGCCGTCCATGCCCAGTAATTACACTGGTCTAACACTAATCACTTACACTAATCACATTATGTTAATTGTAATACAAGAGTTGATAAAAAGAAAAGAAAATGTGTGAATAGATTTTTTTATAGATATTGGTGATGACAATACGACAGTAAATTTATCTTCGAATATATACTAATGCTAATAATCACCATACAAAAAATTATTCAATTATAGTCAATAGTTTAGCCACAGGATTAGTTTTTTTCATTTTAAACATTTTCCACACACTACCTGGTAATACATTACCACTGCCAGTTTGGAGACCTCTAACTGTATTCAACGTTGCCAAAAAAAATGTTTTTAAATTCTCGCAAATCAAAGCAAAGTATGTCTTAGACGTAAACCATAAAAATCGTAGCGCTGCGCATGTTGTGCGCAAATGCGCTGTTGCCACCCTAGGTTAGTGATCTGATAGATAATGGTGTTCTTTTTTATTTCCATTTCTGAGTTATTTAGTTTGTATGAAAAATTAAAATTTTATTTTGATTTTAGACTTCTTTTTTTTTTTTTTTTTTTTATACAAAGCACGACAAATGACTCAACACCACCTGATGTGAAGCGGTAAGAAGAGTCCATATGCGAAGACAGCTAGTGCAGTTCAGACACTGCTCTAGCCGCCTCCACCTTGCCGGCCCGAAAGGTGCTTTTTCACGCCTCTTTTGAAGGAACCCATGTTATACGAAGGAGGGAACACATGTGCTGGCAAAGAATTCCAAGTTCTGGAAGTTCGACAAAGAAAAGAGCTACTAAATTTCTTTGTACGTGATGTTGAGGTGGAGACAGTGAATTGATGACTCCGAAGACCGGCTCGCGTGCTCCTGAGTAGGAAGGGGGAAGGTGGGATAAGGTCAAATAACTCCTCAGAACACTCTCCGTGATATAGCCGATAAAAGGCGCTAAGCGACGCAATGTCTCGACGCAATTGCAGAGGCTCAAGGTTGTTGGTGACCTCTACATCGCCAATGATACGGACAGCACGACGCTGCAATCTGTCCAGGGCATCGAGAAGGTACTTGGCGGAGCCATCCCACAAGTGCGAGCAATATTCCACGCAAGACCGGACCTGAGTTTTATAGAGCAGGCATAATTGGTCAGGCGTGAAAAATCGACGCACCTTGTTCAGGACACCGAGCTTCCGTGAGGCTGTTTTGATCACGGTTTCGATGTAGTTCCTGGAATTCAGATCGCAACATATCTCCATGCCTAGCAAATTTAGGGAGCCCTGTGCCGAAAGAGTCATGCCCTGAAGAGACGGAAGGGGAAGGAACGGCGACATTTTAGCTGTAAACGCGCACACCTGTGTTTTCTTAGCATTGAACTCAACAAGATTGTTAGATCCCCATTCAGATACGAGGTTCAACACCCTGTCGAGCTCAATGGCAAGATTCTCTCTCTCCCTCTCGGTTTCAGCGCGCCCAGCCCCTGGGCGACCGTAATATCCCCCGTGCACTGTACTGTCATCTGCATAGCAATGAATGTTTCCTAACGGAATCATGTCATTGATATGAAGAAGAAAGAGTGTGGGGGATAGAACAGAGCCTTGTGGTACACCAGCATTCACTGACATGAACCGCGAAGCGCATCCATCTGCGAGGACACGGATTCTTCGCTCATGCAGGAAGCCGGCGATCCAGTTACAGAGCTGAGCGGGCAGACCGTATGCCGGGAGCTTGGAGAGAAGAGCCTTGTGCCAGACCCGATCGAACGCTTTGGCAATGTCAAGGCTAACTGCCAGTGACTCACCACGTTTGTCAATAGCTTCACCCCAGACATGCATTAAGTACGCTAGAAGATCACCCGTTGACCGGTTCGGCCGAAACCCGTACTGTCGATCATTAATTAATGAGTGATCTTCTAGGTATCGGATCAGCTGGTGGTTTAAGATCCGTTCCATGACCTTGCAAAGAACTGAGGTGACAGCTATCGGGCGGTAGTTAGCTGGGTCTGATCGGTCTCCCTTTTTGGGGACCGGTTGCACATTGGCCTCTTTCCAAGATTCCGGCACACACCCAGAAGAGAGAGAAAGACGGTATAGCCGCGTTAAGACAGGAGACAACTCCGCTGCGCAGTTTTTCAGTACTATCGCTGGAATGCCATCAGGTCCACTAGCTTTCCGGACGTCGATTGACTGAAGCTCCGCACGTACATCACATTGCCTAATACGAATATCGGGCATTGTGTGGCCACAGTGGGAGAGTGTTGGTGGCTGTAAGTTGCAGTCATCGATTCGGGAGTGAGCAGCAAAGAGTTTTACCAAGAGATCGGCTTTCTCTTGCGGCTTGTGAGCTAGCGAGCCGTCAGAACATCTCAACGGGGGCAGCGAGGGTTGACAGAAGTTTGATTGCACGGCTTTGGCCAGACGCCAGTAGCTACGGCTTCCCGTAGGATGCGTAAGAAGTTCTTGGCCAACTCGTGCAACGCGCTGGGCATCCGCTCTGATGAAGGCCCTTTTGCAGGACTTGGTGGCGTTGTTATAGGCTGCTTTCAGTGAGTCAATGTTGGGATCCCCGCAAGCTCGGCCCCTGATCCAAGCGCGGTATGCCGACTGTCTGTTTTCAACAGCTAAGGCACAATCGCGGTTGAACCAGAGGTTACGCCTACCCCTACTGATGAGATCGGAGTGAGGGATATAGTACTCCATCCCTAACATGATCTCATCAGCAACAGCAGTAGCGCTAGCGTTCGGGTCCAGCTCACTGAAACAGCGCTGCCTCCAAGGGACAGATGCAAAGTAATCCCGCATACCGTCCCAATCTGCCGACGCATAGTGCCAGATGCGGCGTTTGGCATCCATAGGTACCGGTGGCGACGCCCGTGGCACCCCAGCGGATATCAGGCAGTGATCCGATGTTCCCAAAGGAGCACGAACCTCTAGCCGACATCCATCCGGGCGAGTCGTCAGCAGAAGGTCCAACAATGAGGGCGCGTGACCGACAATGTCTGGAATCCTGGTGGGCTGGTTTACCAGTTGGGTCAGGTCATGCGTGAGAGCGAAAGCGTGGGCAGTTCTACCAGCATGGTCAGTTTTAGAGGAACTTAACCACGACTCGTGGTGAGCATTGAAGTCCCCTAAAAACACCAATTCCGCGGTTGGAAACTGCTCCTGCGCAACATCTGCCACCCGACTAAGATGTTCGAAAAGTCGAGTTGTCTCCATGTCACCGCTGTGGGATCTATACAGGCACACGTAGATACGGCAATGTGTGCCCAGGTCCACATGCACCCCAAGAATAGAGTAGGAAGGGTCCTCCAAACAGCGCAGACGGCGACAGCAAACATCCGCCCGGACAAACAAGCATACCCCGGCCTTCGCTTTGAAGGACTCTTCAAGAACGTAGCCGGGGTAATCCAAGTAGCTAGTGTCTGCCGGGCGGAGTATTTGCGTCTCCGTCAAAAACAGCATTTCGGGTAGAGCCGTCTCGAGATGTTGGTGGACGGCATTGAGGTTAGCATGGAGCCCACGGATGTTAGTGAGCCCGACCTCAAACAGCGTGGTTGTGGTGGGGGTGTGCACCGCTGAACGACCGGAAATGTTTCTTAGCGCTGCCATAGTAAATGATGAAGGAGGAGAGGCGTGAATTGGGGGAACGTCGTCGCGATATATACGGTCAAAGCGTGAGGCCTGTTTCCCCAGGTAATAGCCGACAGCAGAGAAGCGCTGACCCGCCGAACGGAAGGGCCCCCGAACCCCCCCGGGAATGGCCGCCGGGACCCCACCACCCGGTCACCAACCGGCACGACGGACCACCCCAAGATTATGCGTGGCATGATAGGGCAGCCTCACGAACTGGTTAGGTTCGCTTGGGCCCCTGTACTGTACCACGGGCAGCCAGCGGAACAGCCGTTTCTTCGGGTCTCCCTGGTCGGCGGGTCAACGCAGTCCACCTGGCTCTGGTTAGACGGAAGCCGTCACTGACCGCATCCATCGCCGCAACGTCTCCCCAAGCTCTGGTTGTACGCTGACTGATCCCGGAACGCGACCACAAGTGGTCACTTGGCGGGTTTTACGCCATGCGTACGGTGGTCACTAACCAGGCGGGTGTTCAGACCCTACCACCAGTCGAGCAGTTGGTAGCTCGGTAATCCCTTAGTCGCCTCTTACGACACCCACGGGAAGAAATGGGGCGGTGAATTGTATTCTTAATCCGTCACCGCACGGATGAACGATCTATTAATAATGTCATTATACTTCTATGAACCAGTGTAGCAAATCTCTTGTTTTACTGTTGTATTGTCGTCATCATCTTGTCTATTTTTATTAATTATATAAAAGCTCAGTTATTACTGCTCCCATGAACAAGCTATAGATAGGTAATTATAAACCAATGTAACACAATACCTGTCCATTTTCTAAGGTTGATACAGTATCGGTTGTACTTGACACTGAGTGATGACTCGCTCCACTTGGTGCTCTGCTATGCGTCCTGTTAAATATTTGCAGTTAAATTTACGAAAAGAAAAATTAAGTCTTACTTGACTAATTCAAAAATCACGATTTACTTGATTAAATCAAATTGTATTTTACCTAGTGGAATTTGGAGAGTCTCTAGTGACAACTAGTGTCAGAGTAGGCCCGCTAGCTTTAAGAACTTCTACCGCGTAGTAGTGATCTACCTCCACGACTGATGTTCCGTTTACAGACAGTACTTTGTCCCCCACCTGAAAAAAACAAGTTTTTATTCATTTATTATGATTGAATTTGGGGTTTGAGCTTGGGACACGGTTTGGCCGCCTCTCCAGTGTCCAACCATTGCGATAAACGTTTTCGATTGTCATGCAGGTTTGTTTTTTATCACAATTCACAATCTGATGTAGAATGCCCCAATTTAGTTGTATGTGCCTAATAGGGAATATGGAAAAAAATAGTTTATTACATTAAGAAAAACGTAAAATGAAACTGCTAACAATAAAAATAAAATAGACTATAGCCAAAGAATAGTTGAGCTTTTGAATTAGAAATTGTAATACAGCTGTCCCTTTCTAAAACAACTTTTTATATGAAAAATGTATGGCCAACATGTACTGTGACGTCAAAGTTTATATCGGATCTGCTTGTCTAGCAGGTCAGGCTGAAGGTCAGGTATTTATCTCTATTTTTCTATATTGTAATTTGTCTACATATAAGTTCAGTGCATTCTTTCTCTCAATATAAATACGAAAGGGATGGCTGTCATATAATTTGACATTTAGAAACGTGCGTCCAATTTTCGACCTTATTTAACGTGATGAAATGCAGTATTTAGAAAGCACCTCTGAACAGTCGCGAGCAATACATATACCCACTTTTTGCTGTTCGTAACTCTTATTGTAAATGGAATAAGATTCACGAACAGCGAGAAGTGGTTACATGATAATGCTTGTGACCGTACACGCCGTCTTAAATTGTCTATGGTTTCTTAGAAATCTATCTAAAATTAGTTCAGAATTAGGCTCAGTGAAATTTTGGTATCACGACGGAACTTGTATAAAAAATAATATTAAATTTTCTTTCGTTTTTTGTCGTAACATAAACAGCAACAACACAAAAAAGCCAAAGTAAAATCAATGACTATCGAACAACAAACTTTATTTTAGTATAAGTATTTTTACTTGTGCAATAAAGAGTATAAGATCTGCAATTTTTAGGTCCTAATAATAAATAAGTACTTAAATTTGATATCATATTATTATGATGCAAATATGAACACGAGAACAGAAAATACCAGACAATATCGATAGAAAGCAGCCAACAAGACCAATAGGTAACATCCGTTTGACATTTAGCTGTCATATAATTTTGTCCATAAATGTTAAGCTTTGATTTAATGATGTTGAGCAAACTACGGGAGATAATAATGACTTAACATTACTCTTCCAAATGTACACGATAACACTGCAAAAATAAATCACGAAGTGAATTTTAATTGATGAATACTGGCATCCCCAATCAGCTTTTTGAATGTGAATCTCGCAAGCGCGCTTCGGTATAGAAATCTGATCCATTAAGACACGACTCGTCTTGTGAGCATGCATGCTCATGCTTTCCTATTTGGTTGGGCAGAACTTGATGACTCAAGCTACGTGTCACTTACCCTGAGTCCAGCGTTGTAGGCCGGCCCGCTAGGTGTGACTCTCGATATGAAGATCCCGTCATCGTCGCCAATGTACGGCGTTGAGCCCCTTCCGCCAGCTATGCTCAGGCCCAGCCCACCGGCTGCCCGAGCAATCCGAACCTCGATGCATCTCTGATCGCTTACAACGCGCGCTTCGCTTTCCGCTCGATCAGAAACGGATTCACCTGATTTTGGGAAATATTTAAAAAATGTTAATATGGGGTAAAACTGTAAAACGAGTGTGGAAAATACACCAGTTTTTTTAACCATAGGAAATACCAAGTACATACTAGTAGATAAGATAATGGAAATCATATTTTATTTAGCACTAACTACTACTGGCTTTAAACTAAGAACTTAACTATGTATTTCCATTTCCAAACATCCATAAACGATATTGTGAAATTGTAAATTGTAGGCAGATACCTATTGTGAAATTTTTAACGAACAATTTCTTCTTTGAGAAACATTCTGTAAAACGTACCAGCCAAAACTAATCGATAATAATAATAATGTGCATTCGAAACTGTTATCTGAATACCATAATAATAATAGCTTAACGCTTAACATTTTTTTCGACTTTCGACGTAGCCGAATACTTTGGTTGGAACAATTTTTATATCTAGATTTTACTATGCATTCCTTTAAAATTATAAACCATTATTCAATACCGACACAATAATAAACTTTAGTTTAATAGTCGTCTAAATTTGAAATGTCGTTCCACAGTAATGGAGTCACCTTTCATTGAACTATTGACAAACATTTGGCTAAATGACGAAATATCAATGAATATAAATTATTTTTTTCATTTAATAGTAGTCTTTTAAGTCAGCCGAATATCAAGAACCAAAATCCTTCAAAAACTTTGTTGAAATTTATTTCATTTGTTGGAAAATAAATTTATTCGGTTTCTGATGTTTCAATGTAAATGTAACGGCTTAAAAATAATCTTCGTAATCTCTATTTTATTTATTTTGGGTATAAAAACTACTATTGTTCATTCATTCAGCTCAATAGGTACAAAGATGACGGAATAAACCGTATGTTAGATATCAGACAGGTGGATGAACAGACATTGATTTGAAAAAAAGTTCAAAAGCGGTGAAACGTTCGATTACATGGGTTTGTGAGACAGTTTCGTGTTCTTTATTTTGGTATTTAGCGCCGTACTAAATTTTTCTTTCTTCTGTATTAAAAAATATAAAATGTTATAAATGGAGACACACCATTCAACAAACAATAAACAATCAGAATTAATTACGCGTACTCAGTCCAGGCCAGGGCGACCCAGTTGCAAAGCAGGTTAAAAATGTGTTATATTGTCATCAAGCTATGTACTTATGGATACTGAACTAGCAGTATCTATTTAGGTAAATATATATTCGTTTCTAATACATTTAAAGCTACGAAATAGCAGCTTAAAATTTTGTAAGTTCTCGACACTGTAATTGTACAAAGGATAGCCAGTGCTATCCCGAATCTTATTCGTCGTGGTCTCGTTGTAAACAATTTAAGTCACGGTAGAGGTTTAGACTTCTCGAAATAGATCTCACGGTGAAACTGTGAATTATGTTTTACTTCCATTGATGATCACTATTATTATAGTTGTAAAAGTAGAAGATGAAGGATTTTGCTAAATTTCTTAAATACTAGTGACATTTAAATATGAAATGTGTAATTATTTCACTGATATATAAATAAAAGAGCTTGTGTGAGCTTATATTAATAGCGAACCTAAAATACCCTGAGCCTGGCTTTGCCAGGTTGGTAACAACAGGTGGCATTCGATCATAAACCCGTTCTTGGTACGAAAAAGGACGTACATCCGATTGCCGATAGCAACTATTATCCGCAGATATAATAGTTATGGGATTGTTGGTATTGTAGAGATGGAACTATTGAAACTCGTCAGAAATAAAGGATGTACATCAAAAATCGTTACATTAACAACTTGCGAGACAAGTCTCCCAGCTTCCAACACAACGAGTCCTTGATAAGCTCTAGCGACTTTACTCAACGACACAACAGTATAAAATAGTTATTAGGCTAATTCTCAATGCCTTATACCTAATAACAAAACGCATCTTGAATCTACACCCGATAACAACAAAATTAAAATGGGAGAGCCTCAGTTGCTGTAAGCCAAGTCTAACTATGCAGTCAGTATAACAGGAACAGGGCACTTTAAATTATTATACTTAAATAATAGGGTAGTTGACAACTTTTTTTTTATTTCATATATAAGAAGTTTATAACTCATAAAATAATATTGCAAAAGAAATAGTATATCTAAGATCAATAGTTTCACAGATATAGTGGTATGTTTATGTGTTGCGGCGCATCATCCAAAAACGCTCCATAGAAAATCTACGGAACAGGTGACGAATATCACATGTTCCCATATTACTAAGAAATGTATGGGTATACTGACAAAATTGTCAATAACTATGTATTAAGTATGTTTTTATCAATAGGTGTCTTAATAATAGTTGTTGTAACTGATGTCAGCAATCTAATAACATTACATTTTTGATAAATTTTGGAAAAAAAATACCATTTTTTTAATTTTCATAACAGTACAACTTCAACAATATTCCATATGTTTTAAGTTTGAATCGTTTTTATGGGTAACAGTAGCGTAAATTTTCCGAATTTGTAAATAGCGCCAAATTCAAACTTAGGCAATTCCCAATATAATATTCCAATTACAACCAGCTACCGCGACATATTTTAAAAGAACTAATTTGTTAAAACTCATTTAAATTGGATGCACATTGTTTCAAAATATTGGTGCAGTTTTTATATACACAATATACAGTAAGTCAGTACCTACGTCTCATACTGGGCAAAGTCGCAGTGTAAAGTGATTAACATTACACTTAATTTTATATTTAGTAATGTCCCAGATAAGTGACTAGATAAGTTGAATTAAGTAATGTTCCAGATGAGTGACTAGATAACGAATGAGAAAGCATGAATAATTAGATTAATTGACAGGAAGTAAAAAAAGGATCACTGTAGTTGGAAAATAAGGCTGCATTTTTTCCCATAAGAAAAAGAAATAAACGTGGAGCAGTTTGTCGGCACACTTGCAAGGAACGCACAATTAAACCAACAACCGCCACAATTTTAATGGAGACGAAACATCTCCAGTTTGAAGACGAATTATGCAAGGCTCCGGCCTCATCTAACGGTCGTGGGCGTAAAGTACCGACAATTACTGACCCCGCGATTACATATTACGTGAACAATGTATTGCAAGGATGCAGCAATGCACACGGTGACATTAATTTACAAGGTCAACATTCTAACTTCGAACTATCACGAACTAAAAGACACTGTCACGATCTAACTTGATAGCGTAACATTTGTCAGAATAAACTTTCTCGGACATGTAACTACGGTAATCGATTAAAAGATTTCACAATAAATTTTGAAATAAAAGTAACTAATAGTAATATGCGTAACAATAAATATTTTTATCTTATACTTTGTAATGCAATCTTTTATTGTGAGTAAAAGCAATAGATTACATATTTGTCAGTTGTCCAAGATGAAAGTACAGCAATAGTAGTAAAATAATAATCAACCCAGTAACATTTAGATGTGATTCTAATGCCATAGATTCGCCGACACGCTCAATCTTACCTGCACAAATTTATACAAGCTGCTGCGCAAATGGTTGGCACAAACGTAATTTTTGTGACCGTAAGATTCGCCAATTTAGTTCTGGATAGCACAAACTTTTATACAACTGTTTACGCGAACAAGACACTATCGTATGGATGCCAAAAGTTTTTTTTTCCCAAGATTTTGGAGGAATTGTTCGCGCATGCAAAATTTGTCAAAATTATGCAAATGGATATATCTCCTACAGTCAACAAACCAACCACTGGAGAATTAAACAACAAATGATAGTGTGGCTGTTTAGCGCTTTCGCACGACAATCAACATATCAAGATGGATGAATAGGCTCGAGTGAAATCATGATCCAGAGCAGCAGCGGCTCATCCTGTGTACGGCACTATAGCCAATCAGATGCGATACTTTCACCCCCGGGCCCGGGTAACCTTAATAGAATAACAACAACGTAACTATTGTGCCCCGGAGAGTCGTGATAGTTTACACTGAGCTTCGTGACTCTCGTTTAACAGTAGTCTTATTTTATCGGAAAAAGTTATTTATAGGAATGATGGTGTTTTAGTTCCATTACTCACGTAAGTAGGTACGGGACAGGTGAAATCGGTTTAGCGAAGGTATTAATGGAAAGGAACAGATCCTGAGCAAATTTCCCTAAGTTAAATTTACAATCTGCAATATCAGGTTCAAACGGTCTTGGCGATTAATCTAATAAGGGAAACGCAGTAGCAATGTAAGAAATTGCTGTTTTGATGAGTAAAAGCGGGAGGCGGTCCGTTAAAGTTAAATTAACAGAAGCAATCAGATTTAATGACAGCGACCGGCAACGGTTAATAGGTGTAAATGTTTCATTAGTAGGTACAGTCAGTACTGTGACTACTGTGAACTCAGGTATGGCCTCGAGACCGTTTCGCCGTAAAACAACAAAATTTATGGCTTCATACCTCCATATTGTAGTAGATCATAATAATACAGTGTCAGTATACACGAATATTGCCTATTGCATTAAGTTGCCCATAAATTTAATGTCTGTCTCAACGAGTTAATTGAAAGTCAAAGTGAAAAATTAATATCAAACTATTTTTTTGTCTTGTTTTATCTTGGTATCCATATAAATCCTTATTCTTATTATTTTTGAATATTTTTTTAATATGAATATGATGACTGGTTTAAGTGAAATGTACCTAAGGATTATTCCACTATAACCAATAATTTCGATAATTGAGATTGTGTGTAGCTATACTATTGAATAATTCGTTGTGTTGTATTGTAAATAATAAACTAGGTGATTTATAAACAATACAAGGTGAATTATTTTAAAATGATGACATAATTTTACTATTTCAATGTTAAAATTAGATGACCCTACAAGCATCTACCTTCAAGCTCTTTGTAACTAATTCACCTTGTATCGATGATGGCACTGCGCAGTTTAGAAATATACAAAAGTTGTAAGACGAAATTCACATTGGTGAGGAACCAAAACACATAGAGGAACGGAACCAAATATAGGATACGTAATACTGTATGGATAGGTCCATTTAAGAAATTTTAATCACTGCCATCTATTTTACTAGTGAAAACTACTTCGTTAATGTTTAATCTGGATAGTTTCCTCGATAACAGCGCCATAATTATTAATTAGTTCCAGTGAGCTGCCAAATTAAAAGTGTGTTTTTTTGTTCATCAATTTATATTTATATCATAATTATAATTTATTTAATTTTATATTTCAGATATAGTGTTCTAAAGACTTGTAATCTACGGAAAGTGTATCTAATTTTAAAACAGTTTTTTTTAATGTGGAAAAGAATTCGTAAACCATTTTCAATTTAAAAGTGGGTAGGTCACTCAATACTGGATACCTTCCTTCCCCAAATACTGGATATCCAGTGTTGGGATACACATCGATACACTACTTGTTGACCTTTACTTATTTTTTTTAGATGGAGAATGTATCAAGAGTTAATCTTATTTGGGTGTATGTGTATTCCATATACTGGATATTTCAAATTGAATTATAATTGGATATCCAATATTAGGAATACTCACCATCCAAGTACATAAGATTAAGTTGTCGTATTTTGAAATTCTGAAGACAAAAAAAATATTAGCCGTTTATGAGTGGAGATAAATATTTACTTATTTCCTTTTGTAATGTTAAGCCAATAAGATACTTATTACTACTATGAGTGCCATTAATAAATGTTTTATTGTGTTTTTTCCGGTTTTCAAAAAGTATCCAGTATTTGTTACGTCTCCCCTACATGTACTAAACATACAAATACTATATTTAAAAAGTTAAGAAAACGTAAATATGATATAAGTATTCTTAATTTTTGATTTTAACATTATTATAAATGTTTGAAAAATTACTTAGTAATTAAAATAGAATAAAACTAGAAAAATTTCACGTCCTGAGGCAGTAATCGAACCCGCGACCTTTCGCAATCCGTTCAGAGCAGAGCAGTCGCCCGGATTGCGAAAGGTCGCGGGTTCGATTCCTGCCTCAGGACGTGAAATTTTTCTAGTTTTATTCTATTTTAATTACTATGATATAAGTGCTCATTATTGTGATGTTACAAGCCTCAAAAACTCTTCATAAAGTAACAAGATAAGTAATTATAAAATAACTATCTTTAAACAGTATGTTCCGAAAGTCCTAAATTAAATCTAAGGGGGTGTTTGAGTTCCCTGTCAAGTTACCTCTGAAAGTGTGTCCTTTGTGACCGTTTTTAATTTCCAATAAAATTAATTAAAATATTGTCCTGCTCGTGATAAAAAAATGCGTAATATTGCGTAGCGTACGACACACTACAAACACAGTGCACAACCCGCGCACATACTACGATATCGACCCAACGCAACCCCAATTATTTAAGTTATTTAACAATAGTTTAAGTTATTTTCTGTCTAAGAAAGGCTTAGCAGTTGGAGAGCTTTTATTTGTAACTGGATGGATGACCAACATAAATAAGTAATACAATTGACTATTTTCACAGGTTATATCGGACTAGCAACATAGCAGGTAGTTTTATAAATAATATTCTGACATAGTTATCTAAAATCTACGAGTGAAGTGATTCATGAATGAACAAGTAAGGGTTTTAACTTTTCTAAAACTTCTGTGTGTAAATTATTAATGAAAATTAATATAGATAGGTACTTAATCCTTAAGACCAAAAGCTATTATGACATTGATAAAAAAACAACAATAAAAGTGAGGAAACCGGTAGAGTATGTCCGTGGCCTTAGCACGAGCTCAAACAAATAATGTAACAAGCGATGACCGCATACGCTACACATACATATTACAGCTACTTACTACCTTCGCGACATTCTCGCTCTGCCACATAAAAACATTACATACGACCTATTGAACACAAAACACTCGTTTTATTATTTACTAAGTATTATTAGACGTTCATTGTTTAAGTATTTAACAATGGCGTCCTTTTCTAAAGTAATTAATATTTACATCAAGTTTACTTTGTAATGTTTTAACGTAAAATTTCGTAAATAATGGTTCTTAATATAGGTAGTGAGACACGTATACAAATTTTGAGATCTAAGCTATCTATAGAATTTCAGAAATAAATAAATACAAATACCTACCATTAATGAAATGTGAAAATCCATTTAGATAAACATACGCAATTCCTAATCACCAGCGCACCACGTTACCAATGAAAATTATAGATTAATATTCATTGGTAACGTGGTGCGCTGGTGACTAAAATTGAATAAAAAGTGCTTATAAAATGTTTCATTGTTTGAGCTTTTAATTTTAATAGTAGTGAAACAAGTTACTTACTACATGTCATGTGCATATTAATTCAATAAATCTTTAAAAATGGAAGTTGTGACGCTAATTAAAGAGATTCATTATACTATAAGTCAGTAAAAAAATAAAATGAATATAATGTTTGAACAAATAAATTTAATTAAACAGAAATAAATTGCTTAAATTAGTGTAATTTTCTCAAGGGGCAGGCAATCAATGTTAATCAATTATTGAAAATCACTACAAATCACGTTTCGTTTATTAGATAGTTTTCTATAATATAACTTGCTTCAGTATATTTTTAGTTTCAATATTTATCCTGCATTTTTGCTATTAATAATTATTTATTTATTATTATTAATAAATATGTAATCTTACAAAATCAAACAAACTCAGTATTTCACAAACATTTTTTTATTTTGCCGCACAGTATAATAATAATTAAGCAGTTTATTGATTTGTTTTTAAACCGTTTTTAAAATAGTGTCATGCAGAGTCCAGTTTAAGTTTACTCTTTGTTTATAAACCTATTATTTTGAAGAATACTTGAATTTTGTATGTCATATAGTATAATAATAAAACAATCAAACTGTTTGAAAAAATCTGACGAATAAGAATATTGTTTATATAAATATTTATAGAAATTAGTCGACAACAATTTATATCTATTCATTAGATAGGTATAATTTATTATGCCATTGTAATCCAGAATAGCACACTAAATATTTTATTTCTATCCCACATAACAGTTAAAGAGCGAGATAAAACATAAATACCAATTAAAAAAAATATTTTTACAGAGCTATGGATATGGACAAGGAAAGTTCACTTACGCTTTTTCCGTCTTATAACGCCCATTTCCTTATTTTTAACTTCCCTTGTACTTCCTGAAATGGATTATATCCGTAGATTAATGCTAACTCTGGACTACGATACCAACTGGTTAGCATCAAACGTCAATCAACTTGGAGCACAAGCCGGCAGTTCCCCTAACGCATTCCGGATAGGTCATTGTCCAATTTCAGTAATAGATCGAGAAGTTGTTCAATTTTTTCCGCGTAAGATGTAGCCTAGCGGTATATTTGGGCTGATCTAATCAAAACAAACAAGTCGTGAGCACTTCGAAACTGGTGTATCGCGTGTGTGCGCGCTGCCCGGGGCGCATGCGATGACGGAATGCGCGCGCAACAACCCGCGAGAACCCAAGCTCGGAGGCTGTAGCGCCGGCGCCCGCGCCCGTACCCGTACCCGCGACCTCTCCGCTCGAATAAAAATAGAAAGTCTTAACCTGGCGCATACCAATTCCTTTTATTTTTACCCTTTTGATACCCACCTATTATCTGCATCGACAGATCGCATCTAAACTGTATTTGTTCGAAATGAGAACACTTTCATTCAAAATTGTTCGATATGACAACTACAAAGCATTATACTTTAACGATCAAGAGCTAAAAAATGATTCCTAAAGTGAGTAATTATAATAGAACATTATAGTATTTTCTACGCATGCTTTCTAAGTGTGATGAGTTGGATACTCATTATTATTGGTATGACTCTCTCCCAATTTTATCCGGTCTCGGTGCAATATGTCTTCCTCTTGCATTCTTCTATATCATTTGAAATCTTAACATTCACCCCTTTCTAGACCATATAATTATTAAATCATTAAATACTATCACTTAACATTACGGCCACATAACCGTAAACTAACTATACCTAGTAGAATAAATTATGATCGCAACTAGTCACAAAAAATTATTAGAACTACCACATAACTATGTTATTGTAAAATAATTTCTATTCTGTATAGTGTCTTAGATGACGAGGATAACGTTTATATTGCCAATAAAAAATTAACTTTACATCTATCCACGGAGGAACAAACCATAAACAAAAAAAAGATACACATAAACAAACAAACAATCAATGAAACTTGCTTTAAATGTACAAAACCCCCTCAAATATAATAATTTAGTGACCTCCAAGCCTTTAACGATGTAGTATTGATCAGAGAAAATTAGAAACTAAACTACCTGGATATGACTTTCAGTTTATAGTGGATTATTAAGCAGGACCTGCATAGCGTTTCAGCTTTCGAATAGCAGTCCGACAAGTGATCTACATAGTGCGCTCCGTCCGCGCACCTTGCAGGGTGTCATATTTTAATATATGCAAGGATGCCAATTAGATACGACACACAAGATTCGACCCAAGGCGATGCGAAGCGGGCGAAAGCCACTTTGAAAAAATATTAACTCGTTCTCAATAAGAAAAATTTAAAAGCATTCGAATCATAAATGACGTTCATATAACGGTAGTAAACATTTGCGAATTCTATGTCTGGGTGCAGTTGTCCCTGTTAAAGTTACTGGCCGGCAGAAGACACGTTGTGAGAACAATCACATTGCTAAGCAACGGTTGTTGACTGCCAATTTACTTTTGTGTCTGAAAATTGTATCTAACTTTTGTATTTTCTTACTATGTAGTGTTTATTGTGGACATTAGTGAGTGTGTTATAAAGTGCGCAAGTTTTGTGGACGCTAATATCTAAAGCTTTAGTGTGGACGCCTTTTAAATTCATCCTAATTTTTACACTGTTGCTCTTACATCTGCTATTCAAGTTTTAACAGTCGCGTAGGTGGATATGACACAAATTTTTGCTTCATAAATTTAAAGCAAATATTATGCATGTTTACAGTTAAATCTGGGCTTATTACCATTTTGCTATCCGTGTATCATTACGAATTGTCACAGGACTAGGTTAGTTAAACATAATGCGTGATATTTTGATTAGATTAACCAAGGATACAAATAATATTATGGATTAAGATTTTCCACGATGGATGTAGATGAGACAGACGAGCAATAATACTAAATTGGCTATCGTATTCGCAGGGTATCATGTTGTCGACGCGCTTCAGCAACTCATTTCACAGGTTCACTTTCGATATCCGCGCCCGCAGCACAGATATAAACCGCAGATCACAGCTTCCTGCGCTCCAATGATTGTCTATGCGCAGGGTAGCTGCGGTTAAACTAGCGGCTCTCACGCAAGAACAAGAGAAACTACGAACTCCCTAGGATTATGCGCCGAGATTGATTCAGACAGATGGAATGAATTAGAAACGATTAGCTCGCACAAAGGCGAAGTAATGGTGATTCTGTTCCGATTGCTTGTCCAAGATAAGTTACGAAGTAAAACTGATAGATAATATGCACGCTAGATAAAATCAGAAGCAAAAGGGTCTAACTAAACATACAAAGCTCGTCTGGTAAGAAAAGTATTTTTAATCGGCAAGTTCATTATCAGAATTACATTATCATTAGGACATTAGAAAAAGGACTTTCACAATATTGAGACGCGGATATTGTATGGAGGTTGATAATACAAAAGAAAAACGTGAGTACACCACCAGCACTAATTATAATATAGAGAAAGGTGTTTCGTACGTAGTTAACATTGTAATAACATCTTAGAAATAACAATCTATGACATTAATTTATCGCGTTTAGAAAGTAAAATTTAGTAATTTACGCGCATGTTCATGACTGACAGATCCTTTTATAGATTATATTTAAATGATACTTATTTTAGTTTATTACTCAATCAAAGTATTTAGCAAAGAGAAGAAAACATTAGTGGTGGGATAACATTATTTTATATTATTACCCATACTATGTCTTTATTAAATAACTTAATGGGAATAAAGAAATTGAATTTCACCTCCCAGTTATTTAGTGTTTTACTTTATTGGTGTGAATGTGCCAATTCCTGCAGCAGAGCGAGATGTTATTTTCAACATAGCTGCGAGTTCACTAGTGTCAATCGTGCTCGTCTCCTTTTCTATCGGGCATCGGTGCACGAACTCTGGCGCACGGCAACCCTGCTGTGCACCTTCTGCGACTGCTTAGCAACGAAAGCTCATCCGTTATTTGTTATCCATTCGGGTTGAATAACGTCTATGAATTCCGCTCTCGTTGGACTTTCTATCAGATACCGAGTACTATTATACAATGCGAGTGAAGTACAATATTAGTTGTCAGCTTTTTGTTACACTTAGTTGTTATTGTTACACTAGAATACATAAATGGAGGTACAAAATAAACTTAAAAACAGCGCAAAGGTCAGGACTTTAATGTATAAAATGAGGCCATTAGTATTTCTCGCTAGATTTCGATGCTTTGTTAGGGATATTCGTCATCATTATGGCTGGCTGGGCATAGGCCTTCCCCAAGAAGCGTCTAACCGATCGGTCCTGCGCTGCCCGCATCCATCGGCTTCCCGCGACTCTCACCAGATCGTCGGTGCACCTTGTGGGGGGCCTACCAACGCTGCGTCTCCCCCCGGTACGTGGCCGCCTCTCGAGGACTTTTCCGCCCCAACGGCCGTCAATCGTCTCAGGGATATTAGCCATAATTAAATTATAAGAAATATAGTGTAATGTGAAAACTCCATAATGGATATACCTACCTAACCAACGTAAAATCTAAGGTTGCATTCCATTAAAATATGTAAAATATATTATGATTAATCATGGAACTTATATCTAGAGAAAATATTATCACTCAGTAATTAAAATAGAATAAAACTAGAAAAATTTCACGTCCTGAGGCAGGAAAAACGTGAAATTTTTCTAGTTTTATTCTATTTTAATTACTAAGTAATTTTTCAAACCTTTATAATAATGTTAAAATCAAAAATTAAGAATATTATCACTCATTATACTGAACAGTAAATTGAAAATCAACAGTTTAGTAGATCCATAATTCATAAAATAAAGGAGTATGTAAAACTTATGATAAAATATATGTAAAAAATATAGCTTAAATTATAACGTGTCCATATTCATGTAAAATCTTGACTTTGCTGGATACTTTTGTCGTTTTACAAAAATTCGACTACGAAGATACTAGTTACCTAAATTTTAGAATAAAAATTATTATTAGCTGCTTATTTATCATGAAAAATTAAATTTAAATCAATACAAAGTCTAGGGAAGTCTGGACAATTTATCTGAATAAAGCCTTACTTGCTTTGAAGGTAAATTCCATCATTGCACACATTACACCCCGAACAGCAGACTTTGTGATTGCCATTTTAATGAAACTGTCTAATGTTATTTCGTTTATTTTAAAATAAAGATGTGTATCGCGTGGTAATAGCTCGAGAATAACTGACCAGGATCGGCAAGCTGATATTGGCTAGGTTCAGTAGAGCGCACCAGTAAGCGCGGGGACAGCCTGCACCAGCTATTGTTGTCCCTCCCGAGGGAGGGTTCATCGGTAACGTCCTACTTGCGCATCATATACTCATAAAAATATACGTATGTTGGACACGCGTTGAAAAGTCGATTGACATTTAATGAGCACGTTACATTAAATATTAAATTACACGCGATTATTATTGAAGTAAGCACTTCGAGATTCATTTCCGTTTGTTGCTGTAACAAAGAAGCTTAATATTCAAACCCTGTTCAAACTTAACGCCCTGTAATTTTCTCACTGAGGGTTTGACAATGACCGTGACATGCTTGAGTTGAGAGCGTATCAAGATTAATTTGATGATTTGGATAAGATGTACAGTAATAACAATATAAGTACTCATTACAAAAGCCTGGTGTAGAGAGATTTATACGGTAGTATATCCAATCGACTTAATGGGATTACTTTGTGTAGACGGCCATTGAACAAAAATCTACACAGAGTGGTAAGCCATTTAGATTTACTGTGAGTAAAAATTAAATTACCGAGTGCTGGAAGATATAAAAAGGCCACAGAGCTATATTTATCGTTAACCACGATGCGTTAAGATAATGAAGGAAATGTCACACTCAGTGCGTTCTAAGATTATTAAGACGACATAAAATCAGGGTCGTAACGTACAGTCTACAAAGCCATACTATTTACTATTTAGGTAAATTTCGGATAATTTTATTTTCATCTAAAATACTTCCTTTAATTTATCCTTAATTTTACAACACTGCATTCACGTTTCACGTTGCCTAAGGATCTACAACTCCATTGATGAGTGAGCATTACAAAACAAACGAACTAGTTTTATATAGTATACAAAAAGCTATGTATGCAAACTGAAAGTGAAAATTGATGGCAGGGAGTTACAGATACAATGTGATATACTGCTAGCTGACGGCAAGATAATTTTCTATTCAAAGCGACTTTCTAATAAAGCGAATTTCTCCCCCTATTAAACTGAATTTAATAACTTTAGTGATTAAAATTCTTGGACTAAGATGAACGGGCTTGTTATACGGAATTGTTGAGAAATACAGTATCAATTACAAGTGTTTATAACGAGATGAAATATCATCAATGCATCATAATAACGTACCGTATCCGTACACGATAGGTTGCGCGTTGCTGATGCGCACCCTCCTTAAGCCGGATCTCGACGGTAAAGTGTTGTGGCCAGAATTAGGGGCGTTTCTGTACTGCTCATAATTCACCGGTGCACGTGGAAGAGTAGCGTACGTATAACCAGACTGGTCCTGGTAAATTGGCTGATATCTAGGCTCTTCCATAATAACAGGCACATATTGCGGTCGCCGGATATATCTTGTTGGTTCGCCATGGTCCACATAAGGGTTGTTTCTTTCGTACTCTGGGTATCGTTGTTGGTGCCTTGATTGAACATAACGGTCCAATGTTGGCATGCTTTGCGCGGGATAACCATATTGAATTGGCCTCCTCCGATATTTATCATTGATATCAAATGGCGTATTATGTGGTATTGCTGTGAAACGATCAGTGGCAAATATTTCGTTTACAGGCAAACCTAAACTAGATGTGCTTGTATTGCTACGGTTACTTCTGATGCTGCTTCTTGTACTGTCCCGAACAAGAGGGCCATCGCCGCGAACACTTAGCTTCAATTCCAGTCTTTTATTTTTCATAATTGTTCTTAAAGAATCAAGAATGTTGCACTCCCCACTTTTCTTTAAAACTATCAATCTTTTGTACGCTCACCCACTAACATATTGAACACAACAGTTTGGCATTTAAGAACGCTATCTATAATCGTAACATAACAAATTAATTATAAATTACGGTGCTTAGATATTACAACATCACAATAGAAAGTGCTGTTCTTAAGTTCTTCATACAATAAGTTTGAGTAATGCCCAATGTTCAGGTAAGTGACCACGAGCTTGGGAACAAGACGTTGACCGAGTTAATTGAAGTTAAAATAGATTAGAAAGAACTTGAACACGACTTTTAGACAAAGGTTCTGTCAATTCTCGTGGCACTTAGGACGGACAAGAATACTAAGAAATTGGCGGGAGAAAACTAATGGTCGACAGGTTAATCGTGAGGTGATTGATTGGCATCACACATTTAACTTTTTTACTTTAAGTATGTACAAAGATAACAGCGACACACCGTCAATGACACTTAAAATAAGTACTAAGATACGATAAGCCATTAAAACTGCATGTTAGATCATACTTACAAAAATTAATCGTTCAAGATAAACTCAAATAAAAATATGTACGTTAAGAAAAAAAACGAGAATGATATGCGAATTGGTGAAGTTTCTTAGTAAATAATTTATGAATGCACACGTCATTGAGGTTAATACTATTTAATTTTTACAATAAAAACGACGATTGAACTAACTTGTCATATGCAGGAAAATAAGAAACTGACAACAATAAAATGTCTAAGCGAATAATTACAAGTCGCACAAAAAATTACAATACCTAACCACTGTACACACTTCTTCCATCAAGTGAGCAAAACCAACTGAGACTTTGTGGAATCATTATTATTGAGGACGATAAGGTAATGTCGTCAGTTCAATAACATTATCATGAACAAATAAGTAACAAGTTCCCTAAGGAGCAAAGTCGAATTCCTCGTAAAGCATTAGTCACTATAACATAATACAAGATATCAATTGTTTTCTTCTGATTAGTATTGCACACACGTTTCTGTAGTTCTTGAAGAATAACTATACCTTGGACAGTTACGTGTGTTTGAGAATATCTAGGTCAAGGTTATTTACTTTAGGATAATCAGTTCTTGTAGTAAACGTAGATACTACGTTACATACTTATTCATGTACTAAGTACATAGTACATGTTAATTATTACAGGTGATCTCGACTAGGTTCACTTATTAAAGGAGAGTTATGTATCATTAACGCACTTAATACTGTAACATTCGCGAACCCCACAAGACAGATATAAACAAGAGAAATGAATTTATAGCAGTGAGAACGCGTCACTCGTTATGAATCAGAAACTTAAACATTTCGTCACGATACTACTTATCAAATGGTTTAAAAACATGTTTGCAACTATTCAGCATTTGTTATACACAGGCTGCTAGGCAATAAATGTAATAAAAAGTAAAAAATCCATATTCGTTATTTTGGAAATTCAAAATTATAAGGCGCTTGTGATCGGATCATGTGCGAGTGTGACAAAGTGACAATTGACGGTGATTATATCTACAGTTGAAGTATAGAGAAAGTGGGCACCTACCAGTAGTAGTAGTAGTCAGTGTAAGTATAGATGATATAACATACAATTTTATGGTAACGGAGCAAATCCAAACTTCCGTATGAGGTGGTATTATTAGCGCGCAACAAATCGCGAAAATTTTTATAATTCCATAACAATAACACGACCTCCAAACATCACTTATAAAAGAAACACGTTTCTAGTACCAGCATATGTTGTCATAATTGACCACTTAATACTTTTTAAGATAATTACTTGTAAGGAAGATATTTATAACCGTTGTATTAACAATAAATCCAGCACTTTAAGACACATAATTTAAATCACAAAACACAAATGACACAACACTGATTTTAAAATTGGATACTAAATAACTGTTATTAAAACGTGGAGAGCGTCCGTGCAATACGTTTTCTTACGGATAAAATACGTTCTCGGATCCGATGCAGTGTCAATGCGATATCGCTGCTTGGTCACAGATCATGAATTCTGTGTAGTACAGTCGGTATGTAGTATGTCACGCGACATGAAGAATCGATTATTAAATTTCACTAGACAGGGTGATAGAACCATAAACTAACTCTGCACAGGTGAGTGAAATACTGTGGGGCTTCGCTTGCGAAACAACGGTGCGCCGAGCAGGGGAGATAAGCTGATAACGTTTGCGATACCACTTTTATACGTAGCGGATTGTGCGGCTCAAGTCCGAATTTTACTCAAGATATTTGCACTTCCTATAAAACAGCGACATAACTTCGAAACTAAGGGATTACAATAACTAACATTGAGATGTTTTTGCTGATATTTCACAGCCGATTATTTCGCAATACCTATAGGTACGAAAGGTTCAAGTTATAAATGTACGACGTTCTTAGAGTTCAGATCACAGGTAACATAAAGAAAGCCTATTTCTTTCTAATTGTATCGAAAGATAAGTTAAATAACATAACCTTTGATACAATTAGAAATAGAAAGGAAATTAGAGGTCTTCGTCTTCACTTGTTTGATGTGAATGATGTGATCCAAGACGATTGATGTGCAGTTGTGCACGCCATACAATTTGTCACGAATTGCTATAATTAAATACCATGTATACCCATGTCTTTGTTTTAAAATCCACTTATTAAAACGTCATAGTTTGAATAGAATGATAATATTTAACAATATCTTTGCATCCATAGTCAATTATTTATTTAATATGCAAATATTTGAAATTAGATTATTGACCGTAGTAAATTTGGACAGAAGAAAGCAACCTTTTGAACGATAACTGTAGGTATAATAATATATGTGTGAGATTACAAAAATAATACGCGAAAGGCACGTAGCTCTCATAAAAAATATAAGCGCAATTGTGCTTTTGTGTGTGGTGACGCGAGAGCAACAGACAGTTCGGTCGATTCACGCTCGTAATCTTACGAGACGGCCGAGTGTGGTCACGACCGTGTAAAATAATGTCGCAATCGCATGCTATCTCATGGGTAGAGCGTGCACTACCGTTGTCACCTGGCTTTACAACAGGCTTTATGTAGCTGAATGCTTTCTAAACTAATAAAACTGCAACAATGTCACGGAAACTTACCATCGGGGACGTCATCCACCGTTTCGTCGTCATCAGTCTTCTGCTCCTCTTGTTGCTCCCTTTTCTTTATCGCCTGTAAAAACGTTACTATAAAAATACTGTTCTGAACAGCTTTAGAAAAAAAATGGTTTCGTGAGTTTCACAAACAGCCACATGTGATTATATAGATTATATATTAAATATCGTAACAACCGTTTCGCAATCAGGAGATTGAAAGTTGACAAAATATAAATACGAAATCGAGACAACAAATTTCGGAACGTGATACTTTTATATTGTTTTGCTTTTTCATATAATTTAAATTTTTATTTATTTCATAAAAGGTGTGTCCTCTTTCAATAGACAACGAACGGTTATTCGATGTGCGTGTAAGGAAGTTGACATGAATTTCGCTTTATTACAAATGATAGAAACGGTATGATGATGCTAAAATATTTTAGCAAAGTTAACTAAAAATATATTCAGCCGGATCTAAATTAAAATCTTTCCTAGAATGTTTCTTTTATCTAGCATACGCATCTCACCCGGGCTAGCCATCCTCCTGCTGCTTTTAAGCACCTCATTTTAATAAGTATCGATAAGGTGTGGGTAGTCGGGCCGGTGTTTATTGCCGATTTATTTAACACTGCACTGGTATTGAGAAAGCGGCACTTCACTTATCGATTAATCGCGGTACACGAATCATTGTTACGAGCAGCAAAGTGCGAGGCACTCATTTCTTCGAGTTTCGCGGAGGGTCTACGGCGAACGTTGTGGTCGAGGGCCCATGCGCATCAGCCCGTAACACCCACCGTGTTCTGACAATCACCACGGCTGGCCTGTGGTTACAGACATTGAGCGATTTGCAGATTTATATTTTTTTGCACGCCACTATGAATCATCCTAGTTCTCTAAGCCAAAGGACAAGCATGTTGTGATTTAGTTTTTAAATTAGTATTAAAAAGGAACAAGAGCGAAAGCCCGCTCCGTCGACCGCTCTGAGATAATATGACAGCAAGCTGAGGTGCGATGTGAAAAAGTCTCACGCACGACTTCATTGTTTCTGATATTCTCAGAGAGTAAGAAATTTCGACGTGGCTCACTGTCAGCTTTTACCTATTCGCACAACGGTTAGCACTTACGCGTACAATTTAGATGCCATTGTAACCAGAATGGAACTTGATCGTAATCTATGTTTTTATTTGAATATTTCTGAAATCCAAGGGTCAATCGGGGCAAGTCAGCTTCAATCGTTACTTGGATCAGAACAAACGGCACAACAGTCGCTAGACATATTATTATGTAAGTAAATGATCATAGAACCGTTTTATACCTAGCAAGGAATTTGTAAACCTTTATGTACCTACTTAGATATTAAAATAAAGCAAACATTTACCTTAGGTACCTCCTAATGACTTATAAATAGGAGATAAAATATACTATCAATAAACTAATCCATTACCTATAATAAACAATTATGCATAAACTTGTGAAATATAATCGCACTATACGTCAGCTATATGATAAATAAGTCACATAGTAGAGAGGATATAATCCCGGAAACGTTACTGACGTTTGCATATACGAAAATAGATTGCTGAGAGACCGAGAGAAAGCCCGGCTACGTAGAAGGACTTGGATGGTCTTTTTAATGGTAATAATTTTATGTTTAAGCGTGGATGTAACTAGAATTTTACTTTCTAGAGTGAAGTATTGGGCCTGGTGCAGAAAATATTAATTTGGCAATGAACGACTTTATTGCGATCTATTTTTGTTAATGTAATAAAACATTTATGCAGCATTGAAATGGCGAAATAATGTATGTAACTAAATACATAATTTAAAAGTTATACTGACAAATTAATGTTCTACATGTATACACGAAACACGAACAATTAATACACATCAAGCACACAACTTTCACATTACAATATAAATTAATACGGTCAGATTATTTCTTTAAATGAAGTGAAAAGATACGCCAGCTAAAAGATCGAGTTTTTACGCTAATGTCGATAAATTTTAGACATGCACATTAGTATTAGTACAGAAAGATTATTTACAGCAATCACATGCTAATAAAAAGTTCTTCAAGGGCCTTTAAATACGAAATCGACTACGAAAATCTAATTAGTTGATCACCAGTGTACTGGTAATATTTTTTTGTGTTGAAGACAATTACTTATATCACTTATACCTACACTTTTTAAAATATTACACATTACTATATGGGGAGTTTCACAATCAGTATTTAAACTTTTTATTTTTAAATGTCTTCTAGTGTTGTGCATTCGTAATAATTGCTTATTGGGCAGACATTTCAGACGATAATAATAAAATGATAATGGTTATGATTTTAAATTGACATGACAGAATAGGTACTTTAAAAAAATATATTCAACGCCAAGAAATCTAATTTGCTAGCCGATGTTTGAAATTAAGCCTTTTTGAATCAAGCGACATTTCATGTCTAAAATTGGGTGACAGACAGAAATAATATTTAGAGAAATAAAAAATACGCAATGTTTAATTTCTTGTCTAGTTTCTGGCATAGATTTTTTCTTCACGATTTTTTCGTGGTACATATTTCAGTTATTTAAAAGCTCTTGAATATAAATGCTCATGCGCAATCTGCACCTGCGCAATAAGATCGCGCGCGCGGTGAGCGTCGATCTGGTTCACGCGCTTGTTCTTGAGGTGATGCGGCGTGTCCCTTCGGTGGAGCCGGCCTCCGCCCCCGCCGCGCTCCTCCACATTGCTGCGCCAAGCGACCTTTCTGCTGCCGCGCTACCACCACCGTACCAATCAATTTTAAAGCTGGCTTTCTAGATGCGTGATTTTAGAGAACATCACGAATGCGCACGTATCAAAGGACCATGAGAAAGTAACGTCGAAAGCTTGAGTGCGAGAGCGGTCCGAAGTATTCCGAACATTATTGTAACAATTACAAATATTCCGAAAATGCCCGTAAAATCACGCAACATGAAAAACCTTTCAATCTTCAGTTGTTCTACAGAGCATCCGTAAAATTCCAACATAGGGTGACTTACATAAAAGTGGGTGGATTTTCCACCAATAATTTATAGTGTCCACAAGCTCTATAAATTGTTTTGTAACCCATTTTTTAATTTAAGTATAAAAAAAAATATATAAATATTTACGGATACCGCACAAAACACCCAAACGTTTTAAGTTGACGACTTGTTGTTATTTTAAAAGGATTTTACTAATTTTCACAGATCCGATTTATTTGAAATTTAGTGTACTGTCACTTCGGTGATATTCCCATGAAAAACTAACCTTGAGCTGATTTTTTACCACCAAAAAGTCTGCGGGATGCTTAATTCTTCAGAAACTTACAGCAGATATAGCGTGTTTGGGCTCATAAGAATAGTCTCAATGAGATGGTGTTAGATAAACGATTAATGAGGCCGGAAGTTACTTTAAATACTCAATTTTATATTTTTTTTAACCAAAAGCAAAATAGGCCTGCCTACCTCTTTTTTCTTTTTTTTTTAAAATAAAAATGCTGTTCATTAGCCTCGCTAAAACTAAAAAATGGCTTGATCAGTTTCAATTGTTCTCTCGATTTTTGTTTGCTTTAGTACAAGAGTGGTCTAAAAAAATATAAAGTTGAAAATTTTAAGTAACCTTCAGTTGATAGAGGGCGTTCGTAGCAGACAAAAGGAGTATTTATATACTTTCTGGGCAGACAGCTTTTATATTTTTTTTGGGTAGACCTAAGACCTAACGTTACTGGCGTGCTTTATTGTCATTTCTTTATACAATATCCTTAGAATATTAATGATTTTTTTAGGGAACGACTGTTTCGATAATATTTAGAACACGGATTAAAAGATTTCTAAACACAATTGCTGACTATCGGTAGTGGTCGTGTTTCTGTCGCCGAATTGGACGGATTAAATTACTCAATTAAACTAAATTTAATTAGCTTTACGTTGAGACAACATTTAATTTTAATGATTCTGAAGCGGCACAAAGTTTGCCGGGTCAGCTAATCTAATATAATTTTAGTTAGGTATCTAAAATATTTCGAATGAACAGCGCAATTATAGTGTGCGCAATAAGATGAAAAAAATATCTTGATTTACATACTTTAATAACATTGTTAGTCATCCAATTTAATACTCTTTATTCCAATTGAATGATTACAATCATTATCACGATGCTGAACTTTTTGCAGTAAGTTTTTTTCCGATTTAGGTAGCCATACGTAGCCCGCAGGGGTGGACGTACAAATACGGTTTCCTGGTTACGGAAAAATCGAATCGGTAGGCTCACAGAATTCCGAATGTTAATTTCTGAACAGGAAACCGGGGCAGCTTTCCTGACGTTGATCCATGTGTCTCTTTATATCTATGTCACAGTTGAATTTTTATCTCTTTTTATAACTTATAAACAAAAATGAGATAACCTAACAGGTCTAACATATAACCCCGTATTTGTAATGTCTGAAAGTGTTAAAATTGTCGTATTGTATAAATAATTGCCACGGAAATTTCAAAGGGTGTCTGACTCGCTAAAATTAAATTTAAAAACCCATCAAATTGTTGTATATTCGTTAATTTTCACAGGGCTCATTCCAAAGATAAGCAATAATACAAAGACTCATTAAATTACAATAATTTATGATCAAGTCGTCAACTTAATTTATATGTGAAGAATTGATGAATAAAATATGATTGTGTTTATTAGTTTTGTAACCTTGGAATAAAAATTCATTAAATATACCTTTTATAATTCAAAACTCAAACTTAGTGTTACTTATTATTATCCAACTATATTAAAATATTTGTTACGTGCATTAATGTTATTATTGCGGACTTTGTAAAAACGGTCACATGTGTTTTCAGCGCTGTTAAGATGGCGTTGTGCAAAGTTGATTAATCTAATTTATTACAGACTTCGCCTAGTCTTGATATACGTACAGAGCTGGGATCTAAAGACTGTGGGATAAAGATAAAGTTGTATTGTACATACAATGAAAGCTTGTATTTAATTGATCACCGTACCTAAGTGACCATTCATTCATATTGTTCGTTACGTTTCGTATGTTGAATGGTGATAAATAAAAGAAATCAACTTTCTACAGTGCCACTTTGCCAGTGCTAAAATATCCCTTATGTTATAGAGGTCTAATCAAACAGGATAGGCCGCGAAGGATCACTATTAATGTCACTTGATCCATAATCATCACCAAACATTATTTTGTTTTCTTTTACACAGTATTATACATTTTCAATATACGGCTTGATGTGACTGTATCTAAATAATAATATGACATTTACTACTTCAAAGTTTTGTTAAACTTTTGTCGCTCATATGAAAGTAAGCCCCTTGTACAAAGTCTGCAAAAATAGATATCTGCATTCGTAACTATTTGTGTCATCAAATCGCATATGATTACATACCCATCTACAGTTAATGTTGTTAGAATGAAGTATTAACCCATTATTCCCATCAAATAAAATAAAATATCAAAGACAATGGTGCAGAAACAAATAATTATTAATTCGATGGCATTAAAATAGTGTAATGTTAATATGCCCCAACTAAGCAATTACACCCAATATGTTTAAAAACTCAAATTACAATTATTCTCTTTTTACGTGTTATTATCTTCAAATGAATTTTATAGATAATCTTGTCGTGAAATACTTATGAAGAAAACGACATTTTATTTTTAGGTCTAGATAATCTGTAAAAAGAGTTTTGATATTTCTGCGCTTAAAAAATGTTTCATAGTAGACATTATGGCATATAAGTACAGAAACTTACCTCTAACTCGTCAGAGTCGTCGTTATCTTCGTTTTCTCCTTCAGAGGATTCTCTATCCGCTGCCGGTACGCGTTCACTCGGGTCTTCTTTGACTTTTTCTTGAGGAACTTGCGTGTGTAGGACACTCTGTGTGTAGAAAAATCTTGTTTAGGTAAACTTCTAATGTAAACCAGTCTGTTGCGGACAGGACTTAGCTCACCTTGCAATAGTCTATGTGTACTATAATAACGGGCATAGCTCAACCGCTGTCCAACTAGTTGAAGTGTAATAACAAAACTGCTTCTGAATTAAGGCGCGCAACATCCTCTAGTTGTTTCGTCGGGCCTAATCTTAATACCTGTCAAGTCTGGCCAATTCAAATACAAGAGTATTTGAATTGGCCACACGTAAAACGAAGGACAGTTATGGACAGTACTCCTGTTTATATGTGAATTTTAAAACTCATTGAAACATGTATTTTATTTCGTGAAAATTATGTATAGGTAGAACTTAATTTATCACTTAGCGTCAAGTTCTCAAAAAAAAACAACTAATAGATAGGTAGCACCAGAGACTGAAAAACCGCTTTAGCTGGTAAGACATAAAATTCGGATATCATTATTAACGGTTGGATACCGTTAATAATGATACCCGAATTTTGTGTCTTGTAAGGTAGCGGTTACACGCGACCGTTATATCAAAACTCCCAAACCTTAAAGATTGGGGTATGTGTATTTAATCGGATACTGATCGTGTGATAGAAGCTGAGAACGTTACGTGTAAAACCGTTTTAAAATAAGGGTACCCAACCTAAAAATAAAGGTAGGTACCGTTATTACAAGTACCTTTAAATTATGGTATACTATGAATGATGGTTTATTTGATATCTAAATTTTCGGGTGTTGTTATTAAAGGTATAAGCACAGAAAACGGTCGGGTACCGAAAAAATATTCGTTCAAAACCGTTTCATAGGGTACCTTTAACGTCTCTGGCAGCACAACTTTCAAAGTCATATTAAGTACAACTACTTCATCTTAAGTTTCTAAATAAATATATTAACTTAAAATGTAATTTAGAATCTTTCTGCGTTGTCGGTGGTAAAGGCAAAACTTAAAAGCAAAATGAATGGTGAATAGCCATATGAAATTAGGCATACGGTAATGGTTGGTTTGTTGTATCAAAATGAGTTTAAAAAGACTTACTGCCACATTATCCACAGAAGTCTGTATAGTTTCTGGTGGGGACAAGGGAAGGCCGTTGGTAGTGGGCGGCTGTTGTTGTTGTTGCTGCACGTTAGCGCCCTCTGGTGACCGTCCGAGCAACTTGTGTGCTTTGGCTTTCAGGTCTTTAGGGTGAGGCGTGTTCTGTCGCACGAACGGTGTCTAAGAGAATAATAAAATCGGTTATTGCCACTGTAAGTTCCAATAAAATTATTTTATGAGAGGTAACGGTGAATAAGTAAAAAAATTACAAGCTCATGCTTTCTAAAATAGTTTAAGTTACTAATAAAACTATAAGAATTAAATATGTGCTCAAAATTTACAAAACCATAGATTAATAAAAGGTGTTCTAGAACTACTTATTTTCTAATGAATGTGTATAATTTTAGATTCTAATAATTATGTATAATAATTATGCCCAAAACAAAAAAAGTGTAAATATTATAGTACTATTATATGAAATCTTTAAATTAAAAATTTGATGTTTTTGCTACTTTAATCCTTCTATGAAGCATAAACAAGTGATGTTATAGTCAAGCTAACTGGTGCTAAATGCAAATTCAATTTATTGTGCTGATGATATACACAATAGTTAATATGTATTATGTAAAATGTCAACATCGAGTTTATGCTTGTGTTGTACAGTTATTCATCCACATAAATATGTAGATGTAGAGTACTCCCTAGGTCCAGTAGACGGTACCTTTTAATACATTGTCTCGACCGCGAGGCCACCGAAAATAAGATAATTGCCAGTTAACCTACACCCATAATTTAATAAATGAGGCGAGAAATTTGAATCGCAGGATATGATATCACACGCAGACTCTCGCCCGCGACAGTCAGACGTCTTGTTAAAGGCTAATCTATATTAAGTGCAGTTCAAATATGGTGCGGTGTGGCATTGGGTGAAACAAATTAGTGATCTTATTACATAATTTAATAGTACAATTTGGTTTCGTGCTGACGTAATGATGGGAAATGGTCTAGCAAGCATTAAAATTCAGACTAATGTTGAGTATTCGTTGTTATAACAGGTATGTTTCCCTAATAGACATTAAACAAAGACATAGGTAATGTATGTGTAGAGAATGCATGATTTCGCGTTTAAAAGAAGAGGTTTCTAATCTATTAGGTCTACTTTCAGCGACACCAAAAATATTTCTAGATATTGGTAAATTCAAAACATTAAGAGCAAGAGGTCGATAGGCGGGTGGTGTATTTATTTGGAGTGCATTCACAATTTTTTTTCACAGATGGAATTAGATATATGCAGTTAAATGACCTTTAAGTATTTCATGAATATAGTTTTCAAAATTTTCTTCTTAGAGACACATTATTACTACATGAGTCTTAATTGTAACTTGAGCATCGTACAAGAATTCGCACTCATCAAACTTACGTCACGTCAGATAAAATAATGATGTTCTGTTTTGTTTCAGGTTTATAGCTTCACGGATTTCTTTGACAAAAAATTGCGTATTAAAGAAATCATTGAAATGGGAATTCATTAATTCTTCTCAATCGAAATTCAAGGTGTACTTATGTATTTAATATTATATATGTATCTATTTCAAATATCATTTTGTTGCTTAAATAATATGATGTTATTTTATCTATGTATCAAAATTATATTTAATTGGTGTTCATGCAATGATACCTAGGTTAATTCACTCTCCAAATCCAAATAAAATATATTTGCCTCCCTGTTATTTCACATCAATAGGAAAGGGACAGAATAGCTTTCAGAAATGTCAATTTAGTTGACATTTGGCCGATCCATAGATATTTGACTTATGAAATTTGGCATGATTTTATGTGCAAATAAATAAGGGAAAATTATTTTAAAATGTACTGACGACGGCACATCAAGTGTAACAGTTGCACTACCGCATCTAGTCAAGGTCAAACTGTTACGCTATTGGTTGTACATACACATTACGTGCGTAATTGCGTATGTCTTTTCTTGTTAAATTGTAGTGAAAGGTGAAAGATAACACTGAATTTAAATTTAACTATAGGCATTGTGCAATAATAGAATCAGGACGTGTCTATTTATTGTTTATTTTTATTATATTGTTATCAATTTATATAACTACCTACTTGTATTTTGCAGATAAGTAATTGCACCTATGATGGATTTAAGTCTGTCATCTTCCTAAGCGTCTAGATGTAAAAAATATCTAATTCCATTTCAAGTTGATTTGTCAGGTTTTTGCCATACTGAGAACGTGATTGCACTCCAAAGAATGGAACTCCGCGTACCTCCGCGAGGTTAGTAATAGAGGAGGACAGTCTTTGCAGAGAGCTCCTGCGCTGTGTGATGACCAGTTTGCGGACTACGTTAATGGGCTTCCGGAGCCCTAGCATCGACTGAGCCACAGAGAAAGGCTCCGAAGTCGTCGTGTCCTCATTTTCCTCCTGAATCGATGTCACCTTGAAACCAAACAATCACTCGAGCCACAGAAAACAAGTCTCTGTGTTGTATCTTACCCCGCTGCTATTTATAAACTTAAATATGCCTATACCTATATTATATTGTATGATAAAATAAAATACTTTCACTTTCTCATAATAAAAATCATCATTTATATTCCATGTTCACCCCATTGTCAATGCCTTCCTTACAAGCAATAATAAATCTAAGTAAGTACTTATTATGCAATATTTACAATCCCACGTCCCAACGTCCATCGTAAGTAGATACTAAATAATTAGATATTGATAATTTCATTTTTTTTAAATAGGTAAGAAATTGTATACCTACTTCATTTAACTTTACTTTAATTATTATTTACATATTGAAATGTATATTCCAAGTCAAATTAATTTTAATCTAAGTGAGGAAATGATATTGCAACTGACATATCATACAAAGAAAATAAAACATAAATACATAAAAAATAATTTATTTAAAATTAAATTGATAAATAATTACACTAAACACTGCCTTAGAAACCAATAAATAATACTGTTGATACGAGTTCATTACCTTAGTTGATACCTTAACATTCCATTAAAATATTTAAACTGAGAAACATAACTGCTTTTAAAATCAATACATTCAAAAGTTTATTTAGAAGATAAACTTTGAAAAAAATCAGATTCATAAACAAAAAAACAATAATAGAGTTTTATTCTAACGCTACAATTATAGTACTCAGAGTTAAAAAAGCTCTATGCATTGAGCATCTATCCCTCAACCTCTTGAACCAAGCACTAGTATTCCTGCACTTTTGTACAAAAATATCGCGCGTATTGTGTAAGCGTGATACTTCATATCGCCACGTGCCAGTCTGCTTATCGTTACCGTTCGTGACGCGTGCGTACTGTGATATAGGGAAAAGACAACACCATGTGCTCACCTCTCTTGTTTCTGGTACGTCTTCTGTGAACTTGACGGAGTGCGTTCGAGATGCTTCCTTTTCTTCCCAGTCCTCATTGTCAGAGTCCCGATCGCGAGATGCACTGGATTCTGTTTGGGTCATATAATATTAATAGTATTGAACGCTAACCTTAATATCAAAAGATAAGTAGTAGAGCAATTAATGTATTAGCTAACTATGACTAACTTTTCTAGACGATATGACCACCTCCCCACTTTTTTCATAAGATTTAAAGTAAGTTAAGCCCGACATCTTTTATACTTATGTGAAAAGGAAGGCATAGTGTGTCTGAGGTAAATCAGAACACTTGATTTTTGTCCAAAAAGTGAAATAATTATAATAATGGCATAGCAAATTAACAGTTATTGCTTATTATGGTAAGAATGATAATTTATTCGGCATAAAAAAATAAAATATTAACAAAAAAAAGTATACAGGAAATAACAAATTATTGCCGAAACGGACTACAGCTCAGCATATGCTACAGCCGGGGCTGTAAGGCTGGTTTTCAGTTGGCGCCGGAGTTGGTAGAATGAATGTAAGACAGTAACATAAATATTTAAGACTTGACTGACTGTAGTGGAGCCCTTTGCCTTCCATTATAGTTAAAAAGTTGGTTACCTATATTTATAAGTTTATTATGATTTAAGGGATTCCATATTTTCTTTTGGATGTGGTTGCAGATGATTGGACTCTTTATGAGCACACGTGTTCCCTTCTATCTACGATTTGAAAGTTTTATCAAACGAGTAGTGAACAATAACTTAAGAGGCCGTAGAAGGGGGAGGCGGCTAGAAAACTGTTTTACGCTTTACTAGATGTCTTTGCAGCTGAACTCTAATATCAACCTCATAAATACGAAAACTTGATTTTTATGCAGCTTAAGCTAACAGATATTTTTGGAGATTATTTAAATTCTATTGAGTATACATATTTGAGAACATAAGTTGAGACAAAACTGCTGCCCAAAATTATTTATGTCTTTCTTCTGATAATACACCAGTGACAATAAAATTATTTATCGTAATATGATTCATGTCGTGATAGATAAGATAACGACTTTTGATTCTTACTAGAATGCCTATAATCAAAATCAAACAACTCTATGTAGATGTCATCTACTATTTGTAAATATTTTTTTTTATTTTTTTATTTTTTATTTTATTTATTTATTTAGAATATATTATAGAATAACTAGATCATTAACATTCTTTATGTTTAGTTCAATAAAAAACTATTTTTAACTATGGACATACACAACATAGACAACACAAGACAACAGTAACATAACAAACACATAACAGTCATTGCAAAGATAAAAACAAACTATGTAAAAATTACTTTATCCTACCGTCTCTGTATCAGAATACCGCAAAACTATAGATAAGCACTTTTTGGAGGTAAATATTTACTTATACTGTTTATATTGTATTTAGTGCATTAAAAACTGTTCCATAAAGTAAAAGAGCAACAATGGAAGCGGTTTTTCTCACTTTCCTTATTTACAGTTGAAAAGCAAAGATTCAGTAATGCAGTACCGATTGATTAGTCTTTAGACCGTACATTTGTAAAATATTAACTAAAACATTATGCCCCATAAGGAATGGATTTATTTTCTAACGATTCTGGCATTTCACAGAATACATCAAAGTAGGTCTATTGAAATGGTTCATTAACAAAACTTTCAACATCATTACTGTTATAGGTTATTAATCTTTGCGTTTCTGGTGTTGGATATGTCGCCGCCTTCTGGTTAAAGTCGCTTAATGGATGTCTAGCCAGTTTATTAAACGCCGGCATCCAATTCAATGACTACGCCGATAGGTAATTGAACTAGACATACTTAACGTTTAATGACTTGGCGTATTGAAAGTCCGCTCAATGCCTAGGCCGATCCTCTTGTACTGAAGAGTTTGGTGTGATTGCTAAGGTTAAAGGTTTTTTTTTACGACCACTTATAACCTAAACGCTTTCGGTTATAAGTGATCATAAAAATAACATTGAACGTACCAATTACTCAAACAGTCTCACAAAAGCTCTTCGATTTAGGGTGATCTATCGAAACGTTGTTTCAGCCAAGACCGATAGGGATAGAGATATGGCTGACTCAGCGGGAGGAAAAAAGACAAAACAGCGATCGCGCGTGAAAAGTAAACGAAATACACAAATTATTTTATTAAAAAATAACCGTATGAACTACAAAAAAACGCTTCTACACGATTCTGAATATTATGATTATTTAAAGTAATTAATAGTAGACTATTTAAAGTAATTTCCTATTGAATACAAATTATCGTTCACCAATAATCTTAAGTTTTTTTGTTTATAAGAGGTCTTTTCGGAAATAAAATGTATCGAGGCAAATTCCTTTAATCGTGTTTTCGTTTTACTCGTATCTAGATAAGGATATGAAGTAACGTATATTTGATTTTCAGATTCGTAAGATCTTTCAGCAACGTATGACAATACTTATAAAAGCATTTTTTTTCAATATATCGCCTTAAACCACCTGCCTAGGCGTCCAATTGAATAGCTAATTTAACCAGACGGGTGATGTAACCTTCAGCCATCTAGTTAAACGTTATGCTCAGTGACTGGGCTAGTTGTCCTTCAGCCGTTGCATTAAATGCCGGCGTTTAATCAGCGGACTAGGCGTCCAGTTAAGTGGCTAATTTAACCAGACGGCTGCGACAGATATACATATCCGTGAACCTTACCTCTTATTCTATCTAGTTCTTGCGATTGTGAAAGATATCTGTGATCCCTGAACCAGTTGCCACTGCCGACCTCTGACGTGTGTTCCAGCTCTATTCGTGTGTAGTGTCAAAAGTGGCGTTTAGTATGTACACAGCAAAAACAAAACATTAAAGCATAGAGGCATTTACAAACCAGTACAAACCAATGGTGACATAATAAACACTAAAATAAAATAAATTTTCATCAAGTTTTTTACATTATTAGTGCTTATTCCAAACTCGTATATAGAAACTCATCGGTAATGCAATCAGTCTGTAAACGCCCTTACGACTATTTGCAATCAAACGATAAAAATGATTAGATAAAACTTTACAAGTGATAGATTTATCTAATAAAAATGTTTCTTTTCAATACCAAATTTAAAGCGAAATTCCAAACCGCGAAGTAGTCAGGCTTTTTGAGTAGATATTACTGAATTGCAAATAGTCGTTAAAAATGCAGAATAAAAACAAAAGCACAAAAAACATGTATGTCACGATCTCGCATCACAATACTGTAAAGTATAATATAATTAACTAATAGAACACAAGCCCAGAGACCTAAATTATAGTATCAAACGTAACATTCTTACTATAGATGTATAATATAGTACATAAGAACCTAAGGTGCTATAGGTATTAGTATACTCTTGATTCGGGGACTTTTCCAACCAATCCTACCCTACTTATTTCAGGTGAATTTTGTATGCATTTAAAAATATTTTACAGCCACCGTTTATTTTGCAAATCAAGCTACACTTTATTAGATATTCTGTGACTGTATACACTATTAGTTGATTTCTAGGACTGGCAACCCCGTAAAATAGAAAAAGACAGCAGACAGCTCTATATACCAATAATATTAAAAACTACATGTATTTGTAAAAATCTGAGCGACATACATCTGACACTACAACACGAGAAGCTCGAGAAACGGTTTTGTCTACACCGTAATGTCATTTTTGTGGGTAACCCGAGAAAAATGACATTACGGTGTAGACAAAACCGTTTCTCGAGCTTCTCTTGTTCCTTGTGCTACGCGTGCAGATAAAAGAGTCATATTTCACGTCTTGAAAAATGAGGAAGTAAAAAAACTGCTGTACATGGATAGAGTAGACGATAGAGTAAACAGCATTGGTAGAGTAGAGTACAAACTAAACCTGGTAGAGTAGTAGATTAAGAGCTAAACTTTAACATTAACGATAGAGTAGATAGCATTGGTAGAGTAGAGTATAAACTAAAACGGGAGTGGAGTATCGATAACTGGTAGAGTATTAAATTAAAATTCAGAGCTAAACTGGTAACATTGAAACATATGAAGAGGCAAAATTCGAATAAAGAGAAATTATGGACTTGTTCCTGAATCAAATAACTGAAATATACTATAATATAAAATAACTAACCCATAAATTCTTGGCAAATTATATTAAACTCTTTATTGCACCAAATACAAAACAACAATAAATATATACAGACTACTTACTGTATACATTGTTTTGTAGTATGCAAGGGCGCACTAATCTCTTTTATAGATAATAGTATACATCCACAGAAAAATCTTAGGGTTAATACTGTAACGTAGATGTTCTGCTCTTGGATATTTTTAAAAATAAATATGTCAAAATTTCAAAGTGATAAAATTACAACTAAGAACAATACAATACGCATTTTTTCTTGGTAAAGATCCTGAAAAATCGTTTCATCTTTATGTAACACTAACATTAGTTTTAAACATCTACTAGTGGACAAATGCGCGAACAAAACTTAATAAAGTGATGTAGTACTACATACAGTACACAAGAGTAACATTTGCACCTTATTTAGTCCAGTTTCTGCACTTGAATTGCAATTGCTACAGTTGAGACATTATCAATTTGAGGAATAAATAAAGAATATTCTACTAGCAAGAGGTTATTATTTATTGACAAATATAAAAATTCTGTTACTAGTTTACTGCTTGGATTTGCTCAAATTCCAAGAAAATTAGAAGAAAACTTAGAAGAATTAGCTATCAGTGTTATTGATATTTATACAAAAATCGTGTACCATTAAAGATATTATAGTTTGCATCGGGAGTTTGAACAAATTTTGACTAACCAACTAAGAATGCGTTTTCAAATAAATTATTAATAATATCTTTTGAAAAGTAAGTACTTGTATAAAAGTGTTAATCAATACATCTAATGCTAAGAAAACGCAACTTCGTTAGGTTCTGAAGGCTTATGAAAAATATATTTCCAAAGAACAAAACACCAAAAGCTAAAAGTCATATCTACATGTCTCATACCTGGTTGCTGTGTATAACTAAGTTGTGGCAGGAGAAAACATGTAAGAACGTTTTCTCCGGTCGTTTCGTCCCTGTCTGTTTGGAAGGTCAGAAGTGGTTGAGCTTGATTCTCTGACAACCATACGGCCTTTAACTCCAAGTTCACTAACGTATACGGTAAGTACTGTAACCTGAAAGACATTAAAAAGATCGTTAATAACACTAGTCCTATAAAACTAATGAAGCATGTTCTAACATCATAATAAATGATTAAGAATTAAATTTAAGATATTTAAGTCCTGGGCGCGATGCAAATGCCATTCAAGTGACTTTTCTAGCTACTAAACAGTGTTGGCGCAAAGTATGTATATGACGACCGGCTGGTCGAGCGGTCTGTACCCCTTGCTATACAGGCTACTCGGTCAAGAGGTCCTGGTTTCTAAAGCAGGAGGTAGGAGCAAATATTTGTATGATGAGTACGAGCATTTGTTTACGAGTCATGGATGTTTATATGTTTATTTAGTTTATTTCTAATATTTTATATACTTATTATTATCATAATTTTTCCGTTGTCTAGTATCCATAACACAAGCTCTTATTGATGCTTACTTTGGGCTAGATAATAGGTGTATGATTAATGATTAAAATCAAAATTTTTGACCTTCGATATTTCATTAAGGCAGTAAGTACGTATATCCCCTACACATGCAAGAACGATCCCCGCCTATGAAACTTGCGTCGCGATAAACAGGAAATAAAAATGTATAAAGTTGGGTCTTAAAATCGTTATAGTAAATAAAGCTGAAATGTTTTAGCATTTCTATGAACTAATATAGCATATAACCCATGTTTTAATTTACTGTCCTATTGTAGTCACCACCCTGTATAAAGACTAAGCCTTATACTATAACGAATTTAAGAAACAATTTTATACACTTAGGTAATAGCCTGTTGCCTGCCGAAACCACCGCGACCCAAGTTTCATAGGCAGGGATCTTTCTTACATGTATAGGGGACATACATAGAGAACGAGAAACTGGCCGTCACAGGCTCTTGCTCTAGAAGATTAATTAATCATAATCCAATTTGAATTTATTAAGAGTATTAATCGTAATAATTAATTTGATTATTTGATTAATTATATAAAAATTTTTTGATTAATATATTTTTTCAAAATAGGTTTTCTGTGTAGTTTTTTTTTAGTTTTAGTAAAAAAGAACCAAAATAACTCAAAAAATCAATAAATAAATGAGGATAATTAATAAAAATTATTTAAGAAATCTGTGTCATTATTTTTCATTATTTCTTTTACAATGTCAACATTTATGTTGTGGATATTCCAACCATCCGCACAAAGCATTTCGCCAAGTCCTTTCTAATACGAACTGCAAAGGGGTGGAAATCTCTGCCTGCCAATCTGTTTCCCGAAACATACAATTTGGACGTCTTTAAGGCTAGAGGGAATAGGCACCTTCTAGGTAAGCATGTATCATCGTAGGCCCACATGTCACTACTTAACATCAGCCCGCCTAGCATGACCACCGAAACGCGATATGATAAAGCCATTTATCGCTTCGAACTGTCAAAAATCATTGGATATAACCGCCATCTTGAAATTTTATCGAAACTGCGAACATGTATATATACAATTCAAGTTCGCAGTTTCGATAAAATTTCAATTTCATAAATAGCTTTATCATATCGTATCGTATCGCGTTTCGGTGGTCATGCTAGGCGGGCAGGTGTGATTGTGGTCAAATGTTTGCCTATAATGTATAAAAAAAATGTATTAGTTTATAATAAAGTTTATGAATTAATGATTATTAAATAATCATTAAAGTTAAAAATCATGATTAAGATTACTTTTTCATCGTGATTATTTCAATCATTATTAATTTAAACTCAATCAAATTAATTTATTAATGCCAACATTGATACTGAGCTACAGAAGAATCGGGAAAACAATATGAGCTTCTTCTGATCTTTCTGTTTTTACGCTATAAACTAAAACATTATATTTCAACAACTGAATGAGTTTTCTAACAAATATGTACCGACGATTCGGTTCAGTCAGGCATTGCTTTAGAATATTCACAACAATCACCCGGATTTTGAAAGGTTGCGGGTTCGCATCCCACCCCAGGACATGTCCTTTTTCCAGTATAAGTATTTTATTAAGGTATCATTTTAATAAATACGCCAAATTACTAGCGAGGCAATTTAACAATGCAAGGGTAAGGTAAAGGTAGTCTATAAAACTTTTGTTGACGTAAACAACTTTGATTGGGTAAACTTCCAAGAAATGAGTGGATATTTTACCTCATCGCAATTCAGTAGAAATTTGCGGTACCTATTAAAATATGTTTTGTGTACTTTAGTAAAATACATCTAATAGAATTTTACGAAAGGAAGCGATTGGAATTATGATATTTTCTATTTTAATTATCCACCTTCAAGAATATTGTAGCCAAATTAAATTACGCTTGAGTGTTGTCGTCCTACGAAAAGGTCACTACAGACACCCCACAGCACGGGAACAAACACTTCCTCTTGATTGAACACGTTACTGTGACAAGGCCTTACAGTGTGACGTGGGACACGGTTTATTAAAAAAAGGTCCACGCGTCGTCAAAAAAAAATATTTAAAATAATTATTACATTTGGGTAGGTAAGAGTAATGTGTTTTGTCAGTAGTCAAGCATCAAATTTCAGACACCATTATAATTGTTATTTCAAACACAATGTTTCAATTGTCATAGATAACCGGGAGTCTATCGCGGCTTAACAGATTAATTGGGTACCGATTAGGTACCGCTTGGTATTTAGCGGGTCGTATAGTTACATAAGATACTTTCAAAATTTGTAACAAGAAAACGAAAAATATAAAATGATACAAGTATAAGATTAAACTTGAAGTACCATACTCCATATTTCTATTATAAGGATGTTTCTGTTTATAATGTCGTGTTTATTTCAAAACACATTTATTTACAATAACCCACAAATGGTATACTTATCATTAAATTAACAACTCTTTTCCTGTTGCTATCATGTTCTTTCGTGTGTTGAATGTACCTAATTCAAAAAGATCTCAACATGTAATTTGCGAAACAATAGTAAGTATTGTTAGCAGTTACCTGTTTCCACTAACGTCCAAAACATGTAGCGATTTACAATTCCCTAGTTCGTTCGGCAGTCTTGTTAGTTTGTTGTCCCTTAAACTTAGCACCCCCAATAACATCATATTCCCAACGTCTATCGGTATATCACCCAAGGAGTTTCTATCTACATTCAGTACTGTCAACTCATTGAGATTCCCTATTGATTTAGGCAGCTCCATTAAAAAATTCTCCGTTAATATAAGCTCTTGTAGATTTGTACACCTGAAAAATCAATACAGAGCGATTAGTGCTGTAAATACAGTAAGAAGAAACAAACGCACTAAAATAAATCATAATTCAATTGTCACTAACCTTCCTACATTATCATTTAACGTATGTAATCTATTTTGGTCCAACTTCAATATAGCTAACTTGGATAAATCTCCTATACCGTTTGGTACGGTTTCCAACATATTTTGTGACAGGTGCAGATCGGTTAGCGATGATAGTCCCCCTATGTCTTCTGGAAGTTTCTCCAGTTTATTTTCACTGACATCCAGACATGTGAGTGCTTTGAGGTTACCAATTTCTGGGGGTAAGTGTTGCAGTTTGTTGTGGTCTAACCATAATTCTTCTAAAGCAGGTAACTCACCGATGAAACCAGGCTGTAAAGATTCAGTTTTATAAAATATTATTAAATTAGTTTCAATTTAATTGAATAAAATTAATCAATTAAATGAAATTAAATATAAATAATTCATACCAATTCCTCGATCTCATTGTCGCCCAAGTCAAGTCTCTCTAATTTCGTCAGGTTTTTTAGGGACTCTGGCAACGACTTGAGTAGATTTTCTCTTAACTCCAATGACTGTAGCGACACCAAGCTGAAAAGATAAAAAAATATTTTAATCAGAAACTAAAATGAATGAATATGAAATTGCTGATTTGTTTAAACGAAATTAGGAAAATCGATATTCCCACACAAAACGTTTTTTGCAAATGACTGAATAGATTTTTATGCCATTGCCAACTATGTATAGTTAAATGGTAAAAAATATGCACTCCGTATCTATTTCAATTAACCTAGTTGAAGTAGTTAAAAGGACGGCACTTTGAACGTGTTGTTTCAATGACTTCCCTCTGTAATAATTATGCACTTGTAATACCATTTTTTAAATCTTAAAGGAATATACTTTAATTACTGATACAATAAAATTTTAAGTAAGAAAAATATAACTATAGGTACAAGTTACAAACAGATTAAAATGTGAGAAAATAACGGCAACTTAGGTAAATACCTATTTATAAATCATATCATTTATTTAAAAATGGACGTAACCTTCACTGACTGTGACATAATAATTTGATGAGACAACTCAACGAGACGGAAACACAATAGAATTACAGCGAGAGACAACAACCTCCCATAACCGCCCAATGCATTTGTGCAAGGTGACTTTATATGAAAAATAAATGTCATCACCACATATAAAGACATGGTCATAAAATAGATCCAAAAATATTGATCACAGGAGTTTATCGTATAAGCATGACTTATGATGATCCTGTCTTTATCCAGAAGTGTTGGCCGCATTGCATATAGAAGAAAGTAAGCGGCCACAGTATTTTCTAAAATAATCTAATAAATTGTATATAATGTCGAAGTCTCGATAGCGATACAGTGACTAGCAATGAATCCGACGAATGTATTGATTTAAATGAGATTAACCTCGTGATGGTATCGATCGATAGTACAATCAATTATTTAAAAGCAAGTTATCAGGAAGTATTTATGTAAACATTGCATCTTATCGCGAACTGCAACAATACCTACATTTTTTTTTTCTCTCTTACCCAAATGTATAAATATGAATCAATAAACCATTGTGCATAATGCATATTACAATAATTTTACCAAAAATCAGTTCCAATCGACATTTACTATTATAACTTAATATTAAACGTTAATCAAATTAACTGAGCATAGAGAAATGAATTTTATAATAATAAGATAAGTTATGATATTAAGTTAATGCATGACGTAGAATATAAGTAACTAGCGACCCGCCCCGGCTTTGCACGGGTGCAATGCTTATGTAAATATTATGCATGTATTATACATATAAACTTTCCTTAAGAATCACTCTATCTATTAAAAAAAACCGCATCAAAATCCGTTGCGTAGTTATAAAGATCTAAGCATATATAGGGACAGACAGACGGCGGATAGCGACTTTGTTTTATACTATGTAGTGATATATTTGCTACATCTGTTCAGTTTTATACTTAATCACATTTACTTACACTGTTTATGATAAATAAGATGTTTCAAGTACCTAAATATGCAATTAATGGAATTTTTATAGACAAACTTAACGACAATGTTATTTTACTGCAACGGGTGTGACCGTAATACCTTAATCATTTTAAAACAGGTTTTACGTCACCATCCATCCAATAGGCGACACAAAATTATCCTGTTAGGAATGCGACGTCGAAACAGCATGCAGAAAATCAGGTTTCTTACTACGGCTAGATGTATAAGTAATTTTGTTTGGAATAGTTTGGATAAACATACGATAAGCTTCAAAATTTCATAATTTTATCTCCAGTGGAAATTCTCGCTTCGTTCACTTGGCTCGCGCGGGCGGTTCAGGCTGGGACTGAAAAACCGCTCTATCCGGTAACACAAAATTCGGGTATCATTAATAACTCAATTTAAAGAAAACCTACATCAATACACAAAATGAATGGCTGTATATTGTATTGTAACAATCAAGATTATTTTATATGTCATACGTTGAAATAAATTGTTACATTTTTAGGTACTTGAAAACACAACAGATTTACGTATAAATTGGTAGGTATAGTAAAGCAATAATTATGATGATTTAGTTAGCGAATATTTTTTATTTATCTATTTGAGCAGTGAAATATATTGTTTACTGATAACACAAACTAAACATGCCTCACGTTTAGAGCCTTGAAGCCGCATTCCAAAGCAGATGTCAAAGTACTTAGGATTGGTTCAGTCTATACACAATCCATTGCGATGAATCATTCCACATGAGTACCTGCTTAGGTCATCGATACGCATCATAAGTTAGTATTATGTTAAGTGGGTGATTTCTATAAACATTTCACTCGTAAAAATATTTAAAAAGTACATATGTACACACGACACCACGTCAAGCTCAAGTATAACAGTTGCACTACGAATTTCGCCTATATTTCCCGCAGTAAGGGCGGTCTCAAGATCAAACTGTTAGGTTTGATGTGCTGTCGACTGTACACTAAAATAGTTCGCAATAACCACCAAATATGTGTCTAAAGTTTAGTAGGTAAAAATAGGTTTACTAGCTTTGTGCAGTAGATTCTGATAGAATAATAATTAGAAAATTAAAAATTATCTAACACCATCTCAATAAGACTATTCATAAGAGCCCAAACACGCTATATCTGCTGTAAGTTCCTAAAGAATTAAGCATTTCGCAGACTTTTTCATGATATAGGATCAACTCAAGGTTAGTATGTTATGGGAATGTCACCGAAGTGACAGTACACCAAATTTGAAATCAATCTGTAAAAGTTAGTAAAATCCTATTATCATGTAGAAAATGATAGCTAAGAACCATCGTAGTCACATCAGCTTTCAAACAAAAAAAAACCGAATCAAAATCGGTACATTCGTTTAGGCGCTACGATGCCACAACAGACAGACACACAGATACACGGACAGACACGTCAAAGTTATAATACCCCTCTTTTTTCGTCGGGGGTTAAAAAGGTCATGTTTCATAACCGGCCAGGTGTACACCATGGGAAAAAACCGGAAAAATCTCCTGAATCCGTGAAAAATACTACTATATCGTTTTCATGCTTCGTCACTATGGCAATATGGCGGGCGACATAGAAGTCAACTAAACGTCACCAAAGTGACATAAGCGCCATGATGAATTTTTGGCTGTGTTGCAGTTTTTTCTATAGAAATTTTTGTTTAGTACCACGCAACAAACCAAATAAAAGAAAATGGACAGTTGAATACTGTTCTGCGTATTATTTTTCAGTATACTGTACCGGCCGGCTCTCCATACATTTTTGAAACATCTCTTGTATTAACCCCCGACGAAAAAAGAGGGGTGTTATAAGTTTGATGTGTCTGCGTGTGTATCTGTGTGTCTGTCTGTGGCATCGTAGCGCCTAAACGAATGGACCGATTTTAATTCGTTTTTTTTTGTTTGAAAGCTGATGTGCCTACGATGGTTCTTAGCTATAATATATTAAGATCAGTTCAGGCGTTTGATGACTATCAGCTCATTTGCTACATGATAATAGGGTTTCCTAACTTTTACACATCCGATTGATTCGAAATTTGGTGTACTGTCATACACCAAATTTCGAATCATTTGGTGTATGACAGTACATATTTGACATACTATCCTTGAGCTGATCCTATACCATCAAAAAGTCTGCGAAATGCTTAATTCTTCAAAAAATTACAGCAGATATAGCGTGATTGGGCTCTTATGAATAGTCTCAATGAGATGGTGTTACATAGATGATTAATGACGCCGGAGGTTACTTAAAATTTTTAATTTTGTATTTTATCATTTTTGAATTACCTATTAAGATTTAATGAGATATAAGAAAAGGTGACGTGGAAACATATTTAATAATAAAAACCGACACTTTGGATTATTGTGACCGCATGATATCTAGCGTGAGTGCACGCGACTGGGGTTCATTCTAATATAATTTTAATAAGGTGAGAAAAATTCTCGGTGAACCTTATTGAAATACTCCCGCAGGTGTAGACAGAGAATGAGAAAGACGTACGAAACACAACTCAACAGTATGATTTCAAACTAGCATAACTACATATATTTTTTTTTTATTTTTTTTTTTATACACTCATACCTATTATTTAGCCCAAAGTAAGCATCATTAAGAGCTTGTGTTATGGATACTAAATAACGGAGAAATAATGATAATAATATGTATATAAATATTAGAAATATACTAAATAAACATCCATGACTCGTAAACAAATGCTCGTACTCATCATACAAACATTTGTTCCTACCGGGATTCGAACCCGGGACCTCATGACCGAGTAGCCTGGGGTATAGACCACTCGGCCATACGGTCGTCATATTGGTATGGTTGATATGTATTGATTATTGGTATGTAATGTAACTGTCGCCGCCATCTGGTTGAAATCGCCCCTTAATTGGATAGCCCGTTGATCAAACGCCGGCATCCAAATGTCTAGGCCGATAGTTAATTGACCTAGCTAGACACATTCAACGTTTAACAACATAGCGTATTGAAAATCCGCTCAATAAGATTCCTAGGCGGATCGTCTTGTACCGAGTTTGTGTGTGATTGGAAGGTTCAAGGTTTTTTTATGAACACTTATAACGAAAACTATTTCAGTTATAGTGAACATGAAAAATAAGCTCGAACCTACTAATCACTCAAACAGTCACACAAAAACTCTTCGATTTCAATGACCTGCCTAGGCGTCTGGTTAAGACGATGGCTGCGACATAAGCACCAACCCGCATTGGGCGGGAATCGAACCCGCGTGTCCTGGGGCCGGACCCGGATTCTTGATTTGTAATTGTCACAATAAAGTAGGCGTTAAATAAATCAAATATTAGGTTGGGGAAAAAGTCTGTTCGCATTATAGTATGTATGAACTTGTAATAAAATCTCTATGGCTGTACTATTTGTATCTGGCTGGTTTTGGTATCATTAAAAGTTTAGATTTTAAAAACGATAATTCCAAATTCAAATTAGGAAAATGTGTGTTTTTCATTTGTTTTTCGTACTGTCAAGATGAGTGAATCTAATGAAGAAATTCGATACATTTTAAAATTTTACTACAAAAAAAGGTAAAAATGGAACGCAAGCCGCGAAAAAAAATGTGATGTTTATGGACCTAGTGCAGTGTCTGTGACAGTAGCACAAATTTGGTTTAGGCGTTTTCAATCCGGAAATTTTGATGTCAAAGATGCACGTCGCTCTGGTCGCACTATTACGGATGAAATTGATGCCATTTTTGAAAAACTGGAGCAAGATCGGCATATCAGTAGTTACGACGTAGCTGAAGAACTGGGAATTGACCAGAAAACAGTTTTAGCGCATTTAAAAAAAATGGGTACACAAAAAAGCTCGATATTTGGGTACCCCACGAGCACACTGAAAGAAACCCTAATGAACCGTGTACTCATTTGTGATTCTTTATTACGACGTAATGAAACCGAACCATTTTTGAAGAAGCTGATAATTGGTGATGAAAAGTGGATTACGTACGACAAGAACGTGCGAAAAAGGTCGTGGTCAAAGGCCGGTCAGGCTTCACAGACTGTGGCGAAACCCGGGTGAACTCGCAACAAGGTGATGCTGTGTGTGTGTGTGTGTGTGTGTGTGTGTGTGTGGTGAGATTAAAGCAAGAAGTTGAGAGAAAGCGGCCGGAATTAATCAACAGAAGGGGTGTTTCATCATGATAACGCTAGACCTGACACATCTTTAGCCACTCAAAAAAAAATTAAGAGAGTTTGGCTGGGAGGTGTTAATGCATCCGCCGTATAGTCCGGACCTTGCACCTTCAGAATTCCACCTGTTTCGCTCTCTTCAGAATTCTCTAGGCAGTGTCAGGTTAACATAGCGAGAGAACTGCCAAAACCACTTGTACGGTATTTTGATCAGAAGCCCCTAAATTTCTATAGCAATGGGATCATGACCCTACCTACAAGATGGCAAAAAGTTATCGAACAAAATGGTACCTACATACTTTAGTTAAATGTAAATAAACTATATTAAAAAATGTTTTGAATTTTCTTAAAAAATGCGAAGAAACTTTCCCCAACCTATTATTTAAATGTGATTAAAATGGCTTTCTAATCATTACTGAAAGTTTCACAATGCTTGTAAAAGTATTCTTCCGGATCACTAGAGATGTTAACTTTAATGAGTGGTGAGATTAAACGTTACTTTAAAAATGTTAAAAAAGTAAGAAAGCGGTGAAAAAATTGGTAAGTTACACCTAGTGCTTCGGTGGCGTAGCGGTTATCGCGTCTGTTCGGACCTTAGGAGACGCGGGTTCGATTCCCGACTGGAGCATACAATTATGTCATCGCTTTCTTTGTTTATTTGTAATTTTTATAATAAAGTAGGCGTTACAAACGGATTAAATCAAATATTTAAATGTAAATATACTATATTTTTGTCAATTATTTTTTTAATAAATGAATTGCGGTTTTCATTTTGATTTTAAGAATACATGATTAATTTTTAGCAATGATATACAATAAAATATAAATTATTTTTCTGACACTTAATATTTGTTTATCGAAAATAGTATGCTCGTACAATAGTAGACTCGTAAGATTTGAAAAAGACTTCCGCTTTCCATCCACTACTTACCGCGTCCCATCCGGTGGTGTTAAGTGTTTTGGTTTGTATAAAAAATTCAATAATACTAATTTTGAATTTTTATATTATAGGTATATTAAAATTATATATTTGTAATGAAGCTTTTAATTTCAGCACTTATTATCTTATTTAACCTGTCAAGGCATCATATTCCAGATACAACTGATTTTTCAATTGTCATAGGCCTCCAGAGGTATAACACCGTTTGAGAGATTACTTAATAGAGTACTCATAGTGGTTCACATTAGGTACTACACAGACCAATTACCTTTGTGGAGCAATGAAAATAAACATTCCTCTATGTGTTCCATGCCGGCCGGTACGTAATGTTTGTCGATACGTCTATAAAAGGCACACCCCTGGGCAAGCAGACTGTAACTTTCCAGTGAAACTTTCGCTTTCACGTTTAAGCATAGGTATACATATAGAGCATTGTGTAAAGCTTGTCAATGGATAAAGCCCCTCTCTATGGTATACCTAAATCAAGACTACACTTATTTAACTCTCGCTATCGTAATTCGTGAAATGAACGTACAATACCGATACCGCTGAATAAAAGCAGCTCATTACGTAACCAACAGCGAAGTGGCAGCGAACGACTTGAGTTATTAGAGCAAATTGATCAACAGATTGTCAATTGAATTTAATATCCCAAACACTTGGACATGTTTTCATTCCAGAACGAATCGAGATAATAATATTTCCTGATATAAAATACAACTTATTCGAGTTTGCTTAAATAAAATGCTGTTTACTCATTTTGTGTACAGTCGGCAGCACGTCAACCGTAACAGTTTGTCCTTGAACCTAGAGCGCAACGCACAGAAAATTTGTGAGCAAAGGATAAACATATGTCTCTCAGCGCCTCTTTCTAACGTCTCTCTCTCAAGTACTCTGTACCTACAATACTCGCAGTTGGCCTTGAACGCGAGCGCGACGACTATTAAAATTTGTATTTCTTCGATATAGCCTCCGACGAAATATGTGTAGGTTTATAGGTAGCTATAGCTACAACAGCTAGCTATGTACGCGGTCTACTCTCTTCGCTTCGTTGTTTGAACTTGATTTAAAATTAAAGTACGGCTGAGACTATTGCTTTAATTTAATAAAACAAAAAGTTTTCTACATATAATGGCTAGTTAAGATATTTTATTTACCTACCTATTTACCAATGATGCTCAGCGTACCTAGTTATTTCAATCAACTAATATTATACCTATTAAAATACAGGCTTCATTATTTATTCATTGTTATTAACTTAAAAAATATTTCTATTGTCGGGTCATTATTATGGTCCATTGTTATGGAGAGAAATGAAAATAAACATTTACTTAGGTTTGTTTTTCTACATTTATTTAATGTTAAAAAACAAAAGCAAAACATTTATAATGTTCAACTCCTATTATCATACCTGTAACTACTACTCATTCTCAATATTATAAAGATCTAACATTCTACTCTTCAAATGTGAATATGAATTAACAATTTTGAAGAAAAGTAATATTAGACCTAGCACAACTACAACACACAAAATCTTATTGAATTTTAGTGTTAAAAATAAATTCTTAACAAACAATAATATTTGAGATTTGAACTGGGTTCCCCAAGACTGAAAACAAGTATGTAACGCAATCAACCAGGGATGTTTGTAACTTTGTTTCGAATTTATTTAATGTATTTTACAAGATACAGTGATGTGTGAAGCAAGCAATTTTGAAGCTTAATTACATGACGCTAAAGTTGAAATTGTGTTAAATGTATAAAATTATAATGATTTGTTGGTGTAAATCACTAACTATCAACTACTAATACTTGAATAAATTTTCAAATGTATGTGAAGTAGGTATGATAGATAGGTCTTTGTGATTTGTTTTTTTCTAATATACTTACTTATGTAGGATCTAAATCCTTTTCTATTTAAGTTAATTACAATACCATACGACATAACAATATATGGTGCAATGCGGTTACGTCTTCAATGGAATCTCGACCTTATTTCAGATACCTTAGGTCGATTATTAATTATCAAGGTATGGCTCATGATATTTAGATCAATAGGTAAGGTTAGTTATAGTCCTACGATCATAGATTAGAGATAATATATCTTATGATGGTCTGTCTAAGGATAAGGATAGAGCAGTCGATCAGTTTGTAAAAGAATTGTGTAAAGTCGGGGGTTATACCTAGTTTAAATACATTTCAAAATTTATAGTTACTAGTCTTTAAGTTTTAGCCATAAGTAAACGCTTAAAAAACTGAAAGATTATCACTTAGATTAATTGTTTATATCTAAGGAATATCTATAATAACTTTAAAGGATTCAGTTAAATCCTCTATAGCTCAGTGGTTAGGGCAGTCATTCGAATTGTGAAAGGTCACGGGTTCGGACCGCCGAGCACCCGTAGAAGGTAGAACGGACCGTGGACAAAACCACCTTGTTCCACCACCTCTGTCCACATACTAAGAGACAAATAATGTGTTTTATTGTTTTATTTCTCTCTGACGAAGAGAGAGAGACCATCTTATTGTTTCCCCGGGAGTTTGCCATGCTATGAGCGCGGGGGGCAGACATTTTTTCTAGTTGAAATATTTTTCACACAATTTTATGTTGTCTTTTTCAGGATAATCATACTTACCTACTTAGGATCGATTTGTAATTTAAAGATTGAAAATTATTCTCATGTCTAGGCAGTGCAGGACCGATCTGTTTGGAGGTCCTTGCCCAATTGCTTATGCTCAGTAGTGGGTATCTCTTAACTGACGTGATGATTATAATGTGTAGGGTTTTTTAAATTAATAATTAAAATAAAATAATAGTAGGGAATTAATAGTGTAGTGGATTCAAATTTTAATACAAGTTTTTTAAGCTAAGGAGGAGGAGCTTGGTGGCGTATTGGTGTGAGCGCTTGGTTTCGATACGAAAAACAAAGCCACTTTCACCATGGTCGATCCTAGGATGGGTAAATCAAGTTTGTTATCTCGAGCTGCTCCGTGCTTCGCATGTTAAGCTGTTGCTCCTGCAACCGCTTTAACCCACCACCCCGCATTGGGCCAGCGTGGTAGTGTTATGGCCCAAACTCCTCATGTGTTTCTCCCATGTAAGGCCTGTGCCCAGCAGTGGGACGTATATAGGCTGGTGTTGATGATGATGATGATGGTGCAAAGAAGCTATTAAGTAGACACACAGACAGACAGGTAGACTGATCGGACTGATGCTACACCCCATGAGCACGCATGAGATCTGGCGACCTCACTTACACCAGAAACACTTAGTTTTAAAATATTCTGCAATGCTATAATATTCAAGGTGATAATAACAAATTCCAAAACTGTATATAGTTTTATAGGTTGTTAATATGACTAGTTTAAGAAGCTAACAGCTTTGTTCAATGAGTATCTAATCAAAGAGACTCAACAATAATTCCTAGACACTGGTCGCTACTAGTTCTTCTATGACACTGATCTCAAATTATAGTGATAAATAACTAAAAGTAGCATTATAAAACTGAAATTACAGGTGAAAAGGTGAAGTGCTGTCTCTTGAATGAAAAACATTTGGATTAGTAATTTTATAAGTCATAAGTTGCAATTCAAATTGCATTATGATTTAGCCAAATACTTCATTGACATTCTGAAACTGCTACTTGGATCTACTTCTCTGAGATAAACTGATATTGATGATGATTGATGACAGTAAAATTACTTAAGAATACATTTTTTTTTGGACAAAACTAAAAACCAATTGTTTCTGCAATCCATGGCTTGACAGAAATAAGAAATTCTTTATTTGAGCAGGTCTAATTGGGAATGTGTAAGAAATAAGAAACAGAGTCAAAATTGATTTAACATGTTTATTGAATAATTAACAATATTAAAATAAAATTTTAATTAACTCTCAGCCTCGTCTTATTGAAATATCACTTAAGTAAGAGTGCACCAAATTTGAAAAAAATCTGATCTGTGAAAGATTATCATCAAACGCCTGAACAGATCTTTATAATTCAAAGCTAAGAACCATCTTGACCACATTAACTTTCTAACAAAAAAAAATGCATCAAAATCTGTCAGTGCTAGCTACGATGGCACAGACAAACTTACAGATACAAAGACAGACACATCAAACTTAAAATGCCCCTCTTTTAGGGTCGGGGGTCATAAAAACTAAAAAGAGTAATTTTATGAATAACTTAGGTGCTAACAATATGCAGTTAAGTAGGTAGGTAGATATTAGTATTTTTAGCACCATTTTACCTCCCTTATTCTTTTCTATAATTATTTAATGAAATCCAAAATTATATGTAGAACATCACAACTTTCAGAGATCTCTTTTAATTAAAGAGTTATGCAAATTTTTGTTTCATGCTAGTAATTTATTCATCTGTCAAGCGGCATTATCCCTCTGGAGTGTTAAGACAATTGAAAAATCAGTTGTGTCTGGAAACTCTGGAATCTGATACTTGACAGGTATTCAAAAACCATTCCTGTGATGTGAGAAATATTACTACTTAACCTATAAAATTGCCTAAATTAAATTTTGAACACCATTCTAAATCAAATAACCATTGCAATGAGAAGTAAGTGAATTTAAATAATATTAAACAACAAAAGTAATAGGAGAAAATATGTTAGAAGACTGTTAGGTTTAGAAGGGTTAAGAAAATAATGTTCTGGGTGAATTAACACCATTGCTCTTTGAAATTATATCAATCTCTTATCATAAAAATCACATATATAATTAGATAGCCTTACTATTACATTTGAATTTACAGGTCATGAAAGTTACACTAATATCATGTAGGAACTTGGAACACTGCTATTGCTGAACAATTATGAACATGTGAATATTACAGTTGTCCAGGCAGAGATAGGTATAGGTACCTATAGGGACAACTCTTCCTAACCTACTTTGTAATGTGGTGGTGTTATAAGTATTTTTACCAGGCCCTGTTGATCTTATCACCCCAGGAAACAAAAACTAATGTAATTATGACTCTGGTTGCTTATGTATTGATTTAAAGTGCTCACTATTGCTAAGCCAAAATGTTGAACTAAGTATCTTAAAAAAATATCTTCAATAACCTTTCATTTTTTTCGAAGTCAGTCATTAAATTATAAACTGAAACTTACCCTAACCTCTATGTGGTGGTCATATATATACTTTTTGTAAAAATATTATTTATGTCTGAAGCTTTTAGTTAAATAAATTTTGACACTGGCATCCACTCAACAATAGAATATCTCTTGTCTGGTTTGTGGTTACTTATTTATTTCACTGACATAGGTATGGAATTCACTAATAACAAGAATTATGTGAACAAATACACCACACATCAACACACTATCTTGTAGCCTCTACCAACAGCCTGGATCTTCATCTCATATTTAAAAACCAAAAATATATGGTCCGCCACCTGCAAAGTAGTATTTGTTTTATTATGTGTACCTGTTCGTCTTTGAGTCTGATTGAGTCTTTCAGAATATCAGCTACTTAATTAAAGATGTTTTTACAAAACATTATAGTAGGTGGAATCATTTTACAAATATGATTAGTTGGTATATTTAGACCAAATAATGAAACTAATTAACTTATCAAGGTTATGCAAGGTTATAAGTTAATTAGTTTAGCAAGGAAGTCTCCAAATACTCCTTATACTTTTCATTTTGTTAGAAGTTGAAGAAAATCAAATGACATTGACCAAATCCTGTTTCGTATAGGTAAAAAATAAATGAAGCAAAATACTTTTATACACATGGCGGTCATTTGAAAAACAAGAAGAAAAGTGCAGTTTATTTAAAATATAGGTTGGTGTGTCCTGTTCTCATAAAAACAGTAGAACAAAATTCTAACTTACAGATATTTGGTCGGATTTTCATATAATTAACTACCCATTTGTGTAGTGCTACTATTTTATTTTCATTCCATCCAAGTGCGTGGCCATTTCGTATATTACTTATTTTTTTCAAAGAAACTAACATTTATCTACAAATAAATTAAACAAGAAAAGTCAATGTTGATTTGGTTATTTCGTATTCAATAGTTTGAACCCTTATTATTAGGTAGCCACATACAATTCAGGTCTCAATACAAAATGGACATTCTATTTCTATACTCAACTTTTAAATACCACAGATACAAAAAAAAATCTTCTAAACTTGAGCCCCAACTTCATACTTAAAAAATGCGATGTCATAGAAATTAGACTAAACTGCGCGTACAAATAGCGTTAGCTCAAACAATTCGACCAATTTTAACCAATAAACGCTCGAAGCATTCTGACAAGCTCTGCTATTGGTCAGATTCTAAAAGATGGTGGAAGTTGAACCAATAGCGAAGAGGGTGTGCTTTCTTTCTAATAGCTATACATAGCGTTTACCAGGGTTATATATACTGTTACGCTTGATGTGCTGCCGACTGTACATTTGTTACGATCACTCATAATAAGATATTTATTATGTAAATGTATGTCTATGGTTTTGTTATTTGTTAATATTTATAAACTAATTTATTTCCCAAATAAATTCCCAAAAAATGTGTATGTCTGAATATATACCATAATATTATACCTATGATTTTGGCAGTGATATATGCTGACTAGTCTGAAGTTAAATAACTTTGATTCGCCTTGGAATTCCAAATTTGTAGTGGCAAAGAACACGCCTTTTAACTATTCCCATCCCCAGGAATTCTGCAGCAAAGCATCAATGAACTTTTGATAAAATGGTATTAATGGCAAATTGCTATTATTTAAAAATATATAATTTATTAAAATTATTGTTTTCTACACAAAACAGCAACTTTATTTTTTTATACCACTAAGGTGCCAATCAAGCATACCGTCCACCTGGTGGTTAGTGGTTACCGTAGCCTATGGACGCTTGCCACACCAGGGGTATTACTTGCGCGTAGGACCAATATAATTTTATTACTTGAAGGTTAAAATAGCAAATTTAATATAAATGAATGCTTCTACACATTATTTAGTAGGTTGAAGTTTAAATTTTGGCTAAAAACAACACTAATTATATTTATTCTGCCTTTTTATAACATTCTAAGTTTTTACCTTCATCAGAGATATCAAAAAGATCTGGCTCTACGTTTTAAATTTAGTCATCGTGATTTATAATATAGATCGAGATGTTTTAAATGTAATACAATATCTGGTTTGGTTAAAGATTTCTAATTCATATAATTATCAAAAAAATTAAATCTGCAAAGTAATGGTTACAAATAATAGGTAAACAACAATAGTTAGAAAACAAGTTCTGACTCTGAGGAATTTTAGAGGAAAACTGAGAACATATCTAATGAACAAACAAGCTATATGCAGCAGGTAAATAACAAGAAAACTGATACGTTTAAAATATAGTATAGTTGTGTACTACAAACCTTACAATTTACGGCTTTACACTGCTTTAGACTGACCTGCCGAAGTCGCTAGGAAGACTGGTGAGAGACATATCATTGAGGCCGAGGACGGTAAGCGCCCTTAGCTGACTGAAGCCAGCCGGCAACCGCGGGATAGGGTTGCTACTGAAGTCGGCAATTTGGAGTGCCCGCAGTTTCTTGATATCTTCTGGGATGTCGGGTATATCTGCGAACAAATTGCATGTTTAGCTGATGTTAAACTTCACTAATTATTAGGGTACTTGGTCAGTTTTGTACTGCTGTGTGTATCTGCTGTGGTAAAATAAATCGGCAGGAATGCATTTGATTTTTTGGATTTAAGAGCTGTAGTTACATAATAAGTTGATATTTCAGTATTACGAGTACACAATGACTTTGAACGGCTGAAAAAGGAGAAAACCTATTTATTTACGAGTTGTTACTGTAGTCGTAACTACAGTAACAACTCGTAAATAAAGTCGGTAGTGTGTCGTCACAAATAACCCAGACGAGGACTCCTTACTTGCCGAATAAGGGCTGTCGAAGGTTGAATGCGAATAATCGGTACTTGGGCCTGTAAACATAAAGCTACCGACACTCAAAAATAATTTGCAATTGTTCAATGTTTCGCGACGTTAACCAAAACATTGTAAGCTATGTTCGAGAACAAGGTCGAGCTAACCAGGCAACCACATACAAAAATAACTGAAATCAAAACAATGCTCGCATCAGTAGCGATTTGTTTAGATTCATAATGTATCTGTCTATTCGACAATATTTTATTCAGGTCATATTAATGGCAATGCCATGCTATGTAATGATACAAATGTAGTGAAAAAAGATGGAGATTAACTTATACAGTTCATTATCGTAGTCATCGGCAAACTAACTGCAAATTTTAATACGTGCGACCTTACATCGTATTAGTATGGTGTAACTAACTATTGTGACTACCAACTAGGTACATTATTTATTTATTTAAGGGAAACATACAGTAATTACACAAAAAAATACGAATTAAATTATGATAAAAATAAAATAAGACTGTATGTAGTTTCGACTAGGTGGTTTTTATTTTACTTGCAAAAAACCAAGGTTACTCCATATGACCACAAATATGCTAATGAACAAGCGTGAAGGGGCTTTTTGACAGGATCTTTATTTACTGATAAAAACTAAATAAATGTCTAGCTTTAAAACCTAAACAGTATGTTTTGAAGATTAGGTTTTTTTTAGCTGTTTATTTGTTGTGTCTAATTGATGTGGTAAGTTAATAACCAATAAATAGCATAATTAAGATTATCAGAGCAAGAACCACAACAAAGACGGTGACTAAACTAGTTTTCTAATTCGTCGATAAGTATTAACGGTAGTTAGACCTCATTTCCGGTTTGCAAATGGCACCGGCGTAACATCAGCATTCATCAATTTTCGTTATCAAACATAAGAACAGAATTCAACTGTTGGACAAAACTAAAGTAAGTTACAAAAGAAAGATTAAAATACTATGTATTAGGTTTCTGGGAGAAACTAGGTCAAATGAGTCAAGATATTATGGTTTTCACCGCTTATAGCGGACGATAAGATTTTTCAATTAAACTCTTTAATACAGCAGCGTTCATTGCCTATGTTTCAGACGTTTAACTAACAAAGGGCGCTAGGGCAGTTTTAAGTGGCATTATTCTAAGAGCATCTATTTTAAGAAGTACACACGACTACGTGGAATATTATAATGTCTTTAAAGTACGCCGCTTTGTTTATAGGAGGGGTGCATATACGGATTTCGGTGTTAAGCCTGGGGCAATAGAATTTCCGCTGGGCTTTTGAACAGTTCAACAGCTTTTAAATGTTAGTTTATTTATAGCACATCTCGCATTCCATAGTGTTTCCATTCATTTCTTTATTCTATCGTTGGATACTTCAAACTTAAAAGGAATATAATTTCGGCGAAATTGGTACTAGCTGAAATTTAACCGTATTGGAGATTTAAATTTCCTTTTTTCTTCTTTGCAAAGCTACTGAACTTTTTTCTTATTTATTTACCTGGATTAAAGCGACAAAATCGGAAATCTGTTTGTGTGAAAGAGACTTCAAATGCTAAAATATTATAGTACCTATACCTATTCCCGACAAAGGCCCAAAGAAGCGTGAAATTTTTATGTAAAGTTGCGTGATTGCGTGCGCAATTATTTTATTAGTTTACATATTCTATGTGAACTATCATATTATATTATAATAACAAGCGCAAGTTTATAATATTGTGCATATGAAACCGATACCACAGACACTATTCTATAGATTATACATATGTGTATTATGCCAATAAGACATAGTGTCACCGGTATATTATTGTATTTATCACATTGTTGTTATTGCTACTCTTCTTAATATTTGGTTTCCGTGGCTATTATACCAATGCCAACACAACACAATACACAACACAATGTAGGTATTGCATGCAATACGCCATCCAGACCATCACATGAAAGGTGAAATAATGTTTTCAAATAACGTATCGAGAACTCATAAATTATACTTAATACGCTTGATATTATTATAAGTTCACAAGGTCGACAACCAGTGTGCGAAGGTTTCAAATAATTATGATTCATCATCATCTTATCAGCCTTTGTTGTCCACTGCTAAACAAAGGTCGCCCTCATCGATTTCCAAACGGGACGGTTCTGCGCAGCCTGAATCCAACTGCTCCCCGTAACCCTGACCAGGGCGTCTATCCATCTAGTGCGAGACCGTCCTCTTTTGCGCTTTTCGGTACGTGTTCTCCATGCTAGAACTTCAACGCCCCATCGGGCGTCAGTTCTGCGTGGTATGTGTATGTGCCCTGCCCACTGCCTCTTCAATTTGCTAATCCTATGAAATATCCCCCTTATTTCTGATTCGACCTCAGGGCGAAACACCTAATATAGCTCGTTCCATAGCTCATAATAAATATCATTGACACGCTTCAACTAGCGCAATATTATACCTACTTTGTATAATATAAAAAAAAATGACAGCTGGTTTATGGGATAGGTTTATACGTATCTATGAATAATGACCGGTCTACATAAACAACGCCCGTATGTTTTGATTTTGTATTTAAAATTTAATGGAAAAAATATGTGTAACTACGAAATCTAAAGCTATCAAAAAGCGATCACCTTAAACTAACCTACCACGGCCACGTCCGTCGTCGGGTTTCCATAATAAAAACGTTATTCTTGCACTGTTTAAGACCGGACATTGTTTATAGTGACAGAACTTCTCAAGTAGTTCGTAACATATGCATAGCTCCCTGTAAAATGATTTCACGCAAAGCATTTGACGCATGTAAGTTTTAATCACCTCTGTGGTCTAGTGGTTGAACTGGTTGAGATCAACTACTTCAGGTCTAGATTCAGGATTCAACTCCCGTGGGGACAGAAATTTTCTGCTCGGTTTGGTTGATGATAGGACTTTCCTAAGTCCGCTCTAGGTAGCTACCACCATCTTACCTAAGTCTGCCGCCATCGCCATAACAATAATGTTAACAGCATTGCTGTGTTCCGGCAGTTACTGTTGTAGGTAAGATAGCCAGTTCCTCTATGGTTGAGGAATCAGAGTGTAGCTCGATTCCATTTTCAGCCTTATCACTTCCTATTAGGTGAGAAAAAGGCCAAGAGTTACCGTGTTAAATTTTTTTTAAAGAAAATCAGTCTCATTTGCATTCCGGTGTACATGTCGCAGCCGTCTGGATAAATCAGCCGCTTAACTGGACGGCTAGCCAGTTGATTGAGCCAATCAAACGGCTGAAGTACAACTAGCCAAGCCATTGACGCAACGATTAACCAGATGGCTGAACGTCATGTCAGCCGTCTGGTTTAAATTAGCCATTCAATTGGACGCCTAGGCAGGTCATTTAAATCGAAGAGCTTTTGTGTGACTGTTTGAGTGATTGGTAGGTTCAAGTTTATTTTTTTTATGACCACTTAGAACCAAAACGATGTCGGTTATAAGTGGTCTTAAAAAAATTTCCTTGACCCTACCAATTAAACCAAAACTTCTCAGTACACGACGATCCATTCACTTAATGTTCAACGACTTGGCGTATTGCCAAGTCGTTGAACATTAAGTGAGTCTAGTTAAATCTGTTCAAATAACTATCGGGTTAGGCATTCAATTGGATACCGGCGTTTAATCAACGGGCTAGCCGTCCAGTTAAGCGGCTGATTTAACCAGACGACGGCGACATACACATTACCTTGGTGTCAACATGTAGCGAATACGCGTAAATTTCTGCGTTTACACAGAAAACAAACTCAGTCACATGTCAAACACATTGGACTGGCACGTTTCAGAAAATTTTATGCTTTAAGTAACAACGTAATCTTTGATACAATCTTCTTCTTTAACAGTTCATATCATAGTAAGTACCTACTTACTATGGAAAGTTATAGTCTATAAATAGTTACAGATTGTACAATGCTGTGTCCAATTGATTTTTTATTGGAATTCACCCGTAAAAGCTTTAACTGTACAGGTTTTGTAGGTCGCAGACTATTCAAACAATGGATGCACGATAAGGGCTATTAAAATGAGGTGCAGTAAAAGTTATGGTCGCCCGCCGGTCAGGCAGTCTGCGGTCTCGCGTGGCTTACCATGGAGTAGAATCCCATTATGGCGTTATTGGGTTGTACGAAGCACAAAGCGACCGCTGGACGGACGTATTTCAGTGCTCATCTGGTGTTCGTTTTATTTTAAATGCAAAATAACTTGGTTATAGGATTTTTTATTCTGACATGATAAAAACCTAAAAGTATTGGAATATATGAAATATGGAAGTATGTATATTGAAATAGTTGCCATTGCCATACGGAGATCCAGGTTCCATTAAACACTTATTTATTAAATACTCATTTCTATTTCTCAAAACTAAGCAATAATGAAAAACAACATGACTAATACTTAATGAAATTACATTCCATTCCATCATAACCGGCATAATTACATAAGCGCTTATATTTCATAGGTATACTTATGCAATCAAGGCCGGTCAGGTTATTATGAAATGCAGTAATCAGATGAAGTCAAAAGGGCATCCTTACTAAAGGCGACAGTAAAAGTTTATATGGGATTTGGGCCAGTTCATGACCACCATTTTTTCGTACAGTTATTTTTTCGTACAGTTGAAACCATTTTATCTTATCATTTCCATAAAACTTGACTGATAACAGTGGCATAAGAATTGAATAAAACAAAATTTAGTAGTGTCGTTTTATTTCTTCAAACAATTCCGAAAATCCACAAAACACTTTTAAGCATCAATATAACATTAAATACAACTTTTTAACAGCCTCATTGTGGCTATGAACAGAAGAATACTTTTGGGCACTTTTATGTCTATTTTGCCATTTTTTACAATAAAATAAAAAAGTTTTGTGATAATTGAAGGTAACTATGTTATTCAGTACCTTTTTGTCTACAATCTGAAATGGTGCTCATGAGCTGCCCCAAAATTTTACTATTTCATTTCACTTAAAATCGACTGAGATCGTTTTATGTCCATCGTGGCGATTTCGGACAAAACCAACTAAAGCAGAAAAGTAAATGTGTGCTTAACGAATAACGATTTTAAATAGGCTTTCACTAATGTAATTTATGATATAATTACAACTTTGTCTCGTGATAGTTAATAATACAGATACATTCATTACAAACAAGGTTACAACAAAATGATAGCATCATAAAAATTAAAATCTCAGCACAAAGCTGTAAAACACATGACTCAGTGGAGTGTGAAACGAGATCTGTGTCAGTGTTTGTGCAACAGATGCTGTTATATTGTTCGCTTGCCTAATTAGATGAAATCTCGCTTCAGACTTTAGACATTTTGTAAACATGCCATGAATAATATAACTAAACTTAACTTCTACCTGGGGGAAGTACTAGATTACTATGTGTATTTCCTACAATAAACACAGAGGAGTTCCAAGCGTAAAGACGAGACGTGATGTGCAAACAAATTAGAAAATTGATCATTCACGAGAAATACAAGATATTTATACTTTACGTTTCAGGAAGTTACCTTTCATTAGAAACGTAAACTTATTATGTTTCTCGACAGCTGACTTTTCATTGGGAAAAATGTAAGGTGCTTAGTAACTGGACTTAAATTTTCTTTCAATGACCGTTTTATAAAATTCCTACATCAAGTATACCTTCAACAAGAAAAGGCTCATTAAAACATGATTTCTATCACGATACTCATTACCATAGAAGTGCATAGTCAATGAATACCAAAATATACAAAGAAAATCGATTGGCACAGGTACTTTCGTTAAACTTGTAACAATATTACATCTCACAAACAACAACAAATTTAAAATTCTCCACACATAATATAATGTAACCAAACCGGTTCAGAGAGTGACCTCACTGTCTGGTGATCCGAAACGAGCCCAGCGAGTACAACACGCACAACAGCGTCTTTCCGTAGGAAAACAAGAGCTTACAGTTTGATAGTGTTTGTAACCTATGTTACAATACACACAATTAATGTGGAATGCATGGGAGCGATGGGCTCTGGCATGGATCGTAAGCGGCTTGACGCGGCACGGTGCGTGGGAGCGGCGAGGACAATGAGTCGGTTCAACAGCCGACCGATCACCGTCACAGCCCATCCAGACGATGGCCAAAATCTTCGGCATACGAGCTGCTGACATTAGACCAAGGCGCGACAGGTTGACGCGGAATTCGATTTGATCCAATGAAAACCAAATAACAATTCTCTAACACCATCCAATGCCTACTACAATTATTAAATTACCAACTATGAAACTGGTGATAACTTGATAAGGTTCATTAAAATTTACTTCGTCAGTTGCATTATGGGAGGAACAGAATTCGTTATAATGCCATAAGTTAGGTACGTCGCAATTTTCATTCGTCCACCAAATTGTTAAATCCACTCAGTCAAAATTACTTAAAACCTAAGATTTTTTTTATACTAGGTACTAGATGACAAACAAGCTGATGGCCCACCTGATGGTAAGCGGTTACCGCCGCCTATAAACACCTGCAATAACAAGGGAAAATCACTTGATATTGCAGGTGCGTTGTCATCCTGGGGCCTAAGATGAAATGCTGTCCATGCCCAGTAATTACACTGGCTACCTTTCCCTTCAATCCGAAACACAGCGAACTGTTTCACGGCTGAAATAAGAAAGGCGGAGGTACCTACCCAGACGACCCTACATACCATCTAGTAAAAATCTAACACACAGATCGTAGGAATAATATGATCTAAGTTCAGAACAGAAAGAAAAACGAACGAACGCCCTAGCTAGACATGTTATAGCATTCCATGCCATGACTGAAAGATAGCTCAGCGAAAAGCAATGTTTCATGTAAATATGAAAGGGCAACACGAAAATATATTTATAAAATAAAATTAGTGCAATTATACTTGTTTAATTTTTTTTATTAATTATGTCCATTGACCGAAATTCTACCGTGCCCGTGAAAGAAAATTAAGTTGCTTATTAAATTTAAATAAATACTTACAGTAAAATCGTTATCAGAAGTTTCACGAACGAAACAGAATTCACGGCATGGGGCTATGCAAACTGCTGTCGGTAAGTATTTTATACATAACGTCGAAACGGCTGGTGCATTGTTTCAAATTTAGAGCGGGCTGTTAACTGTGAATAATACAGAGGATGGTAGGTAGGTACACTTTGCAGCAATACGACCCGACGTTTGGCTCAACAGGAAATCTAGTTCATCTGCACGGGTCGTTGAAATCGCACTCGAATCAGAATACCGTGATGGCCTGGTTACAAATAAAGAAAAAAATATGAATAAGTGTCTATTCATAGACACGTTTTTATTGATACTAATTCCGGTGTTGACTTTCGTACTTAGATTAGGGCTAAGAGCTTCGTGTAAATATAATCGCCAGGTTGTAATTAACAATATTAGAATTTATTTAAAAAATCCAGTCGGATGAAATACAATTGGAAGTGGGAATAAAGTAGCGTTTTCGCTGAAACGGAGACGAGCTGATCGGTGGTTTCTAGAAAAAAAAAATATGTTCCTATGTGTGCATAAGTATGTGTGTTACTTTATTGCCCTTAGAATTGTGACATAATTTTAACATATCAACATGAGAAATTATTCCTCTTAATGTTATATTTACTGTTTCTAAAGGAGTAATTTTAAAAAGATTGATTAATGTAAGTATTTAATTCATTTTCTGTTTGAAGTGTTATAAGACTCTATTATTAGGAGTCATAGAGGTGCTAATTTCTGGGACTAGCAAGATCTTATTATTAGTACTTGTTTTCATAATAGGATTTGATTAAAGGTATTTGTAGAAATCTTCAGGCGAGACCTTGGTCTGGGATGAAATGATAATGAAGATAATATTTTTTTAGTTGAATATTATTTTCAATTAGAATTTGAGTTGTTTTTTCGTATCTTTTATAAGCAGTGCTGATTTTTGTTGATTATTTTTGATTTTGGTAGTAAGCCGCTCAAAACTCTTGGGAACATAAGACAAAATCTTTTGTGTTTAGAATGTGTGGCTCGACAGGTTGAAATAAAAATACCGTTCTATTTATTGTTTTATAGTCAAATAATATGAAATATAATTATGATGTGTCTTTTAATGATCGCAACAATTATATTTTTGTTAAATAAACAGCATTTATTACTTAATGGGTGTTTACATACGTCGATCTCACTACCCTGGCAATTGATCATTTCTGTGGTAGGTATTACGTCGGATATAAGATTTTTATACTATTGGATTTGTCGAATACATAATGTATGCTATGTGTAAATAAACCTGAACTGCTATTTATTTTATCGTTCAACTTTCTTATAACTGCCCTGTGCCCATTTTCACTTGCCTGCCTACGACAAACTGAAAAAAGCTGCAAAATGACAATGTAAATAGCATAACTATTCACGAGAGCCAGTTTTAAAGTAAATAATTGTAAAAAAAAGGAAATGAAAAATGATGCCATTTTATTCCTCTATTTGTAGAACCCCGCCACATACAGAATTACAGTCCTAGTAATCTCTTACGTACCTGCTTTTTGAGAGTCCGTATTTTATATAAATTATGTATAGTAGTATTAGTAGTGTATCTACATAAAGAATGATCCCGAAAGATACAAGAACTTTCCAATATCATTAGCAAACAGCTCTATTAACCGGGATAAAATACACTAATGCAAGGCTTGCAAATCTTGCAATGCGGGAAATAACATCGGATGTCCGCCGCGCGTCATTCTCGTCAGGGCGTTTGATGTAGGCGTATATTATTGTATTTGGAAAATGAAATATTATTAAAAAAATAAAAACCGACTTTAAAACACTAAAAAGGATACATAATAAAATTTAAGTAGGTGCTTAACTCCTTGAAATTTTTTGGAGTCGGTGCATCACTTTCTTTTATTTCTGGAAACCTTAGCACTAACTACAAAAAATATGTTACTGGGGGACAAAAAAAAATGTTTTTACTTAAATTTAATATTTTATTTTTTTAGTGTTTTAAAGTCAGATTTTATTTTTGTATAAAATATTTTTAAATTCAAAAAGCTAGATGGGTGATCGTCAGCATAATATTGGCCCTAATTCTGGCGAACACATGCTAAGTTTAAATTTAAGTTCAGTCTATTTCTTTCTCTAAAAATGAAAAAGAAAAGGATGGCTGTCATATAAATTTAGAAAGGTGCGTTCAATTTTCGACCTTATTGAACGTGCTAAAATGCAGTGTTTTGGAGGCACCTCCGTACATGCCGTCTAAAATGGTCTATGGTTTCTTTGAAATCTATCTAAATTTAAGTGACAGTTCGAAACTGATTTTTGCTATCTTTTTCCTATTACTTATTGCGAGAAAGAGATATACTGTACTTAAATTTAGAATTAGTGTGTTCCCAGAATTAGGCCCATTGTGTAACTACTGTCGTATCGTTTCACTAATAAGGCAGGAGCATCTGTCTTAGACGGGTATATGGAAATGGGATGTGATAAAATAAGTCCCAAATTCATATTTGACAAAAAAATCAGAATTAGCGTTCCTACCAGGGAGGAATGGAAATGTAGACGACCAGTTCCTGAAAAAATAGTCTCATTTGGTTCACAGACGGATCCAAGATGGACACAGGAACGGGTGCTGGTGTCTATAATAAAGATATAGAACTATATCAAAGCATGGGCAATTTAGCAACTGTTTTCCAAGCGGAGATGTATGCTATTATCCTATGTGTAATGAAAATTATAGAACAACGGACTAAGAATAAAACAATATACATTCTTAGTGACAGCCAAGCAGCTCTCAAGGCACTTAGCTCACCGCGCATCAACTCAGATCTGGTCCTGAATGCTGTACAAGCTCTTAACAGGCTTGGTAGGCATAACAGGGTAAGACTGATCTGGGTGCCCGGTCATGTGGGAGTGATGGGCAATGAGAAGGCTGATGAATTGGCAAGGAAGGGCACGTGGGTCCCGAGCCCTTTCTAGCACCTTCACAAAGTTTCATAAGCACAGCCATTAAAGAGCATGTCAAAAGCAGACATAAATCTGAGTGGAATAAAATACCGGGATTAAAACACTCCAAATCCTTCCTAGGGGAGGAGGTAGGAGGATGGAGTAAATACATCTATGCAAACGGTAGAACAAAAGCTCGCTTCTTAATTGGGGCGCTCACAGGGCATTTTGCTACTAACCACATGCTACATAAAATGCAACTCTCCCCAACACAACTTTGTCGAGCATGTGGTGAATGCCAGGAATCAATGATGCATCTCTTGTGTCATTGTGATGCCCTGGCTAGAACCAGAATGAGTATTCTGGAAGTGGCATATCCAAAGCCAGAAGACTACAGGCTCTTTCTGCCTAAAGATATAGTAAGGCTAATGGCATCTATATTCTGGACACAGGAAGAGTTAACGCAGGGGAGGCACAAAAGATCCCAATGGGTCGAAGTGCACTGTGACTTAGTCATGGCCCCACTATAAGATAAGATAAGATAATAAATCATAGAAAAGCAAACGTCCGCATTTTCGCATACATAGACGACTTAATCATTCCAGTTATTTTGATTTAAAAATCAAAATAACTTACAAAATGGCAACTATTCCGCATCTAACAGAAAAAGAATCTCGTGAATCGGATCACAAATCTCGGCGTGATCGGTGTACATACGTAAAAAAACATACCAACCGAATTGAGAACCTCTTCCTATTTTAAGTCGGTTTAAAAGGAAGGATACCCTCGAGTGCTGCAATATTGTGTTACAATTTAGTAAAAGCGTACCCTCATCAAATAAGCTAATGAAGTGAAAAGTCAATGGGGCTTCCGTTGGGTAATATGGCCATATTCAAAACCGACAGGGAATATGGAGTGAGATACTTGAAGTAATAATAATATGAACAACATTAGATTTTTTTTTCTAGTTTTATTATATTTTAATTACTAACATTAGATACTTTTGTTTTTATTTTGGTCTCAAATATACGTTAATATTTATTTATTAGAGGGAGATAAAAAATGTAAGCAAATGCTTTATTTAACTATTCATGGGCATTCTGGGGCAGGTTTACTGGGACAGGGTATAAATCGTCTGTAACTATGACTGAGACAGTTGACTTTTATTATCTTGAAGTATGTAGATACCTAATTTTTTCTTTTTAGTATGTCCCTAATTAATGGAGATACCTACTTAGTTAAGTTTTGTTTCAGCTCGTAAACACCATTTCAGATTAGAGACAAAAATGTACTGAATAACATAGTTTTCTTTAATTAACACATAACTAAAACCATACTTGAAACTATTTAGCAAAAAAATATATAAGAAAGATAACAAAATAAATTATGTCACTAACAAGACAATAAACTATATTACTTGGGCCTATAATATGCTACTTCAATATTTATATAAAAAAAATGCTCTGTGAATTATTATTTTTCAATTCCATTTAAATTTTCTAATACTTCAGAAAAAGCTAGCCGGTTTTGTTGCGTCATCCATCACACGTGTAAAGAAAAACTTTTTAGAAAAAATAAAATTCAAAATAAATTACAATCCGTATCATTGTTGTGGTGTTCCTAATGTAAGAATACGAGTACCTAGTAGAAGTATAAAACGCCTGGAAGGTTTTTATTTTTAGTGGAATTGTAGATATGTCGCAGCCGTCTGGTTAAATTAGCCGCTTAACTGGACGCCTAGCTAGGCCGTTGATAAAACGCTGGCATCAAATGAAACGGCCAAAGGACAACTAGCCAAGTCACTGGGCGCAAATTTTAACCAGATGGCTAAACGTCATGTCAGCCGTCTAGTTAAATTAGCCAATCAATTGGACGCTTAAATCGAGGAATTATTATTATTGTTAAGCGAGTCCTAGTTCAATTAACCATCGGCCTGGAAATTTAATTGTATGTCGGCGTTTAATCAAATGGCTAGTCTACGGGCTGGGCTAGGGCTTATTAAGCGGCGAATTTAACCAGATGGCGGCGACATACAAGTAATGAATGACATAAAATATGGGAAACACTTGGCCAAAACTTGCAAGAAGAGAGATCCAATATCATGATCTACAAAAACTCTTACTATATTATTGTGAAGATTAAGTAACCTCGATGTAACAATTCTGTATTTTGTTTAAAATTCTCAATCTAAACAGTTATTTGTTATAATAATTATACAAACCCACGAAATTGTTCAAAAGAGATGTTCAAAAAATGTATGGAGGCCCGGCCAGGACTCTATACAGTATACTGAAACATAGGTAAAAATATGCAGAACAGCGTCCAATTGTCCGTTTTCTTTTTATTTGCTTTGTTGCGTGGTACAAAACAAGAATTTTTGAACTGCAACACAGTCAAATATTCATAATGATGGCGCCTACGTCTCTTTGGTTGCTTTGGTGACGTTTAGTTGACTTCTATTATGTCGCCCGCCATATTGCCATATTGAATAACGGTGAAATCGGCGAAGAATTTCAACTTTTGTCAAACAAACTATGCATTAAAACGAATTATCAGTATTTTCCCCGGATTTAAAATTCCATACATTTTCCATCTGGACAATCGCTATGATTGTCAAAAGCATCTGATCGAGGGGGCAGAAGAGAAATAGGAATTTATATCACAACTAATTAATTGTATCACAACTATAAATTATAGAGAAAATTATTTAAAATTATAGAGAATATCCAGAATATCTTTAAAAAATCATTTGGAAACAACCTACGTCAGTCAAAAGAACGTTGTTGACTTTTATTTGAGCTGTTTTGTAGCTCAATGAGCGTTTTCGGTATTTGAGCGTAACATATAAAAAGTCCATTTCAATAAATACCAGACAAAATATCCGACTCCGCTTGGTCATAAAAAAATAACCATGAACTAGTAATGCCATTATTTCTATTGAATTATTTCAAGTGGTATATTGTGTAGAATGGACTTTGAATGTGTCGGCGTAACGTTCACCAACCAAAAATTCGTCGGCGAAGAGCTTTTCATACTTTCACTCTCAGAAACAGAGAAGAAATGTATAAATAAATCTCCTATCTCTACTGATGTTTTTGAATTTATTGACGCTCGAGCCGACAATTTACAATCTGTCCGTAGTGATTTGGCTACACTAATTAACTACTTAGTGCTTAGAATTGCCATCACAACGCGTTGTGGTCGTCACAACAAGAATTTCTGTATGTGGTCTATCTGTGATTGCCACAACACGTCGTGAGCATTCTCACAAGAATATGACACGAATTACACGATGTGGATGTTTTAGTGACCACAACGCGTTGTGAGCTTATGAGCTGTTTTTCGGTCTTAGTGTGTAACATAATTATATGGTATTTTCTTTAAAATTGTAATTAATGCCCAGAATTGTTTTTTTTAATCTGGTAAGGCTATACTAGTGTGAGAATAAATTCTTCTACAATGATACTTAATGTGCACACGATGACGTCAGGTGTAGCGGTACAATTGAACGCTCCGACGCAAGTTTTAGACGTCAAGCAGGCGTCAATACTTTTAGTTATTTTATTAAGCTAATAATCTACACTTTTTCTGATATTTTATCATACTGTGAACTGTGATACTATCTTACTTAGTACTTTAGTAGGTACTTACTTGTAAACATTTTTACATTCACAGCTTCAAAAACTTTCCTGGGTAGGAATGATAAGTTATGACCACAAGACAGGCGCGGTGGGGCGACCACCTAACTTTATTGGTTTAAACATAAGTATTGTTCATGAGGAGCTCGGTGGCGTAGTGGTTTGAGCGCTCTGGTTTCGATCACGAAAACAAAGCAACTTTCGCCATGGTTGGTCCCTGGATAGGTCAATCAAATTTATAATCTTGAGCTCCTCCGTGCTTCGGAACGCACATTAAGCCGTTGGTCCCGGTTGTTACTACAACCGCTTTAACCCACCAACCCGCATTGGGCCAGGGTGGTGGTGTTATGGCCCAAACTCCTCATGTGTTTCTGCCATGTAGGAAGGCCTGTGCCCAGCAGTGGGACGTATATAAGCTGGTGTTGATGATGATTGTTCATGACGTCACATTGTCATATTGAATTCAAGTAAGTATTACATTTACACGTCAGTGAATGTCATAATTGAAAGCAAATATGTATGTCATTCACACGTCAGTGAGTGTTATAATTGGATTCAATATGAAAATGGGACGTCATAAAGCATATCAATGTTCATACAAATCAATTAATAAAGTAAGGCGGTCGCTACGCGGGTTAATAAAAGTGACCATATCCTATATTGGTTTGGTTTTAGATTTAGAGTTCAGTAGGTTTATGAAGTATCTTAAATAAAAAACTAAAAATATATAATTAGGTATAACATCGATTGATTTTAATTTAAAGTTTAACCTGTCAAGCCATACATTCAAATTCGAAACACTATTGTCATAAGACTACCGAGAATCATACGCGGCTTGGCTAATTTTTATACAAACATACCAAACTCATATTTTCTGTATGTGACTTTAAGTAATAAGCATTGTTTAGAAAACTCAATACTTGATAAGAAAAACAAAGTAATCAAGAATAAAACGCCCATGATACACACTTAAACCACGGTTTACACTCCAAGTCCAAGACCTCGCCGCTGGCATTAAAACGGTACCTATACTGCTGCAAAAGTATTAAACTCTTTATTTTAGTTTCTGCTTTCATTGAAGCTTTTACTGAACGAAGATTGCGTCACACATCTGATTGATTTGTGACGTTCTGGAAGTGGAACATCCAAAGCTAAAGGACTTCAGGTTCTTACTCATCATAAGTCTGTGTGTGTACTGTGTATAAAGATATAGTGAGGATTATGGCAACTATATTATGGACACAGGAGGAGTAAAAGCAGGAGAGGCACAAAAGATCCCAATGAGTCGAAGTGCACTATGACTTAGTCATGGCTCCACAACAACATAAGATAAGATAAAAACAGTCTTTGCCCCGAAGAGAAATAGCGATGGTTTTTATACCAATTGTGTCTGCAATCTTTATTGGACACATTCGTAGCCAATAAAAATAAGTACAATGTTATTGAAGACACTAAAGTAATGGATGGTACACTACATATTATCAATCACAATCGCTTCATCAAAGATTCATCGTCAACATTATACAAATTTAGCATGAGTAACATGGCATATATTTAAATTGTGATTTTCATATTGCCACAACTGTCAGCCTCGGTTATAATAAGTATACCTGAATTACCAGATTCAGTGTTAATAATCAACGTTCATGAATCATACATTATAATAACATTGTGTTAAATTTAACATGTTTAGCTGCACTGGAGAGGTTTACACGAGACGTCAATTTGTTGATGTCGTACCTACTTGTATTTAACAAAGAAATGTATCATAATGTGAAAATTACACAATACGTGGATAGAACAATCTTAAATCATTTTTTGTTTGAAATTGGACACTGACGGCGGAAATGACGATGAAAATCGGCTTATTTTAAATAAACTTTCTATAAGTACTGGGTATAATTACTAAGGGACACTTCTGAATTTTGTGCATGCTCCGTATAAAACCAAATGTTAGATACATATTTTTCCAAACAGGTTGACTCAGTGCTGTTTTCCGTAATATTCTCAGAAATGTTCGTCAGTAATTTGGTTTTCAAAATCATTTACATTATAATTTGTAATGCAGATTGTAAATTTCTGTCTCTTGATTATTGAATGAGTGAAACTGTCCGTCTCGCTCGTCTAAAATTGAAATTTATAATAATTTAATATAGGTATATAAAATTTTTGACGACCGGATGGCGAAATAGTGTGCTGAGTGTTTGGGGCAGATTTCCTCTGAACCTCGTTACTAAAGACTAGAAGAATAAATTCCTCAATAACTCAGTGGTTGGATCAGCATTCGCACAAATTTAAAAGATCGTGGCGTCGTAATTCGTATTCCAATTCCAACTTCCAATACATGTCAGACCAATTATGCCTGCTGTACAAAACTCAGGTCCGGTCTTGCATCGCTAAGCGCTTTCTATCGGCATTATCATGGAGTGTTCTGAGGAGCTTTTCTACCTTATCCCACCTGCCCCCTTCCTACTCAGGAGCACGCGTGCCGGTCTTCGGAGTCATCAATTTACTGTCTCCAATTAAACATCACGCACAAAGAAGTTTAGTAACTCGTTTCTTTGTCGGACTTCCAAAACTTGGAATTCTTTGCCAGCACATGTGTTCCCTCCTTCCTATAACATTATGGGCCGGCAAGGTGGAGGCGTCTAGAAGTGTGTTTCTAGCTACACTAGCTGTCTCCGCATATGGACATAAATGTCTTTTATATAGTCTAAAAAAACTTATAAAGTATAAAATCTCGTCATTTAAGAAATATCTAAGTACAAAAAGGCAAAAGAGGAGGTTAAGCAGAGATTTGCGCCCCGTGCGGCATTTGATATGAAGCAAGGCCGCTGGAAACCTCATGTGCGCGTCGCACTGCAATTTACTGTCCTTCACAAATACATCCACACCCTTGGTGATTACATATTGTGCGCGGGCAACTATCGTACAGCGTGTAGGGCTTCGTATGCGTTTATTCCCGCAGTTTGCACCGATTTGTCACTGATCATATTTAGCAAAGTATGATTTAAATATAATTTCATTATCATAAAATCACTAATAGAGCGCATTCAAACATTATTAATACCATGAAATTAAGTCTGGATTCGTAAAAGTAATGCGTATTGTAAGAACTGTACTAACGTTGAGAGTAAACAGGTAATTTATTCCGTCGATTTCGTTTCGTTTCGGATATTTTTACAAGCACTTGCACGTGATAGCCCGGGTTTTTTAACATTACGAATCAGGACTAAAGAAAAGACGAAAGAATATCTTCAACTTTATAATTTTGTCGTAATTTTAAAAAATGTCTATAGCTTCTATTGGAAATATTAAATATTTGCTATCATTTTTCTATTCACAAATAAAGAGAATTGATTATAAAGAGGAGCACGGTGGCGTAGTGGTTTGAGCGCTCTGGTTTCGATTAGGAAAACAAAGCAACTTTCGCTATGGTCGGTCCCGGGATGGGTCAATAAAATTTATAATCTCGAGCTCCTCCGTGCTGCGGAAGGCACATTAAGCTGTTGGTCCTGGTTGTTACGGCAACCACCCACCCGCATTGGGCGAGCGTGGTGGTGTTATGGCCCAATCTCCTCGTGTATTTCTCCCATGTAGGAAGCAGTGGGAAGTATAATAAGCTGATGATGTTGATGATGATTATAAATTAAATCTTAGTGAGCGTAACCCGAATTAAGTCTAGTATCAATATTATATTAACTGTATGTAACAAAGTATACATAACATAGAATAATCGACGATACTATTGCTATAGGCAGACCATCGAAGTACTGTACCTAATTATCAAACAGTTTTTTTATTTATTATAAGTTAATGTACGAGGGCGATACTAAAGGTTTTTAGAAATGGTTACTTGTATTGTAAACGATACAATAAAAAATAAGTTTAAAGTTTTGGGCCAGCTCATGAGCACCATTTCAGGTTGTAGACAATGATGTACCGAATACAATGGTTTCCATTAAATAACTCAAAACTCTTTTATTTTATTGCAAAAAAGGAAATCAAATATGTATTGTATTAAATGGCAACATAGAAGTCATAAAAGTGGCATATCATAGCCACAATAACGTTGTTAAAAAGTTGACTATTAATGTCATAGTTATATTTATTTCTGTATTTTTAACCGTGAATGTTTTGGCTACGCTTGAAGTATTTTTTTTTTGTATTTTGAGAGGCATCGGTATCAAGTGCACAAAATCTTCAATGAACAGTTAGCGGTCAGGAAGCTTTGTGCCCGGTGGATACCTTATAATTTGACCATTTCCCAAAACCACCGTCATCGTGTTGATTTGTGCCGTGAAATGGTTCAAAGATTTAATCACAATGCTATGGTCAACATACTTACAGGTGACGAAAACTGGATGGGTCTTTGTAAATTCGTCATAACAGTTAATTCGTAATCAAAAAATTTGTAAACTCGTCACAGGAAGCTGTGTTTTTTTGTTCTATATTATTTTGATGAATATAATAATTATACTCAATAATATTGGAAAAGTGTTCCATATTGTTATTTGTGAAAATTACAAATAAAGAAAGAAAACGATGAATAAATATATGCTCCAGGCGGGACTCGACCCCGCGTCTCCTAATTTCCCGCCAGACGCGATTACCACTACGCCACCCGAGCACTAGGTATAACCGGGTATAACCTACTAATTTCTTCACCGCTTTCTTTCCTTTTCCAACGTTTTTATAGCAACGTTTATTTTATCGTTGACAAGTAACCAATTCTAAAATCAGTGTCGCACCTTGCGATTTGTATTTATTCCCGAAAATAAAAGAAAAACACTGAGGAAAAAGTTTTATGGACGCCGAGGAAGCAGTGGCTGCATTTCAAAAAGCCATTGAAGAGACCCCTAAGGACGAGTGGGTAAAGTGCTTTTCTGTGATTCCATCGGATACAGCGATGTATTGTTGTGAATGGACACTATTTTCAAAAGATATAATAAAACTAATAGCTTGCTAGTTTGTTCCGTTATAGATTTTCTAAGAACTTTCCGTATGACCCTCCTAATACATTAGGTAAAAGTCGGTAAAACGTTTGTGAATTATTCATCAGGTCATCATGTTGAATAATGAGTTGAGGACTTGAGGGAAGATTATTTTTTAATATTTTTATCTTTAAATTGAAATTATAAATAAGAATCTGGTCGAGTTCCCGTGAGTTATTATGAATTATGTTACGACGAAAAATCGCACCTGCTCCTACGCAAAACTATGCAACTGACGTATCGTAGCGACAATAGAATGCGCACCGCGCATACAGAGTTCTCATAACAGTTCACACAAGTTTTTATGGTATGACGCCTTTTTGGTCAATTAATGGTATGTCATGGTATCCGGTGCCAGCACCGTAAATATATTTACTTAGTTGATAATATCACTTTCATATCTCCAAGTACATCATATTACACACAGCACATGCATATCTAGCTTCATATTACACACAGCACATGCATAATCAAAATGTCGGAAAAACAGTAGAGAATCTACATAGTCATAATAAACTTAGGGCCTTGCTAATGATAGTCGACAAGATTTTTAAAGTTACACAGTGTTTATTTCGGTGGCAATTTTTAACAGAAGAGATAAAACATTATGTAGGTAACAAAGAACATATTAAAAAAATGATTTTTAAAAAATAATACCTAATTAAAACTATGACTTACCATTACGGGAAACATCTAATTCAACTAAATTTTCGAAATTCTGTATATCTGGAGGCAGTTTGTGTATTTCATTATCACTTAGTCCTAATCTTCTTAGCCTGTGCAATCTGAAGAAATTCTGAAACAAAATATTCGTACATAAATATTTTTTATCTTTATAACGTAATTTATACAATAAATATTACATAATAATAATATATGTTACAGTCAGTGTGATAAATTGGGGATCATCAAGAATTCCAGGTTTAACTAATTGATAACATCTACCTCCTCATGGTTTTCATGAACACACTCAACCTATGGAAATTTGTAATAAGTCACATAGCACATTATTATTTTTAACCGACTTCAAAAACGAGGAGGTTCTCAATTCTGTTGGTATGTTTTTTTCTATGTATGTACACCAATTACGCCGACATTTCTGATCTGATTTACGTGATTCTTTTTTTGTTCGATGCGGAATAGTTGCCATTTGTCCCATATTTTTTTTTTAAATCGGTTGGGTAATTTGGTTGGTAAAATAACTGGAATGAGTAAGTTGTCTACGTATGCGAAATTGCGGATTTTTGCTTTTCTATGACTTTTTAGTAAAACGACACGATAGTTAGTATAAACAGTCCTTTTGCTTTTGCAGAGTAAAGAAGCGGATAGAACAGTGTGTTCGTGTGGCAAAAGTGAGTCTGAGCCGTAAGGGTTGAGCTACATCTGGCAGCACCGCATCGCAGAACTGTCATTACTAGAGCGAGAACGAGAACAGGAATGCGACCGCCTCGTCGGTGGCATTCCTGTTCTAAACTGGCAATCCGTTCTCTTTCTCGCTCTAGTAAATGACAGTTCTGAGTGATAGAAGTATAGGAGAGTTCGATGCGATGCTGCCAGATATAGCTCATCCCTAAGGCGCCTTTTCGAGCGTCTTTTAAAGTAATCCATTTACCGTGCTTATTTTATAGGAAGGATAAACGTATGTGCCGGTAAAAAATGCCTAGTTTTGGAAGTATGAAGGCACAGTCGACCACAGAGGTAGCTGAACACTTTAGTACCATGTCACAACGACTCTAACGTATTGACGCCAGACCAGATACACCATTCTATATTGATAGAATGGTGTACCAACGCAAAACCAACAAGAAACAAAACTGCAGAGACAAGAGCCCCAGAACAACTAGTGAGGTCCGAAGGAAAATAGTCATGTTGGAGGGCAGGCAGGACCTGTCCCGAGAGCCTCGTCCCGGGACAGGTCCTGCCTGCCCGGAGATACCAAAGATTAGGAGACACCAAAGGGTAGGCCCACCATAACGGCGGGCAACGACAAAACCCGAAAGCCGCACAGCAAAACACAGAACGAGGAGCGGACCCTGCAAGGGGATACAGCAAAAATAGTAAAGGACCTGGATAACATTATCGAATCATTGAAATCAGATAAGTTAACAAAAGGTAAGAAAGAGGCCGCGGCTTCGACATTGACACAAGTGATAAGATGGATGAATCAGAATGAAAGAAGCAGTAAAGCAGAACAAATGGTAGAGTGGATGGAAGTAAGGAAAAGGAGATAGAGATAGAGCGACAAAGAGCGAAAGGGGATGAAAGCGCAATAAGAACGATAAAGGAGTTAGAAGAATATGAAAAAGTGGTTACAAATTTACGAGAAGAAAATGAACAATATAAGAAAAGGATATAAGAGCTCGAAAAAGAGAGAGTAATGAAAGTGTATTTAAAAGAAATGCATAAACAAATGGAAAATATGACGACATTTATGAAAGACGGAAAAGATGAGAGAAAGGATATAGCGGAAGAAATAAAAAAGATAAGGAAGGAAATAACGGAAACAAAGGAAAGTACGAAAGAAGGACTGAATGGAAAGACGGACGAAGGAAGTATGAAAGAGATGAAAGAACAAATAGGTAAAAGAGCAAGAATAATGGAAGAGAATGACACGAGAACTAATGCCAGGGTCACAAGAGGTGACCACAAAACCACACACAGCAGTCCAAACGAAATCTTGGACAGGGAGGATAACACTCTCTACTCTGTGGTGGTCACCTCAAATGACATAAATGATACAGGTGAGGATGTATTAGATAGAGTAAGAAAGGTGAATGCGAAAGAGGGATGGATAACAGTTGAGAAAGTAAGAAAGGCGAAAGACGGGAAGATCATATTACGATTTAGAACGGAAGGAGAAGGGAAGAAGATGAAAGAAAGATTGGAAGAAAACAAGGAATATCTGAAAGTGGAAGAAGTGGCCAACAAAGACCCCCTGATAATACTAAGGGATGTGGTTGGTAACTTCGAAAGAAGGCCCCTGTGCCAGACCTGATAGAAGGCGTTCGCTACTTCTAGGCTAACAGCCAATGCCTCACTATGACTCAAAAGCAAGAGGTCAATGGTGTGTGAAGTACACTAGAAGATCACCCGTCAAGCGATTGTGGCGAAAGCCGTATTGACGGTCGCTGATAAGGTCGTGATGCTCAAGATACCTAAGGAGTTGCGTATTTATAACGCGTCTTAACGAATTGGCCTGTGATTCTATGGGTCTGATCTATAGCCCTTTTTGGGCACAGGGTGCACATGGGCAGCCTTCCACGAAGACGGAATTTGCCTGGTGGAGCACGAAGCCGCAAAAATGCGCGTCTATATAGGCACAACTCAGGACACTGCTTCAGCACCACTGCCGGTATACCGTCTGGCCCGCTCAACTTCTGAATATCCATATCCAGAGATAACAACTCACGCCGTACCTCCCGTTGCGTAATGGAGATTTCCGACATAGATTTGCCGCACCAGGGGATAATAGGTGGTACACCCCCTTCGTCATTCATAGTCGAGTTCGATGCAAAGAGAGCACCCAGTACATCCGCTTCCTCTTTAGCGCCGTGCTGTGGGTCAAGCTTCTGTCAAGTTAACGTAGTGGTGGCAAGGACGACCTACAAAAGTTGCCCTCGGCAGCTTTGGCGAGCCCTCGACCATAGTCTTGTAGGTGTCACCCATTAGTGAAACGACTTTGGTGGTGTACGACGATGCTGCAGACACATCAAGCAGCCGCCTACCATCTTTTCGATGTCGTCATCGAGCTGCGGCCACCACACATAGCTCCTGCCCCCTTATTCTCAACTGTCGGAAAGAATTCGAATTTCGGAAACTCTATACCTGTCACTTTTTATCGTGCTGCGTCAAAGCGAGACGGCATGTGACTTTTCGAATCGAATCCGTGATCCGACAGTTGAGAATAAGGGGGCTGGCAAGACTCTTCATTTGCACGATACCGGAGTGCGTGCGGTGCAGCGTGTACAAGGCGGCCGCACGCAGAGGCGCTGGCGCTGGCGCTGACATGCGGCAGCCCAGGAGCAAGCACCCCGATTGCAACGAAAGTTCGGTGCGTCGCAGCCAGTACGTGCGAAGTACTGCATCTGTTACTCGAGCAGACCATCCACGTAGTGGATAACTCTCAACAAATCCTTGTCTTTTGCGGTTTCGCTTGATATTTTTTCAGCGTCAAAAGGGAAGTCATCGGGTTTCTCTGCCATTAGTAAGATCTTCCTCGGCTTGTTCGGATACCGGGTGGGGTTTGACTCAATCTATCAGCATTGCCTATCTGTGATCCCGGCTTAAAAATTATGTCATAACTGTGTGACGTTAATGCGATCACTATTCTTGTGAGTCGAGGGGATCATATTCGGCATCGGTTTTCTATGATAAAAAATGTTTAATATGAAGGTTTATGGTCCGTCACTATGATGAAAAACCTCCCTGCAAAATAGTTGTGGAATTTTTGGATACCAAACAAGATGGCTGTAGACTCTTTGTCGAGTTGTGAATACGCTCATGTGCTTGTAACGTTCTCGAGCTCATCTCAAAGGGCCGTTCTTGCTGGTCTTCTGTGATGTGAGCCAGTACAGCCCAACACCATACCACAGATTAATAACAGGACAAATACCTACTTCACTCTAATACAAATGGTGAAATGATTTCGTTATATTAGCCTACTAGGATTATTATTATTGGCCATTTTAGACGATGCGAGAAGAAATATACTCTACAGAAGCGTGCCGAGAGTCGAGAATCCCGCGTACACCGCGTGATTGCGTCTTCGAGAGAAAACGTAAGGGTTGTGCCACAACCATAAATTATATGAAATTACTGAAGTAAGACTTTTTTTTTATTTATACATGTAATGCAATGAAGTGAATGCAAAGAAAGCTGGTCAATTAAATGTGCTTTAATTTTATAAAATGATCAATGTTTTTTTCCCATCTTTGTATTCACTATTACTATTATTATTATAAATTTTATAGTCGTAAATATTCTAAATCGTGTAAATAACTTTAAGTAATCCTTTGGAAAACACGGCCAAGGTGGAATAAAAGAAATTTCTTGTAGTATATTCAATAAAGTGCTTCCCGGCATATTCGTTATCAAAATAGACCTCTGAGCTGTCGCAAGTCAAAATTAACGGTTTTTGTGAATCATAATGAAATAATAATAATAATAAAGCCTTTTATTTACTGTTAGCATTACAATTTCTTGAATATAGTACATTAAATTCAACAGCAACCTTAGCCAACAGTTTGTCTTTCGACAAAGGCCTCCTCCAGGGCTTTCCACGTCTTCCTGTCTCTAGCAGTCCTGTCCCACAGCAATCCTGCGGTCTGTTTTAAATCATCCTCCCACCTAACATTTTTTCGGCCTCTGCTTCTCCTTTGGTCTCTTGGCCACCATTCAGTAATAGTCTTTGTCCATTTTGGTTGTTTCTCTCGTATAATATGTCCCGCCCATCCCCATTTAAGGGTTCTTATTGTTTTGGTAATAGCCTTGAATTTTGTTTTCTCTTTGATCGTTTTTAGTTTGACCTTGTCTATCAGCCTCACACCCAGCACACTTCTCTCCATTGAGTTTTGACAAATATTTAATTTGTTACTCATTTTTTCAGTGAGAGACCAGGTCTGGCATCCATATGATAGGCAAGGCAAAATACAAGAGTTGTAAACTTTCCTTTTATCTTTAAGTGCTATATCCTTGTTTTTCATTATTTCTTTCAGAGACCAGAATCTTTTCCATGAGTTATTGACTCTTCTATCTATTTCTTTTTGCATTGTGTCTTTTGTGGCTATAGTTTGACCCAAGTATAGGTATTCCTCTACATACTCTATTTCTTCTTGTTTCACATATATTTTAGATTTTTCATGATTAGTCATTACTTTTGTTTTTTGTGAATTTATGGACAGTCCAATTTTATTGCTTTCTTCTGCAAGTTGCTGGAGCATTGTTTCCAAACCATTCTTGCTTTCAGAAAATAGCACTATGTCGTCAGCAAAACGGAGATGGTGTAGGATTTCTCCATTTCTCAGGCCATATTCTTTCCAGTCCATTTTTCGGAAAACCATTTCCAACACGGCAGAGCACGGCATTAGCTCATTATGATTCTGCCGAATCATAATGAGCTAATGTTAAATCGAATGTCAACAACCGTTTTGCTTCGTCAAATACATTTTGTTCACGTTCAGTCCAGCACCAATGCTGCGTTTTATCTACAATCTAGGCTCAAGAATAATGACCTTTTGAGGTATGACCCGTTCATAAAAATTGTATAATCCCAGAATTGCAATTCCGATTTGTTTATAGGTTCTGGGGTTTTAAAAGCAAGGTTGAATCTATCATTCAACCTTGCTTGGCGATGGGTGTATGCCTACTGAGTCTATAACAAATCCCAAAAATTCGACTTTTTCTTTGGTGAAATTACATTTATTTTGATGGTTGGGAATAATAATAATAATAATAATAAATCATTTAATCCTCACCATAATCTGACAACAAACATAAGTTACATGTGTTGGATAAGAAACTTGATTATGGCAGGTTGATACCTATACTAGGATGTATCCTGTAACACAGGTTATCAACCCTCCACCTCTAAGAAAGGCACCTTAAGTAACTAAATAAAAGGTTAACAATTATTATATAGTATATCTATAGTATATAGTATCTACCTACATAAAACTAAACATCGTAGTGTTAAATTTAAAGCGCTGAGGCGTTCGTGATTATATGAGTGTGTGTGTGTGTATGTGGGTGTGTGGGTGTGGGTGTTTGTGTGTGAGTGAGTGGATGTGTGTGAATGATGTATGAGTGTGTTCGTGCATGCTAGTGTTCGTGAGTCTGAGTGTTACTTCATAGTGAGCAATAATTTTTCAGTGGAAGCGTATTTTTGGTCACACAACTTGGCCTGCATAAAGATTTTTAACTGAATTTTATTCATCCTGTAAATTGGAGAGATATCGTTAAACTTCCTGTAAAGGAATGGGCACAAGAATGAGATTTGCCTTTGAGCGAATTTTGTCTTAAAGGTTGGAACTGGTGTACGTGTGCGTCTTTTATTTTGTGGAAGCTGGTCGAGGTTAATAAACTTGTGATGACGAAGAACTGAACGGAGGATAAAAAGTTGTCGGACCGTTAAGAGTTTAGTCTCCCTGTATAGTTCCTCAGTGGAGTATCTTCTCGGTTTGAAGAACATGACTTTGATTATGGCCCTTTGGGCTCTCTCTAGTTCCATCAAGTGAGTCGCAGCAGCGCCACCCCAAACGGGTATACAATACGTCAAAATAGATTGACATAAAGCAAGGTATATATTTTTTATTAGTTTTGGATCAGCCACGTCACGCAAACTTTTAAATATGTGTAGTAGTCTCCTTGTTTTTTTACTTAGTGCCGTGATGTGAGGCTGCCAATTAAGATACTGGTCAATTATTATGCCGAGATACTTGTGAGTAGTTGTTGGGTCCAGTAAGCTACAATCGCAATCAGAGTTCCGGTCAAGGTCAACGTTACAAGTCGAGGAGTGAGCCCTGATGCTTAACTCTTTGGACGGTCTTGTTTTTCTGGTAGCACTAAAACATATACTTAGTTTTAGGCACGTTTATCGTAAGAAGATTAGCGTCAAGCCACTGTATAACGCGTCTTAGCCCCCTTTCTGCAAATTTTTGTACTTGTGGCCAGGATGGTCCACCAAAGATGAGTGCAGTGTCATCCGCGAATGCCAGAGAGCAGCCGTGGTCAATTTTAAGTTTGCATAGGTCATTGACGTAAACCAGAAATAAGGTTGGGCCGAGGGTACTTCCTTGTGGCACACCAAAGGTGACTGGTAAGCTGGTGCTGTAGTGGTCCGACACTTTAACAATTTGACTCCTATCCGTCAGGTAGCTATGGAACCAGTTTAGGACCACTCCTCGAACACCCAAGCCTTCCAGTTTGCGTAGGAGTAAAGGAATTGACACAGTATCAAATGCCTTTTTAAGGTCCAGAAATACACTGATACATTTCTCCCCACCATCCAGATAACTCGTTACCTCAGACGATAGACAGCTAACCGCATCTTCAGTGCTCTTACCAGTACGAAAACCATATTGGTTTTGAGGTAGCAGGTGTTTGCACTCCAGGTAACTAGTGAGGCGGGTATTGACTACTTTTTCTATAATTTTACTTATTGTACTCAATAGTGAGATAGGTCGATAGTTCGATGCTGTTTCCATATCACCATCCTTGTGCACAGGGATCTCAACAGCCTTCTTGAAAATGGTCGGAAAAATGCCCGAAGAAATGCTCAAATTACATAGATGGGCTATCATCGAACAGAGAATTGAGTGAGAATTGATGAGAACGACTGACGGGATAAGGTCTATTCCAGGAGCACAATTTTTTTTCAAGCTACGAATTATTTTATCAATCTCCAAGTAATCTGTTGGTATTAAAGACATGGAATGGGCATGTTTTGATTCATAGTTGTCGATAAAAGGTCGGGAGTTATTCGTATCGTTCCGGCTCATAATTTCCTCTGCAAGTTCTCCACCTATAGAAGTGAAATATTTATTAACTATATTTAAGGATTCAATTGGTGAATTAGATGAACATAATAATGCTCCAGCAGAAGTATTTTTACGTTTTATGTTGCATAAGTCCTTTACCGTATCCCAGGTTGCTTTGTTGTTTTTGTGGTTTTTGAAGAATTGTTCTTTATAGTAGTTATTTTTAAGAGTCTTTGCAGCTTCATTATATGTGTTACGATACTTAAGATAAGTTTGTTTGATTTCAGTATTGTTAGGATTTTTCTTTACAAGTTGGTGCAATCGGTCTCTTTTTCAAAAACATTTAATCAGGCTTACTGTCATCCACGGCTTAATGGGCCTGTTACGTTTAGTAAAAGTAGTAGTATTAGTGTGTTGTTTAATAAGATCCTGAAGAGTTTCTATTAAAGTTGTAGCAGCAATATTTGGTTCTTCAAGTGCTAGATAGGGGTTCCAGTCAAAATCTGTAATGGCTTTATCAAGAGATTCAAAATTAATTTTAGTGGTGGTAATATTTTTTTGACTTTTTTGGACAGCTAGGTTAGACAAGGATAGCATTATCGGATAATGGTCCGAAATATCTGTCACTAGAACATAGCTCTGTAACTCAGCCGTCGTTTTACACATAAGTGGTCTAAGCACGTGCGCCCATGGGTAGGAGAGTTTATAGCATTTTGTAGACCATGTGATCCTATAATTTCTAGATATTCACTTACTGAGGTTTTATTTGATTCTAGTATGTCAATGTTAATGTCTCCTGTTAAAATAATGCTATTACATTTGGTGTTAGTAAGTAATGCGTCCAGAGAATTAAGGAAAGCTTCGAGATTTTTGAAACAGTGGGGTCTGTAAATACCGAAAATCATCATGTTATTAATTTTGGCTGCCAAACAATTTGCTTCCTGTAGTTCAACCTCTTCAATAGACGCATTTAGTTCTGTTTTGACGTAAATCATTACGCCATCATTCTGATTGAAACTTGTTTTAGAAAAATTCATGTTGTATTTATCAATTAGGAGCGGCACTGAGTTTTCGTCACACCAACATTCCGATAAAACAATGACATGAACTTCTAGTTTCAGCATGGTTAAATAGGTGAGAAAGTTCTCAAGGTTCTTATTTGCACTTCTTATATTGATTGACACTATATTAATGTTATTTATGTTGTTATATAAAACTTCATGTTCAATGTTCCAAGGACTTTCAATTATTTTACAAGGGATTGTACAAGTTCTTTCTATGTCATCAGATAGATCAATTCTCATGTAACATGCATTTGTTGTAAGAATGTATTGTAATAGGGTTTGATGTTGGGATGTATGTATGGCATGAAGTTTGAAGCTTTTTGTTTAAACTTGAAGTTGATGTCTCCTGAAAGGAAGAAAGTTTCTTAAGGTTAAGGTTAAGAATGAAGTTGCTCAGGTCTGATTGCGAAAGCTATATACCTACCTACTTGGTTTTTGAAACATTAAGTGTTAGCATGCTGCTTTTCAACCATTAATGGACTTTATCAAGTCCCTTTTGAGCATTGTCAAAGGCACTATTCCAGGAGATCCCAGCGAAGAATACAACAGTGTCATCAGCAAATGCGAATATTTTACCCTCCGTTAGTTGTAAACCAAAAATAAGGAACAGCCAAGTATGCTTCCCTGCAGCACACCATACATGACCCTAGCCTCCTCACTCACCCATTGGTCTATTTTAGTTCTTTGAGTTCTATTTGCTAAATAGTTTTCGAAGACTTTCCAATCTAGTCACTAGGCGTGGGTTCAAGACCATATCGAATGCTTTTGCTATGTCAAGGAATACTACCACACATTTCCTTTTTTTGTCTAAGGCAGTGACGATGGAATGGACAAGGTCATTAACAGCTTTGCTTGTAGACTTTCCACCATAGAATCTGTATTGCAATGATGAAAGAAGGTTATTAGTCTCCAGGTATTAATTAAAGATCTTTGAGAAAGTGGGCAGAATAGAAATGGGCCTGTAGTTGTCCATACAGTCTCCGTCACCACCCTTATATATGGGTTTGATCAAATCAACCTTAAATGCTGATGGAAAGACACCATTCAAGATAGATAAATTGCATTTGTGAGTGATGGGAGCAATCAACAGTGGGGTGTATCTTTTCAGAACTAGACTAGATATTTGATCAACAAGCATGGCATATCTCTCCTTAAGTCTGTTAATAGCTCTGGGCACTTCTCCCTTATCAGTTACCACCATAGCTGAGATCCTCCAATATTTGCAATTATTCAGCTCTATCCCATCTGCAACACTTTGCCAATTGTCACCAAAAAGTTGTTGACCTTGTTAAGCCTCTGTTGTGGGTCATGCCCAGAAAGAAGAGAGAGTGAATGGTCAGATAACTGCTTTGCACCACTTATTGACTTTATAACCTCCTATTATGATACTAGGCAATGAAATTAGCGACCCTTTTTTATGGGATGAGCATAAAATGGTTTTTAGCCACTGTGGCCATGCATGACAAATGACATGGTTGACAAACAACTATAGTTGTTACAAAGTTTTAAGTATCTAAAAAAATCCCTTATTTTATGTATCTGATACAATTACGGCCAGATTTTAAACCTTCTATGATCCTTAATTTTAAAAATTTTAGCAGTAGGAATAAAGACCAAATCCACTGGCCTGACTTTTTACAACATCTACAGACTGTAAGTACTTCTCAAACTAACTTCATAATAATTATGGACAAGTAAAATATAGGTTTTTTTTATTCAACTAGATGACAAACAAGCTGATGGCCCACCTGATGGTAAGTGGTTACAGCTGCCTATAGACACCTACAATAACAAGGAAAAATCACTTGATATTGCAGGTGCATTGTCATGCTGAGGCCTGAAGATGAAATGCCGTCCATGCCCAGTAATTACACTGGCTACCTGGTAGTTAGAATATTTTGTTCCAAGGGATTTCTATCTGTTTTAACCAAGTAGCACTAATCAGTTTAAATCTATTTTACATATATTTTAATAAGAAGACAGATGCAATAAAGAACCTTTTAATTGTAGGGGGCAAATAATAATAAAATTAGTCCATGCCCAGTAATTACACTGGCTACCTGGTAGTTAGAATATTTTGTTCCAAGGGATTTCTATCTGGGTGATTATTTGAAATTTGGTTAACTTCTGACGTAATTTTGAAGGTGGTGTTTTTAGTTAAAAATCAGAAAAGTTTATATTCCATGCTGTGGGTATAACATCTACTTTGCTGCATCTAAAAGGGCCAGTCTCTTTACTTGATATTTTTAGAGATATTTATGATTTTTTAAAATCAGTGTTCTAGGGACTGACGAGACGTAATAGGGACTGACGCCAAACACGGTTAATATGTCAAATCGCATTTTTATTGCAAAATCAACTTAAACAACAAATTATATCTTAAGTTCAGAAATTCTATGAACCATAATCATAGAAATTATTTGTTTAATTATGCACATGAAAATAATGTAGCAATATTTCTTAACAATCAAATTGAACTTTTAGTTCAATACTTACAAACTAATAGTCTTTTTAAGTAATTAACAATTATTTTAAATAATCAGCCTTCTAAAGTTCCATAAAGGGAGACCGTTCAGACCCAGCTTACTACCGCCCAATAGCTGTCACCTCAGTTCTTTGCAAGATCATGGAACGGTTCATAAATTAACAGCTGATCCGAAATCTAGAAGGTCGCTCATTAATTAATTATCGACAGTACAGGTTTCGGCCGAAACGGTCAAGGGAATCTTCTAGCATATTTAATGCATGGCTGGGGTGAAGCTATTGACAAACGTGGTGAGTCAGTGGCTGTTAGCCTTGACATTGCCAAAGCGTTTGATCGGGTCTGGCACAGGGATCTTCTCTCCAAGCTCCCGGCATACGGTCTGCCCGCTCAGCTCTGTAACTGGATTGCCGGCTTTCTGCATGAGCGAAGAATCCGTGTCCTCGCAGATGGATGCGCTTCGCGGTTCATGTCAGTGAATGCTGGTGTACCACAAGGCTCTTTTCTATCCCCTACACTCTTTCTTCTTAATATCAATGATATGCTTCCGTTAAGAAACATTCATTTCTATGCGGATGACAGTACAGTGCATAGGGGAAATTATGGTCCTGGGCGCGCTGATACTGAGAGAGAGAGAGAGAGAGAGAGAGAATCTTACCAATGAGCTCAACAGGGTGTTGAATATCGGAATGAGGATCTAACAATCTTGTTGAGTTCAATATTAAGAAGACACAGGTATGCGCGTTCACAGCCAATATGTCGCCGTTTCTTCCTCGTCCTTTTCTTCAGGGCACCACTCTTTCGGCTCAGGGCTCCTTACACTTGCTCGGCATGGAGATATGTTGCGATCTGAATTCCAGGAACTACATCGAAACCGTGATCAAAACAGCCTCATGGAAGCTCGGTGTCTTGAACAAGGTGCGTCGATTTTTCACACCTGGCCAATTATGCCTGCTTTACAAAACTCAGGTCCGGTCTTGCGTGGAATATTGCTCGCACTTGTGGGATGGCTCCGCCAAGTACCTCCTCGATGCCCTGGACAGATTGCAGCGTCGTACTGCCCGTATCGTTGGCGATGTAGAGGTCACCAACAAACTCGAGCCTCTGCAATTGCGTCGAGACATTGCGTCGCTTAGCGCCTTCTATCGGACTTTTGACTTTATCCCACCTTCTCCCTTCCCACTCAGGACCACGCGAGCTGGTCTTCTTCAGCACATGTGTTCCCTCCTTCCTATAACATGGGTTCCTTCAAAAGAGGCGTGAAATAGCAATTTTCGGGCCGGCAAGGTGGAGGCGGCTAGAGCAGTGTCTAAACTGCACTAGCTGTATTCGCATATGGGGTCTTCTTACCGTTTCACGTCAGGTGGTGTCGAGTCATTTGTCGTGCTTTGTATATAAAAAAAAATCTGCGTCTTTGCCTCTTCAGCTTTTTTTTTGCAATTTTCTCTTTAGACAATGTTTTTTCTTTCTAGGCGCCATATTCTACAACAAATACATTGGTATTATGTTTAAAACCATGCATCACAACCGTATGACCATCAGTCCCTTGATGTGGCGTCAGGCCCTAGTCACTATTACGACTAGGGCCTGACCGTCTAGGGACTGACGAAATGAAACAAAATCAAATGAAACCTATTATTTAAAATCAACATCAAAACCAATAGGCGATCAAAAAAACAAGGCAGACAAAACTCACATTTACAATAAGTAATGAGATCAATTAGTAATTCACTATCTTTAAAACGACTTACCTAGGGCCTGAGAGTTTGACTGGCACAGCACGTGTTTCCGCAGCGAAGTCGGCGACCGCACTACTAACAAAAGGGCTGCCGCGGCTTGGGTCGTGTTTGCAACTAACTTGCCATCGATGCTATCGTATTGAGTGAGTTATGAAAAAGGTATATGCTTGGATGCCGTGTATTTTTGAATTTCGTAAATGACTAGGGCCTGATATTTTTTATCGCTTACACTTTTTGACTTAAAATAATGTGATGAAACATATTGTTATTATAAATTAAATCATTATCACAATGTTAGTATTGTAATAGTAAACGAATTTAAATAGAGTTTGATCAAATTATTCTTATAGAATTATAATTACAGTGAAATGAATCCTAAATTCGGGAGATCTTACATGGCTAGGGCCTGATATTTGGAGTAAGAAATGTCAATTTTTGGAAATAAAGAATATTATGATATATATCAAAATGAGTGACCGAATTAAATGGACTATAGAACATCGCTTAGTAGTTTCAATTATTGGATAAAAAAATTATAATATTGTGAAAATTGATGCTAACACCAAGTTAACCAAATTTCAAATAATCACCCATCTGTTTTAACCAAGTAGCACTAATCAGTTTAAATCTATTTTATATATATTTTAATAAGAAGACAGATGCAATAAAGAACCTTTTAATTGTAGGGGGCAAATAATAATGAAATTAGTGATCAAATATTTCATGCAAATTCCACTTTCCACTTCGCAAAATCTCACTTAGTTTGGATATTACCAACCACTACTCATTTAAAGGGGCATCGTGTTTAACACAAAAAACAACCAAACAGCTCGTTCTGTTACTATTGCCGAAATTTATTTGACATTTTTGACAAATTATAAATGGCTCAAAATATTGAGTTGTAAAGTAAATATTGACTGCGACTGTTATATATTGTCGATTTGTGACATTTAAACTTATAAGATTCTTTAAGAAAGCAGGTTGTTGCCTACCATAATATTATCACTCATTCATGTACCTGTTATTTACCTACAATTTTCAGTGATAAGGTGAACGCCCACGGTACTACAATGATAGTAAGGTTAAGACTAGTGACTATACCTTCGGCAAATCTCGTATGTGGTTAGCATCCAAAAAGAGTTCTTCCAGACTTCTGGAGTATCGCAATATATCTTCAGGTACGTTCGGCAATGAGCAATGCCGCTTGTCTACACATTCCACTTGGCGATTACATTTGAACAAAGGTATACATCGGAACATGTTGGACACTACACTTCAAGCAAACTGTAATTTGACAAATCACTATCACGACACATATTTGAGCACTTCCTAAATTTTAACACTTTATCAGCATTGTAGATTGTGATTGTATTCAAAAAAATCCAAAATTCCAAAAACGTAAACGGGACCTTACACCACAAAAAGAAGCCACAAACTGTCAGTGTTACCATGTCATTGGAATTGGAAACATACTAATCTGTGGTAAATATTTGATCCTCCATTTTGATCAAAACAAATAACAATAAGCATAAGCATAGAAATTGGGTTAAAATATTCTTTCAAAAATAATCGATATGTATCGACGATATTTTTAATTTTGATATATCAATAGTCGATACTTTTTTCAGGGTATCAAATTCGATATTTTAAGAGCATTGTTCATACGTCGTCGAAATCACATCATGTATCTTACCACTCCGACCAATCTGTTGATTAGAAAAGCGTAGCTTTTTATATTCTCTTTGTAGAAAAGACTAAATAACAGCCTATAATGGCTCAGTTCTCTTCGCCTCGAACACAAAGGGATTTTCTAGTCTCTAACCTGTGTATTCTATTTTTTAAATATATGTCTATTTTTTTATGTCCTATAATAAATGTTGGAAACTTGTAAAATGGAATACGCACAAAGATTACACATGGGTGACCAACATGGTTAAAAAACATGGGTTGGGTTCAAACATGTATTAAAAGTGTTGGGTTGCTATTGAAGGAACCCATGAAATGTAGTGTTATATTCTCTTTGGAATTTATAGGTAACAAGGGTTCTTCCAAAACAGACATGTGTGTTAAGGCATCTTTTGGGCCGGCAAGATGGAAGCGGCTAGAACAGTGTGTTAGTACGAGCATTTGTTTACGAGTCATGGATGTTTATATGTTTATTTAGTATATTTCTAATATTTATATACATATTATTATCATTATTTCTCCGTTATCTAGTATCCATAACACAAGCTCTTAATGATGCTTACTTTGGGCTAGATAATAGGTGTGAGTGTATAAATATTATTATTATTATTATTATTATTATTATTATTATTGTTTCAAGATGCACAAGCCAACATTACTCTTTGGCACAAGCTGTCTCCGTATAAGGACTCCTCTTACCGTTTCAAATCAAGCGGTGTTGAGAGTCATTTGCCGTGCTCATATAAAAATATCGATATGTCGAAATATCGACATATCGATATTTATCCATACGATATACCTACATATGGTTTTTTTTTCCATTCCCCATCCCTGCCATGTCTAATGTCCTTGAGCGCTTAGGCATGGCTGCCTCATAGTGTTGTAACTCTCTACTAATAATGGGCTTATTTCTGGCGGTACACTCTAAGTTTAAATTTAAGTACAGTATATCTCTTTCTCGCAATATGTAATAGGAAAAAGATGGCAAGAATTCGTTTAGAGCCGTCATCTAAATTTAGAGAGATTTCAAAGGAACCGTAGACAATTTTAGACGGCATGTACGGAGGTGCCTCCTAAACACTGCATTTTAACACGTTCAATAAGGTCGAAAATTGAATGCATGTTTCTAAATGTCAAATTTTAAGTCAGCGATCCTTTTCGTATTCATATTGAGAGAAAGAGGTAGACTGAACTTAAATTTAATCTTAGCATGTGTTCGCCAGAATTAGGGCCAATCTGACGTCGATATAAAGGAGATGGTAAAGTGTTGGGCCAGCTAATGAGCACCATTTCAGATTGTAGACAATACTATATTGAATTACTTAGTGTCTATTATATGGCACAAAACTCTTATTTGAAAAACAAATAGTAATATTAATAGTATTAGTAGTAGTAATTTCTAGTTTTATTATATTTTAATTACTAAGTAATTTTTCAAACATTTTTAATAATGTTAAAATCAAAAATAAAGATATTTGAAAGCACTGTCCCAACTTAACCGAATCGTAGGTATTTGTAAAAATACTCGTTTCGGATGTTGAAATAGAATATTTCGACATTGTAGGGTGGACTTTAGCTCATAAACGCAAATACAGATAGACTAGAAGAATTTCACAGGGATATCCCAAGTCCTGGGTGGCTCAGTGGTCAGAGCAGTCGCCCGGATTGCGAAAGGTCGCGGGTTCGATTCCTGCCTCAGGACGTGAAATTTTTCTAGTTTTATTATATTTTAATTACTCTTATTTGATGCAAAAAAAACCGTAATAAATAAGGATTATATAAAATGGCAACATAGAAGTCATAAAACAACCCAAAAGTGCATAGTCCATAGCCACAATCTCTTTCTAATCTGTGGCCACAATAACCAGTCTAGCGCAAGTTCGTAAGAAGAAAAAATTGTATGAAACGTGCACGCTCAGTAATCGGGGTATAATCCGCCTCAATCCGAAAGAAGGCATTATCCATACAATCAATATGGTGGTCGACGCTCTTCATAAACAGGTGATTTATATATGTCATCTGTCTCTGTCTGTTGTCTTGTTTTCAAAACGTTTGACATTTCATTTAGTTGTGTTGGAGAATTTTCTAAAATCAGAAATTAATGTAAATTATTATTAAAAACGAGTGTTTTGCCTCAAGAAATAAGCTTGACCCAAAAAGGATTGTGTGTGATGTGAAGTAAACTAAATGAGTAAACGAATAAGTTAAGAAATATGTAATTCAAAGACACGCCGGCGGCCAATGTAAAACGAACATATTATGTCTGAATTTCCTCTCAATGATGATCGGTAAGTACCAATGACTGTTAATTAGTTCTATTCTAAAGCTATTGTTCAGTCTATGGTTTTATTGTAGAGTGTGGCAACATTTATATGTAGTTCTCCGCTCTTCAAAATATAACGTACTACTGCTCTCGTTTTGTCGTCTAGTCGCTCTGACGTTTAGCGCTGTCGCGGCAACGTCTTATCGTACATTATCGTAATTCAGTGAATATCCGGATTTAACTTTTATAAATATCGTCGTGCATTACTTTACACAGCAAAAGTGTATATCTAGCGTTGAAGGAGGGCGCATTCTGAAGGTTTGACGTATCAGATAGCCAGGTATAAGGTGTCCTTTGGTAAGTCTGGCCTGCACAGGGTTCCTGAACCATCCTTGCGTCTGTCTGAAGCTGATCAACATCGCAGCACAACCCAAGGTTAGTGTCCACTTCATTCGTGTACAGATTTACATTTTTGTGCTACTTTGTCGCGTTTTATCGAATTTTAATTATCGTAACTTCGTCTAAAATACAGTCCACTTTCTTTCTCGAACCATAACATTTGGCCCTTCGGCCGGATATTAACTGAATAGTGCCTTTTTGTCTTTTATTTATTGTATTTACATTATATTTTAATTTTCGTGTATTCATAATTTTTATGCGGGTATCTTTGAAAAATTATTCGGTAACGGTTGTGGTAACGAACGACTTATCGATTGGTTATGGTCGGTTGGTAGTATTGACAATTGATATAATTAGACCAATTGGTTGTAGCACTTCACTAGTGCGGCTCACACTTTGCACATTTTTATCGTGACTGTATAATCTGTGATAACAGTTCAATTGTCATTGTCAATTTTTATAACCTATTTCGAACTTTGTATGCCGGTGTCGTATGTTTAGGTAAACAACATTAATTAAGTTTAAAATAGTTAATTTCTATTTAACGTATCGTTTAATAGTCTTTTTAGTTACCTATTTGAAAATGTCGAAAGGTGAAAGTGACATGACTGCCGATCCCAATCGCATAGCGAGAGATTATGCAATGCTCCGACTTGAGTTTATCGAAACGTCGGATTTGCTCGGGTACACAGAGGAGGATATTAGGGATATCTCTATTGAATTTCGGGACGCCCAAGTGAAAGTTCTTTGCTCGTTATCTAATGTTTCGGATCGGAATCATGAGTTGAAAACAAGTGCAATTTTCGAACAGAAACTCAAAGATGTCAAGCAGCGTCTTCGTGTAATAACAAAAAACATTGATACGAAACCTATTGCTTCTTCTTCCAATGAGCTACTTGCGAAGTTACCTAAAATTTCTATTAAGCCATTTGACGGAAACTTGGATAATTGGGTGTCTTTTAAACAATTGTTTGACTCATTGATACATAGTAGGAGCTTGAGTAACGTTGAGAAACTCCACTATCTCTTGTCTAGTGTTCAAGGGGCGGCCTACACTTTAATAAAGAATTTTCCACTCACTGATGAGAGTTATATTCTCGCATATGACACTCTCTCTAAATATTATGATAAGGAGTGCCAAATTGCAATGTCATACTATGACAAATTAGTGTATTGTGAACCTATTAAAACAAAATCTGGAGAGGAACTTGAGCGTGTTTACAGAACCTTTTCAGAGAATCTTTCAGTTTTAGAAAGGTATAATTTGCCAGACAAGAATTTTATGTTGTTTTATTTATTGTGGTCAAAGTTAGATAGGGCAACTCGTGAGGCTTATCAACTGGAACATAATTCTAGTAAGATTCCAGTATTTGAAAATGTACAGGCCTTCATTGAAAAACATTTTAAAGCATTGAGTATAATACATAATAAGCCACCAATTCATAATATTCCTGCTTCCAAGAATACCGGAAGTAGTAATCTAAATAAGTTTAAGTCAAAATCTGCTCTTGTTGTCCAGTCTGTCGTCTGTTCCTACTGTTCTGGTCAACATACACTCGTAAAGTGTGATAAATTCATTAAGTTGGATATTGATTCTCGTTTCAAATTTGTTAAAGAAAAAGGTTTTTGTATTCTTTGTTTCTCGGGTGACCATAGGGTTAAGAGCTGTCGTGTACCTGTTCGTTGTGGTGTTTGTAACTACTCACACAATACTTTATTGCATTTTAATAAAGCTACTGCCCCTGCAGTTCATGTGAGTCCTAACCCAGTGGGAAATACCGCCTTGACATCGGTGACTAATAATAGTACAGTTTTGTTTTCGACCGTTCAACTTTTAGTCAAAGATAGTTTGGGTAACTATCAAACTGTTAGAGCCTTATTAGACTGTGCAAGTGCGTGTAACTTCATAACAAAACCTTGTGCTGAGCGCTTAGGGCTGAGAATGAATTCTAGTCGACAGTCTGTCAGTGGCATAGGTTGTGCGACTGCAAGACCGCTGGGTGATTTACTGTGTGAGATCAAGCCACTAAATACTACTTATAACTTTTGTCAAAAATTCGAAGCGTTGGTGTTACCTACGATTTGTGCTGACCAGCCAATTCAACCTGTTGACTTCTCGGGCTGGGCACACATAACCAACTTGCCTCTCGCTGATCCTAGTTTTTCGGATCCAGGTCCAGTTGATATCCTGCTAAATGCGGATATATTTGCGTCCTGTTTATTACCTGGGCTCAGGCGAGGAAAGCCAGGCCAACCAAAGGCTTTGAACACTGTCTTTGGTTGGATTGTTATGGGAGGTTGTGATGACACTAAATACAATTACTCTCGTTCTCGCTGTCGTAGAAGCGATTGTTTTCTCGTATCGTTGATGAGCGGTGGGGACACTCCACTCTCGAACCTGTCGTTGGATAACTCAATAAAAAGATTTTGGGAGTTAGAAAATGTTGATTCAAAAAATAATGTTTACCTCTCGAAGATGGATCAACGTTGTGAAGATTATTTCATCAAAAATCATTTTCGGAATTCTAACGGTCGATATGTGGTTCCTTTACCCTTTGTCGATCCCGTGAACAAACCAGAGTTCTGTGGCTCTCGGGAAATAGCAGTGAAGCGATTCCAGTCATTGGAACGTAAACTTAGCTCTAACTCAGAGTTGGCCAATGCTTATCGCTCTTTCATGGAGGAATATGAGTCTTCTGGCCATATGATTAAGGCAGAGCCTCCTTCGTCGAGTGTTGGTCAGTTCTTCTATATACCACACCACGGTGTTCTGCGACCTGATTCCGTAACCACCCCTCTTCGTGTCGTTTTCGATGCTAGTGCCAAGGACGCTAGAGGTGTATCTCTAAACGATACCCTCTTGGCCGGACCAAAGCTACAAAAGAGCATATTTGATTTGCTTATTCGTTTTCGTTGGCATGCCGTTGTTTTTACTGGCGACGTCAGGCAGATGTATCGCCAGGTAGTGAGTACGGATACTGACACAGAATATCAGCGTATTGTGTGGCGATCATCTCCAGCTAGTCCTATGCAGGATTATAGGCTATGCACGGTGACGTACGGTGTTTCTTCGGCGCCGTTTCAGGCCCTTCGCACGATAGCACAGTTAGCCAAGGACTCCGCTGCTGATTACCCTCTTGGGGCCGAAGTACTTGCTCGAGACATATATACGGACGACGTCGTCTCCGGTTCTGAGTCTCTCGAGAGGTCACTACTAATCAGATCGGAATTGACTCAAATGTTGTCGTCGGCAGGATTCTACTTGAGAAAATGGACCTCTAATGATCAGGCTTTTCTCGCAGACTTGCCTCCAACTGAGTTGTATTCTGAGGAATTTAAGTGCTTCGAAGATATCTCTGACCTGTCTCTTAAGATCCTAGGGCTTCGATGGTCACCTAGTTCTGATGTTTTTTTGTTTAATGTTGTTGGTAAGGAGAGTCGACGGTGTACGAAGCGCACTATACTATCGGAAATCGCCCGTATCTATGACCCTCTGGGATTTCTCGCCCCCGTGACATTTTATGCTAAGTACATTATGCAACTACTGTGGACTAGTGGTATCACCTGGGATGACGATGTTCCTGACAGTATCGCGCAAGAGTGGTCACGGTTCATGTCACAGTTACCGTCGCTGGCTTCGATATCAGTTCCGCGTCGCATGCTCTTATCTTTCGTTGGCTTCCAGTTGCATGGCTTCTGTGATGCCTCAGAGCGCGGGTACTGTGCTGTTGTCTACTGTCGAATTATTGGTTTAGACGGATGTTGTACCGTCTATCTTTGTTGTGCAAAATCAAAAGTTGCACCTCTTCGCAAGCTGTCGATTCCGAGATTAGAACTTCAAGCAGCAGTTCTGTTAGCAGATTTAATAAAATCTGTCGTGGATGCATTACAACCATTCCACACTGTCGACGAAGTCTTCGCTTGGTCGGACTCGAGTGTTGCCTTGTCGTGGATTAAGTCATGTCCGTCAAGATGGAAGACGTTCGTGGCCAATAGGGTCAGCCATATCCAAGAGGTTCTTGCTCCTGATTGTTGGCGACATGTGGGTACGTCCTCAAATCCTGCTGATGGTGGATCCCGGGGCTTACTCCCTTCTGATCTCACGACGCATGACATTTGGTGGAGGGGTCCTTTGTGGTTGTCGCAACCTGTTCAAACTTGGCCTGTCTCGTTGTTGTCGTTCGATCAGGCTGAGCAAAAGGAGGAGTTAAAGATATTTAGTCTTGTGACTGTTCTCGATGAAGATATAGTGGAAACCTTGCTCAATAAATTTTCGTCATTTTCTACCGTTAAACATATCGTATCGTATATTTTTCGTTTTATTGCAAATTTAAAGTGTTCTTCGGCCGAGAGTAAGATCGTCGGGCATTTGCAAGTTTCTGAAATAAATAAAGCTTTTAATTTCTTAGTAAGACATGCACAGCATAAGGCCTTTTCGCAGGAGATTGAGTTACTGAAAAAGGGATTCCCCAATCGCCTGTCGAAAAACTTGCGTAAGTTGTCGCTTTTCCTTGACGATGTGGGTCTCTTGAGGGTGGGCGGTCGTTTGGCTCATGCTGACACAGACTTTGAGACGAGACATCCTCTGCTTTTGTCGCGCTCTCATCGCCTCACTACTCTGATTATCGGGGAGTATCATCGTAAACTGATGCATCCTGGTGCTCAGACGCTTCAGAATATTCTTGCGCAAGAGTTTTGGATACTTTCTCCAAAACGAACTATTCGCACTGTGATCGCAGGGTGTATGAGGTGTTTTCGGGCTAATCCTAAACCAGCTCCTGCACCGTTAATGGGAGATCTACCGGCTTATCGTGTAAACAAAATCAAGCCTTTTTCGAGTGTAGCTATCGATTATGGTGGGCCTTTCGATATCGCTTTAGGTCGTGGTCGCGGAGTAAGGACTTTCAAGTCCTATATCTGTGTTTTCGTTTGTACATGTACCAAAGCTGTGCATGTGGAGCTTACTTCGGAGTTATCGACCGAGGCTTTCTTAGCAGCGCTCAAGCGTTTTATCGCGCGCCGTGGTCGGTGTTCTAGGATCGTATCCGACCAAGGCCGCAATTTTGTTGGTGCTAGTAACTATCTGGGATCTTTGATGCAGAAAGCTGCTAACTCAGAAGAGATAACATTCTCGTTCAACCCTCCTGGTAGTCCCCACTTTAATGGACTCGCTGAAGCAGGGATAAAATCCTTCAAGACTCATCTCATTCGCGTTATCGGTCGCCAGAGATTGACGTTCGAGGAGTTTTATACCGTGCTTACTCAAATAGAGGCCATGTTGAATTCGCGTCCCCTTACTCCACTTAGCTCTGATGCTAACGATCTTTCGGCATTAACACCTGGTCATTTTCTGACTCTGGAACCTTTGTCGTTCCTTCCAGAGACTAATTTCGTCGATCAGAAGGTTAGTGTTCTACATAGGTGGAAGTTGATTCAACAGCTTCACCAGGATTTTTGGCGTAGGTGGCAGCAGGAATACATTCACACACTACAACAGAGGGCAAAATGGACCGAATCCAATTGTAACATCACCGTAGGGACATTGGTTTTGATAAAGAACGAACAAACTAGTCCGTTGCAGTGGAATATGGGTCGTATACTGACTCTACATCCAGGAACTGATGGGGTCTGTAGGGTAGTGACTGTTAGGACTGCTTCTGGTGAATACCGGAGACCAGTTGTCAAGCTGTGTCCACTGCCTGTCGACCATAATTAATAGTATCGTCTTCGTTACTCTTTCGTTTTAATTGTTATGTATGTGTATATTGTCATGTGTAATTATTTTTATGTATATGTTTATCGTAGTTAAAATACAGTGTATTTTGGTGGGCGGAATGTTCAGTCTATGGTTTTATTGTAGAGTGTGGCAACATTTATATGTAGTTCTCCGCTCTTCAAAATATAACGTACTACTGCTCTCGTTTTGTCGTCTAGTCGCTCTGACGTTTAGCGCTGTCGCGGCAACGTCTTATCGTACATTATCGTAATTCAGTGAATATCCGGATTTAACTTTTATAAATATCGTCGTGCATTACTTTACACAGCAAAAGTGTATATCTAGCGTTGAAGGAGGGCGCATTCTGAAGGTTTGACGTATCAGATAGCCAGGTATAAGGTGTCCTTTGGTAAGTCTGGCCTGCACAGGGTTCCTGAACCATCCTTGCGTCTGTCTGAAGCTGATCAACATCGCAGCACAACCCAAGGTTAGTGTCCACTTCATTCGTGTACAGATTTACATTTTTGTGCTACTTTGTCGCGTTTTATCGAATTTTAATTATCGTAACTTCGTCTAAAATACAGTCCACTTTCTTTCTCGAACCATAACAGCTATTATTGTTTAAATAGTGATTTTAGTACAAATTTCAGTACATAAAAGTAATATTTACCTACCGACCTAAGTAAAAAATAGTGCTGTCTCTACAATTTTATTTCCGTATCGATGTCGTGCCCATTAAATAAACCACTTTATTTTTTTCGCAGATGTAAACAGTAGGTTCAATTGACAGGGAAGGATTTGGTGTAGGTACCAATCGACAACAAAATCGCGACATATTTTTGGTGTAGTCGGAATCCAAATCGGAGTTGATGGCCGATCCAGGACGATTCACACGCCTACCGTCAACCTAACAACCTACCATGTTGTCATAGTAGTCAAACTTGATATATTGTATATTATACTGAATAAAAGTTTTTCAAGTACCATTGTATATTAATTTCAAACACCTATAACTATCGATAAAAATCTAAAGTATATCTCTAATCCCTACTAACCACATCCCTATTTTATTGCTTATGTTGGCATTATTGTTGCCAGACTGTTGGCTGAATTTTTATTATATTGGTATGAGTCTGGCGTGCACGTTCTATAGAATTTTTTTTTTCCTTGAAGTCCCGTCTCTTCTAGCGTAGCGTTTTATATTCTCTTTGACAATAACGCTGTCGAAAAGTTGACCTCATAATCTTATTCCAATGCCAATAAATTAATAAAATACAAGGAGTGTTTAGCGGGATTTCGTGGTGTCAGTCTAGCGATGTGTAACACATATATTTTATCTGAGGATGAGGGAGTACCTCATTTTACCTCGCGAGTTACTCATGATGAGGGATTGAATTTGGACCCTCATTTGAGGTGAGGAAAGAAAGCCCGACACGGCCCGAGCCAGCCCGAGCGCAAATGACGCATTCGCCTCACGATGTGTATCGCGCCAACGGCACCTCACGTCACCACAGTACATGAATCACACAGTAACGTTTAAAACATAAACGGTAATTTAATCCCTTACAGTCGATTTCTATGATCTAAACAGAGTTTGTAGATTTGTCAGAATAAAATTTGTGATGTGAGTATGAGTGTCTGCACGGTAAAGTCATCGATTTGAAAATAAAAACTACCTAAGTAAATGCTTGCGTGAGGAGCTCGGTGACGTCAAGGAGCTCGGTGGCGTAGTTGTTTGAGCACTCTGGTTTCGATCACGAAAACAAAGCAACTTTCGCCATGGTTGGTCCCGGGATGGGTCAATTAGATTTATAATCTCGAGCTCCTCCGTGCTTCGGAAGGCACGTTAAGCCGTTGGTCCCGGTTGTTACTGCAACCGTTTTAACCCACCAACTCGCATTGGGCCAGCGTGGTGGTGTTATAGCCCAATCTCCTCATGTATTTCTCTCATGTAGGAAGGCCGGTGCCTAGCAGTGGGACGTATATAGGCTGGTGATGATGAAATAAATGCTTCTCTGCAAGCCGTGCATGAGATAATATATATATATATATATATTGCATCAGTGTATCAGGCAATATTATTGAGGAAATCAGCAAAAATAATATTTACCTACCTGTTCACCTTAAAATTGGATTGTATGAAAAGTATAGACTTTAAAACGTAAGAACTAATGGACATCAATTTTCTAAGATAAAATAAAATTAGATACCTAGTAATTTGAAGTAAAACTGAGCTGAGTCGTTCCATCAGAACAAAAAAACCAAAACCAACCTTGTTACCTACCATAGATTAGAGATAATATATATCGTACATACCTACTGTTTTTTCGTAGGTTTATTATTATAGGTTATTTATTTATTATAGTTTATTAAAGTTCTTTTATCTCACAAGGGGAGCAGTCTAGCGCGAGTTCGTAAGAAAAAAAATTGTGTGAAACGTGCACGCTCAGTAATGGCGGTATAATCCGCCTCAATCCGAAAGAAGGCATTATCCATACAATCAATATGGTGGTCAACGCTCTTCATAAACAGGTGATTTATATGTCATCTGTCTCTGTCGCTGTTTTCTTGTTTTCAAAACGTTTGACATTTCATATAATTGTGTTGAACAATTTTCTAATATCAGAAATTAATGTAAATTATTATTAAAAACGAGTGTTTTGCCTCAAGAAATAAGCTTGACCCAAAAAGAGTTGTGTGTGATGTGAAGTGAACTAAATGAGTAAACGAATAACTTGAGAAATATGTAATTTAAAGACACGCCGGCGGCCAATGTAAAACGAACATAATTATGGCTGAATTTCCTCTCAATGATGATCGGTAAGTACCAATGACTGTTAATTAGTTCTATTCTAAAGCTATTATTGTTTAAATAGTGATTTTAGTACAAATTTCAGTACATAAAAGTAATATTTACCTACCGACCTAAGTAAAAAATAGTGCTGTCTCTACAATTTTATTTCCCTATCGATGTCGTGCCCGTTAAATAAACCACTTTATTTTTTTCGCAGATGTAAACAGTGGGTTCAAATTGACAGGGAAGAATTTGGTGTTTGTACCAATCGACAACATAATCGCGACATATTTTTGGTGTTGTCGGAATCCAATCGGTGTTGATGGCCGGTCAAGGACGATTCACACGCCTACCGTCAACCTAACAACCTACCATGTTGTCATAGTAGTCAAACTTGATATATTGTATATTATACTAAATAAAAGTTTTTCAAGTACCTTTGTTTATTAATTTCAAACCTATAACTATCGATAAAAATCTAAAGTGTATCTCTAATCCCTACTAAGCACATCCCTATTTTGATGCTTATGTTGGCATTATTGTTGCCAGACTGTTGGCTGAATTTTTATTATATTGGTATGAGTCTGGCTCGCACGTCCTATAGATATTTTTTTTTCCTTGAAGTCCCGTCTCTTCTAGCGTAGCGTTTTATATTCTCTTTGGGGGAGCGGGCTTTACTTGTGGTAACCTAGTATACAAACACGCTGCGAATGTGTGGATAAGCACAGGAGCTCTCAGTGACCAGTGCCGGCCGGCCGGCAATATAGCATAGAGAAATTTAATACACCGGCACGGGCGAAGTAAGATGTGTATATTGGATATGTGTATATTTCTTCGTCATAGGAAATACTATGGACTGGCCCCAACTTCCTACTGAGCGTGCCTACCAAAAGTTCTTGGACCACTAGAGATGGCTGCCTCATAAGTGTTGTATTGTAACTCTCTATGTGCATCTGTTGTCGATATAAAATTTAAAAACTTATGGATGAAGATATGTTTATTATTAATGAAAAAAAATGCATATTAGAATTTTCTTTAGTAAGTCAGTTTACGTGGCTAATTGCAAAAGAACTTATAAATTACAACGTGACAACAACAAAATATCGTTTGACAAAAAAAAATTTTAGCTCAAAACTCGATTTTGAATTACCTTTGTATATTACAGTCTTCACTTCAGTAATATTTTACCTGTAAATTATTCTAGGAGTTTTAAAGTAATTTTATAGATTTTGATGTGTTTTTTCTGAATTTCAACTTTGTTACCTCTTATTTTTACTCGTGCCATCATACTGGAAAAATTGCGACCAAAAGTAAGTATTTGACAGTATCTTGTTTCTGAATACCTAATTTCACGATAAAAATATTTATTTGCAAAATAAATAAGACAAACAATCCTACAAATTTTGTCATTACCTTTTTTCCGTAAAATCTTATTTCCACACTACCTTAAAAAAAAACAAAAAAGGTAAAAAAGCGCCACGATTTTTTTGTAGGCATACTGGGGATATAACGATAAAAAAATACGCCGCTTACTATTTCTAAAGGTGGTAAGGAAATTAGGTTTTTGTCCAAACGTACGTTGGATGGACTACACTTCCAGGCATTCGTACACTTAAACTGTTGATTTTACGGAAAAGATGGTTATAAATATAATTTCTCTAGTATTTTATTTTATATAGGTAAGTCAAAACTCCGGAATAACGTTCCAGGCAATCTATTTTTTTAGAACCAAATGACTGTATATTAGTAATAGAATAAAACTACAGAGGCAGATAATTACTTTGAAAGAAAATGTTTTGTTTTAATTTATAGTATTAGCCTTATCGACCTTTTACAATTATTTTAAATTTGAGTAACTTATGGTAAAAAAAAACATTTTAGTACAAAATATTTTTGTTCGTTTCTGAACAAAATTAATTGTTAATATATATACGACACTGTTTCAGTGGCCTTTTTTCCGTAATATCGGAACCTTAAGTCTATATAACTTTTTATCATCAATTTTATGAGCAGCAACCGATGATCGACGTTATGCTATGCAAGAAATCTTCTTATCACATCTGCGGACGTTCGTGTTCAATGATCTATTTTTTTTCTTTAACAAATCACACTTTCTCGATAGATATTTAATTTGTCATTTTATTTCCGAATCTGAAAAATAATAATAAATGGCGATTAGTTACCACTCATTTCGTTATGACACGCAAAACGTCAGTAAATCTAAGGCTCCGCGCAAGCGAACCACCGGTGGCTGTTACGCCCCACTTAGTTTGGTGATTAAATAGCGCAAGTGGCTAGCATTTACCTAAAAGGTGGTGGCTCGTTTGCACGGAGCCTTAAATATCAACCAATATCTATATCACTTAATTATATATCGTTCAAATAACAACCAATCCAATTATACGAAGTAAATGAAACTAATTAGGTGATAGGCCCGTACGTAGAGTCCTCTGGGTAGGTAAAGAAGCCTTCAATAAAATGGTATTATAGGCTTACTTACTTATTTATTTATTATAAATGGCTTATTGTACACCTAACCAACATTTGTACACCATTATATTGGTGAAATATATTCGATAAACACAAAATATATTATTTAACTCCATCTTAAGTACCTTCACACTCATTTATTATATTTTAGCAAATAAAAAAATATTTTTCTATCGATATTTCAAGATCGTAAAGACCGCACTATGTTATTGTGTGTGACAGCAAATGTACCACGTGACTTGTAGCAAACTGGCTACATAGGTACATGCTAATGACGTCACAGAAAAGAATTGCCAAAAGCAGTACTCAGCAAGTAATATTTATCACTCTTTTCAAATGCAACATTTGCTTGGTTAAAAACAGACAACATGACGTTTGCCGTTTTTATGTCGATATGATAGATATTTCCATACTCACAACTTGACATTGGCTAAGTTATAGTAGAAAGCCATCAAAGAAGAAATGGAATTGAATTCTATACTCACGATTTGTATAGAACATTAGAGCATCTCCATGTAAAACTTCCTTATTCGTCAGTGGAACTTATTTCGTGAGATAAAAGAGCTATATAGGTACCTAATAATTAGAAATTGTGGTCGAAAAGTCGAAGCGAACTTTGTGTTATAAAAGTGGTGTAGTTTTATAAAACAAGTGTTTGTGTTGACGCACAACTAAAGATTATTAGCATAAAAGTGATTATGGTGTTAAATACGATGAGAACTTTTTTGTGGTTATCCACTTCATCAAGTAGAACCATATGGAGATTGTCATCTTATGTTTCGCGTCAAATACTCTTAAGATGCTTGAAATGTGTAACACTAGCATTTCAAAGCAATAAATGAAGAAATAAAGAAATACTGAAGATATGCCTGTATGGGCATTAGTTCCCTTTGCCTTTTCCCATTGCAGGGAGAATGTTATTGATGACGATAGCCACTTACCACTAGGTGGATCATTATCTAGTTGTTTAATTAAAGTTCCACGCGGCTATGACAGTTGTTCTACTATGATTTTTCTTTTGGTACGATAATTTTCGAACATTGGTACGATAATTCACTCGCACCCGTCTGGCAGCCTTGAGTACAGTCGTGATTTTATCAGCGTACCTGATCATAGACTAAAGTAGTGATTGTATCCTCTTTGATTTTATCTTCTTCGGTACATACATACAATCGGTACTAATATTTAGTGATCTGTGACTAATAAAAAAAAAATAGTTTATTTTGGACAAAATTAGATCCATATACGGGTGAGTGTACAAAAATTAAAAAATGAAATAGAAGCATCTTATTAACTATGTTAAAAGAATATATGCAAAATTAAACATATGCCTTGTGCTGAGAGCAACCGATAGGATTCAAGGTATGCTTACGAGATAACTCTCCGCACAAGACAGCCCCAGAGTGGTGAAGTATACCATGGCTAGGGTCATCAGGACGGTGTTGTGACTGTCACGCACTCTACGGATCAGGGAAGCAGTGATATCCTGATGTCTCTGTGGTAGATAGATACCTATCTACCACAGAGACATCAGGATATGTCTCTACATATCCTGGACGATCATACGATCTCAGAACAATGGGACGATCGATATTAGAAAAACATCGATGTTGATATCGATTTCATAATCGAATGCCCAACATCGATATTCGATATTTATCACGAAACGTATGTAATACATCGATGTTGGATAACATCAATGATTTTTGCGCTGATAACACAAAATAAAATACAGTAAAATCGATTTTTTATTATGAAAGAGAACAAATTATTGCATATTCCAATATTTTTTATCAACTGACTGAATGATAAGTAATTTTGATAAAGAAGAACCTTTTAATTAATCTAGATTTTATAGAGTAGAGCCAGCTTTTGAACACAGTCTTTCAGATGGCGTTGATGTCGCGATAGTACTCAAATATTTCACCGCCATTTTTTTAAAATTTTGAGTACAAATATTCGGCGAACGTTGTTATTATCGGTCGCCGGTTATATTCTAAACTTGGATGGGATCTTTAGTATCACTATAGCGTCTGTGGATCTTGTTTAGGATCGTGACAATCGTGAGTGAGTTAACATCACAGCTATATATGTGATCTGTGCATCACAGAACACTTTTACTCCAAGGAACATTTTTTATACGGGTAATCTTAAAGTAATCTGTGGTTGAAAGCAAAAACATCAATAAAATCGATGATCATCAATTCTACGATATTTTTCGTATAGTATCATCGATGTTATATCATTGATGTTTTTGCTTTCAACTACCCGTATGACCCGTATAAAAAATGTACTCTTCGCTTTCAAAGACATACTCTTTCTAATCTGTGGCTTTAAACATCGATGATCCCACGATGATCCTACATGCGTAGCATCACTATATCGTCTGTGGATCCTACCCACAGAACCTGGCTAGTGACAGCTTTTGACAGCTTTAGTTCCAAGTGTACCGTTTTGGCGCTGCAGTCGCTAAGTGGGGCCGCCATCTTAAGACGCCATTTTGATGGCTGCCATGTTTGTTCGTTTTGTAATTCTTGTCATTCTTCCGAATCTAGTTTAAAATTTAAATTTCTATTTTCTAAAGTGTATATTGACTGTACATGTGATATTTGGTATTATTCTCATGAGTAAAATGTGGTTGGTGGTCGGTCACAATCACAATTGCAATGCAACAAGTGAGTCCCACCGACTTTTTAGTTTCACATAGAAATTTGTGGATGTCATACGTAGTACCATCGAATTCCCTCATTATTTGATTTACCGAAGAACAACTAACTACATATGAGAAATATTTTGGTCAAACATAGTTTGACCAAAACTAAGTTCGAACCCTGTGTCACTTCACTCCAATCCGTACTTACCTACAAGAAGAAATAACTCACGGTGTGCCTCTTAAAATACAGCAGGTGAGTCATTATTGTAGTCATCTTTCTTGTGCTTCTATGTTATAGTAAAATTGAAAAAAAAATTCTGTACTTTAGTAAAATAAAATACTTTTGGAGTAAATAAAACTTAAATGCACAAATTTTCAGATGTTCAATTGAAGGATTTCATGGACAACCCTTGTTTCTTCTCCGAATGTTGCATCAGCAGTTACAGAAAGTAAAGGTATGTATTCTAGGTATAATTAAAATATTGTTATTCTTCATTTCATTTATATACATTATTCATTGTTTATTTTCATACGGCTGGACATCAGCTTTGCGGAGACTAGAGAACACTTATGTACTTACTTATAATTTAACATGTTTTTATTCTTTATTTTTTCAGATTTAATATAAGATCAACCATCAAGCTCCATATCTGGTCCTAAGTCTGATGTGATGACTGATGATATTACAAATTATACAAATTTTTGAAGAATGTCATGTAAGCTAAGAGGTATGTGTATATTTGTGATATTTTTATAATCTTATACAAATATAATATAACTTTATGGAGCGATTACTAACATCTGTTAGTTATCACTTCATAAAGTATCCTATATCAATTATCTCCATACCAGATTTCATCTAAATAAGTTTTATTGGTTTAGGTGTGAAAACGTAACAAAAAAGAATCACACTTTGTCATTTATATTTTTTGTTAAAATGTATAAAATATAACTATATATTTAGTATTCATACATTCACACATATTATCTACTCTAAAATAAGAATAAAGAGCTTCTGTTATGGATTCTAGATACCAGAGAAATATTAATATTATTATGTATTAAGTATCAGAAATACATAGTAAATAAACAAACAAACATCCATGACTTGTGAAATAATGTTCATACTTCATACCCATCATACAAACATCTGCCTCTACCTAGCCTCTAAACATCTGCCTATTCCAAGCCGGGACCCCTAAATGAATAGCCTGTATGGTAACGGGTAAATACCATTCAAGCAGCCGGTCGTCACATGTATTATTTGATAAAAGTGACAAATCTTTGCATATTCAGTTCAGTAGTTAATTGAAAATATCCTCTTTTTGTTTTTTTTAATGTACAGTCAAAGACATAAGTCGCAAAACAAAATAAAGCTACAAAATTAACTGTACACAAGAACTTTCCCTATGTTAATATACAAAGGTATGTTCAAAACTCCTTGTTCGTCATAAAATTTCAAAAGTCACTAAACACAACCATCACTTATTAACATCAAAAGTCGCTGGACACTAAAACTCGATGAAATAATCCAAAAGTCACCGTACGCTAAAATTCCACAAAGAAGTGCAAAAGTAGCTGGACACTTAAACTAGATGAAATAAACCAAAAGTAACTGTACGCTCAAATTCCACGAAGAAGTCCAAAATTAGCTGGACACTATTTGGACACTTTGATAATTAATATTATGTTTCCTATTTTATTTACAAATGCATTGCATTAAATCAATTGACTAATAAGCACATGATTTATACCTATATGGGTATAAATCATGTGCTTATTAGACAATTCGAACACACACTCGAAAAAAAAAAGTAGCTACTTCGCAATGATACATATCTACTAATGATTTGCACATGTTCGAACACTAAATATTTTACGTCTTTGATTATTTTTTTAATTGAAAAATGATACTTTATTTTGAAGTTAGAAAGGAAAAAGTGGGGTGCTTAATACTTTTAGGCAAGGCTGTATTTATCATAAATATGTGTTTAGGAATGTCTGTCTCTAATATAAGTTACGTTTTGTTCATACCACAATGACTTTACCTTTCATAAAGCCTGCTGACAAATTTTATGACATGTAAAATTTAAATTAAGAATCAATTATTTAAGAAAATAAAGGCCGTTTATCGCAGAGGAAAAGTGGCAAGGAGTATAGACTACGCCTGCATCAGACATAGAATAAACTCCGCATATATAATAATAATTTATATAATATATTATGATAATTATTATAGTATAATATATTATATTATAATATATAATTATATACAAGTAGAGAATCAACGCTTTAGTCAAGTACTATTCCTACTAACTAGAGTTTAATTTTAAAAAAATTGTGATAGATCAAGTAATGTGATAACGATAACAATGATATCAAAACAGACGGGAGAGCATCAGCCAAGTTGAAAAAGAGTCGGTGTCAGCCTATCGGTCATTGTATATTCCGCTATTCCGACCTAATCAAATTAAATCTCTATTTAATTTTTTTTTGTCAATCTTATGCGAATAAGATAAAAAAAATGGCACTACAATGACTTCATTCCCAAAACGAAAGAGCGAAACATGGGCACTCTTTTCAGTGATTGTCTTTGTTCAAAATTCAAAAATGACTCAAGTCGGCACTGTCTGTTCAGCAACAATAGGAACTTTATAGTGTGCAGGTGTTTTGTAAGTACTTTCGGACTTTCGTTGCCATCAATAACAAATTATGTAGATTTATGAAATCCAGCAACTTTTGATAAAATATTGTTCACTAACTTTTGATATTCTTCAATGTACACACGACAGCACATCAAGTGTTACAGTTGCACTACGAAAGCCGCCCACCTCTATTGCGAACGCAGTAAGGGCGGGCTCAAGGTCAAACTGTTACGCTTGATGTGCTGTCGACTGTACAAAAGATTGGATCAACAATTTGTTCAGCGACATATGGAACTTTATATTATGCTGGTGTTTTGAAAATTTGGTAAGTCCAGCAACTTTTGATAAAATATTGTATACTAACTTTTGACATTCTTCAATGTACACAGAGATTTGATCAACAATTTGTTCAGCGACATATGAAACTTTACATTGTGCAGGTGTTTTGAAAATTTGGATCTGTTCATCAACTTATGTCTTCGACTGTACCAGACATATTTTTTGTTTACAGATTTTACAAGGAAGAAAAAGTTGGGATCAAAGAAACAGACTTTTATCAAATATGCTACACAGATTGAAGCAAAAAGTGCTGATGATTCAGCCTCATAAGCCTTACAAAAGCACGTAAACTCTTGCAAATAACAGAAAACTGTTTGAAAAATTATATTTATTTAATAAACAGTCAAATATTTCTGCAAATATGAGAAAAAGTAACATGGCAGGAAGATTTATTTTCAAAGAACAAATAATGATATTACTAAATAAAGTCTCAAATTATGTGAATTATTGGAATACTTTAGATTAAGAAAAACATGTTTATGTAAATAAAACATTGAATTTTTGTTTCATTATTTGTAATCCTGTAAATAAAATAGTTTTCCATTAATCAATACTTCCCCATACTATTTATCGATAAGAAAAAGAACATCACTAGTAATTAATAGAAAGGAGCATCACTAGTCATATATAGATATATAACTACACATATATCTCCTTAAACCTACTTTAACCATTAATCATCTGTGCTCTAACCGGCGACTGCAGCGCCAAAACGGAACACTTGGAACTAAGTCGAAAAGTCACTATCGGTGACTGTCGCATCTGTAGCTTGCTACTATTATCTAATCTGTGCACAGAACACTTTTACTTACTACCAAAGAGAATATAAAACGCTACGCTAGAAGCACGGTGTTATAACTTCATACTAAAATAACCATATCATATACGACCAATTGCAGTTAACATTGAAGTATTGACTAGGACCATTCGTTTAATTGATATTTAATTTGGTCGGCTTACAATGGCTTAGAAATTCAGGCCCTAGTCGATAGATGACTCTGTAACCATAAAAAAAATAGTGACTTCGAAAAATATCAACAATAAATATTTAAAACTTAAGTGACATTTAAGATGTTATTCATTAAACTGAGAAAAAATAATTACTTCAATTTCTAATCAATATTAGGTAACTTTGATATTTTTTACAATGTCGTTAGTAATATTCTTACTATAACTTGTATTATAATATCTTGCCCAAATTATTAATTACTTAGTTAGAGTAGTGACCTATGTATTGGGATTTGAACCTAGGCCGTCATAGCAGTTCCTGTCAGTTTTGAATTTTTCATGACATATCAATTTTTTGATGAGATTTTGGTGTTCATTATTTTAACGATATAATTTTTATACAGTATTTTTCAATACATTATTTACCTACTTAGGTAGAAATTGTAGCGCTAATTCATCACTGTTAATAATGATTACATGGTATATTTGCCAGACCTCCTGCGTTCTAATCCGAGAAAACCATGTTCGAATCCCGATGTGGAATTTTTTTTTCTTAGAAATTTTATTTTGATAATAAAAATACATAAATAAACATGTTTTAAGTAACTTTTGATTATTTAAATTTAGTTTTTAAGAAAAAAAAGTTTTATTAAGAAAATAATTTTTTGGTTGTCTACCGGTTCAGATCACCAGATATCGCTAAGCGCCATATATTTTGTAGTACGGAGTGATGCCTCTATACCCGTATAAAAAATGTACTCTTTGGCTAGAAGAGACGGGACTTCAAGGAAAAAAAAAATTCTATAGAACGTGCACGCCAGACTCATACCAATATAATAAAAATTTAGCCAACAGCCTGGCAACAATAATGCCAACATAAGCAATAAAATAGGGATGTGGTTAGTAGGTATTAGTAGAGATACACTTTAGATTTTTATCGATAGTTATAGGTGTTTGAAATTAATAAACAATGGTACTTGAAAAACTTTTATTTAGTATAATATACAATATATCAAGCTTGACTACTATGACAACATGGTAGGTTGTTAGGTTGACGGTAGGCGTGTGAATCGTCCTGGATCGGCCATCAACACCGATTTGGATTACGACTACACCAAAAATATGTCGCGATTTTGTTGTCGATTGGTACATACACCAAATCCTTCCCTGTCAATTGAACCCACTGTTTACATCTGCGAAAAAAATAAAGTGGTTTATTTAATGGGCACGACATCGATAGGGAAATAAAATTGTAGAGACAGCACTATTTTTTACTTAGGTCGGTAGGTAAATATTACTTTTATGTACTGAAATTTGTACTAAAATCCCTATTTAAACAATAATAGCTTTAGAATAGAACTAATTAACAGTCATTGGTTTACCGATCATCATTGAGAGGAAATTCAGACATAATATGTTCGTTTTACATTGGCCGCCGGCGTGTCTTTAAATTACATATTTCTTAACTTATTCGTTTACTCATTTAGTTCACTTCACATCACACACAATCCTTTTTGGGTCAAGCTTATTTCTTGAGGCAAAACACTCGTTTTTAATAATAATTTACATTAATTTCTGATTTTAGAAAATTCTCCAACACAACTAAATGAAGTGTCAAACGTTTTGAAACAAGACAACAGCCACAGAGACAGATGACAGATATATATCACCTGTTTATGAAGAGCGTCAACCACCATATTGATTGTATGGATAATGCCTTCTTTCGGATTGAGGCGGATTATACCGCCATTACTGAGCGTGCACGTTTCATACAATTTTTTTTTCTTACGAAGTTGCGCTAGACTGCTTACTACTCTGTGGTACAATCCAAAATCCAAATCCAATAATTTTAATTTAATCCATCCAATTTTATTTTGTAATGAATATTTATCTACGATAGTTACATGTTACATCTGAGTTTACACATTTGATTGAAACAAAACCATGACTTTTAACTTGGGATTTATTGGTGGCGGAAATATGTCCACGGCTATAATGAAAGGAATACTAACTAAAGGTATTTATAAGTTGCTGCGCTTTTCTTACCATAAAATTCTTTCTTACCATTTCATTCCCTAGATACCAAAATAAAATTGTCATTTTTTCAAATATCATCATGTAATGTAAACCCTATTTTACTTAAGCACAGGCAGGAAACTACGGGACTACGGGTAATCAACTAAAACCAGTTTATGTATATTTATAATTGACCCACAGAGTTATTTGGTTTGGCTTCGATCTAAAAAGAATAATACATTACATACCTACAGTACGTGATGGTTATAAAACAATTACCTACTATAATTTTATGTACCTACCTATCAAATCAATGCTCATTTTCTGATGGTCAATCATAAAAATTAATTGTAAGTACACCTGTCAAGTCAAACTACACATACCAATGGGATTTTAGCTGTCTTGTTACTAGGAGTCTAATGCAACATAACAAATTAATAATATTTAATTCAATTTTCAACAGATGGACATCCAGCTTCAAAGATTTGGGTCTCAGGTCCTCGCCTAGAGAGTTTGAAACACTGGCATGAATTGCAAGCTAATATCACCACCAAAAATGGTGAAGTTTTTGATAAATGTAACTACATATTTCTTGGTGTCAAGCCATCTATGCTGGAAACATCTGTAAAAGATGCATTTGAAACATTACCAGAGCAAAATCATTGTCGTAATATAGTGATTTTATCCATGTTGGCGGGAGTAACTTTGGGAAAATTACAAAAGGTGTGTTTAAATCTGCTTAGAGGTCAGCTGGTATTTATTTTTAAACTGCATTATTTTACATAATTTGATTTCAAATAGATTTTTTGTGTTAATATTTTAATTTAGGTAACATTTCATCCCTTACCAGCACAACAGTAGACATATTCTCAGTTTAAGCCTAAATATCAGACACAATAGGTACCTCTTGTCTGATATATAAGTGTTTCACAGCTTACAGAATATAAAAACTTTCTAAACCTTGTTATAATTACCTTTCAGGTATTCAATATCTTTAATTTGCCATTTAATATTACAATTGTCAGAATCATGCCTAATCTTTCAATGGCTATAGGATCTGGTTCATGCTTAATGACCTGTGGTGATGGGGTCACTGATGAGCAGAGAAGTTGGATAGTCAAACTTCTGCGGTGCTGTGGAGCTTGTGAAGAAGTTCCTGAGTCAATGATGAACAATTTAGGAGTTTTAACAGCGTGTGGGCCAGCTTATGTAAGTTAAATGTTATAATATGAGTGATCTATTACATAATTGAAACAGTTTGAAATATAATTTATTATACATCCACATGACAAGCAAGCTGACGGCCCACTTGGTGTTAAGTGGCTACCATTGCAGACCCTGCAATAACAAGAAAAAATCACTTAGTATTGCAGGTGCAATGTTATACTGAGGCTCACCATTCAAGTCCAGTAATTACACTGGCTATGCTTCCTTTTAATCCCAAACACAATTAACTGTTGAAACAGGAAAGGCAGTAGTATACTATCCAGACGCATATCCATCTACATATGGACCCACCACCTTGTGAACTGCACAGATCCATATTGATAGATCCTTAATCATCCTTGCAGTACACCTATTTTAACATTTAGAAGAGATTTGTAGGGTTCTCCCTCAGATCTTCTTGTTTCTATGATCTGAGGATTCTCCCAAGTGCTCAGTGGATCAATGTTGTCTAATCACTGTATCTCTCCCCAAGCAGGCCTTTTTACAAGCTTTCCTAGTATAGACATTTTTATAAAAATTTAAATCAGTATAGTTGTAGTTAAAGATTAACATAAATTTTGTCCTGACCAATTTGTACATTGAAAGTAGTTAAAATACCATAGTTAAACATTAACATAAATTGTATCCTGACCAATTTGTACATTGAAAGTACATAGTAGTTAAAATACCTATATTTCTAGGTATAAATATAAACCTCGCACTTAAATCTAATGCTCCAACTTTACTTCCCTATCATTTTCACATTATTCTATTTCAGATGTTCATAGTCATTGAGGCTTTAGCTGACGGTGCAGTAAAACAAGGTGTTCCGAGAGATCTAGCATTACGTTTTGCAGCTCAAATGGTGATGGGCAGTGCTCACTTAGTTTTAGAGTCAGGAAAACATCCTGCTCAATTGAAGGATGAAGTGTGTTCACCGGGAGGTACCTCTATTTGTGGAATCAGTGTCTTAGAAGATGGAAAAGTCAGGTGAAGTTAATATTTTAGAAACTACTGATAGTGTTACATTGTATATTTTTAGATCCATAATCCAACCACACTCCCCAGTCCAGAATCATTACCGTGACCTCTTGCAGCATTCTTAAATTCAATTTACAGTTGTCACCACATCAAGCATAACAGTTTGACCTTGAGATTGTCCTTACTCTGGGCTTACTCTGTTAGTTGGTAGTAGAGGCGGCGAGAGTTCGTGGCGCAACTGCTACACTTGATGTGCTGTCATCTGTACCTAATTCAAAATTTAATTTATTGAGTCAACCTAAAATAATTATGATTGACATAATATGTTTTGTCAAAAAAAAAACACCAACCGAATTGAGAACCTCCTCGTTTTTGAAGTCAGCTAAAACAAAATTTTGAAGTATGTGTGTACCTAACAGAATTTTGGTATTCTGTAATGTGTTTATAAAGTGTGTTACAAAAGACCGAAATAGTTTTATTAAAAGTGTTACAATCGCGATCCATTAATATTGACCAATTTATGCTTTATAATTGCATACAGAAATCTGTGTTACTACCGGGTTGATGATATAATTTGATTCGACATAGGTCATAGATTTTTTTTTACACACAAAAATCGGTTGCACTATGATGGTTATATAGGATTTAGATTTTGTTAAAAAATTTCAAAGTAATCATATAAAGAAACAAGTAAAACTAAAGTGAGTAAATGTTATTGTAACGGATGCATTTAATTTTAACTGTATCAATTTTTAAATTAAGAAATGAATTTGATAATATAAAAGCCATTACCACTTTTTATATTGAAAAGTAATAAGTATCTAGACTTAGCATTTTACTGCACAAAGTGTGATAGAGAATCTAATTTCAAAACTGATAAACTTTTAGACTGCGATAGTACCTCTGAAAGTTGAACACCTTTCGGACCACTTTAATTTTCCGATTAAATCAATAACAACATTGTCATACCTTGTCATTACAACCATAAAAAATGCATATTATCGCGTATCGAACATAATAGTTACCTATACCAACACACACTCACAAGCCATGCACATACTAAGTACGATATCGACCCCTGCAACCCCAGAATTCCAAATTCTATAACAACCTGTATAGTTCTGAGGAATTATCATTTCTTTTTATAGAAATAATAACGATTATCTTAAATTTGAATTGTAACGTCCAAGAGTAAATCCAAGTCCACTTCCAAGTTTACTTTATCATATAATATGAGTACATAGTAAATACAATTCGAAAAAGGTTTTAGACCTTGTTCTTATAGTCTAACTAAGGCTTAGACTAGAAAAATGAAGCTATAAAAAAAATTATTGATAGATTTATTGCATTAATTTTTATATTCCATGGCTATTTTACATTAATTATATTATGTTTGGTTTTTACAGATCTACATTTATAAATGCAATTGAGGCATCAGTAAATAAAACTAAAAGAATGGAATCTCCAGATGCGAAACACCAAGAAGGATAAGACTTATGTCATACAAAACTCTGTAGTGTACATCTTTAGATATTTATGTCACACGGGAAATTATTTACTTGTGTTAGTTTTACTTTTACATTTAACCTCAATTTAAGTACCGATTTAAAATTGGTTTGATTTACTTTATCATAACGCAGAAAAGATGCTTTATTGCACAGCTTTGGACGCGTTTGTATAGTATTATGACAAAGAAGGTATGCCAGTACTAGAGAATAAGATTTCTTGTGTATTACAATATAAATTGGTGGACAAAAAAAATAGGCCATTTACTAAGCCGTAGTGGTGTTTTAGCCTTTTTTCTTTATTTGTTTGTTCATTTTTAATTCAATTAACATTTTTTAAAATGAAAGAACTTTATTTTAAAAAGAAAGAAAATAGTTCCCAGTGGAAAAATTAAATAAAACGGGTTCGCAAATCAAGCTTCTTTTGTAAGCGGTGTTGCCTTTTCATCCTTTTGTTCATGGATTTATCTACTATAATTCGTAGATTGGGGTATATTTTCCCATTCCTCCGCTCACGTTTATATCTGTCGCCATCATCTGGTTAAATTCGCCTCTTAATTGGATGCCTAGCCTATTCATCAAACGCCGGCATTCAATCAAATGCCTAGGCCGATAGTTAATCTAACTAGACTCACTTAACGTTTAAAGCCATATTGAAAGTATCGTCTCGTACCGAAGAATTTTAGTTTGATTGGTTTATCATTGTTTATTTATCATACGACTTATAACCGACATCGTTTTGGTTAGAAGAAGTCATAAAAAATAACCTTGACCAATCACTCACACTCGCACAAAAGCTCTTCGATTTAAACGGACTGCCTAGGCGTCCAATTGAATGGCTAATTTAACGTCGCGTGAATAGGTTTTAATGATGTTCCTGTAACGTGTCCAGCATATTATTATGGCGTAGTAATAATTGTATTAAAATTAAGGATGATGTGAATGCATAGCTTATTGACGTGTTAGCATCAGAAATTCAAAGTTCTCAAAAATAACTATGATGTTTTAAAAAAGTAACCGTATTACTACACAATTAGAATCGCTTTTCACTTGTTTAAGATTTAAGTGATGCTACAAACCAGGGATTGAAATACCGCTATTAACCGGTAACACAAAATTCGGGTATCATTAACGGTATTCAAATTTAATGGCTCATAAAGATATCTAAATTTACGGTGGCTATTACACGCGACTGATATATTAAAACTCCTAACGGGGACCTTGAAATTTAGGGTATCTGTATTTAATCGGTTCGGTACCGATAAGAATGGCAAAGTTGCAATGTAGGTATTTCGAATGCAGCTCCGTGTCTACGCGGAGTGCAATCGCACAAACTGGCAACGTTACTTGTAAAACCGTTTTAAAATACGGGTATTCTACCGAAAAGTAAAGGTACCTACTGTTATTACGGGTATCCTTTCAATAATGGTAAGCTTTGAAAGATAGATTAATTGATATTTAAATTTTTGGGTAATTTTATTATCGGTATTTGATAGAGCAGAAAACGGCCGGGTACTGAAAAAAGTAACCGTTTAAAACCGTTTTTTATGGTACCATTACCATCAATGCTACAAACAACATAATTACAATTCTATCATTGTAGAGTTAGAATTGATTTTCGGAGACATATATTATTAATCGCTCTGAGAGATCAGATATTTCAAATGCTTACTGTACTAGTAATCAATGTGATCTATTATTGAACTTTAACTATGACAAGAAAGATCTGACAGTACGTAGTACTATCTGTACCTAGTGATAGAAATTTATATTTTCTAAGAAGTATAATATGAAAATGTGTTTATTATCCTTGTTATAATCAAATGTTACCTATTTAATCACTCATTTATGTTTGTTTTTGTCTTAAAATATGTGGTATTGTGTCATATTCGGTACCTAAGAATTGTGATATTTTTTCAGTAATAGCTGTACGAGGATATTGAGTCATTTTAAGAAAATGATTAAAATAGCGCCTATTTCAGCTGTATTTATTAATTTATATTTTAAAAACTAAGATATTTTTGCATTTTCATGACAACCAGTTTCAATAAACTCGAGACCACACATTAGAGGTCTATCTCCAAGGCTGAGGGAAAGTTAATAAAACTTCTTTCGCTACACCTGAAGGGTTGATCCAAATACTTATTACCTCACTCGAGAGCAGTATTTTATTTATCAGTATTTATTTTGCTTTCTAGATTAGTTAAAGAATAGTATTCCTTTCATAAAAGACTTTATTTATTGGATGTTAATTAAGTATGTCGATGTCGTTCGTGCTAAAAAGTTCTGTTTGAAGAAATATAGATTTATGTATTGGAATATATTGTTTTAATGTCTACCTTCCTATTGTCTCTAATGTTTAAGCAAAATTGGCGGGAATGAGAGTTAAACTATTCTAGTTAGTACCTATATCTAAAAAAACATAGGGATAACATAATATTTTACAGATGTAGACAGACATCTTTGGGGTGATTTGGTAGATGGGTGCCTCGAACGCATTTTTCAACGGTAGGATTTTTTCCCTAATCGCATTTTGTCACGATCGTATATTTCGTAATCGTATATTTCCTATGGGTAATTTGTCTTACAGCATATAGTCTTACATGCTTTTGCCCTACAGTAAATTGACAGATTGCAACTAAAAAATCTTATGGGACACAACCTAAAATAACAGTACGTTAACATAATAATTAAAACTTATTTTATAAGTGGAACAAGTTACTTAAAGAAACCTTAGTATTTAAGAGACGCTAATTTTTTTAGACAAGTTGCTAACGGCATATGGAATTCTTCAAATCTTTTTACAATACTGGTTATTTTGCTGTCCATGATATGGTATTTTTTTTCTCGTAGTTTTAAAAATATGCTTTACATTACTAAATGCAATGAGAAAAAATGAGATTTTAAAAAATGAGTTTATGAGTAAATGTGGCTAAACAAACTGAGATTATGAAATGGGAGACTAAGGTAAAAAACAATTATACATAAAGCACACGTTGCAAAACACGATCGTGGCAAAATGCGATTATGGAAAAAATCCTACCGATGAAAAATGTGTTCGAGGCACCCATCTACCAAATCACAGGAGCGTAATTTTGAGATTTGTGATTTGAGTCGCTTGTTTGGAGACACATAATTTAAATATTGTTAATTTTAATTTCAACGTTATTATTAATATTTGTAAAATGTATTTACTTATACAAATATCTAAACTAGAAAATTTTCACGTCCTGAGGCGGAGATCGACCCCGCAACCTCTTACAATGTTCTAACTTATGAGCAGCTAAGTAAGAACAGTCAATCTCCGCCTCAGGACAATAAAATTTAAATTTTCTAGTTTATATATTTTTATACGCATAATTTATGTTCAAGTTCAAGTCTTTTTGCGTCCTCGCGTGTGGGATAAAATGTACTTTTGTGCAACCGATGGCAGTGTAAATCGCAAAATTGCTTTCGTTTGTCAATTATTAGTTGATAATAATACTTAGATACAGTTTTGTGAGATGGCAGAAATTAAATTTGAATGATTAATGTTTGGCCAGTGTAATTTTAAATAGATGTACTTATTATCAGCGTCAACGTTAAGTATACTAATATTATAAAGCTGAAGAGTTTGTTGGGTTGGTTGAACGCGCTAATCTCAGGAACTACTGATTCAAATCAGAAAGTTTAATAGTCCCTTTATCAAGGCATTATATACGCTATATAACATTACGGTACGACCAATAGGAGCTGAGCATGAATGAAAAAAATGTTGCAAAAACGGGAAAAAATATTACTAGTCAGAGCTTTCGTTGCGTGCGCTGAAAGTGATGTAGGTATTCTGGAGTTTCTTCTTCTCTAAAAGTTCTAAAAAAAAGTTCGCGACAGCCTGTCTGTCTGCATGTCTATCTTTTAAGGTTGACTTACTATACCTAACCTTTTTTTGGTCATCAAATTTGTTTTAAAATAATGCATTATCTGCGAAGGTGTTTTTGTGAACACTACCGTGTTTATTCCTTATCAAAATAAATACATTGTTCATCACATATATTTAATTTTAAACAAAATTGTTATCGACATCATTTGATTTCAATGAATATCATAAGAGATATTATAGTTTTAAATAACTCCGCAACAAATCATCAAGTATTACACGCACACATTTATGATAACCAGCGCGGGCGGGCGCACATATTATTTTTCGACATCCACGCGAACGAAGTCGCGGGCACAGCTAGTTCTAGATAGAGACGACACCGACTAATAGGTCGTAGGTATACCTAAAAAGGTTTTAATTTAATAAAGCATCGTCTTAAAAATAATCACACTCCGCATTCATGAAGGCTTGGCAACGCCCGTCCTCGGCAATAGTGCCTCCAAGCGACCCAGGCGTCAAAGCCGTGGATTCGAAATATTTCCTTAGCACATCTTGATGCTGCGTCTATATTGTCCAATCGGAGATCTGTAAAAGAAAAAAGGCTTACCGCTTTGTTATAGATCACACTATGCAGCAAAAATCTATAGGTACGGGCGTACTGGGTGTCTTCCGGGAGAATTTCTGGTTCAGTATTTTCATTAACTATGTACTACAAGTTATTTTAGATAAATTGGAAGATTAACGTTTTATGTTTGTCTTTGTATTGTGGTTGTTTTATGTTGTTAATCTTACGGCCGTCTAATCAAACGCCATTTATAAAGTTTTTTATCATGTTATATGACACGCAACTTGACGGCCCACCTGGTGGTAAGTAGCTTTATTTTTAGTTTTATTAATTTAACATGCAAATAATCATAATACAAATTAGTACATTATCGCATTATTAAAACACTAAGGTTTGTAATGGTGCGACTCGAGTTAACAGTTGCTAACAGAATAACATAAATCAGCTCGAGTAATTCAATATAAATAAAAAATTAAATTACAATTAAAATGTTAATTGTTACAATTAAAAGCTACCTTTGCCTATAGGTTACAGCTGGAACAATAACAAGGAAAAAATCACTTGGTATTTCAGGTGCGTTGTCCTGAGGCCTAAGATGACCTTTCCCTTTAATCCGAAAGACAGCTAACTGTTTTACAACTGAATTAGGAAAGGCGGTGTTACCTACCCAGACGACTTAACGGGCCTATTATTACCTTGTAGTCACGCTCAAATACCTAAAGAGTGCTCAATTTAAATGCCTATACAAAAATTGTTGACTTTAACAGCACTTAAAATATTTAACAGCCGTTATTTAGGTATTTGATTCAGCCTCAGTTATAATTTTTGTTTGTAGTCGACGACTAGCTTATCTGTGGTCCCCTGATGAACGCAGATTTTTAGAAATTGTTTTGATTTTAAATTACTTATTTGGTTTCTTACCACCGCATCGCATGTTGCACCCTTTACCAGGCTGGTCCCAGTTGTTGCACCAGTACCGGTCATTGATCTGGAAGAGGCCGTGGTCGTAGGAGCCGTCCGTGTTCGGCCCGCCGATTACGTGAGTGCGACTTGAACTCTCCGCTTCAACGAGGCATACCCCTTTAAGTAGGTACGGGCAGTATAAAATTTAATAAGAATGTATTGTGAAATGTAAAGTACTTCTTACTTTCGCTCAAGTTTTTGTGACACTTACGACTAGCCTATCTAAACTCAGGGGCCTTATCACCATCTTTATAAAAGCGATTCATATTCCGTTTGGTTCAGTATTGGTTCCTAAACTGCATCGCTGTCATAGTCGTAGATAGTGTCGTAGTATGAATTAACGATTCTACTCTGTTTAGGTTCTAAACTGGATCGCGATAAAAGATAGTGGTAGGTACGGGTGCAGAACTTCCTTCCGTAGGAGGGCTCAGGATCTTATGCAAAGGAAAAATATATACAGGTAGTGTTTTAACATAAATTAAAAAGGTAAGTGTTCAGGATTAGTCGAACAAGAGAAAATAAAAGTAGGTTTTTGTAGATATTAGGATTTACTTGCGGATCGATACAAGGTAGTAAGTAGAAGTGTATTAAATCATTATTGGTTTGGTTCCCCTCCAAATAGTTTGGTAGCCACTTGATTGGCTGTATAAACAAAAGGGGGAATGTGAGCGTTACGGCCATGGTCGCTGGGTTGAAAATACGTTGCAGCGTCAACATCCTCCCGGCCCTTGAAAGATGCTTTCAAGATTGACTCTCCTCTTCGGTAGGTAGTAAGCACAGACGGGTAATGGCTCTTCTTATGGTACCCTGGGCTGTAGATATGTCGGCGACGCGCGGAACACCATCGTTTCCGGTGTACAATTTGTTTACGCGCCCCAGGCGCCAACACAATGGGGGAGTGCCGTCCTCTTTGATGAGTACCAGGTCGTCGAGCTTTAGATTTCGGCAGCTGGAGCGCCACTTTGTACGCTGCTGCAACTCGGCTACGTATTCGGTCGCCCACCGGTTCCAAAAATGCTGCTTGGCTTGTTCAAGGCGGCTATAACGATCAAGTCGATTTGTGTTGCTCTCCAATAAGTTTGGCGATGGCAGAGATGTGAGAGGTCTGCCTATCAAAAAGTGAGCTGGGGTGAGCGGATAGAAATCGTTAGGCGAGGGACTTAAAGGACAAAGGGGTCGGCTGTTTAGGATTGCTTCGATCTGAACAAATAGCGAAGACAGTTCCTCGAAAGTTAGGTGTGTTTGTCCTAAAACCCTATGGATATGGTGCTTAGCTGACTTAACTCCGGCTTCAGCTAGGCCATTGAAATGAGGAGCGTATGCAGGTGAAAATTTAAAATCGATGCCCTGACGAGCTCCAAAGTCAACAATTGCGTTTTTATGTAATTTAACGAAGTTAGATATTTCTTTGGCTGCGGCAACAAAATTTCTGCCGTTATCGCAGTAGATAAATTTAGGTATTCCTCTGCGGGAAATAAATCGCTTGAGAGTGAGTATGAACGCGTCTTTACTTAGCTCACTGACCGCTTCTAGGTGAACGCATTTGTAACGAAAACATATGAAAATACATAAATAACACTTTGTAATCTTACACCCTCTACCCTTTCGATCAGTGATTAGAAATGGTCCAGCAAAATCAGTGCCCACTGTACTGAAAGGATAATCTGGTTCAACACGCTCTTTAGGCAAGTTTCCCATTATATTTGACATAGTCTGACCCTTAAAACGACGACAAGTGTGGCAATGTCTAACCACACTCCTCGCTAAGTTACGGCCTCCTATAGGCCAGTATTTGTCTCTAATGGAGGATAAAAGATGTTGGGGACCTGTGTGTAGTAGGCGCGAGTGCTCATAAACGAATATTAACTTGGTTAAATAATGATTGTTTTTCAGGACAGCGGGATGTCGTTTCTCATAGGGATAGGCTGAGCTATCAATGCGACCTCCTACACGTAGTATTCCTGATTTGTCTAGGAAAGGATTTAATGAGTATAGGCATCCTTTAATTGGAAGAAGCTTGTTAGATTGTAGTCGATCAATTTCGGTAGGAAAAGATTCCTTTTGAGCTATTTTTAATAAAAGTTCTAGTGAGTTATTTAACTCTTGGGCTTTAAGCTCGTCTTCGAGCTTATTATTAGGGCCTTTACAATTGTGTATAAATCTTAAGACGTAAGCGTAAACTCTTTGTAATTTTGTCAAATTAGAAAATCGATTAACGGCGCTAAAGGCGAAACCTCCGCCACCAAAGCAGAGACTGCTTTTGAATCAATAGACTCATTGGATGTCAGAGACGTAGGCCAAGTAGATTCATGCTTTATGAGAAAGTTAGGGCCATACCACCACATAGTGCAGTCTCCAGTATTATATTGGCGAAAGGGAATTAGGATATTATATAAAGAATCTTGTATTGTATGTAGGCCCTACCATTTGTAAGTCGCTTATAGAAAAACCAGAGGAAGTCCGAGCTGATCCGTCGAACACGACATGCAACTTAGTAGACTCACTCCATTCTCTGATGGCAGGGTGATTGGTAAAAAAATACCTGTTTTTAGGTAGATGTAATTTAGATTCAGATAGGTGCCCGAGTTCGGCGTACTCATGGATAAATTTTGAATAAGCTAATTTAAGGTCAGGTTGTTTTCTAAAGCAAGCTTTGAAGTTTATAAACCTCTTTTTAGCCAACCGGTAGGAGTCACCTAAGTAGTCGCGCTGACAGCGCAAAGGTAGACTAACACAAAAACGACCAGTGCTTTCTCGAGTAGTAGTAGAGAGAAAGTGCTGTTCACACAATTTCTCTTCTTTAGTGTAGGGTTGAATTTGTGGAATGTTCTCTAGTTCCGAAAAAATAGACATTTGTTTCTCTAGATTAGGAAAATCATTTTCCTTTTGTAAATTCAGATTAGGAAAATTTTCTTCCTTTAGGGAGAAATTACACGTTATGTGTTTTGGGGGGGAATTTAATTGCTGTAGGTGTATTCTAGGTAGAGGCCCGGCTAAGAGCCACCCTAGTTTAGAACTTCGGAGTATAGGATTGTTGTGCCCTAAAGACAGCTGCTCAGAGCCTATTAGGTCCCAAAAAAGATCGGCGCCTATCAGCATGTCTATAGGCAACGACTGATTAAAATTGGGGTCCGCTAGTTGGACATTTGGAATATTTAGGGCCTTACTATTGAAGGAAAACTTAGGTAAATTATCGGAAATTTTAGGTAGAACTAAGCAAAACATAGACACCTCGAAAGAGGTCGAATTAGATTTTAGGCGGAGAGGACATCTCTCTGTATTTAGATTAAGTGGAATTTGGCCGATACCAACAATGTTGACATTTGACGGCTGTGGGGTTAGATTTAGTTTAAGTTTTAATGATTGGGTTATAAAAGAAGATTGACTGCCACAGTCGAGCAGAGCTCGTACTTGGAGAGTTTCATTAGTAACAGGATTAGAAATTTGAACATTAGCGGTACACAGTAGCACTTCAGGGGATGACAGAGCAGACATTACTATAGAGTGGGAGTTAGGGGTGCTCGCATTGTCATAATCGTTATTTTTTGAAAAATGTAAAAGAGTGTTATGTCGTTTCTTACAGGTGCGACAAGTACCTGGAAGTTTACAGTTTTGAACATTGTGCCCAGGTCTGAGGCAATTTTCACATAGATTGAATGACGTTACAATAGAGTTCTTCTCTTCAGAGGACTTTGCTTTAAATGAGGGACACTCATAAAGGCGATGATTAGCTTTACATACCACACATTCAAAGGTCCTATTGCGAGTAGGAGTAGTCTCTTTAGAAGTAACAACAAAAGATTTAGATTGAACCTTAGGTTGAGATGTTGAACCAAACTGTCTACTTTTATCATATTTATCCTGTCTATTTCGATAAACAGTGTCGAGAACATCAGCGCGATTTTTCAAAAATGAAAAGAAGTCATTAAGCGATGGTATTTCAGATATAGAATTCCTATGCTCTTCCCATTTAAAACATGTAGTGCTATCTAATTTTGCTGCGACCATATAAATAATTAAGACGTCCCACTTATCGGTGGGCAGCCCCAATGTGCTGAGAGCCCGCAAGTTCTTTGTAATGTGATCGATAGTATAGCGTAAAGACTTGTCGGTATCTCGCACAGATTCCAAATTAAAAAGAGATTTTAGGTGATTATTGATAAGGAGTCTTTTGTTATCAAATCGTTCACACAATAGATTCCAAGCTTCGGAATAATTTTTATCAGAAACTTCCAAATTACTGACGACACGAGCGGCTTCGCCTTCCAAATAGGAATTTAAATAGTGGAATTTATGTATGTTCTTTATTCTTTGATTTTCATGAACTAATGAACTAAATGTCTCCTTAAACTCCAGCCATTTGTAGTAGGTGCTATCAAAATTAGGAATTTTTATAATCGGTAGTTTAAACCCAAGAGTGTCGTCTCCTTCATTGTGATGACAATTATGTGCAGCGTGAGTGGAGGTATTGGAACCCATTTCGTCAGTATTAGATTTGGCAGGCGAATGCCTTTTAATTATTTGCTGAGCCATAGAAATATATGTGTCATATTCCTGTTCCAAATTATCACGCGTAGTTAATTCGTTATCTAAATTTGAAGTATTTAACAATTCTATTTGATTTTGTAGCTCGTCGAACTCGATAAACAAAGACTCGATTCTAGACAGTTTCATCGCAAGCTTATTTATTTCTAGCTCAGGAATAGTGTCTAGTGTTGAAATATTGTCAACATGAATTTTAAATTTAGTCAAACGCCCCTTTGCTATGCCTCGCTTATTAATAAGCGTGGATAGACGTTCGGTTGCCTTAGATTCGGTAGCCATTGCGATAAAAATATCTGATATAAGTTAATAAAATTAAAACAATAAAAACTGTTTGCATACGATACGCTCCTCGCCTCAATCAGCTGTTGTGCGGGTCGCCGTGCGCTCGGGCAGCCAGGTAGGCCGTGCGGACAATGGGTGACGTCACTAGTAGAATAGGCACCGAGCGCGGCGGGCGCCGAGCGGTCTCGCGCTTCTTACAACTGGAATGTTATTTTTTGCACACTTAATATTCTGTTATCTTATCTATCATTTAACAATTGCGTAGCGGAGCAGTAAAATTTCAAACAAAAAAGTTACAAGTTATTCCTGCGATATGAATGGGGGATTGTTAATCTTTTGTGCAATTATGTGATGAGAATTAATAATAGATCAGTGATGATTATAATAGGATTGTAAATAAATTATTATCGTAAGTATTTAATAGGCAACTAAATAGTGTGTAAAGTAGGTAGATTATAGTGGCTAAGCTAGACGTAGTATTTAGGGTTAGCTAATAGGTAATTATTAACCTTTAGACTTAATTATAGTAAAGAAAATATCTATTTAACGCAAATAAATAATTTAAAATAGTTAAAATTTTTAAATATTAGACAAAGATTACGACTTCGTGTCGCTTGCCAAATATGTAGGTAATTAGATAAAAATTTGTAGGACACCACACCCAATTTCGGGGCAATAATTTCACTAATTTGAACAAATCAAAGGGGAACAACTAGGAAATAATAGGAACGGGCTCACAATTAGATATGCAGCCGGCTGGGCAGCAGGAAGTCGTCTTGGTTCGGCCCGCCGGTAGGCTGCAGCGATGACGCGAGGTCCCGTTGATGGTAGTCCCACAGGAACGCTTGTTCTTCCAGTAGGTAGGGCAGTTAGGCGGCACACAGCCCGGGGTAGTTACAGCTCCTGGTTCCTGTCCTCTTCAAAGGCACAAGTGGGTACTTCTAGGCGCTGCGCGAAGCTGAGTGTAGGTCACCTTGACTGTCCGTATATATCGAATCCGAAGATTATAGGTCCTGTCACGGTCGCCACTTTGTTCAGGATTAGTCGAACAAGAGAAAATAAAAGTAGGTTTTTGTAGATATTAGGATTTACTTGCGGATCGATACAAGGTAGTAAGTAGAAGTGTATTAAATCATTATTGGTTTGGTTCCCCTCCAAATAGTTTGGTAGCCACTTGATTGGCTGTATAAACAAAAGGGGGAATGTGAGCGTTACGGCCATGGTCGCTGGGTTGAAAATACGTTGCAGCGTCAACAGTAAGGTTGCCTGGAAGAAATCGCTTTCAGCGATAAGGCCGCCCTTTGTACGTTGTTTAAACTAAGTGTATTATATTTTGTCCATGTGGTCGATGTATATAAATAATTAATAAATAAATTCTATTAATTTATTGGTTGACATATCGTTTATATCGGCAGCTAATTACTGTAAGATAATCAAAAAGGTCTAAATAAATTGTTAACTACCTACCTAATAAAATAAAATAATAATAACTTACAATCTGGGAGTTGGTAGCGCGGGAACCCTCGGTTATTCAATTCTCTGGCCAGCTGACACCTATCAAACTTTAAGCCTTGACTGTGCAATATCAAACACATTTCTATAAATAGAATAAAAATAATCCGGGCCATTGCTCTAACAAAATTCGTTACCTGAAGTTCAAACTTCGGAATGTGTTTAAATGACTCAAGGAAGACGATGCTTTTATATAAAGAAATGAGTATAAGTAAGTATCATAATAACTCTCTGGCAAAAACTTGTTCAAGTGGCGATAAAGTCGCTGCATCCATAATAATGCCGCTTCGGGTTACAGAATTTTATATTTATTTAAATTTTAGTATTATGGATAAAAAACATAGCAAAATTAAACAGTCGTGGCAAAGTAATATTTAGGTAGCCACTGACATTATATTAATTCTTAGGGTGTTACCATACCTACCCAACCGAGGATGAACGTCATCAATACATAGAAAAAGACGTTGACGGCGATATCGGCTCCACACCCCACCTAAAATAGTACCTCACTATTAGGTAAAAACAAAAAAATAATAGCGATTTGGTTTGCTTGCATTGAGCGAAAAATTCAGATCTGGCGAAGTTCATAAAGGCACACACAGGCAATAATCAACAAAATAAATACCCTCTATTTTTTTTAGAAATAAGTTGACGACCGTAAGTCTGTCAAAACATCTCATCCATACCTACTCCCTCGAGCCTCTATAATATTACATGGAGACATTGCATCGCTTATAGTCTTCTATCACGACGTTGACGGCGATATCGGCTCCACACCCCACCTAAAATAGTACCTCACTATTAGGTCAAAACAAAAAAATAATAGCGATTTGGTTTGCTTGCATTGAGCGAAAAATTCAGATCTGGCGAAGTTCATAAAGGCACACACAGGCAATAATCAACAAAATAAATACCCTCTATTTTTTTTAGAAATAAGTTGACCGTAAGTCTGTCAAAACATCTCATCCATACCTACTCCCTCGAGCCTCTATAATATTACATCGAGACATTGCATCGCTTATAGTCTTCTATCAGCTATATCATGGAGACTGCTCTGAACAGCTTCTTGACCTTATCCCACCTTCCCCTTTTCTATTCAGGATCACGCATGCCGGTCTTTGGAGTCACCAATTCACTGTCTCCACCTCAACATCACAAAAAGAAGTTTGGTAACTCATCTTTTGTCGTACTTCCTAAATTTGGAATTCTTGGAAAAAAGGGCGTGGCAAAACACCTTTTAGCTAGAACAGTGTGTTTCAAGTAGCACTAGCTGTCTTCGCATATGGACTCTACTTACTGCTTCACATCAGGTGGCTTTGAGTCATTTGTATAAAAAAAATAAAAACGTAAAAAAGTCATCGATCAATACCGTCGATCCACACCTACTTACCTATTCGACGACGATAGTGTTATCTTCTGCAGGATTCAACGACCAGCCGAACGTTACCTTATATCAATTAATCTACGTTGATTGACAACATTGATTATTAACATTTGATTAGATGGTGGGTCTGTAGTAGGGTCGTCTGGGTATGTACCAGCGCCTTTTTTATTTCAGCCGTGAAACAGTTCGCTGTGTTTCGGATTGAAGAGAAAGGTAGCTAGTGTAATTACTGGGCATGGGCATTTCGTCTTAGGCCTCAGGATGACTTAAGGATTGGTTTGGGCGCCTGCTGGGCAGCCTCACCTTCCGCATGGTGCAGGTACTGACCGGACATGGTTGCTTCGGTCACTATCTGCACTGTATCGCCCGTCGGGAGGAGACACCGCGGTGTCATCACTGCGACTCCTCCGACGACACAGCCTAGCACACCCTTGAGGAGTGCCCGGCCTGGCGACACGAGCGCCACGAACTTCTTGTGGTGCTCGGTGGCGACCTCTTGCTGCCAACCATGGTTAGAGCCATAGTTGGTAGCGAGAGGGTTTGGGAGGCTGTCGCCTCTTTCTGCGAGACTGTGCTCACGCAGAAGGAGGCAGCGGAGAGGGAGCGGGAGGAGGATGCTCTAGCCGCTCCTATCCTGCGTAGACGGGTGGATCGCCCGACTTCCTGCGCCCTAGGCGCGGCCACGTGCGTAGGTGGCCCCCACGCATGCATTGCACATGCCGCCACGTCTGGGATTGCCCAAGTGACTCTGGGTAATCCCCATCGGCGCGAATCCTGGCCGTAAGGTCGGGTTGCCTGGGGGTGGGCTGGTGAAATTGCTTCGGCAGAGCCCAGGCTACCCCCGCGAAGGGCAGTGGAGTTACCGGGGAGCTTTAGTGGGTATTTCCAGTGCTGATAGCGCTGGATGACCCCCACACACGCCCGCCGGGTAGGTCTGTAAACGGATTTCTCCCCGTTTAAAAAAAAAGGGCTCAGGATGACGCGCCTGCAATTTCAGGTGATTTTTCCTTGTTATTGCAGGCGTCTATAGGCGGCGGTAACAGCTTACCACCAGGTGGGGCGGTCAGTTTGCATGTCATCTAGTTGTATAAAAAAATATATTGTTAATTGGGTAAGTTTGGCATGTCTGTCTGCTGCCTTGGAGTAAAAGTGTTCTGTGGTCTGCTGTCTGTGTATCTGTGTCTGCTGTGGCATTGTAGCTCCTAAACGAAAGGACCGATTTTTATTAGTTTTTTTTGTTTAAAAGCTGACGTGATCGAAATGGTTCTTAGCTATAATTTATAAAGATCTGTCTAGGCGTTTGGTAACTATCAGCACATTTCCAACATGACAAAAGGGTCTTACTAACTTTCACAGATCCGATTGATTTAAAATTCTGTCTACTGTTACTACGGTGGTATTGCCAAGACATGCTAACCTTGAGCTGATCGACAATTTGGTGAATACATATAATACAAAAAAATACATACAGTGAAACATAAAACCTCTTTCTTTTTTGAAGTCGGTTAAAAACACCTTTTCAAAAATTAAAACCTTTTTTGCGTAATGAATCATCAGTGAAATAAATTACGATATACCTGGCTACTATAAAATAAAAATTATTAAGAGCTTGTGTGATATGAGAACATCCACAAGAGAACCAAAGTCACTGACATTGCTCATACAGGTGCTATTTAATTCAATTCAATTCAATAATTTATTGTTTTCATGTTGTTTACAGAGGTTCATGTATCAAACAGGAACCCTGTTAAATAAATATACATGAATACGCATTTAAAAATTAATATAATTCTATTAAATCGGTACGAGTAGGTAATAAGATAGTTAAGATAATCTACTACAATGTCATCTAATTAATAATAATAATAAATTAGGGAAAACTATATTAAGTTTTGTCATAACATTGTCATAAGTTAATTAGAATGTCAATTTATCATGTCAATAAATTTTTATGTGTTCATTACATGTTAATATCGTTAAAAAGTCGTCAATACTATACCTAGTTACATTTAAGTTTTGACTAATAATAACATTAATTAGGAAAACTGTATGTAAGTATCTTGTTTTTTTATTTTTTAATTCATTCGGTAATTTATTTTTAATTCTGACTGCCATCACGTTTGGACTTGTGTTATGCATTTTTAATTAAGAAATTGGTAGGATAAGTTTATGCTCGGGTACTGGTTCGAAAGCGTCGCAGTTGATTGAAAAAAATTGGAATGCTTTTTAGAAAAAAAAATGGAATGCTTTCTTACTGAATACTAAGAACTGTCTGTTGGTCATGGCCTATGGGAAATGCTTACCGTCGACCGAGGACATTATGACGACCACTTACGGTCCATACAGCCTATGGACCGTAAGTGGTCGAACGGGGCGATCTCCTCAGCTTGTTTAGTGATAGAGATCTTTTTGCTTGTTTTTGGTGTTAGTGCCTATAAAAGTTCTTTGTGTATTGGTCCACGTCGTGTATTAGTACCTACAAAACAATAACAAAAGTGCATATTGGTAAGTAGGTATTAACCAATATACCTACACTTCACTTATTGTTTAGGCAAACAGTTCAATCAATCAAACAGTTATGTATTTAAACAAATAAATTTTAATCATATCATTATGTTAGTACAATCATTCTTGATTTTGTACTTATTGTAGTTGGTTTATCAAAATCAAATCATCAATTTTGATTCAATCAACTTGGACCATACATAGATACTTATCTACTTGTATTGCGTTTGGTACCTACTTAGTAAAAAATACATTTGAAATAAAATCAATTTACCGGATCTAACTCGCGTTGAATTAGATGTAACCTACATTGTTATTATACAGGGTGGTGCCATCAATACGTCAATAAATTAAAACCATGGCTATATTAGTTCATAGAAATAGTTTGTCACTTTCAAAAACATCTTATTCATTTGATAAGTTCATGACATTTCTATGAAATAATGCAGCCAATGTTATATTATTTCATACAAATGTCATGAAATAATCAAAATAATGATGTTTTTGAAAGTGGCAAACCATTTCTATGAACTAATAATGCTCATGTTTTAATTAATTGTCGTATCAACGGAACCACTCTTTATGTAGGTATATACCCGGCGGTAAAGGCGAGTTAAATCAGGTAAAGTGGTTTTATTTCAAATGATTAGTTAGATTCAAAAAATCGGAAACTCGAAAAAAATCACATGTTTCAAACAAATTGTAATACTTACACGACCTGTTTGTATGGAACAACTGATCTTGTTTCGTGAGTTAAATTTTTTAACAAGTCTTGTATCGGATCACCAGCACAGATGACTGTGTTGGTGATCCGATATAAGACTGCCTTCTTCTGCAATACATATAAATAAGAAAAAGTACATTAAAAATGTAAATAAATACAATTTAAAAAACAAAAATAAACTAGTATTACCTATAGTTCGACTAAAAAAAGTGCAAAAACAGGGTGAATTTAATAAAGTAAAGATGTATAATAAATTACCAGCGACGATTGCAACATTAAACTTGCATGATTTAAAAAGTAATTCTTTAAAGTTTTAAGTTATTCTTTGAACAAAAAATGCTTTTTATAGTATACAGGAATATATGACAATGGCTCTGACTGAATCCTCGTTTTCGTGTGTATAGAATAATGAATATACAGGGTGGTGCTGTCAATGCGACAATAAATTAAAACATGGGCTATATTAGTTCATAGTAATGGTTTGCCACTTTCAAAAACATCTGATTCATTTAATAATTTCATGACATTTGTATGAAATAATATAACATTGGCTACATCATTTCATAGAAATGTCCATAAACATATACAGGATATGTTTAAATTTATTTCCGTAACAAAAAAAGAACGACCAATATATTGTATCCTGTAAAACTTTATTATGTGTAGCTAATCAATAATGCATAATTATTATTATAATATTTGTAAATGTGACTTGCCTAATGTAAAGTACTCTGTTATAAGGTGAATAAATATCTGAATCTGAATCTTTTTCAAGAGCGTTCCCCTTACGGTATAATGGAATCATTCTCATTGCTGTTTGTACCTATTACTATTAACTAAATAAACTTAGGTACAAACATTCATACGTTGTACAGGATAACACAAAACTATAAAGCTCTTAATTTTAGCTTATTATTATTATTTGGACAGGACTTAGATAAAAGTTGTACAAAATCTTAAAACAAAAACACTGTTTTATGGATAACACAATCTATTTAATTTATTAATATGGCCGAAGTTGACTTATGCTTATTTAATACTTACAATTAGGTATCAGATTATGATGTTACAAAAATAATAATATTTAAATGTACCTATTTACATAATAGTTGGTCGGCACTTTCATCACTATAATGTGTTTTAATTGGTCTGTCATCGACTTCTTGACAGGGCCTTGCGTTATTAATGGTAACTGTATTCAAAACAGTAACCGCACACTCGGGCATCAGTTTTTGTCCTCAGAGAATATGTATATTTTTCTTGTTGTTTGAGTCGGAGTAAACGGATGATATGGATGCACACACACTGTTTTCCTGGTGAATATGAACAGGGACATGCGTCGGGCCAGTCCCACTCCGATGTCGATGCTCTTGCGTCGCAGCGGCGGCGACGGCGTCACAATATTTGGCACACTGTCTTCTTCACCTTTCATACAGCTTAGTCTTCTGATTCTGTTGCGTAATCTTCCAAAGTTAGGCCTCAACGCTGTCTCAAAGCTCGGCAGTCTTCGTAGCATAGAAGGTTTTTCTTGCCCTTCTTTCTTCTTAGACTTGCTCTTTTTCTCGTTAGTTTCATTTTTCTGTGATTTATCACTAGCTCTATTAATGTCTGCGATTGTAAGCAACGGGTAATCCTCTTCAATCATAACTTTGTTTGTTTTTCACATTTTAGTTGTAGACAACGTTGTTCACGGAGTGATGCCTGAGTTTGCAATGGCATTGATTGAGCGCTGACGTAGGTATTATTTTAGATTAGATTCTGTGATTAAGATTATCTACGTGATTTAGGAATTATGTCAGACCAATTTGTGAGTTTAAAAAACAAACTTAATTATGTGGCATACGGTACAAAATAGCGTTTAGAATATGATTTTTTTATTAATTTCGCAGTTTAAACACATGGACTCCATAATTGATTGCCTCTTGAAGTCGTAAATTGTGTAAATCTAAATACCTACCTATTTTTTAAAGATAAGCCACGTAGGCTTATCAGAATAGTTCATTGAATATCTTATCCTATTGTAAAAACAGTGAAACTAATTTCCTTACAGCCTTGTGCGCACTAACCGTAAGACCAATTGTATAATCTTCCGCCTTAAGTAATTGAACGACACAAACGACTAACTTGTAACTCAAAAATTTCCTAAAGAATATTAAAAAAAATATATTTACGTATAGGTAATATTGATAGGTTTATAATAGATCTATAATATGTGGCTCTTCTTGTTTGTTCATAGTTTTATGACGACAACTAAGATAAAACAGGATAAAATAATAAAGTGGTTTCGATTCATGTTTTACTGGTATTCTATACGTAATATCTATCAAAAAATATTTAAATTATCATTATGATAATTTACATAATCTATTCAAAAGGAGATGTTTCTTATCCGGCCAGGTATGTACACTATAAAATCAAGAAAAAACTTCAGATTTCGGGAAAATACTAATAATTAGTTTTCATGTAAAGTTGTAAAAATTTAAAATGATTCGTCGATTTTACCATGTTCCATACATAGACGACTTAATTTTTCCAGTTATTTTAATTTGAAAACCAAACTACCCAATCGATTTTAAGTAAATTTTTATAGCACCAATTCGCAACTATTCCGCATCAAACAAAAAAGAATCTCGTAAATCGGATCAAAAATCCCGAAATAATCGGTGTACATACTTAAAAAACATACCAACCGAATTAAGAATTTCCTCCTTTTTGAAATCGGTGGAGGAAAGCCTGCCAGCTCTCTGCGGTGGCTTAAGAGTGGAGCAGCGCGGGCTCGTCAAGAAAACTTCCCCGGTTTTTCGAAACATTGAAGAATAAAAAACGAGCATTTGCTTAGCGTTAAGAATCTGTTAGCGATTTTTATTTCAGTCTATCTAAAGGAGATAGAAAGATACAAATGTCGTTAAAAGTCACATAAGCCTAGGGAATGGTTAGTGAAAACGGACAGAAAACCTGTTGAAGACAAGATTTTGTTGGGGGAACTAATTAGTTTTTCGCAGTTGGGAGCTATTGAAATATATAGTTACCAAATGTGCGTACTGGCTAGATCTAAAATTCTAAGAAATACTTAGTGAAAAATACTCAGAAGAGACTCTTGGTGATGTTGATTTTTTTTATACAAAGCACGACAAATGACTCAACACCATCTGATGTGAAGTGATAAGAAGAGTCCATATGCGAAGACAGCTAGTGCAGTTCAGACACTGCTCTAGCCGCCTCCCCCTTGCCGACCCGAAAGGTGTTTTTTCACCCCTCCTTTGAAGGAACCCATGTTATAGGAAGGAGGGAACCCATAAACTAAAAGTGCGAAATTTGGAAAATTTAATTCCTGTATTAATAATACATATAGGGTATATGTATTATTAATACAGGAATTAAATTTTCCAAATGTGCGTGGATAACTATATCTGTAATTATCAGAAAAAAATAATCAAAAGAGGTCCATTTTAATAATAAAGATAGTTTTTACCAAAATCAATTGGAACTGATTTTGGTTAAAATTAATAATAATATTGGATCATTACATTTTTGTCACATCTTTCACATCAATTTCATTTACTTGTATTTTAAGTATGTACACCGATTATTTCGGGATTTTTGATCCGATTTACGAGATTCTTTTTTGTTTGATGCGGAATAGTTGCGAATTGGTGCTATAAAAATTTACTTAAAATCGATTGGGTAGTTTGGTTTTCAAATTAAAATAACTGGAAAAATTAAGTCGTCTATGTATGGAACATGGTAAAATCGACGAATCATTTTAAATTTTTACAACTTTACATGAAAACTAATTATTAGTATTTTCCCGAAAAATTCTAAGAAATACTTAGCGAAAAATACTCAGAAGAGACTCTTGGTGATGTTGATTTTTTTTATACAAAGCACGACAAAGACAGCTAGTGCAGTTCAGACACTGCTCTAGCCGCCTCCCCCTTGCCGACCCGAAAGGTGTTTTTTCACCCCTCCTTTGAAGGAACCCATGTTATAGGAAGGAGGGAACCCATAAACTAAAAGTGCGAAATTTCCAGTTTGACATTACTTTTAAGCTTAACACTTATAAGTAATATGTATAAGTCAATGTAAGCAGCACTATATTGTCTGATGCAAGTAAATGAAATTGATGTGAAAGATGTGACAAAAATGTAATGATACAATATTATTATTAATTTTAACCAAAATCAGTTCCAATTGATTTTGGTAAAAACTATCTTTATTATTAAAATGGACCTCTTTTGATTATTTTTTTCTGATAATTACAGATATAGTTATCCACGCACATTTGGAAAATTTAATTCCTGTATTAATAATACATATAGGGTATATGTATTATTAATACAGGAATTAAATTTTTATCGATTTACGATTGTAGTCCAATTGAAAAAAAATATTTTTTCTTCTTTTTAGTTAATTATTTCTACAGTAAATAAGCAAATAATAATAAAAAATTACATCTGAAAAAAGTTTTCTAATGAAAAAAAATACGATATAAAGTTATTTTCAACTAATGACTGTACCTATATACTCTTAAAATATACCTTTAAAGTTCACCGTTTTATTTTTATTTTTTTGCTCACAAACTAATATTTAATGTAACATATCTTTATCACCATATTGCAAACAAATAAACAAACCAATTTCAATTAACATAAGGTAGATCAAGGTGAGGTAGGTGGTAAGGTATCTAAGCACTAGATTGAAGTCAAATACTATAGTAACTTACCAAATATCTTATGAAATAAGTGGCTCTACCTCTTTTCTACCATAGTAGTAGGTAATATCTATAACCTATACTACCTATACTTGAAAGCGACCTTCCTTTTTCTCAATAAGGACCAGCTAACAAGTTCGTGCCAACCGGTAAGGTCGAATAATTCGCTCTCAATTTCAACGTGACGTAGCAGTGTTGCTGTTTCTTTCTAGCCTTGTAAATACGTAAAATAGTAGTAGAGCCATGATCTGCCGCAGTTATGAGATACGTATTATACACCTTTATTAAAACAAAACATTTCTATTTCATTTGGGACATTTTTTAGGCATACTCAATATACTCTGCTATCAATATCAGTCCTTTTAAAGGACTGGTTAGTGCAGTTTGAACTTTTCCAAAACGCTACTTTCGCCATTGATTTAATCAAAGAGGGAAGATAAGTCAGTCATGCACAGCGCGTGTACCAGTAAAACTTCGTCTTGTTCGTACTGTTCAATTTACACATTCTCAACCCGTATGATAAAGGTAGCATCATTGATGAACTACCAAAATATCCCTTTTCGCTTTTGCTTACATTGCTAGTTGACATAAAAGTCTTTCACAGTAAGCTGTTTTTTCTGAAGTGTAATTAAAAAATTACAAGTAAATCTGTCAACACGTATAAGATACAATAGATTTTCTATTGTGTGTGCAATGCGGTCTACATTGTTGGTATACATTTTTTTATACCACTAAGGTGGCAATCAAGCACACGGCCCACCTAATGGTAAGCAGTTACCATCAGGTGGGCCTGAAACCTCTGCAGAGGAGCTCATTCCACAACCTGAGCGCACGCGGGAGAAAGTTTCTCTGAAACCGCACAGTACGGGACCATATTGGTTCCAACGTGTGAGGATGAAATCCCTGCCGATGGCGAGCGGTGCGATGGTAGAAAGAGGCCGTGGGCATCATGTCAAATAATTCCTCAGAACACACCCCGTTATACAAACGGTAGAACACACATTAGGTAGCAAAATCTCTCCTTAAGCTTAAAGGTTTAATACCGCTTGTGTGCTCGGGATCGATTTAGCACTCCACCGTGCTATTATGACGTTGACTCTACCCGTGATAAGAAGTGTAGCTCTTGGAGTAATTAGCGAAGGCTAGCTTGCGCAGGCGTTCACGTCACTAAAACAGTTTTCATTTGATGATCGAGTGACACACCGCTCCTCGACCGCTTCCTCTGGCTCACAGTGACTCACCCCGGAAAATTTTTAATCTATTAACGTAAAACACATTTCCACATTAGCTTTTATTGACAAGTGTCGTGTCGTCAACTCTTATAAGGTAAGAGCATTTTTAATTACCTATTTTAACGCTATGGTCGTCCACAAACTGGGAATAGGAATAAAAATGAAAGTGACGTGATGTTTTAATTTTATGTACGCAATTAACTAAGTAACAATGTGTTTTGTATTTACCTTAGTGACTTGTGCATGTGAGTGTTGTGCATGATGTCAGTAGTAGTGTTTGTCTTTTCACGCTCTACATTTTTCGCTGTTGTAGAATAGGAACAAAGTTTAGTACGTGTTTTACACAAATTTTACTATTTTATTATCAGTGTATCTTGTAAGTATTCTTTATTTTAGTTTTTATTTCACACTTAATTCTTTTAGTTAGATTTTTTCTAAATTTTGTGGAATTATAATTATCTACGTCGGAAACTGATCTGAATGTTACTATCACTATCTAATCATGACATGTATTTTTTTCTCCTAAGAATTGACAACAATGGTAATTTCATAAGGTACCAATTAATAGTATACTTGACTTACATTGAAAAATATTCCCTGTCGCATAGAAAATTAATAAATCTTGCCAGAAAATAAAACTATTTGTTATATACTATCGATGAGTACTTTGTAATGAATAAGAAATACTGGTAATGGATAATAATATGAAGCAGTATGATAACAAATACGTTTTTTTCGCATGTTATTGTAAATCACTTCTTAGTTGCTTGGTTAATGTTTATACAAGTATTTCTAATTTGCAAGCATAAGTAAGTTTAGTAACTAACTGACATAGATCCCTTCTTAATAATTTATGTGTTTCCATATAAAATTAAACTTTGTTACTGAGAAATTTGGTCGTCAGTGCTTTTATCATTTTATCAATAGATAACAAGCTTTGTCAAAGAATAACGATAACGTGCATCCCGTGATAACGTACCGCCATTTTGAATCACCATTACAAGTATCTATTGTACTATTTATTTTAAAAAATAAAGTAATACACTTACTTGCTCGATTTAAGTATTAATAGAAGCACGTTAGTACAATTAGTTTTTAAATTTTAGTTTGATCGACGCGATACAAGAATGGGCCTCTGCTTATCCTTCGACTGTGGGGACTGTGGTGATTGTTCGGTGAATCCTTGCTGCTTGGCGTTGAGCGCTTGCTGCCTGATACCTTGCCTATGCCCAAACGCATGTGGGCAGCAGCAACAGCCGCCACCACAAACTGTGATAGTTCACCAGCCGCCAGTGATAGTTGAACAGGCCCCGCCTCCACCGGGATACCCTTACCCACCGCAGCCATATCCGCCACAGCCATATCCACAACAGCCATACCCTCAACCGTACCCACAAGAACATTATCCCCCTTACCAAGGATACCCTCAAGCAAGATAGACGTACCTACTTACGTTTTTTATTAAGGTGAGTCACGTTACACTATATCGCGAGCGGAACGGACTCTGCAGGGACTAATTACAACCTAGAACAGCTATGAAAACTGCCAGTTGAATCTTCAGATCATAGTAGCTGTTTCTATGATCTGAAGATTCAACTGACAGTTTTGAACAGATTTGAACGTTCTATACATTACTATGGATAGAGATGGGCTAAATTGGCTTACTACAGTTTAGATTTCAAATAACAAAAACCTATTTACAAATGACAAAAAATACTGCTGGGCAAAAACTTGTTACGGTTATTTCTACTGTTTGTGAATAGAATATTAAATCCAGCCGTCGTGTCCGTTTCGCTCGCAATTGTTAGCCCTCTTTTCTTGTTGACACATTGTGGACGACCATTCTTGCACTAATTCACACTTCGCTTTTTTAATTTTATTTAGCTTTAAGTTATAATTGACTTCATCCTTGTAAACCCTGGCTTAACTGTGTACGTCATAAAAGAGCAAATAAATGTATAATGACGGTTTTTAATCAACAAATTGACCATGGCTTACAAATCAACAACAAAATCAATAATTTAGACATGACATTAATTTAATTGGGTTACAAAATACTGTTATTACAAGGTAGACTTTTTTACACAACTAGATGACAAACAAGCTTCACACCTGGTGGTAAGCGGTTACCGCCGCCTTTAGACACCTGCAATATTGCAGGTGCATTGTCATCCTGAGGCCTAAGAAGAAATGCCGTCTATGCCCAGTAATTACATTGGCTTTCCCTTCAATCCGAAACACAGTTAATTGTTTCACGGCTGAAATAAGAAAGGCGAAAGATTAAAGCGAGGAATACGTGTATTTTTTACTCGAACTTAGAACATCGTATACTCAGATCATAGAAATAAGATCGCATCTCACATTTTGTGGTTCTGCCACTGCCTTATAATTTATGCTTGTTTGCCTCCATTGAAATATAAAAATGTTATACAGGGTGGCACATTTAGATCGGTCAGTATGGGAAAGTCGGAAACCATAAGACATATAAAAATCTCTTCTTAAGAACCATGTCATAGATTTTAGTAATAAGAAAAACTGTATTCATATATCTAAAAAAACGTGTACCTACTCAGCTCGGGAATCGAACTAGGACAATTTGAAAAATAAAACTAATACTATTTCTATTTAGATATCGATTGTGTCGGTCTTAAGCAGTAAACGTTACTATGCAACAAAATGTCTAAAATGAATAAAATGCATTGTTTTCATATCTTTTAATTTATTTTAGTAAGTGTTCGTAAAAATGTCTCTATGGTTGTTTATAGCTCTTTGCTGGTGTCGCAACTAGTTACATACACTACTTTACATATTGTTATCTGCGATAATATTATCTATCATGATTGTAATTGCTTACTTCTATTAATCATACTTACACTAATAATCTAATCTAATAATAATTAATTGAAAAGCCCACTTAGAATAAGTATGTTGATACAAAGACGTGACAAACCTTATTTAAAAATGGAACGTCTTGGTTTGACTGGCCGAATAGTAATAAATTATTCTATTTTTTAAAACGTCCGGGTTTCATTCCCGAGCTGAGTACACGTTTTTTTAAATGTATGAATGCAGTTTTTCTTATTACTAAAATAGATGACATGGTTCCTAAGAGGAGATTTTCATATGTCTTATAGTTTATGACTTTCCCATACTGACCGATCTAAATGTGCCACCCTGTATACAGAATGGTGACGACAATACGACGATAAATTAGAACATGGGCTATATTAGGCTGAGCGCACATAAGAGTGACGACAGTCTAAAGACAGACAGACAAAAAAACTCAGCTAGGGAATCGAACCTAGACGTTTTGCAAAATAAAAGTAACACTATTTCTTTAAAGATATCAATTGTGTAGGTCTCAAGCAGGAATCTTTACTATGAAACTTGATGTCTAAAATGTATAAAATGCATTTATATCCTTTAATTTATTTTAGTAAGTGTTCGAAATTACCACCATTTTTTCAATACAACATTCAACTCGTTTAGGTGCGTAAAATTGTCTCAGTGGTTGTTTGTAGCTCTTTGCTGGTGTCGCAACTTGTTACATGACAAACAACAAAACATGTTATTCATTTGCTAATTTCATGACATTTGTATGAAGTAGTATAACATTGGCTTTATTATTTCATAGAAATCTCATGAAATTATCAAATGAATAACATTTTTTTGAAAGTGGCAAACCATTTCTATGAACTAATATAGCCCATGTTTGCATTTATTGTCGCATTGACGGCACCATCCTGTATAATTAGCAGAGGTACTTATTTACGAAACTTTCAGTACCTACTTACATTTACATGTGTAGGTACCTACTTTTCTAATACTGATAGCATAGCCTCCGCTTGAACGTCCAAAAGGCCTCGGAAAATACAGCTAGAGGGTTGAACGTCCAAGGCTTTTGGAAGACGTACCTCCTAGGTCCTGAGCAGTCGCCAGGGCGCGCCGCGGCGCGAAAAAAAAATTCTAACTCTCTAACCAGACATCGGAAAAATACGCAAAAAATACTGTCGTCGAGCTAATTAAATAACAATTCCAATGATATATTAAAATGTAGACATAATAGTAGTAAATATATACGTAAATGGGCCGACAACTTGCCGCAGAGGGTAAGTCGGTCGTCTCCCGTCCTACATAGGCCCTCTTTTTACATAGTCGGTATGAATTTTTCTCCTTTATTTTATAGTTAATGTGTAGGTAATTTAACTAGCTTTCTAATAATACCACATTTGTATATGCTAACATCACCAGGAAAAATAAAAAAAATCTTGAAAAAAAAGTCTCGATTCCTCTAGATACCGGGACATTAATGAAAAAAGTGTGTGGCGGCCCCCTTTTATTGCTTCTAACTCTTTAACCAAGTAACGGAAAAAAAACAAAAAATACTGTCGTCAATTTGATTAAATAACGATTCTAATGATGTACTAACATGTTAAACATAACTAGTAGAAGATTCTTTAAATTCAAAAACTAAACTCCGCATTTACCGCGGCGGCAGAAATTTTCGTCTAAGTTTCGTCCAACCTCCCGTGTTAGTAGCTTATTCTACATTGTCGGTATGAATCCTTATCCTTTATTTTATATTTAATGTGTGATAATTTAACTAGCTTTCTATTAATACCACATTTGTATATGCTAACATCTCCAGGAAAATAATAAAAATCTTGAAAAGTCTCAGTTTCATTAGTTACCGGGACAATTCTGACAAAAATTGTGGGGTGCGGCCTCATATTATTGGTTGGTATGAGAAATAATAAAGTTATTGTTACAAAATAAAAATTACACGGGCTTTATTATTAAATAAACAACGTTATTTAGTAAAAATTTTATGTATTTATCACATTTAATATTAATAATAACTCACCAGAACCGTCAAACACTATTTAAATGGTGTAAAGAGTATGTTCTAATGATATAAAGCCTGTTTAATGACGAATATTTTGATGTATAATCAAGATTATCCACAACACTTAGTTAGTTAACACAATAAAAAACATTAACACACGGCACAGATGACGGCAACTTGTCACAGGTAAAAAATCTGAACTTTTTTTTTTCGTTTCTTATTTCGTTGTGGCGCAACCATAAATTCGACCCGCGACCTTTCGCAATCCGGGCAACTGCTCTGACCACTGAGCCACCCAGGACTTGGGATATCCCTGTGAAATTCTTCTAGTCTATCTGTATTTGCGTTTATGAGCTAACGTCCACCCTACAATGTCGAAATATTCCATTTCAACACACACAACATCACGTAACATATTTTTACTATCCGCTGAGTCCTGCTTCCTGCATCGCTCATCGGGAAGACTCTTTTTACACCCGTAAGGAATACATGCACTCAAACTGTACGGCAGACTTATGAAATAAAAACAGGACTGTAAGATCAATATCTCGAAGTAAAAAAGAAAAGTGTTCAGCATAAGCAAAGCTACAGTTCCTGGTGGCGAGTTACAATACTCACAATCAAAAGCACTGTGTTCAAAATCCTAACTTCGAAATTTTATTCCCGGTAAAAGCGATGTAATATTTTTTTAGTCTAGAGACAGTTTTCCGATGAACCAAATGTTGGTGTAACATGAATGTTAGATATTTAGGGGGCAGGTCGCAGTAACTACAGTCCTCTGCATAGACACACATGTACAGTGGATCGCACATCAAGAACTCTGAACCCTTACTCCGTTTGTAATAGAAGCGGCTTTCGTATTCAAAAAGTTTAACATGAATAGTTTGTCGAATTGCGTATAATCGTATTTATCCTCATCAATTTAATGTTTCAGGATGGGCTGTAACATATCGCTTCGACCTTGTTGCTGCTGCTGCATTCCCTGTTGCTGCTGCGATTGCTGCTCCGACCCGCCCAACCGCACCGTTGTAGTGAACCACCATCACACGGCGCCGCCCGCCCAAACCATTGTGGTCCATCAGCCACCCCCCGCTTACAGAAGATATTGATAAATGTAACTAAGTTATATTAGTTGAAATCGTTGTTCTCAAACGTCTCAAATGTCAAAATTGCAAATTGCAAGCCTTCGGAACATGTATTGATTCGCATAAACCAGTTTTATTAACATAATTAATGCATTAAGTTAAGTATTCATATCATAATGCTGCCGTTTCAACATATGTATAATATTATTATGTAGACATTATGAAGGATAGACTCGGCGTTTGAAAATGTGACCCAAAGTAATTTGACATTATCTGTCACGCATTCAAATAAACTATTTTCGATAGCCGCATAAGTCTTGGCAATTGAAGGTATAGTCTATGGGCTCTAATTATTATTATTATGAATATATTCTAGTCAATGAAGGTAACTTAATTTTAATTTAATGGCTGTTTCAAATTTACCAAAGATGGTCTCCTGGTTCAGATGATACTGTCATTATTGCATGTTTATGCTGATTGACTCGATTGTCTATAGTCTTTCTAGCATCATTAAATAATGTATTGTTTTTTGAGCCTAATGATCTCTCTCAGATTAATGTTAATATAAGCTGAGGATTCGTATTTATATCGACCATTAAATTCATCTCCGTTAACAAACGTTGAGTGTAACGGTGGTCAGAAAAACCTAAAGTACCAAAGCATGTGATGTGAGTACTTGTTTGATAAATGCCTTCTCTATCCAACTGGATAATGAAGAAGTAAAAGTAAAAAGGTTAAGGAAATGATTTTAGGACAGAGATAACACCTTTTTACATTTGAGACAAAAAGTCAAGCATTTGGGTCACATTTTATGCCGCTTATGTAGTTTTTAAACTGCAGCTAATTTCATTCGCTTTACATTCCTTTTGCGTGCAAACAAGAAATAGAAAATACTTACCTACCATTATCTATTTGATTTTAAATTTTGAAGAAATAGTATTTTTCTAAATGTAATAATACAATCTACATCTAAAATCTTTGTAAGTAAGTTTTGTGGTAGTAAAGTTACTCATTTGTGTTTGAAAATTGTCACCAATATTTAGAATGGACCTTCCAGATGGACGTAGGTGGAGGACGCCACGTGCACAGCTAGTGAATAATTACATGCCTGAGTAGTCTATAGTAGTAGTCCATATTAGTCTCATCTTATATCACCTCATAACATTTTTTACGTAATGCGATGAAGTGAGTGTTGATACGAATGTTGCCTCTCCTATTGTGATATATAAGCTGTATTGTTTATTTATTTAATCTTTATTGCACAAAATATGTACAATAGGTGGAATATATTGCTTGCATTATGATAACTAAGACGTAGACGAAGATCACCTTTGAGGAGGTTTTTTAACGTTATTAGGTTTATGCAAGCCAAGTCTGCCAAATATTCTTATCGTAATATGATTCTTATCTAATGAAACATTTTAAAAGTAATGATAAAAAGATTTAAAATTTTGAATAAATCCATAAAATAATATAAATTAGGTAATATCAGAGTGTATTGTGATTTTATTATTTTTAGTACCTTTATTGTAAAAAAATTTAAAGAGCTGATTATTTATCTTTTAGAATAGTAAATAACGTAGTGAATTTGTACTTTAGATACATAAGCACAAACAGTTTTTGAAACGGGCAAACCAAGTGTCATTCAATTTATAAGCTTTTGTATATAGCAATTTTTGTTGCTAAGTATATTGTTTGTAAGTATTTTTATTTCTTTACGTAAATCATGTAGATGTGTACGGTACGTATATATTTATTTTAAAATGTTGTTGTTTGTTATACTGAAAGAAGATACTTTTAGTGATATCCGCTGCTTAAAAATCTTTAAAGACTTCTTCATATTTTTAATAAAAAATGTTATACAATATTTACAAACCTACTTCTATGCCAGTGATATCTTATTCCTGTTTTATCCCAATACCTGTATTATACTGTTTTGTTAAGATTTTACTATGTTATCATTCTTTAAATAGTTAAAGAATCTTTATTTATTTCAAATTGTTACAAATATTGTTGCAGTCACTTCGAGGTCAATGTGCCTATAAAATTTATAATTTCAGCCAAATTTACCGATGTCTCTACAACTTTTTCACATTTCAATGTGATATTGAGTCTAACTCATATTAAAGCTAAGAATAATACAGAGGAAATGAGAAAGTACCCTGGCCTATAGTTTTTAATTAGGAATTACTTCATATCTTGAGTTAACGACATCATAATGCATATTAAAAATAGAAAAAATAATAATTAATGTATACGTAGATATAAATCTAAACTTCCATTTTAGAAAATAACAAACGCAATTATTTACTGGACACAATTACTGCATCAATTCTAAAAGTACTTAGTAGAGAAAAGATCTTTTAAAAATGTAATCATCTGCCAGGGTAGCATGAGGAACTTAAAAAGAATTCGAAATGTACTTTTTCTCGGGCTAAAGTATGGGAGTATAAGGCTCAAAAACCTTCTTGGCTTCCTCATGCTATGGACTGGGAAATGATTCTACCGCCGGTAGTTCGGTAGGTAGGCTGATGGACATGTCGTTGCAGAAGCAACACGGTGTAGCTACTATATTGTATTATTTTAAATATCTCCAAATTGAAGAGTTAAATTAAAACTTCCCTCTTATATAACTGAGTTACATTACTAGCAATGTAGAAAGAAGAAATCAGCATTGCAGGTATCAAAAATCAAAAACAAAATCTCTTTAAAGAAATAAACTCGAAGAACTGAATTGTCATTATCTCATAATTGAACTCCAACACCGACCGCACCGCTTCGACGAATAGTTTAGTCGTGAAGAAGAAGTGGCGCAAGAAACCTTCGGCTTTTAAAATAAAATGGTATGATGGTGGGTATGGATCCCGCGATGGGTTCCAGCCTTAGAACATGGTTTTTTTCTAGTTCAATATTTTTCTTATAGTATAATAAGTTGTTTAATATTCTGTATTCTTCCTAAATACAGTCACGTCTTTTCAATAGTGCTGCTATTATATTTTAGCACTACTGGTGATGACACTACTACAGGTCGAACGACTGACTATTTGCAGCTGCAAAGTTTGACTGCCTTTTGACTTCTGGAACTCGTTTAAATACTTTTTTTTATACAACTAGATGACAAACAAGCTGACGGCCCGTCTGGTGGTAAGCGGTTACCGCCGCCTATAGACACCTGCAATAACAAGAAAAAGCACTTGATATTGCAGGTGCGTTGTCATCCTGAGGCCTAAGGCCGCCGGTCGTACTAATGCATAAGGTATACAAGCACCCACACTCAGGCTAAATTCCCAATATCCACATTTTAGACCCAACAGAAAACCTATTGTTTGACGACCGGCTGGCTGAGTGGTCTGTGCCCCTCACTTTACAGGCTACTCGGTCGGGGATTCCGGGTTGGAATCCCGGTGGGAGCAAATGTTTGTATGATGAGTACGAGCATTTGTTCACGAGTCATGGATTTTTATATGTTTATTTATTATATTTCTAATATTTATACAGGCTGGTACTGTCAATACGACAGTAAATTAAAACATGGGCTATATTAGTTCATAGAAATGGTTTGCAACTTCAAAAAACATATTATTTTTTTGATAATTTCATGACATTTCTATGAAATAATGCAGCGAATGTTATATTATTTCATACCAAAGTCCTGAAATTATCAAATGAATAAGATGTTTTTACATGTGGGAAACCATTTCTTTCTTTTATGTACATGTAAATATTACAAATTTCTCCGTTATGTAGTATCCTTAACACAAACTCTTAATTATGCTTACTTTGGGCTAGTTAATAAGTGTGAGTGTATAAATATTAAAATTATTATATTAAATTAACTTATTAAAAAAGAAATATAATTGTGTAATTCCAATAACTATTCAGTACCCACGTCTTTTTCGTGGGTACAGAGTTACTTAGTGAAGTTATTGTTTTTAGAAAATATTGTTAAATTACACTATTGTAAAATTTTCTAAGTAATACCAAGGATCGTCCATGGTAATACTATGGACCAAATAATACCAATTCGTGGGGAACAAACGCAAAGCCAAGATGTGATCCTCGATAGATTTAATATTAGCTGATCATGATAGTTATTTTGTAATTTCTAAGTATAAAATTATAACTTTTTGATCAAAGGTTACAGGTATCCTACAGAACGTGTAAAGAGTTTTCTGCCCCCTTTTTTTTACTGTGTCCAATATTTATTTATTTTATAAAAAAGTAAGTGGTTAGAATTGTTGTGTCTTTCTAACTTATAAGTGTAGATTGTTATCTCCACAACTTTTTGTGCTGCGCTGCTCGCATCCATCGCTTCCCGCGACCCTTACCAGATCGTCAGTCAGACTCAAGGATCTTCCGCCCAAACGGTCGTCAGCCCTCCTTGCAATGTGGCTTGCCCACTGCTACTTAAGGTTCTCAATTCTTTGGGCACATAGCCCATAGCGGCTACCTTAGGTCTCCTGCGGATCTCATCATTTATTATTCGATCACGCAGAGAAACCCCGACCGTAGCAGCTGTCTCTCGTAGATTGTTATAAATAGTTATACTTAACTCTAAAGAGTTCAAAATATATGTATACGAGTAAGTATACAATAATCTTTATTTAAAAAACTAAGTGGTACTTAGCAAAATTGATTGGAGAGAGGGCGCTACTGTGCCACTGTTTACATCGTCTCCGTAATTATTGTGCTTTTAAAAATATTAATAGTACGAATATTGTGTATTTAAATATAAAAACATATTAATAATACCGTCTACTCCAGATATAATGTAAAGTGTAGTGAGAATACATAAGTTCAAAGAAGATAATGTACAATAAATAATAAACAACAACAAATGAAATAAAATTGAAATTAAGGTGTTTGGAATGTTCAAAATACTTTTAACGTATTTTGTAGTAAACGTGAGTGAATAATTGCAAATATAACTACTGCAATGCTTATTTAAAATATTAATATCAGTTAGTAACCTTAAACTATATTACAAACTACCTACACACCGCCCGACATTGTTATTGTCAGTTGATCAAAGTAATAGGCAAGAACATTACAACTATACACAACTAGCGCCATCTGTTGTGAAAGCCCTGAACTAACGCATTGGTAATTATGACATCTAAATGTGCAGGATGTTTACAAAAGATAACAAATAAAGAAATTCTAACATGCAATATATGCAAAGAAAAATATGATTTGAGTTGCGCAAACGTATCAATACAGCGCTTCCTTAACACAATGACGGCCGACCATAAAAAAATGTGGAAATGCCCCTCATGTAGATGTAAAACCCCAAAATCAGGCAATACAAACCTACCTATAAATTATGCTAATGAAGCGAGCCATACCCATGATGAAACACCCACAGCGTCAAATATTACTATCAGAAAAAAAACACCTTTACTGTCAATCGAATCATCAAATTCATATGACCAAAGTATACTGGGAGATACTCTAAACACTAAGATTGAAAGTCCTAAATACAGAGACGAGACAATATGCATTTCAAGCTTGGAAACAGATGAGCCATTAACACTTCAAAACATAAATAAAATTCTACAAATAAATTTTCATAACAACAATAAATCAATCATATCAGAAATAAAAATAGTCATGAAGACTGAAATTGAGGAGGCTATTTCAGGGCTAAAACAAGAAATAAATAAAACCAATGAAAAAGTACAAAAAAGACATGATGAACTAGATGCAGAAATAGATACTTTGAACAATCAAATAAAAAAATTACATACTGAATACCAAACTTTAATAATAAAAACAACTAGATTAGAAACAGAAATTAAACAGCACTGTAACAAAAATCAAAACTACAATGATAACCGGAAATCATTTGTCTTGTATGGCCTTATTGAAAACTACTGGGAACCTGAAGAACAGACAAATGACCGTGTAATTAATTTAATATATGATATCTCAAGCATAGACCTTACGGGATACATAGAAGGATTAACAAGAATAGGAAAAAGAGGCCCAAAGCGACCCCTTAAAGTAGAATTAATTTCCAGAAGAGTAGCAAATAATGTAATCAAGACAGGACGATACTTCAAGAATACAGGTTTTGGAGTATCAGAATACCTAGAAGAACAAGAGCTGAAAGATAGAAATTTTCTGAAACGTTCTTTAATGGAAGCCCGAAAAAAAGGCCACCACGCTGTCATTCGTAAAAATAAACTTATTATAAATGGAGAAGAAGTTAAGTCACAATCATGCACATCAAATCCTTTGAGTAGCACTTTAAAAATAGGAAAAGAAGATAGCAGTGAAACTCATTCAAAAGTTATTCAATCGACAGGAAACAACCAACATAATAACTTTCGTAACTTTCAGCGTACTCTATCAGAACATACGGAGCTTGACTCAAAAGACTCATCTTTTGGAAGCACTTCTGGAAGAAAAGAAAGATGTTAGAGCACTGTGCATAACGGAAACCTGGCTTACTGCTGAGAAACTCGAATATATAAATATTAACGGATTTTACAAAGCAGCGTCCTATTGTCGAAATAATCAAGGGGGTGGAGTGTGCATTTTTGTAAAAAATCTTATAGAATGTTATGAACGTGTAGATATAAGTGCTCTAGCTATTGAGACAAATTTTGAGATTTGTGCAGTAGAGATATATAAGGAGAATTTACTTATAATCATTTTGTATTGGCCAAATAGTAGCAGAAATGTTGACATTTTTTATAGTCAACTAGAAAAATTACTTAAACTAATTGATTTAAAAGATAAAACTAGATCTATAATAATTGGAGGAGATTTTAATATTGACTTTCTTAAAAATAGTCACAATAAAAGGCGACTCCAAAATTTAATGTTAATGTATAACTTTAAGCAAAATATAAAAGTAGCAACTAGAGTAACGGAAACAACATCAACTTGTCTGGACTTAATATTTACTAAATCCCAAAAAATTACTTTTGAAACATCAGTTCTTGAATTTGGATTGTCGGACCATAAATGTGTTATGCTCTCACTACACTCAAATACGTTGCTACCTAAAAATCTATTAATTAAGAAAAGAATATTTAGTGAAAATAACATAACTAAGTACAAAATTAAATTACAGCTGATTCGGTGGGAGCAGATTATCTCACCTACAAATTGTATAAATAAAAATTATAACGCTTTTGTTTTAACTCTCCAATCCATTCTTAATGACTGCATACCTATAACAACAATAAAAATACAGCGTAAAAATAAATTAGTTTGGCTTACAAAAGGGATTAAGATATCGTGTCAAAATAAAAGATTGCTTAAGAAACTAACTTCACAAACAAAGGATGAAATACTTAATAATTACTATAAAAAGTATGAAAAAATTCTTAAGAAATCAGTAACAATAGCGAAAAAGCTCAAAAATAAAAACATCTTTAATAAATCAACTAACAAAATTAAAACTATGTGGCAAATAATTAACTGTGAAAATAACAAAATTAAAACAAAAAACCAACAAAATTTAAGAATCAAAATTAATAACAAATTACATTCCGACCCTACATTGATTACAAATATATTTAATAAATATTTTGCATCGGTTTCTAAAAGCGAATGCAATAATTCCTTTTTATCATCTTTTCAAAAATCAATTATTTGCAACCATATTGAAAACACCATATATATAAAACCAGTGGATGAGAAGGAAGTTTACAATATAATTAAAAACCTAAAAAGCAAAACTAGCATTGGTATTGACGAAATCCCCACAGTATTGTTAAAAAATTGTATTGAACTTCTTGTAAAACCATACACAACACTTATAAACCAATCCCTTGCAGAAGGAAGTTTCCCGGATGCCCTTAAAACATCAATATTAAAACCAATCTTTAAAAAAGGCGACAAATTGGACCCTAGTAACTATCGTCCTATTGCCCTGTTACCCTCTTCGTCAAAAATATTCGAACAAGCTATGACAAAAAAACTGTACTCTTTTTTTGAGAAATATCAGATACTTGACAATAACCAATATGGATTTCGGAAAAATAGATCTACCACACTAGCAATTTACCAATATGTTCAACAAATATTAGATACAATAAATAATAAAAAATATGCAGCTGGACTGCTGCTTGACCTGAGTAAAGCATACGATAAAGTAAATTACAAAATTTTGTTAGATAAGCTATACGGAATGGGAATTCGGGGCTTAGCACATAAATGGTTTCAGTCATATCTTACAAAAAGGGAACAATATGTAGAAATCGAACATACAAATTTTAAAACAGGTGAAGTTCGAAATATTAGATCTGAAAAAATAAATGTAAGCCATTCTATCCCACAAGGCAGCGTCCTAGGGTGCATCTTGTTTCTTGTCTATGTAAATGACCTTCCAAAAATATTAAATTGCCACTGCACCTTATTTGCTGATGATATTTCCATCCTACTACCTTGCTATAATAAAATAGAATTAAAATCTCAACTTGATGAATGTATAGAAAAAATTGTAAATTGGCTAAATATTCATAATTTAGAGCTAAACTTAAAAAAGACAAAGATTATACAATTTAAACCCTACCAAAAAGCACCTCTAGATATACAGTATAAATATAAAAATTCTGAAATTATATCAATTGAAAACACAGCCTCCTTGCTCGGTATTGAAATCGACTGCAGCCTTAGCTGGAAGGCACATATAGAAAAGCTATCTAAAAAGGTATCATCTTTCGTATATGCATTGTGCAACCTCAAAAGGGTTACTGACACAAGAACTGCCCTTACTGCATATTATGCATACGCTCACAGCCGCTTCGCGTACGGTATTCTCTTTTGGGGCAATAGTTCGGATAGACGTGTAATATTTACTCTTCAAAAAAAGTTAATACGAATTATATATAATATAGATCAAATGACATCATGCAAACCATATTTTATTCAAAACAAAATACTGACTATAACATCAATATACATTCTAGAATCTTGTAAATTTGTCAAAAATCACATATATCTCTTTACAGTCAACACAAGTATTAAAAGAAATAATAGATATGAACATAAATTAAAACTGCCAGCAGGTAAAGCTCTCCAGTTGGTTAGGTCGGGCCCACAATGGATGTCAATTCAAATTTATAATAAAATACCTAAAAAAATAAAGCGACTAGAAAATAACCAAGCATTTGTAAGACAATTAAAAAAACATCTTATAGATAAAGCATATTATGACCTCACTGAATTCTTAAATGACACATAAAAGATGTCAACTCTGTTCTGTTATGCTAGGGAATTGTTGGTGGATATACATTCAATTCAATGTATCTCCACTAATGCTCTACTAAAATAAAATAAAATTTTAATTAAATTTAATCCTATAATGAAATATTTGATTATTTGATGCCGAATTATATTGTTCATTTTAAATTGTATAAAGTGATAGCGCTCTCTTGCTTTATGTTTGCAGTGCCCCCACGGGGTGTCATGTGTCCAATGTATCAATTAAACTCATTGTAACACCTATATGTAACCATGTGACTAGCAAATTAATAAATGAAATGAAATGAAATGATTAGATAGGTAGTCTATGCAAAAAAAAGGTACTCTAAATAAAAACTGGGTAGGTAAATGAAGCATAAATATAAAGAGGGAAAAAATCAAGGTAACGTCTTTGTTGTTTTTTCTGCGTGGTCTTGATTTTTCTTATAACAAATATTGACCTTTCCTCTCTTAATAGCCTACCGGCGTCCACACACAATATAAAATCTGTTGTATTGTATCTGAAACGTGGATATACTTTACAGGCTATGTATTTATTTGGTAGAGTATCTACAATCTGAATGTTGATATATGTATGTACTTTACGATTCTATTTTTCATATTTAGCTTTTAAATTTCCTTTTTTTTGAATCTTTAAGTCATGAATAAATTTTTCGTATATTTTTCACATCAAAGCACACATTAGAGTCACTTGGTTTTAGTAGATTATGCTTTTATGGCGGAATTAGTGGTTTTATTCATTATTGACACTATACTGCAACTTATCTGATAGGTGATGGCATTGTGTTATATTCGTCGCTGTTTTCATGAAATTAACATCAAACGGAAGCGACGCTGTGTGCGTGTAGACTGTAGACCCACAGGTCTTGCAGCACGTAACAATAACTTGAAACTTAAGTAACCCAGTTCAGTGACGCGGTTGGTGCAAGTCGGTATTGTGCTGCATTTCTGTGCGCGATGTTTTGTGATATCCATGTATGAAAGACCGTACTAGTATTGAAACGCAGTTTCAATAGCGCCTTATTGCATACAAAGAAGAATAATTAGTGATTGATAGGTAAGAACAAGGTTTTCAGTACTATAAAATGCTAGTTTAATATGCATCATTATTTATGCAGAAAAACACCTAAATAGTGTCAATACTATTTAGATGCTTTCATGGTTATAAATTCAAAAAAAATACACGAACCTCTTCCTTCTTAGGTTTAGTGATATTTCAAATGACGTTTAACGATTTGGTTTTTTTATTTAAAAATTTTGTAATTCTATGTGAATCTACAACAGAATATAGTGAAGTGCGTTTTTAAATTTTCAGAATGGGTTTCAACATAATTATCAAGCCGTTTTGCTGCTGCTGCATTCCATTTATGTGCTGCCAATGCGACTGTGAGCCCAAGGAAGAGTTTCCCCAGACAGTTGTTCGACACCAACCGACATTTAGAGACAAAAGGAATACCCCAAGTGACCCACCTCCGGAGTACTCCAACCACGACATGCTAGACAAACCTCCGCCGTATAGTGTGAGAGACATCTGACGGCTTCAGTAGATTTAAAACTGGGTCAATTGATAGCAAACTATGGTTACTTGGTAAGTTAAAAATGTAGGCATGTAAAGATTTGCATCACTAGGTTAGGTGTCGATATAATTTTTCTTTGTTTTTACACTAGATAGTGATGTTGCATCGGATTTGGTTCTAGAATTTTACAGCAATAGGTAGATAAATGGCTCTTAATAACTCATTAACTCTATGTTAATTTCCATCAGGATTCCACTTGGCATGTGTTTGGCTAATGTATTTTTAGTAATGGAGAATTTCTAATCAATAATTAGTCATTGTTTGTGTTGAATAATTCCAGCCAGTACCCAATATCCGTATCAGTAGATTTCGTTTTATCCTACAAGGACTTTATCAAGTAGATAGTAATAGTACCTCCCTAAATTATTGTGTTCGGTTGTTTTTCAGGTAGTACTTACACATTCTTAGTGTTTTGAAAAGCAAACAGGTATCGTTTTATAAAACATTTATGTGATTTCTACTACTTAGTTCTACAATTTCCTATTCAGAATCATCTTTAGAAACACCAACTTCCTATCCACAGGTAAAAAAGAACGTAGTTAGGTATTTTTTTCGCTTGTACACACGACCGCACATCAAGTGTAACAGTTGCACTACGAAAGCCGCCTCTATTATAAACGTAATAATAGCGATCTCAATGTCAAACTGTTACCCTTGATGTGCTGTCGACTGTACACAAAAAATATACCATTGTTACTAGTAACCTTTTGACCCAAACCAGCCTGATTTTGTAACTGGTTAGAAGGTATTACGTAAATTAAGGTTTTTTTTTGCAGAATGGGACTGCTTTTATCTTGCTGCTGTGGACCACGCCACCATCATCACGGTCCGCAACATCATGGCACGCGTCATCACGGTCCACGGCATCACAGACCGCGTCATTCTAGACCCCAACGTTTCAAGCATCACGGCCGTAGATGGAGATGAATAAGCAAATAAAAAAAACAATATCTACAATAGTATGTAATTTTCAAATCATAAATTGCGACGTAAGTTGAATAAGCGAAAAATATGACTTTTTATATATCTACCAGTACAGCATGAAGTAAATAATATGAAAGTGAATTTGATACTTAGTTTTCTTTTAACTTGACCAGTTGGAGGAGAGGTTAGTGAATCTTTAATGCCAGGTTGGATGGAATCCTGCCAGCACCGATGTTGTGTGATTTTCATTATATCTATATAAAGATATAAAATTCTCTAAGTAGGTTCTATATTCTCAAAATATTATATTCTAGACAGGCGCCGCTAAAATAAAATCACGACTCTACTCATATGATTACAGTGTGTCATGTGTGGACTTACTCATATGATTGAAATAGTCCGATTTCTTCATTTTCCATGCGAGCATGTAAAGCTGCAATATTGTGGACGATATAAGTAAAAAAAATATTTTTTCTTACAATTAGATAGCAAACTTTTTATCAGAATTTTCTATTAAGGGCCCGCGGTCTCATCGATTTCACCTATTGGCACAGAATATATTTATTTGTAAGGCCCGTGTATATTTCCATCCTAAAGTACCAGACTACTTTAATATATAAGAAGTTATTTACTATTAAACATTATTTACATCCATATTAGGATTATAAAATAATATCCTGGTACTTCAGGTTGGAGTTTATCTTAAATTAAATAAAGATTTAATACTCGAGCCGTTTTATTCATTTTTTATTTAAATTAAGGCGATACATTGAAAAAAAACGCACTTTTTTATGTAATGTCATAGGTCGCTGAAAGATCTTACGGGAATGAAAATCAAATATACGGTACTTCATATCATCATCCCGACACGTGTAGAACAAAAACACGATTAAAGGATTTTGCCTCGATACATTTTATTTCCGAAAAGACCTCTTAAAAATAAGAAAACTCAAAATTATTGGTAAACAATAATTTGTATTCTGTAGTAAATTACTTTAAATAGTAGATATCAATTATATTCAGAATCGTGTAGAGGCGTTTTTTTGTAATCCTTATAGTTATTTTATAATAAAATAATTTGTGTATTTTCGCTTTCTTTACACGCGCGATCTCTATTTTGTCTTTCTCTCTCCTGCTGACTCAGTCATATCTCCATCCCTGTCTCTCTCAGCCGAACCAACGTTTCGATAGATCGCCTTAATTAAATTTTATTTTTCATTGTGTTTGATTATATTGATTATACACATAATAATAGGTTGGGAAAAAGTTTCTTCGCACTTTCTCTGAAAATTCAAAATATTTTTTAATATAGTTTATTTACATTTAACTAAAGTATGTAGGTAGGTACCATTTTGTTCGATAACTTTTTGCCATCTTGTAGGTAGGGACATGATCCCATTGCTACAGAAATTTTGGGACTTCTGATCAAAATACCGCGACAAGTGGTTTTGGCAGTCCTCTCGTGATGTTAACCTGACACTGCCTAGAGAATTCTGAAGAGAGCGAAACAGGTGGAAATCTGAAGGTGCAAGGTCAGGACTATACGGCGGATGCATTAACAGCTCCCAGCCAAACTCTCTTAATTTTTGCTGAGTGGCTAAATATGTGTGAGGTCTGGCGTTATCATGATGAAAAACCACACCCCTTCTGTTGATTAATTCCGGCCGCTTTCTCTCAACTTCTTGCTTTAATCTCATCAGTTGTTCGCAGTAGAGTTCAGAATCGATGGTCCTTCCTGGTGGTAACAGCTCATAATTAATAATGCCCTTCCAATCCCAGCACACACACAGCATCACCTTGTTGCGAGTCAACCCGGGTTTCGCCACAGTCTGTGAAGCTTGACCGGCCTTTGACCACGACGTTTTTCGCACGTTCTTGTCGTACGTGATCCATTTTTCATCAGTAGTTATCAGCTTCTTCAAAAATGGTTCGGTTTCATTACGTCGTAATAAAGAATAACAAATGAGTACACGGTTCATTAGGTTTCTTTCAGTGAGCTCGTGGGGTACCCAAATATCTAGCATTTTTGTGTACCCATTTTTTTTAAATGCGCCAAAACTGTTTTGTTGTCAATTCCCAGTTCTTCAGCTACGTCGTAACTACTGATATGCCGATCTTGCTCCAGTTTTTCAAAAATGACATCAATTTTATCCGTAATAGGGCGACCAGAGCGACGTGCATCTTTGACATCAAAATTTCCGGATTGAAAACGCTTAAACCAAATTTGTGCTACTCTCACAGACACTGCACTAGGTCCATAAACATCGCAAATTTTTTTCGCGGCTTGCGTTGTATTTTTACTTTTTTTGTAGTAAAATTTTAAAATGTATCGAATTCCTTCATTAGTTTCACTCATCTTGACAGTACGAAAAACAAATGAAAAACACACATTTTCCTAATTTGAATTTAGAATTATCTTTTTTAAAATCTAAACTTTTAATGATACCAAAACCAGCCAGATACAAATAGTACAGCCATAGAGATTTTATTACAAGTTCATACATACTATAATGCGAAAAGACTTTTTCCCCAACCTAATATATAACTTGCACAGTTAGCTACTCTTGGGCCCTACAATGCAATATTTGCTAAAATAATATTATAAGAATAAAGGATTCTGTCTCATAAGACTTAGTAAACACTGACTTTTTTAAATGGCCCCATAAAAATAGTCCAGAGGAGTCAGGTCAGAACTTCTTGCAGGGTTATCTATTAAATAATGTATGGATAGGGGTAAGCCCTTGAAATTCTACTATTGTGCGCAGTAGCACCGTCTTGTTGGAAAATTATAATATTTTTATTTTAGTGTATCAAAATCAGTTCACTCTTGCTCCGAGAGAAGTTAAGAGGGGTACGACGATATTATTTCGTTCCTCTTCTTGCAGAAGGTTTAACTGTAGATGATAAAAATTTTAATGTATTCTGCAGTAATCATGTATTTTCATATCATTAATGTTATGGTTATTGTAATACCTTCGTAAACGTGCACCAAAACAACCATATTGCTTCTGATTCCACACCAAACATTAAGGAAATAACTGACCTGGGGCCTTACCACCATCTTTGTAAAAGCGATTCATATTCCGCTCGGTTCAGTATTGGTTCCTAAACTGCATCGCTGTCATAGTCGTGGATAGCGTCGTAGTACGAATATAACGATTCTACTCAGTTTAGGTCCTAAACTGGATCGCGATACAAGATGGTGGTTCGGGTGCTGAATGTTTGTTTCGCAAACACGAAATGGATTCAGATGGGTGGGACAAACAATGATTTTCACGCCTGTTATACATTCCATTATTATTAAAATTTGATTCATCAGACCATGCATACCATATTTCACGAGTCATGGATGTTTATTATGTTTTGTAGTATATTTCTGATATTTATATACATAGTATTATTAATTATTTCTCCCTTATATGTATTGCGGGCTAGATAATAGATATGAGTGAATGATTATTATACAATGTAGTCTAATGTAATCTAAATGTATCTTGGAGAAAAATTTAACTTTAAACATCGACTAGTGAAATAAAATAACGAGTGTTTTATTTTATGAATTTTTTGCAGTTTTGATTCGGGCCAGCTTTTCGAGAAAATTGGTAATGAAGTTTTGTATCTTTTTAAAAATAAAGGAATGTTTCCTTTAGAAAACTAATCTCTCTTAAGGATTTAAAGTGGTTTCCCTTCAGGGCAGTGTTGCCAGTGACCGATAGTCAATAGTAACACGAGGCAGTTGAAAAGTAACATTTTCATGTCAAAAGTAACATTAGTGTTTTTTAGGTAAAAAAAAGACTAATACTAAAACATGTATCAGAATCCTTTTTTCATTATTTTGAAGAAACATGTTTCAGAATTCAATTTTCATTATTTCCAAGTTGTTAAGAAAAAACTTGGAAAAACTTTTGAGATCATAAAACTTACTATTCAACAAAAAAGGGCAATTATAAGCTACTCAATAGCGTAGTTTTATGACTACTCGGTGTGTGAATTTGTTCGCTACTTTTGTTCAAATCCTAAAAGTAACGTAAAAGTAACATGTTGATTCGTGTAACATGAAAGTAACATGAGAGGGGCAAACGTAACATAAAATGTTACAAAAGTAACATTCTGGCAACGCTGCTTCAGGGCCTATTGATTCTTACTACTGTGTATATTATTTTTGTAAAGGTGTTATACAAAATGGTATCCACGATATGACATTAAAATAAAACATGAGCTTTATTAGTTGAGTTCATAAAAATGTTTTGCAATTTTCAAAAATACCTCTTATTCATTTGATAATTTTATAACATATGTATTAAATAATGCAGCTATTGTTCTAATTTAATGTCGAATTATCATCACCACCTGTATAATACACTTGACAGTCACTTGCATCATGCTGACTCTTACCCGGCTGTTTTGAGGGCATAAGAAGAATACTGTCTGCATCTTCGTAGGTATTCTTCTCAAGCTTCCTTCGCAACCCACTCATACGGACTTCTTCGACTCCTTCACTGTTCATGCAGACATATTGTAGAACTCTCTGCCTCCTCTGGTACCTGACTGTCAGTCAATTTCTTTATTTTAAAAAAGAGTAAACGAGCACTATTTCGCCTTATCTTAAGTATAGTCTGTTTTATTTTTACCTCGTTTATCGAATTTTTAAGAATATGTATGTTTATGTATTTTAATGTTATATTTATTTTATGTATATGTATTTTTTATGTATTACTAAGTATACGCGACATATATTTTCCCCAGGCACGTCTCTTGTCGCAGGTAGGTTGGAAGAAATTTCTTTTAGAAATAGCCACATCTTTTGTGATTGTTTTTCTTATTTAGCCATTCATGTACACAGTAAACTGTTAAATAAATAAATAATGTCAGTTTAGTGACAGTTTTTACATAAATTTCCAACTGATTAGAAAATGACGCCATTTTCATTCATTTCATTTCCATTTCAAATCTACAGCCACTTTCTATCGATAAGTGTACTAAAGCTCTGTAGATCAATGTTTGACCCCGTAATGTCATACAGGTATCACATTATAATTTACGACCGTTAAATCATCGCAGGAGGGGCTCGCTCGCGTCATGGGCGCTTTGAGTTCGATAGCAAAAACAAAGCAACTTTTGCTATAATTGGTCCCGGATGGGTCTATCAAAATTTGTAATCCTAAATTCCTGAGTTACGCCCCGTTGGTCCCGGTTGTTCTGCATATTTTCACCAACGGGAATAATTATTTCCTCATAATTGAAGTGTAATGTAATGTTGATACAACATTTTCCTTTAACTTGATACGAAGAAAAAAATAATTTAAAGTAGGTATAGGTCGGTACACAACAAAAACTGGAAAAAAAATTGGATATTTTAATATTAAATGGATGAATTCTAGTCACATACCAAAAGGAAAAAAGGACACTGAAATTAAAATTATAAAAATAAAAGACGAGGGAGGACCAGGTGTTTTGGCTTGTTTGATCGATATTGGTTATTAAAATAAAAAAGAGAAAAATTAAAGTTATAATACCTATACCTACTTATTACCCAAAAAAAGATTTATGCATTTATTTATTCAAGTAACAACGACTCACTACAGTGAGATCATGAAAACTTTTAAAAGGAGAATGCCCAAACGTGATGCGCAATACGCACCATGATGCGCAATAATCAAATGTATCTCAAAAAAAATCTTTCGAATTATTAGTAATATATTGTTATTTTAAATGTAAAAGCACCGTGGGGTTAAAAAGTTAAATTAATATTACATTGTTGCACTGACTTCCTAATTCGTATACTACAATATATTTGTCGTTTACTTGAAAGGCAAAGAATTTACTTGTATACAGCCGCATCGTAAGTTTCAATAATAAATCAAACTAGTTATAATAATTGACTGCAAGTCTATTTAATTTATACTGCTTAATAATGTTAAGTACGTTTCAAGTATTAGTAAATATAAAACTCTTAGAACTACCAGCCTACCGCGCCGTCTACCACACCCAAGTATCCTGCCTGTTGAACCAAAAATTTTAAAGGTGTCTGATGAACTTGTTTTTTTAGTTTCTTATTATTATTATTATAACTGTTTAGTTAGATTTTCATAGTGACGTAATGACGAAGACGATAAATCTTCATTTTTTTACATCTACATTTTAATACAAACTCAATGAAAAAGATGTGGATTTATATGCTAGATACCTTTGCCTTCCCTTTGTAGGGAGAGTAGGTACTAGTTTTTGCTGCTATTGCATGACATGCAGTGAAGATTTTTTCATATTGTGTCGGAAGTGAAGAATGTTGTAAAAAGCGTAGTTTAGCGAATCCAGTGTCTGTGTTGACCAATAGTATCATTTTAAGAGACGCCCGTTTGAGACGCAACAAACAGAAAGGTAGAAAGAGATCAAATTATTTTTCTCATGGAGAATAATACCTTTCTTTGAGAAAAATAATTTCATCTCTTTCAGAGTTTCCGTCTGTCTGGAACGGGCGGTTAAAAGTGTTGCTGTTTTTACATACATAATTGTAGGTTACTTGTAGATTTCTGCGACTGAAGAAATTCTTATATTGTTAATTTCTACATATACTGCCAAGATGCATTGAAATGTGTTTGCAGAAAAACCTAAATAAATAATTGACTGGATGTTTATACCTTTACCTTCGCCTGTCCATCTGGATGAATGTATCCTACTACTACTAATGTAATAGGGGCGGTCTCAAGTTCAATTCAAACTGTTAAGCAATAATGCCTGGCGACTGTACTACAGACTACAGGAATCTCAGATATTATCTGAGACAGGAATCATTAATATATATTTTTATAAAACATCTGGTGCCTATCTTTGACTTGAGTATTTACAGTTGTCAATCTGTCAAATATTTCAATATAATTATAACCTCAAAATGATGACTATCAATTATGATTACTCTAAACTGCCACCTAATAATGTAATGATATTTTCCCATAATAGTTAATAGATTTTTCCCATTCGTTTGGTACTAGTTTCATTCAAGCGCAATCATGGCCCAACTCTCATAGTAAATTGGGCATTGTCCTTTGAGTATAAAAAGGCGATTCCTAAAATTTCAAGGAAAGTGGAATTTTGTAGAAATGTGTACAGGGACTAGCATGATAAGTAAAAAGATTGTGTAATTATTTAATTATTATCTAATCCGCTTGGTCCTACTTCGGCGAATATTTGTGTACACTTAGCTGATTCAGTATGGATATTTTATACGTGGAAATGTTATATTACCTATCTTATCTTATCCTATCTTATCTTTGGAGTATATTCGAAAAATGATAGGATTTAAACAGTTAAATCACATCATTCTATTATTAACACATCGACCATTTAGTTGAAGGTGAGTGTTTTTTGAGTTTTACTTTACAGTTTTAGTTATAGGTATAGGTATTTTAGGGTATGATTTATAGGCATATAGGTATATTCAATATTTCGTGTGAGTTCAATGTTGTTTATTCCTGATTATTATTTGTATTTTGTTTTAGTACAAAAGACTTATTGTGACTGTCACGAATTCACAATTAGGTATATAAAATATTATTTGATTATGCATCATAGGTATGCGAAAGAAAACTCCGATATCCATTATTTAGTTAATCGTTGGCCGATATTAAAGTGTTTGAATTACATCATCATATCAGCCTATGAAGTCCACTGCTGAACAAATGCCTGTCCCATCGATTTCTTGCGATTTAATTTCGGTTTTGTGCAGCCTGCATCCAACGGCTCCCCACGACCTTGACCAGAATCGTCTGTCCATCTAGTGGGAGGCAGTCCTACTTTTTGTTTTCCGATACGTGATCGCCATGCTAGATCTTTAACGTCCCATCTGCCTGCTATGTGCTCTGCCCACTGCCACTTCAACTTGCTAATCCTTTGAGCTGCGGTTGTCCTTATTTCTGTTTCTGACATTTCATAGTTCGTTGGGTCTGTTGAATCCATCCTTTCTCAAGGATTTGTTTGGTTGTTCTTCTGATTATGATTTTGAATTTACTCTAGATATTTAAGCTGTTGTGCCTGTAGTAGTGTATCCAAAAAATAATACACGTTTAAGTTTGAAGAGCGCTGCAGCATGCAGTGAGATCAGATATCCAGAGCGTATTAAGGAACCTAAGCGGTGAACGGAGCACTGTCTCTTGATTTTTATAGGGTATACATTTTTGGCCTTTCCTTCCACTCCTCAATCTTTATTAGAATTTCTTGATATGTAACTGTGGATGTTTCCGCGGTTTACTCTATTTAAAGGGTTAACGTGTTGACGAACTCAGATGAGCTGCTATACCGCAACTCATGGATTAGCAAAAACTATTTTTGCAGTGTCTTTTTTTTCTTTCTTTTTCTCTAAAGTTTTCTCTACAAAGAATTCTGAAAAGAATAGACGCCACATCACCGCCCAACTAGATAGTTTTCAGTCACCATTCGAGTGAAATGGTTCACGATTTAAAATTCTTAGGTCATGTCCAAAACACTCGGCACAAACATTGCAATTATGTAGATAGCTGTAACTGATAGGTAATGTATTTTTTAGGCAATATATATATATATTAAATTCAGGTCACAATGGGTAACTGCTCAAGCTGTTGTTGCGGCGACGATGGCGGTGGTGTCAACTTTGTGGACAACGCAAGACCAGATCCCCGTGATCCTGGGTATGGAGGAGATGTCATTGTCATGGATCAGCCTAACTTCGCCGAAGGAAGATAGTGAAGACCTCTAATTACGGACTTCAGTTTTTTCCCTAAAAAATGTCAGATATTATGGAATGATTTATTATATTTATAGATAATTGATTGATGAGGGGTCGGTGCAATGCCTTCCACTTCGTTCGATATGTTCTCCTGTTTTGTCTATATTATACCTGTGACATGTTGGTATAGTAAGGTAAAGTGATATAAAATCATATTATTTTATTTTTTATGTTGTTTCTGTGTATTTTTTTAAACTAATTAATGATGCAATGAATGAGTAGATAATAAATACGGTTTCGAATCAATAGTGTCACTGATTTAATTGCTATGATTAACAATTAATTTGATAAGATTAATCTGTGATAGGCTGCAGTTGAAATATTTCTATTAACTTGCTCAGGTGATCCAGGTACCTACTTACTACAAAAATTATAATGGAGGATTAACGCTCATGTTCTGAACCCAAAATATATCTAAACATAAATTTTTTTGGAGATTTTTCACATAAAAATATATACACATCAGTGGGAAGCAGCCATACTATATTGAAGAAGGATTAAACAAACTCTTTATGTAGTTTTCGTAGGTTCTGTAAAGTTTATTATGGCTTAGGTACAGTAACATCTCAAAAGATGTATAAATTTAAGTCTTCAAAAATATGTTTGTATACATATTTTATAGCTACTGCAATAGAGTCCATATTGACATACTATAAAGCGTGCAGATCTTTTCAGATGTCACTATGCCTACCCCAATAGTAGACCTTACCTTCCTAATATTTAATAAGAAAAATTATAGAAAAAGTAATGTCATAAGGTAAATAGTAGGTAATTAAGATATTACCTGATGCAGCATAGAACTTATCTGATTATTTAAGACCCAATCTTAAATTAACAAAATTTTCATGTCTATAGATATGTATAAAGAGATTGTAGTTATGCTCGTGGGACAGCAAGGCTTATTCCTACAATGCCGCAATGTCGTGATAAGCAGGTAACGTGGTATGATCGCCAATGGTTGGACCGCCATAGTTCGATTATAGGAGCTACCTGAAGCCTGCTTTCCTAGGAATATATCAAAATTATGAGTACCTCCTCATGTGTTTCTCCCATGTAGGAAGTGCCCAGCAGTGGGACGTATAAAGGCTGGTGATGATGATGATGAGTACCTCATAAGATAACGAAATATTTTAAAAGTTAAGTGGTCCGGCTACAAAGCAGTGCTCACTGGCCGCGCTACTTTGAATTCAAAAAGTGGGATACATTCGGCGGATCGACGTTCGCCGGATACATTATAGAATAACTATACTCCAAAAGAAAACTACTGAAAGAGTACTTTCCATAAGGCAAGCGTTGTACAATTTTATGTCATATCCTGTCATATGAAGGCCATGAAATTAACAGTATTTTCATTTTAAGCCCCCGACGAAAAAGGAGGGGTGTTATAAGTTTAACGTGTCTGTCTGTAGCATCGTAGCACCTAAAACGAATGGACCGATTTTAATTTGTTTTTTTTTGTTTGAAAGCTGACTTGATTAGGATGGTTTATAGCAATAATTTATGAAGACCAGTTCAGGCGTTTGCTGACTATCACCCCATTTTCTACATGATAAAAGGTTATTATTAACGTTCACAGATCCGAACGATTTGAAATTTAGTGTATTGTCACTTCGGTGATATTCTCATGACATAATAACCTTTAGCCGATCCTAAACCATCAAAAGTCTGCGGAATGCTTAGTTCTACAGATAGTGTATAGCGTGTTTGGGCTCATAAGAATAGTGTCAATGAGATGTTAGATAGATGATTAACCTTCGGCATACAACGTGGGGTTAAAATTACCCCATAGTAAATATCTACCTATTGAGTGTATTACTTATTTAAATATAAGGGCTTTGATAGGGTTTTTGGCTTAATAAGTTATTAAAGTAATAATTAAAACCCAAAAATATATTTTTAAAAATTAACTTTAATCATAAAAAACACAAAATTAAAAAGTACTTCTAACATTCAACAAATTTTCCTAATATCTAAAAAAAACATGGGATGGTTATTTTTACAGAAACATTAGGTCTGAGCCAATATTATAAAACTAGCGATATTTAACGTTACAAAAAATTGTCTATTCTAGCGGGATCATTCGTTATCTAACTTAGTATAATTTTGGCACATCAGATTTGCGTGTTTCTTACATATTGTAGCATTGTATTTGAAACAATTGTTCAACGTCTTACTATCTTTATTTCTACAAAAAAAAGAACATCTTTGCGACCTCCTTAATTGCTTTCGTGGCGGACCTGGAAACTCTTCATTCAAAATTTGGTGCACACGTTTTCTTATATATTGAGACAACGAAGACACGTCATTTTCTTCCAGTAAAGCCACCACAATATCAACATCTGGCATCCTGTTTGACATCTTTATTAAAGTATATCTTTAACAGAAAATAATCTACATCAATATAATCAAAATTAGATTGAAAATAACCGAAAAACATAAGACTACATACTTACCTTTTTAGCACCGTTCCATACAACGTGGGGTTAAAAATACCCGGGACCAGCTAATCGCACGTGCATACACGAGCACTGTCCATGCAGTACCGAGCCAAGATCACGAATCGACGCAGCAATGTTCAACGCCCAGCTACTGGGAGAATCAATGTTATTGCTCGATTATTATACATAATTCGACGTTTTTTCTCGAGCTGGGGTTAAAAATACCCCACCTTGTATGCCGCAGGTTATAGAGGCCGGGGGTTACTTAATTTTTTTAATTTTATATTTCTTATAAAGGAATTCTTCAAGGACAAATAAAAGTATTTTTATGTAGTTTAAGGTGTCGAAGTGTATATCTCTAGTCTATGGGTGGCAAACAAGCATACGACCCACCTAATAATAGAAGCGCCCTATAGCGTTTGTCACATGTTGCCTACCCTGTATAAAAAATTAAAAAGAACTGTTATGTTGACAGCACAGAAGTCCCCTACCCCTGCTCCCGACATGACGCTTCCAGGATCACCTCTGGCGATCTTAAAATAGGAAAGAAACGCAACTTGGCGATACATAGCAAAAAAAATATATGTTATGTCATAGGTTACTGAAAGATCTTGCGGATCTGAAAATCAGATATAGGTACGTTGTTTATATATTTATCTAGACTACACGTGTGGAACAGGGAAACGATTAAAGGGTTTCGCCTAGATACATCTTATTTCCGACAATACCTATTAAAAATAAAAATAAACATAAGATTATTGGTAAACGTAATTTGTATTCAATTGGAAATTACGTTAATTCATCATACCAGCCTAAGATGTCCACTGCTGAACAAAGGCCTCCCCCATCGCTTTCCAAATAAAACGGTTCTGCGCAGCCTGCATCCAACGGCTCCCTGCGACCCTGACCAGGTCGTCTATCCATCTAGTGGGGGGCCGAACACCTGCCCCACCGTTACCGTGACTGCAACCGTGTTCTGCCCGCCTAGCATGACCACCGAAACGCGATATGATACGATATTATAAAGCTATTAATCGCTTCGAACTGTCAAAAATCATTGGATATAACCGCTATTTTGAAATTTTATCGACACTGCGAACATGTATATATACAATACAAGTTCGCAGTTTCGCTAAAATTTCAAGATGGCGGTTATATCCAATGATTTTTGACAGTTCGAAGCGATAAATAGCTTTATCATATCGTATCATATCGCGTTTCGGTGGTCATGCTAGGCGGGCTGTTTGCCATGAGGTGATCGCAGTGATTCGTCGGTACCCAGAAAACGCTGCTGCCCGTCATCTGGGGAAGATTTTCCCTAAGTCGGTTCTTACGACACCCCCGGGACGAGACGGGGAGGTGCTATTCTTGCCCGGCACCACACGGGAAATGCTAGCCCGGCACCACGCGGGGATTACTTTAATAAAATAGTAAATATTTTTTTATAAAGTAATTTGTGTATTTTTGCTCACTTTACACTCGCGATCGCTATTTTTAACCGACTTCAAAAAAAGGAGGAGGTTATCAATTCGTCTGTATGTTTTTTTTATGTTTGTCACCTCAGAACTTTTGACTGGGTGAACCGATATTGATGATTCTTTTTTTGTTCGATGCGAAATAGTTCCCATTTGGTCCTATAAAAAATTTTTGAAAATCCATTTGGTAATTTGGTTTTTAAATAAAAAAAACTGGAAAAATTAAGTCATCTACGTATGCGAAGTTGCAAATATTTGCTTTCTATGAATTTTTAGTGAAATGATACGATAGTAGAAAACAATATAAGTTGATGGTCACCCATCTAGCTTTGAACTTCAAAAGTTATCACTAAAATTCGTGAAAAAAAAATTTGAACAATAATTGAACCGACTCCAAAAAACTGAAAAGGATAAAATAATTAAATTTTAGTAGGTACTCATCCCCTAGGAACATATTTTTGGAGTTGGTGCTAAGTTGTTTCCAGAAACCATAGATAGTGAAGCACCGACTCCAAAAATATGTTCATAGGGGATGAGGAGTCACTAAAATTTAATTATTTTATCCTTTTCAGTTTTTTGCAGTCGGTTTATGACTTTTTTAGATAGACTAGAAAAAAATCATAGGGAAACTCAAACCCAAGTCCTGGGTAACTCAGTGTTTAGTTTATCTCCCGTATAAGCCCGGATCATGAAAGGCTTTCATTAAATAATTGAAAAAGCACCTTATCCCGGCGAGGTGGAGGCGGCTGGAAAAGTGTGTTTAAGTTGAACTTAGGATAGTTTACAACTTTTTTTAATTTCATAAATAAGAAGTTTATAACTCATGAATAAATATTACAAAAGAAATAGCATGTTTAAGATCAAAATAGTTTTATAGATACAGTGATATGTTTTATGTGTAGCGGCGCATCGTCCAAAAACGCTCCATAGAAAATCTACGGAACAGGTCACGTCACATGTTCCTATATTATTACAAAATGTATGGGCATATTGATAAAATTAATAATTTTTAGCGTTGCAATAATAATAGTTTCAATTGATGTAACGAATCTAATAAGTAAAAATGATGCATTTTATTCTTAATTTTTAATTTTAACATTATTATAAATGTTTGAAAAATTACTCAGTAATTAAAATATAAAAGTAGAAAAATTTCATGTCCTAAGGCGGGAATCGAACCCGCGATCTTTCGCAATCCGACTGCTCTAACCACTGAGCCACCCAGGACTTGATGCATTTTGTTTAAAATAATTGAGTATTTTTGTAAATTTTCTAAGCCGTACAACTTTAAAAATATTTTATAACTTTGAAGTTTGAGTAGTTTTATAGGTAAATACAGCGTTTATTTTCAGAATTTATGATAAATAGCGCCATATTCAAACTTACCTCAGTTAATATTGATTCCTACTAACTTAAAAAAAAAATATTATTAAGTTCTTATATTGCACACAATAACACAAGATAATTACACCTTTATTCACAGTTCATTATTTTACCTCGTTAACAACTAAATTAACTTTGCTTGCGCTATAAAAACAGAATAGGTAACCATAAATAAATATATTATCACAATTAATTTTGTCGTTACTTAGACAAAGTTTATTGACAATTGTACGGGAGTAATTGTTTATGGGTTTATATGTTTAAAATTTAACTAGGTTCGAGCGGCGGGTTCGAGTAAAAAAAATTATACAAATATACATTTGTTTATTATTATTCTTCACGGTTTGAACAAATAGCTAAATATTTTCTTCTCCATATTTTCTTTATTCAATATAAACCCTGATGAAATTTGTTAATACAATATACATAAAAATAAAGAGTGTGTAGTTATTGTATTGAAGTTACCATTGAAACATTTTGTCTAATAATAATATCAAAAGGAGAAACAAAATAATTTTCATACTTTGCAAAGGACTTCATATGTTTTAAAGGACATCTCGACGCCTCCGAACGAAATGTAGCAACACTGATGACTTGGGTGAACCTGGAAAAATGTAATGATAATAGTAAATTTATTTATTTATACTTTAATTAATAATTTCTTATAACACTAATAGGTACGTTATTATGTACAATAAATTTATTTTATACGATGATATAAAGAAAAAAGTTATTTGCTAAACTACTCTACAATGTTTTTAAGATAGTTGTTGGAGTCAGTGCCTCACTATGTTAGCCAGTATAATAACAGGGCATGGGAGGGATTATCATCTCTTGTTTCCATGATATTGCCCGTGTCTACATGTGATAGTTTAACGTATCATCAGGTAGATAATCCATTTGTTTGAAGTTTTTCAACATTATTGCTATTAACAGCGTATATATGTAATAATAATTTATTTCAGATAACATTTAATCCCATTTTTTTTAGTAAAAATGAGAACTTATGATGAGAACTTAAAATGAGAAATATGTCAGTAATGATAATGAATCACACGATGAATTAAATTAAATTAAATAGATATGTATAAAAATATAAAATTATTTTACTGTTTCAATTACCAACTTAATGTGAAAATGTTGTATAATATGTCCCACTGCTGGGCACAGGCCTTCCTACATGGTAGATACATATGATGACTTCCTTTAACACAGCAAATGCTTTCTTGTTACCTGCAACGTTGGTGCTAGGCCGTTTCCAAAAAGAAAAGAAAGTGAAGTACATTTGCCTTTTTAATATTTCGAGTTTAAACCATTAGAACGGCCTCTAAACTTTGTTTATAAACATAGAGTACCGCACCCAGAACCTTAACTTACTGCTGTGGAAGTGGAACTAACCTTGCCAGGTGTGAGGGATCTTTTGTGTAGAACTCTGCCGATGTACAAGGGCTCGCCGGTGTGAGTATTGCCGGCTGGGATAGCTCCTACCGGGACTTGTCCGTTGTGACCGGACAACCAGCGTACTGAACCAGGCCTTGCGAGAAGAACCTGCAAGTATTAAAAAGATACATGATAACAGCAAACAGCAACAAAAACGTGGCTAGCCAACAAAGCATTTTCTCAAATTATAGTTCAATAACACAAAAATGTCATCGTATTATTATTATCATACCGATGCTGAGGACGGAGTCTTTTGAAATTTAGACGTTTCTGTAAGTGGCACTTTTTCGCACTGAATGGACATAGTGTCTTCGAGCGGTTGAATTTAAACAAGCTTAATTTCTCCCATTCTGACAACCGCTCCAGAGATAGCTTGTTTTGGAAACGAGTTAATTTTAGTGGAGAAAAGTTAGCTTCCCACCGATATATAAATATAACGGAAAACCTGCATCCTTTAACCCTCACCACAAGAAAAATTATTCCGAAACTTCATAGACGATCAAATCAAAGTAAATACTAAAGAATTAGCTACCATATAATTAAGAATTTTGAACATTACAGAAAGGACCTTTGACTTCATCTAAAATAATCTAAATAAAAGAAGTGAATTGTTATTTTTACTATTCCAAAGATGACTACTTTTATTTGGTTGCAACTTTGTATGCTTATATTAATTATGTGTGGCAACTGGCAATACTAGGACTACTAGGACAACATCCTGCACAAATAATAACCAAATCTTAGTTAAGGAAAGTAAAAAAAAACATTTATGTAATAAAAAGCTTGTTAACATTACTTACCTCAAAATTATGAACAGGTATTTCTTTTCCACTGTGTGGGATGTATGCAGCTTGGTGTTTGATCGCCAGTTTGCCAGGGACATATTCTCCGTTGTAATGAGCTCTGATCGCCCAAAGGGGGCTTCCGTCCCAACCTTCCTTGCCAACTTCTAACGCCCTATGTGTGTAACTAGCTGCCGTCGATCTTGTTGCCGAAACCCAATCAATGGGATCTGAAATTATCATCATACACATCATTAACATATTTTATTTTGATCATAAGTATTGATTAGTTTATTCGATCGCGATGATGTTTTCAATTACATTAAAAAGTTTGATTTAACACCTGCTTTATTGTAAGAAATACAAATAAATAAATTGATAAAAAAAATTGGGGTCCGGCCAGACCCGATAACCGCTACGCCACCGGAGCACTAGGTGTAACCTACCAATTTCTTCTTCACCGCTTGATATTTTTAACGTTTTTTAAAAACGTTTATCACACCACTCATTGAATTTTACACATATACTTTTTCAAATATTTTTTAACTGTAAAATTACAAATAATGAAAGAAAACTATGAAAAAATTATATATGCTCCAAGCGGGAATCGAACCCGTGACACATGATGTCTGGCCAGACGCGATTACCACTACGCCATAATTTCCTGTAGTGGTAATCGCATTAGGAGACGCGCGTTCGATTCTAGCGGTTTGGTAGGTGGGTGACTCGAACGCATTTTTCATCGGTAGGATTTTTTCCCTAATCGCATTTTGCCACGATCGTGTTTTGTCACGTGTGCTTTATGTATAATCGATTTTTGCCTTAGTCTCCCAATTCATAATCTAATTTTTTGTAGCCGCATTTAGTCATAAACGCATATTCAAGAGAATAAGTGTGTGTCAATGTTTTTGAGCTCTTCGTCTGTATCTGTCGGTTAAAATGACGAAAAAAAATATAAAATTTTCATTTTCATGAAAAGTAACTTTAATAGCCCAACTGTTTTTAAACATTTATTATATTTTGAGAGTGATACACGTAAAGAGAAAAACAAATTGCAATCTTTCAATTTACAGTAGGGCAAAAAGCATATAAGACTATGCTGTTAGGCAAATTTTTTATAGACTAAAAAGCGAATCAGACAACATGCTGTAAGTGTAAGGCAAATTACCTATACGATAAAATACGATTATACATAAAGCACACGTGACAAAACACGATCGTGGCAAAATGCGATTATGGAAAAAATCCTACCGATGAACAATGCGTTCGAGGCACCCATCTACCAAACCATTCTAGCCTGAGCATATAATTTTTTCATCGTTTTCTTTCTTTATTTGTAATTGTTAATAAAGTAGGCGTTTAAACGCATCCAAAACATTAAAAATGAATTTTTTTAACTTTTAGTAAAGATGAGATAGCTGTTTTAGTCGCATTTAAATTTATTATTTGTACAAAATAATAAATTGTAAGAAACAAATAAAAAAAAAACGTGGAAAAAAAGTAATAATAGATCACTTCGTTATTATAAAAACGTTAAAAATAGAAGAAGTTGGTAGGTTTCTTACACCTATTGCTCTGGTGGTGTAGCGGTTATCGCGTCTGGTCGGACCCCAGAAGACGCTGGTTCGATTATTGCCTGGAGCATACAATTTTTTATCGTTTGCTTTGTTTGTATGTTTTAAATTTTCCAACATTATGCTAAAAACCGACACATTGGTTCACAGTATGTCTTATTAGATGCTATTTGTTCATACTCACTTAATAAATATCCACATACCAGACACAATTTTTTTTGCTCTTAATTGTGCTGTTAGCTTTTCGTGGTCGTGTGGGTACTCCACAGATTTATTTGTGTCAGGTTAATGGGTGTGATCATATTAATACGTCTTATTAGATAATTTAATACCTTCAACAGGTTGTACAACGGGTTCCGGCGCCGCCGGTGGGTAGTAGTAGTTGTTGACAAATGTTGGGTTGCCAGGGTGGGGTTGCGGAGGTTGGGGTTGCGGAGGATATATCGGCATCATTACGGGGGCAGGTACGAAGGCAATGTTAGATTGGGGGGGCTGTTCCGGAGCGCCATAAGGTGCCCCGAACGGAGGTGCTCCATACGGAGGTTCCCCATACGGAGGTTGACCGTAATCTGAATAAACAAAAACTTTTTTTATTTTATTTGAAAACTGAACATTAAACAGGATCTACTTTAGCTCAGCACCTATGGGTATTGGAGTAATCAAAGTTCCCTTACTTTTTAGATGATAGGATAAAGAATAAGCTAGTACCTACTTACTTATATCACAGATTAGATTATAGTTAAACCTATACAGGTTTAGGATACCCTAAGACATGAACGTATTTAATGAAGTGTACAAACGTAAGACCTACTAACGGCAGGTATTATAGACACAGCATATTAGGCAAATCTGGGTTTCCCGTGTGTAGTGAGGACCTTTTTTTATAGAAATTTGAAAATCTAGAAGGTTCCAGGTTGTATTCGAGTTGCACTACAATGTGTAACCTCATTTTTGGGTGCTAGGAAAAACCTTGATTTAATAGTGTTGACGTCAGTTTATACCTATTATCAATACGGATTTTACTTAGGAACAATGGCCCTAATTCTGGTAAACACATGCTAAGTCTAAATTTAAGTTCAGTGAATTTCTTTCTATCAAAAGGAATACGAAAAGGATGGCTGTTATAAAATTTGACATTTAGAAACGTGCGTTCAATTTTCGGCCTTATTGAACGTGATAAAATGCAGTGTTTAGGAGGCACCTCCGTACATGCCGTCTAAAATTGTCTATGGTTTCTTAGAAATCTGTCTAAATTTAAGTGACAGCTCTAAACAGATTCTTGCTATCTTTTTCCTATTACTTATTGCGAGAAAGAGATATCCTGTACTTAAATTTAGAATTAAAGTGTGTTCCCAGAATTAGGCCCAATGTTTGTAACAGCCCTTAAAATTTTTTCGTATAAAGGGATCCTACGTAAAAAAATGATTTTTAAAATTTGCCGTGAAAGTGGGTCTCAAATGAAATCAAATTTTACTGCACAACGTAGCACAGCTTCTAAAACAACTTTTAGGTTTTTGTTTGAAAAATGGTGCGCTAACAACGAATTCAATATCAAACCGTTTAAAACCTCACCGATAAACTATCATGAAACTCTTATTAAATGAAAGATAATTAAGTATTTACAAGTTTATTGCATAGGACTAAAATAACACGTCGGAGAAAAGTAGCAGAATTACACTAAAATTAAAAGAATAAATAAAAAAACACTTAAGGGAGGGCCACAGCGTAGACTTGATCCATTTCAAAAGACTAGCATTAAAATTGAAACCAATGAATATTATGTTTTCAATTAAAGTTTTGTTAATAGCTTTCAAGATGAGCTCTGTCGACCTTACTTACTTTTTTTTTGCTGTAAATAAAATACTGCAGGAATCAAACAGAGTACTGTTATTTGATTGCGAGATGCGAGATTCTGTCAGGTGTTATCCAATTCTTAGCGAATTCAATTGGCAAACACTGCAATGCCCTACTTTTCTTATCAGAGGACCTAGACAAGATGCCTTTCGATAATCGCTATCGCTTTAGCTTAGCGGCAAATGTTTGTGATTTGACGTAAGCCCTTGATCAACTTCCGATTACAAATGTCAAATCCCATACATTTTCTATTATAGCGATACTCAATATCGCATCTTGTCTAGGCTTTCTAGCTGTCAAGTGGTATGTAATGTCTTCTTAGTGAGTTTATAGTAAGGACTTTACCTACGATTTCATATTACCTACGCTTCAAGAGTGAGCTTTACGTCAGAATTAACAAACACGTTTGAAACGGTTCTCTATTTTATCTCATAACTTTTTTATCCATAATCTGACGTGTCATAATATCTTATGACATAATCATCATGTGTCCGAATGATAAGTAGCCCTAACTTAATGTCTCATAATATCACTTGCCCAAAAACCGACATCCCTAAATATAATATGACCTATTTTTTTTTGCTTTAAATATCACAATCTGTAATATTTAAAAGACATAAAAGGCTTTTCTATAACGGTTGTATGTAAGTCCTAACGTAATATCTCACAATATAAGTTGCCTTAAAATCAAAATTCCATAAATATAAAATGACCTAAATTTTTTCCTATAAATATTTCTACCTATTTCGTTCTTTCTAATATTTGAAACACATAAATATAAAATATAAATAATTTTCATACAATCACACCAATTATCTAGCCCAAGTAAGTATCATGACAACTTGTATAATGGATACTAGATAAACATGCATGCAAGCAAGCATGCAAACAAGCATGCAGCGTACAAGCAAGCATGCAGCATGCATGCAGCATGCAAGCAAGCCTCAAGCATGCAAGTATGCAGCATGCATGGCTTCTGTCACGGCTCAGGCGCTGCCTTCGGCTTGCGGGCCGGCTGCGCCGGCCAGCCTCAGCCGCGGTGGTGGTCATCAAAACCACCTGCTCCTCAGCTCGCGGGCCGCCTCGCCCCTCCGCGCCTTCGCGTGCTTAAATTACACTCGTGGGATAGGGCAGACAAGACTACGTGGTGTCGGTTTTACAGCGATATATTTCTGTCACTGATTTTTTAACGCATCGGCTGTTTTGGTTAATAAGAGAACATTTTAATTGAATTATTTCAAATGTAATTGAAACTGTCTTTGGATAAAATGATTTTCTTGATAATAAGTCTTATAATAACTAAGCATTATGATATTGATAACATAACCAAGATAAACCTACTATTAAACATATGTTTTAGGACTAACAATGTTATTATAAACCATCATTCGGACTAACAATAATATTATAAACCACCATTCGGTCTAACATACATCTAAATATATACTATAACTCAAAGATGACTGACTGACTGACATAGTCATCTATCAACGCACAGCCCAAACCACTGGACGGATCCGGCTTAAATTTGGCATGCAGGTAGATGTTATGACGTAGGCATCCGCTAAGCAAGGATTTTGATTAATTCTACCCCCAAGGGGATAAAATAGGGGATGAAAGTTTGTATGAAACTTTGTCAATTTTCAAAGGTGTTTTATAAACATGATTTAAATCCTTAGCCTACTACCTACCCCAGCGTTGTTATTTTCCGACATTCACGCGAACGAAGTCGCGGGCACAGCTAGTTATACAATATAACGCTAAGGACATGTGACTTTATAGCAAGAAAAATTAGGATATCTAATTATTATAGCACCCGATCCTAAGACACAAAAGCATTAGAACTGAAGACGATTAGGTAATATAAATACAATTTCGTATACGCGAACATTATGAAAAGTGATGATTATAGCAAACGTGTTAGGGATTATGATTTTCGGACGATCGATATTCGGAGAATAAAAGGGACTACCGTTTGAAACTCCCCAGTAAAAAGTAGTTAGTTGTCTTCATTATAACAATTACAAATAAAGAAAGAAAACGATGAAAAAATATATGTTTCAGGCGGGACAGGCGGGCAGGTAGTTGTCTATACTTCATAACCAGTCGCTTTCGTTTTCATACGGTTTGACTTTGCAAACGCTATCTGGCATTCAGGCTGATTAAAATAATCGGCTAAGTAGGTACTCAAAGTTTTTATGTGACGCGGTTTTAAACACGTATTCTTTCCCCTGCGATTGAGTTTATCTTAATAATTCATGCTTATGATATGACATTGATTTAAAAAAAATCTAACAGGAAAAATAGTACTTTGTAACTTGTTTTTGTAACTTGGGTTAGTATACTTAGTATCCAAGAAATTAGCTATAAGTACATATATAAACGCTACTAGCATGAGTACCTACACTACTTATATACATATCAGCTAATCACTTAGCTACAAAAAACACAAGATATACCTACTCATAATATATCGGATCGCTTATACTTAATATTCATGTAATACCTATTTTTTCCCACCACAATAAAATTATAGGTATAACTATTATAAAATCTATACGATTTAAATTAATTCTTCTATCTAATTTATACGAGAATCAATAATTACTTACGTGACATATTTTCACTTGTGATTGAAATGAATAACAATACACTTACACACGTCACTACACCTCTGTAAGAAATGTTTAATATCACTTCGCTGAATCAATATCGTATGAGTTATCCATAGATAAGATATATTACTATACTAGTGGCTGCCTGCGGCTTGCCCGTGTGGAGGTTGGTTGTAGCACCAACAAGAAGTATATGTCCTTTCTCAGGATTTAAACAGACGGACGCAGAGAGAGTTATTTTCCCATTTACAATACAGGCTGGCCGGAACATTGATGTCCAAAAAATAATTTAGGTCCCTCCTATCGTGGGGTATCCGAATCACCCCCATGTATGTTCCGCGACTTTATATAGTTTTCGAGTTATGAAATTTTTCTGAATTTTCGACCTGACCAACTTAAAAAAATTCTAAAAAAAGTAGAAGACTTTTTCGTAATTTTTTTTTGCAACTGAATCCTCATGAGTTGTACTTTTATGCATAAAATAATTAGTTTTGTAACTTTGATGAAAGTGGTGAAAATGTTGATCCAAAGTGAAAAATTTACGTTCGGTAAATTATGACTTAAATTTTCAACTTTAAATTTGTACAATTTTTCCTAAAATGTATTTTCTATTATTTTTATGTTGTGTACATTAATTGTTAAATAAATAAATAAAAATCTAAACAGGTGACTTCATGTCAGGGTCGGGCTGCCCGGAGGCGGCTCGGTGAAATGCTCCGGCAAACCCCGGGTCGTCTCTATTATGGGCATGGGGAAACCGGAGTGGTTTAGCAGGTATTCCCAGTGCCACTATGATCAGGCGCTTGTCGACCCCTGCACAGGCCCACGTCTAGCCACGTCCCGCTGTTCCACCTAATCAGCGGTTTAGGGTATCGTCTGTAAGCGGATTCCACTCCGAAAAAAAAGGTACTCATCGCCTAGGAACATATTTTTACTCGGTGCTTCACTATCTATGGTTTCGGGAAACAACTTGGCACCAACTCCAAAAATATGTTCCTAGGGGATGAGTAACTACTAAAATTTAATTATTTTATCCTTTTCAGTTTTTTGGAGTCGGTTTTAATTTTTGTTTATTTTTTTTTTAGTTTAATTAATTTAACGCGATCCGTTCTCGCGGATCATGGGATGTAAACGTGGGCTCTCTTTTACCTTCAATGGACCGAGAGGATAAGAGACAGAATTATTTCCATCATAGTGTTAAGATGGGCAGCGGAGAAACCTACAGAAACTTCTTAGAAAATGAACTTTCATTGTTGCTGGGTGATGTGAGCCTCGAACTTAGACGAACCATGGTGTTTTAAAATGACGGTGCCCCGTGTCATTACGCAACGCAAGTCCGAAATTACTTAAATGAAACATACCCCAACAGATGGATCGAACGCAGCGGACCAATTAGGTGGCCTCCACGCTCCCCTGACCTCAACCCGATAGATTTCTTCGTTTAGGGCTATTACAAGGAAATAACATACGCCCGAGACTGTTCGAGTGAACAAGAGCTTAGACAAAAGATTGCAGAAGCCGAACGTGTTGTGAGAGAAAACAGAGAAGCTTTTAGACGATTGAAAGACAATTTCTGACGTAGGTGTAGAATGTGTATTGCTGTTGGAGGTGGCCACTTTGAAAATTTTAAGAATAAATATTTTTTTCACAATTATCATTTATGTTTTATTGACAATACCACTTCTTTCTTAAAACTTTTTTTACCAAACCATTGAAGCTATTTGTTGGTTAGTTTCCAGTATTCTCTATCAATAATTAATCTTAAAAATGATAAAATGGCCAAAAAAATTGTTTTAATCATATTAGCCTTTCATAAGAATTTTCCACCTCGCGGTCTTTGAAGCCCGATTTTAGTAAAAGTAACTTTATTAAGTACTAATCTTTTTTAATGATTATGAATGCTGAGAGTATGGCACACTATTAAGGGCTACTTAGGAACCATGAAGTCACCAGTTTAGATTTTTAATTTAAAGTTGAAAATTTAAGTCATAGTTCACCGAACGTAAATTTTTCACTTTGGATCAACATTTTCACAACTTTCATCAGAGTTACAAAGCTAATTATTTCATGCATAAAAGTACAACTCATGAGAATTCAGTTGCTAAAAAAAAATACAAAAAAGTATTCTACTTTTTTTTAGAAATTTTTAAGTTGGTCAGGTTGGAAATTCCCGAATATTCAGAAAAAAAAATCATAACTCGGAAACTATCAAACGTCGCGGACCTAATTATTTTTTTGGACGTCTATGTTCCGGCCACCCTGTCTAACTAGCTTTTGCCTGCGGCTCCATCCGCTTGGAATACAATATACCTATATAATATAATAGAATATCTTTATTTGCGAAATATTGATTAGTATGTTACAGACATTGGTGTTAGTCCTATTTCTAGTCTCACTACATTTCCACCTTTGTCAAGGCATAGAAATATCAAATTTAATAAAGGTAAGTACAATTTTTTAAGTCAATGTTAGCAAAATACGATATTAAGAAATCAATCAATGCAATCAGAGTCATAACCATTACGCTATATACGTCCCACTACTGGGTACAGGCATTCCTACATGGGGGAAACACTTGAGGAGTTTAGGCCACAACACCACCACGCTGGCCCGATGCGGGTTGGTGGGTTAGAGCGGTTGCAGTAACAACCGGGACCAACGGCTTAGCGTGCCTTCCGAAGCACTGAGGAGCTCGAGATTAGACATTTTGGTTGACCCATCCTGGGATCGCCATGGCGAATGTTGCTTTGTTTTCGTGATCGAAACCAGAGCGCTCAAACCACTACGCCACTGAGCTCCTCAATCGGAGTACCTAATTAAAATAAAATCAATAGTCACGAATATCACAATTTATACAATATTAATTAAATGTCAATAATTAAAATAGAATAAAACTAGAAAAATTTCACGTCCTGAGGCAGGAATCCCAAAAATCCCAATCCAATCGGATATCCCAAGTCCTGGGTGGCTCAGTGGTCAGAGCAGTCGCCCGGATTGCGAAAGGTCGCGGGTTCGATTCCTGCCTCAGGACGTGAAATTTTTCTAGTTTTATTCTATTTTAATTACTAAGTAATTTTTCAAACATTTACAATAATGTTAAAATCAAAATTAAGAATAAATGTCAATAGATGTAGTCAGAGAAATAATAAGCAAATTAAAATAATGTCACCTGTATGATTAATAAAATTAAAAGGTATCCAAAAAAGAAGAAAAATCATGTCTAATTAATTTAAAGTATAGTCATTCAAAATTTCCGCTACTGAGTAATATGCCTTGACGAGGAGCAATGTCATCAATTTTTTTTTTTAAATAGCTTAGTCGGTAGGAATTTTAAGAAGTATTCCAGGTGCTATACCAAAGAAGCTGCTATCTATAAGAAGGCCGCATATTCTATTGCCGTGTCTACGCGACCGTTGTATATTTCGTTTCAAAAATTTAGCAAAGTGGTCTTCTGTCTGAATTTTTTTCGCGCTTCGACGCGGTTGCGGGCCTCGAGCGAAAGCTCTTTGCCCGAGCGGCATCTCGGTGAGCTATAGCTCACCGGTCATCGAGCATCACCTTTCGGCGATGGCCCCCTCTTCGCCCCTATGCTACGACCCCGGCTTGGGAGGCGAAGCCCTCAGCGCGGTCAGCCCCACAGGTGATTTGACGTTGGTCAAGGCCCGTTGAGCGCCAGCGAGCGGGCCGCGGCTTACACTTCCGCCAGGGGAGCTTAGAGATGGGGGAGGGGGGTCTAAGGTGCCGCCTGCAGTTGATGATGCAGGTGGTAGAGGTGGTGGTGGTTGCAGTGCCTCGGCGAACAGCGTAATTTCTCGCACGCTCAGCTCGAGGCAGTCGGGTATCTGTCCAGGGGGGTACTCTTCGTACGCGGCCTCATGGGCGCGCACATGAGCACGGGTCAATCCGGTGGTAGGCGTATCGTGCACAGCGAGCTCGGCACACAGGGGTGAGAGGCTTGCGGCGTGCTGCGAGCCGTACACGATACGCAGTCGTAATCTGAGTTGGTCGCTTCGTCGCGGGAATGCAGCTGGTGGTGGTGGTGGTAACATCTCCCTCTCCGCCTTAGGCGGTAACAGGATGTCACCGCCTAAGGCGGCCATGTTGCGGGGCGTAGGACGTCCTGGGGCGTCAATATCTGTGCGGGGAAGGGGAGCAATATTATGGAGGTGGAGGTGTGGCCCGTTATCGGCGCTATCGAACATTCGACGGGCCAGACGGGCGATGAAGTCCTCCACCGTCGGCATCCGCACGTCCCGGGCAATGACGTCGTTTCGGACGTATCACCCTGCAACTGTCAACACGCGGAGGGAGATGTTTTGTTGGACAAAGTGGTCTTGATTCTTAATAACATACAATACCACTTCATAAACGTAGAAGGACGGTAGAGTTAATATTTTTATTTGTCTAAATATTGGTTTACAACTGTCGAACTTGAGTCCCTTCATTGCCCTGACACCTTTTTGTGTTTTAAATAGTAGGGTTTTGTTTACTGAGGTCCCCCAAAATATAATTCCATTGTAGGTACAGTAAAGACTCTACATTGTGCCACTAATAAGGTCTCGGCACTGGTTATTTTCGAAAGTTTAATTAGAGCAAAGACATAGAGCTACTTATCAATGTGGATATCAGTTATCGTTATCGCTTCAAAAAGTATTCAATGTTATTCCCAAGGTAACAAACTATCTCCATACCAAATTTTATCTAACTCGGTTCAGTGGTTTAGGCGTGAAAGCGTAACAAACAAACAAAGTCACTTTCACATTTATAATATTAGTTAGGACTCTAGCTTTTGCCCACGGCTCCGCCGGCGTGGATATTGGTTCACCATCAGCCTATATACGTCCCACTGCTGGGCCAGCGTGGTGGTGTTATGAGTTATGCCACCACGCTGGCCCAATGCGGGTTAGATATTGGTTATCACTCCAAAATTATGAGTTTTTCCCAAAAAGTCATCTATGATCTTCTCAGGATCTTAAACTATCTTCATACCAGATGGCGGCGATATATACAGAGTGGTGCCGACAATACGTCAATAAATTAAAACATTGGCTATATTTCTTCATAGAAATGGTTTGTAACTTTTATAAACATCTTATTCACTTGATAATTTCATGACATTTCTATGAAATAATGCAGCCAATGTTATATTATTTCATAAAAATGACATGAAATTATCAAATATTTTTTTTTTTATAGGGACAAACCATTTCTATGAACCAGGATCGATCCTGGGATGGGTCAATCAAAGTTTGTTATCTCGAGCTCCTCCATGCTTCGGAAGGCACGTTAAGCCGTTGGTCCCGGCTGTTTCTGCAACTACTTTTACCCACCAACCCGCATTGGGCCAGCGTGGTGGTGTTATGGCCCAAACTCCTCATGTGTTTCTCCCGTGTAGGAAGGCCTGTGCCCACCAGTGGGACGTATATAGGCTGGTGATGACGACGATGAATATATAGCCCATGTTTTAATTTATTGGCGTATTGACGGCACCATCCTAGTATATACAAATATTTGCAATGCTAAAAATTTACTCATATTTTATATCTACGTGTGTAATTAACGAAAATTTTAGTAATTAAACGAAAATAGTAGTTATATACGTATAGCACAAAAATTGACTAATAAAACACATCCGTGTGTTTCTTGTTTCTTGTACATTAAGTAAGCGAAATATTAAATATTAGGTTGGGGAAAAAGTCTTTTCGCATTATAGTATGTATGAACTTGTAATGAAATCTCTTTGGCTGTACTGTTTGTATCTAGCTGGTTTTTGGATCATTAAAAGTTTAGATTTTAACAAAGATAATTCCAAATTCAAATTAGGAAAATGTGTTTTTAATTTGTTTTTCATACTGTCAAGATGAGTGAATATAATGAAGAAATTCGATACATTTTAAAATTTTACTACAAAAAAAGTAAAAATGCAACGCAAGCCGCGAAAAAAATTTGCGATGTTTATGGACCTAGTGCAGTGTCTGTGAGAGTAGCACAAATTTGGTTTAAGCGTTTTCAATCCGGAAATTTTGATGTCAAAGATGCACGTCGCTCTGGTCGCCCTATTACGGATAAAATTAATGCCATTTTTGAAAAACTGGAGCAAGATCGGCATATCAGTGGTTACGACGTATCTGAAGAACTAGGAATTGACCACAAAACAGTTTTGGCGCATTTAAAAAAAATGGGTACACAAAAAGCTCGATATTTGGGTACCCTACGAGCTCACCGAAAGAAACCCAATGAACCGTGTACTCATTTGTGATTCTTTATTACGACGTAATAAAACCGAACCATTTTTGAAGAAGCTGATAACTGGTGATGAAAAGTGGATCACGTACGACAAGAACGTGCGAAAAAGGTCGTGGTCAAAGGCCGGTCACAGGCTTCACAGACTGTGGCGAAACCCGGGTTAACTCGCAACAAGGTGATGCTGTGTGTGTGGTGGGATTAAAAGGGCATTATTCATTATGAGCTGTTACCACCAGGCAGGAGCATCGATTCTGAACTCTACTGCGAACAACTGATGAGATTAAAGCAAGAAGTTGTGAAAAATCTGTGGCATCGTAGCGCCTAAACGAATGGACCGATTTTGATTCGGATTTTTTTGTTTGAAAGCTGATGTGACTACGATGGTTCTTAGCTTTATTTTTTTAAAAAACAGTTGAGGCGTTTGATGAATATTAGCTCATTTTCTACATGATAATAGGATTTTACTGACTTTTACAGATCCGATTGATTGCAAATTTGGTGTACTGTCACATCAGTGACATTCCCATAACATACTAACCTTGAGCTGATCCTATAACATCAAAAAGTCTGCGAAATGTTTAATTCTTCAGAAACTTACAGCAGATATAGATATAGCGTGTTTGGGCTCTTATGAATAGTCTTAATGATATGGTGTTAGATAGATTATTAATGACGCCGGGGGTTAACTTAAAATTATTAATTTTGCAATTATTTTAATCTAGAATTTATCACAAAAAGTATAAAGTTGACAAATGCAAACCGTTTAAATGTTTATAAACAAAAAAAAGTATTGATTTTATAATCAGCAATAAATAAATTGATAAACACAAATACTTATATATATACATACATATTGTTTAACATACTTTAATCGTGTCTATGCAGATACATTGTATCTGCTACCTACTTAGTAGAGCGTAACACGTGAGTGGTGCCCAAGACAAAGGAGTAAAGAAGTGGTGGTTATGTGATACGAGCGAATATTATGGTAACCGCTCACCATCAGGCGTTATGTTTGTTTACCAATGTTGTCGTATAAAAAGTGTAGTCACAGATTTCTTTCCCACCAGAAAATGCATATTATCTAGTCCAAATTAAGCGAATAAATTTTACTCACGCGAGCGTATGCACATGAAAACTTAATACACCTTATTATAAAACGTGGCTTGTTAAAAGGAAGACATCAAAACCAAGTATAACTGTAGTCCACGTTTTTTAATTAAGGTGGATTGTGTGTCTGGAATGTATGGCTTGACAGGTTTTTAGCTTGTAACGGAGAAATATAAGTAGATAGTCCACACTAATATATAAATGCAAAAGTATGTTTGTCTGTTACCTCTTCCCGCTTAAACTGCATAACCGATTTAAATGAAATTTGGTATAGAGGTAGATTCTAACCTTTCAAGGGACATAGGATACTTTTTAGAGCGATAACCGACACCTACCCGAGCGGGGAGCCGCAGGTGGTCACTCGTAGTAGATAAATATTAGAAATGTAGGTACTTAATAAACAAACAAACATCCATGACTCGTAAACTTTTAAATTTGTACTTATCATACTAACATCGGGCCCTACCGATATTCAAACCCGGGATCTTTAGTACGTTACTTCTTATATAGAAGTCACGTACTGACATGTCGACCAGACGGCCTCCAAATTTATTCATCTATGAAGGTAGCCAGTGTAATAATTACTGGGCATGGGCAGAATTTCATCTTAGGCTTTATTTTTCCTTGTTATTGCAGGTGTCTATAGACTGCGGTAACCGCTTACCATTAGGTGGGCCGTCAGCTTGTTTGTCGTCTAGTTATATAAAAAAAAAACATTATTAATTATACGGTAACATTGAAAATAAAATAAATTGCATAGGTGTCCGTGATATTCCGATTAAAATCTCATGAAGTCAAATTTACTTGATACCATTTTTGTGTTAGTGATATGAAGAAATTGATTTATAATAACAGGTCTAGCAACGTCCTTTATATAGTTACGCAGCATGGAGACAATCCAATATGGATCCAATTAATTTTTTACATTTACTGTAAGCATATTGACGAGGAACAATGTTTTATTACTACTTCCAAATATATTTTTGGATTTCCTTTATTTTTGGTTTAACTAAGCCGTTTATCAGTCACTCAGGAAAACTAACAGGTGCTAATTATTGGACAAGATTATGGACCATTGCCGTAACAACTTGTTTAATCACATATTACGTGTTAACTGTAAAAGATTTTCAAATGAATGTGAAAAATAATCTTAATCAAATATCTGATTTGAATGACATAATAATAAATGTGACCATAATCTCTATTGAATTCATAAAGGGGAACGTTAAATGCATCAAGCTTTACGATACAATCAACAATATTTTAGGCATACTTAAAATTAGTAAGAAAAACTTAAAGATGATCAGCTACAAGCTCTTATTCTGGTATTCAGTTTTAACTATTATGTTCTTAACAGCAATGGTTTTGGATATTATTTTTAGCGACAATCCTACGACATTGCTAGCTAAAATACCAACATTTCTGACAATTTCCCACATAACGTTTCATCTTTATTTAATGTTAGTGATATTGAAAATCATAAACCATAATTTATCAAACATGTCAATGTTCAAGAAAAAGAATACTGAAGATTATGCAGAAATAAATTTATTTAAGTATATGTTGAATATTAATAAAGGATTTATAAACGGTGAACATTTAATTCATACACATGATGTGAAATTTTTGAGCAAAATTTATGACGATGTCAATGTTTGTATCAAGCTTTTAGAATCTTATCATGGCCTTCAGGTAAGTGTTACTGAAAATAAGATAAAATAAGTGATATTAGGTAGGAACAAAGCAACTGTAATTGAAATTGAATACCGATACTAATCTGCTTCACTTGGCTACAAGCAGAGTAGTGTTATTTTAAAAGTATAATAGGACATAGCCTCATGAAGCCATATATTTGATATATAATAAAAAAATTTAAAATATCGTAAATTCACTTGATATTGCAGGTGCCTTATCATCCTGCGCCTAAGATGAAATGTCCATGTCCAGTAATTACAAAAAAAAACTACTTTTATTATAATGTTAATAAGAAAAAGAAAAACACGGATATTTTAATTAACTTTCAGGTTAGCCAGATACAATAAACTTAACAGGTTGACTTAACTTTTCAGGTTGTGCTTATCATTTGGCAATTATTTTCAAATACAGTAGCTGTAATTTCATGGATGGCTTGGAAGCAGGTGAGAATAATTAACCTCGTGAAAAATATATGTATTAGGAACTCGAAAAAGGTTTGGTTTACATCATTTTTCTAAAACGACATTTCGATATAGTCAAAACCTTCTTGAGTCTTTGTATGGTAAGTAAGACACATAGGTATCTATATACCCACTGGTTAATTAGCTGCTTATTGTTTCAACCAACATACAAAATATTGTTTTTTAAATTTATTTATTGTACACAAACGCAACTTAAGCCAAAACAAAACATGATGTACACATGCGAGCTTAACACAAAACTGTGTTTTCTTCTAGCAAAATTTTGAGTTTAAAGAGTGATTTTGAAAGGTAGGTGAGTAAAACAACATAAAAGAAAAGCCTAGGTATCTATAAATTAAAACGCCTAAATTTTATTTGCGTTAAAAATGTATAAATATTATTTAACACATTCTGGAGAATGTAGCGCTAAAAAGTCATGTATAGTCTTTATGCGTGTATTTATTACGCAGTTCAATATTTTTCTTAGCTATTGTAAGTTTCAATCATCTCTTAATAATTTTCCCAAGCATAAACTAATTTGAGTGATCCAACCTTTCCTACAAAATAATTACGAAACGACAACGATATGATTATGATTACGTTATTTACGATATTCTAATTTGTATAGAATCCATAATTTACAATTAGATGACCAATGACTGACTGTACTTGCACTTTGAGTGTTTTTTTTTTATATACAACTAGATGACAAACTAGCTGATGGCCCACCTGATGGTAAGTGGTTACCGACGCCTATAGACACCTGCAATAACATGGAAAAATCACTTGATATTGCAGGTGCGTTGTCATCCTGGGGCCATCCATCCGTAACAAACGACATCAAAATCAACTCTTGCTATAAAAGGCTCAACGTAAGACAAGACTGTGGGAGGGTGGTGGTAAGATAATCTTTCAGAATCTACACTAGCAGCTACAACAAGACCTTAACTATGCTAAGAGCTTGTGGTAGATACCAAGAAGACTAAAGGAGTACTAAACTTGCCAAAAGCGCGAGTGATCTACTTACCATTGTTTATCCATATACCTACAAACTGTGGCTAGTGAATCACCACACTTTTTAACCGACTTCGAAAAAAGAGAAGGATAACTCTATAGATAACCCAGTCCTGTTGAGGAAAATATATATATTTTTTTATTCGAAAGAATATACTTATTTAGTTCCATTGTAATTTTATCAAAATCGATTTTTAGTTAGGTTTTAAATAAAAATAACTAGAAAAATGAAGACGTCAATGTAAGCGAGTTTGCGAATTATGCCCACTTCAATTTATTTATTTTTAATTTTTTAGTATTTGGAAGTCCTTTTTATTATTTTTGTTCGAAAATTGCTTGTACAGACAGCAGCTGCTTGCCCTTTGGACTTGTTTACTATTGTAACGCTTTGTTTCAGGCGCAATATCCGTGGCTCGTTGTATTCAAGTGCGTCTTACCATTTACTTGGTGTTTGGTGTGTTCTTATGTTGACGATCAAATAGGCAAGCAGGTGGAGCTCACAAATACTATTATTGTGAAACATCTCATAGACTATCGATGTGGTAAGTACTTATCCTCGTATCCGCATGTCAAATCACGATATAGGTACCTATAGCTTTTACAGTTTTATAATATTGTGCATTTTGTGATAAAAATGCATTGGTTTGAATATCAATTTACCGTTCATCTGTTGATTTCGTTGTGTATAAATTTTTATTCGATTTTTACATTCAACCACCACCATCAAAATGGACGCTTATTTGGCAAATAAATTTTTGTACGAGTATGCCTTAAACGTGTCTCAAAGTTTTAATCAATCAAAAAAGTGTTTTTCTTATAATTATTGTAAAGAGTCTTCTGCGTACATATAGATACAGCCAAAAAAATATTAATTTATTAATACAGGTAGGTACTAATACCAAGTCTCACCGTTGTTTATTGGAATAGGTGACCATTATCTTTGTGTCAGACCTGACGCTGCTTTTCAACTGTCACATTTTTATGTTGACTAGTGGCCGCAGCGTGAATGTCTTTCTTATTTCAGCCGTGAAACAGTTGCTGTGTTTCGGATTGAAGGGAAAGGTAGTCAGTGTAATTACTGGGCATGGACGGCATTACATCTCAGGCCTCAGGATGACAACGCACCATGTGATTATCCCTTTTAATTGCAGGTGTCTATAGGCGGCGGCTCACCAGGTGGGCCGTCAGCTTAATTGCCATCTAGTTGTATAAAAAATGTCCTTTCTCAGGATGGACTCTATAGCCATGCCTTTTATCTAAATTAGCTCAACGTTTAGAGTGAAAACGTATTATCAAACAGACAGGGCCTCTAGGGATTTTTTTTACCGAATTGAAACGAAAACGTTCGTCGTCGTGATAACTGGCAATTTGTATGAAAACGGCAGCAGTGCCTCTGCTGTGAATTATTGTTAACCACTTTTTATACACAGATTTAAGAGGTGAACACGACGATAATCGTTTTTTGTTTCGATTCGATTGAAACTTATACTAGGCATACAGACAGACACACAGCGTCATCAGAATGTGCTTCGCTTAGCCTGAGCCTTAGCCGAATTATGTTATGGTACTGTTTTTTCTTGTAATAGTCTGATATCCACACTAATCATTTCCAATTTCAGATCAATCTACGAAAAATACGCTGCTGAATTTCAAACAATTAGTGAGCACCGAAAGATTGCAATTTACCGTATATAATTTGTTTAAGGTTAATTATTCTATGATTCTAAGCACTATTGTCAATATTATTACTTATAGCATTATCCTAATTCAACTGTTTATGACTTAAAAAAACTTGGTTGTCTTATAATCTTCAGAGAAAGTAAAAAAAAATCAGGGTGCTGCTGTCTGTGGACACTGCGGTGGGTTTTGCGTGAAATGTTGATGTAATGTGTTATTTATTGTGTATGAATTCCTTGATCCTTCAGCTATCGGATGGTTTAATTAAATTTTGAATGTAGATGATTGATATCTAGCTGCTACACCAAATTGTATCCCCGATTTTGTTAACATAATGTTTCTGAATCGTCTCCCATCAAACTCCCACTATGGAAGCAAATTTATAAAGACATATTCATGTCAACAATAGATATTGAACAAAAAACAAAACACTGATGAAATACTTAAAACCAGAAGAACATGTTGGGGAACATCGCGCCGTATGACTTAGCGTGTTCAAGTATTGCGGCAATTTCGACCTTTCTGGACAAGGGCTCTTACTGTGTAATTTAGGGTATGAAAAATAAAATAAATATGAATGTAGTAAGTGTATAATAATAAAGAATAAATATTTTAGCTGAAGTATTCTATTTTTTTTCAAAAATTAATGCTCATAACCAGAAACACTAAAATATGAATAAAAATAACATCAAGCAATCAGATGACCAATTTTCTTGATTCTAGAAATGATAATAGTTTTTTTTATCTACAAAATACTAGTGGCTTCACGTTCGGTAAATTGAGCTTCATGTTAATTAAAGTTTGATCATTAAATGCGAATTTTCGTGATTCTATGTCAGTATTATCTCCTTTGCCTATTTCGAAGTGGTAAAATTATAACGAGAGAAGTAAGATAGACCTTAATGACGATGTTTAACCGAATAAAAATTGTGTTTACTTTCTTTATTGAATAAACATTAACATTGAGATTCCACAATAAATTGTATAGCCTAAAATTGAGTATACAAACTAACTACTACGATATTATTATATAATTCGCCCAATTTCAATAGCTGCTTTGGGCATTGCACAAACATTGCACGCAACATATTACTAGATTATACCTAATATTCGTCAAATTAAAAACCTACATACAAAAAAGCACAATATTTGTACAAGAAATCTTAATATTTTATAATAATAAGCAAGTTTTTCTTCGATTAAAAAACCTTTCGTTTCTTTACCAGCCCACTCCTGCCGGCGCTGACATGCAATAGGATATCGATTCTATCTGCTGCTATGTACCCACATTTCATAGATTAAATCCATTTTACTATTTTGGTGTCACCGCAGATTTTCTTTGGTGGAGATACCTTAAATTCGCAGTTTTATCCTCTTTAGAACAAGGCTTTTGGTGTTGCCTGAATAGCGTATCTTCTTTATCTGACTCATAATTTCCATAAATATAAATAACTTAAAAGAGACAGTATAATATTTTTTTAAGTCCTCGGTCCTTCTTTGGTGAATTCAGGTGGAGCATAGGGCTTTTCATAAGCCGGAGGGCGGTAAGGCTTTTGCTCGCGATTAGCTCCTGGTCCAGACATTCTGTAAAGAGTAATCGCAATGCTTACACCACTTTTATCAAATAACACCGTCTTCATTTGATCGTTTATTTTTATAAACTTTACAGGTACATTTAATTATTTCTCATAGCATTGGAATCTTAAATAAAAGTACCTGATTGAAGTTTCTTGAAATAGAAATGAGATTATTTAGTAAGTATTATGAATTGTCTTCCGATATATTTACCTACACACGCAGCCAGAAGAGAGTTAGAAATTTGAAACTCAGTACATTTCTAGTACCTAAATGAAGCTTGAATGCTACCTACTTTTAATTCGCCTAATTAAATATTTTCAGGTGATTCAAATAAGTACTTATTTTGTATCGCTTTTTGAAAAAAAACTGTCTTAGAAAAGCTCATCAATCCTTTTTATACAAATACATTAATACAACATGACATTACCTAGTTTTTCCAATTGAAATACGAATGAGATAAACAAAACACGTTTGAACAGTATTTTAACTAAAATGGTTTGATGTGGGTTTATAAGTTAGGCCGTTAATTCTACAATTTTTTTAATTGTAAATCTTTTCACAACTGTCTCTTAGTAATTTTACTCGGATTCCATACTTTAATTTTTATTTTAGTACTTGATAAATGATAAATTCAAGTCAGTAAAGGGGATTATCAATATTAGGTAAATATAAGGCAAACCACAGTGAACAATGAATACCTGCTACCCCGTAACTTAATCGGGGAAAATTTACATAGTCACATATTTACATTACATACATAGTTTTTACAGTTCTCTGTTGGTTATACAGTATTAGTGCAACATCAACAACAAAATAATAAGGTCAAATGAATTAGATGGGTCTGAAATAAAGTATAAAAAATATGTAAATCCGAGTCAAAATTCTAATGGCATAGTTCTGATATTCAAACGCAAAACATAAAGGATATTATAATAAAGAGAATAGATACATTAAAAGTAAACACATACCTAGGGAAAGTGTGGTGAACAATAAGTGCTGAACCCAAATAAGCTGAAGTCGTTACAATTCTAAAGTTAATAACGGTATTTGTTTTGGCGAAGCCTATATAAATGATTCTCAAATTGTCATGTGTCTATTTTTTATCTTGACTTATCTTCTGAGGCGTCTTCATTTCGGAATTTCCTTAAGTTTTAGTACGTGATTGGTCCAGCGCATATTGACAATTGACATTTAATATAGATAATGTTTTGGGATTTCATGAATCTTTGGGATTTCCGCCCAACACGTTGCGATTATGACGATTATCTACTTAGTTCAATTGTTTATTATAAATACAGGCTGATGACGACAATAAAACAGTAAATTAAGACATAGGCTTTACTTATTTCTTCATAGAAATATTTTGGAACTTTCAAATACATCATAATCATTTGATAATTTCATAACATTTAAATGAAATAATGCAGCCAGTGTTACATTACTTAACAGAAATGTCATGAAATTATAAAATGATTATGATGTAATATATTTGAAAGATGCAAAACATTTCTATGAACTAATATAGCCCATGTTATAATTTATTGTTGTCACAATCCTGTATATACCATCGAGTACAGGTATTAGGATTAATTTACTTGAAAATGTACTATTTGGTTTAACTCAGTATGACTACAGGTAAGTAATTATTTTTTTTAAATATAGAAAGCACGACAAATGACACAACACTACCGCCAAACGGTGAGAAGAGTCCACAGTTAGTGCAGATTGAAACACCCTGCACAACACGCCTGCCCCTTGTCGGTCCATAACGAGCCTTTTCACGCCTTGTTGCCCTGAAGGAACCCATTTTATAGGAAGGAGAGTATATGTGACGGCAAAGAATTCCAAATTTTGAAAGTAGGTACGACAAAGAAAGGAGTTAATAAACTTCTTAGTGCCCGATGTTGAGGTGGATACAGTGAATTGATGACTACGAAGGGGGAGGTTCCCACCACTTCCAAAGGTGAAAAGCTCTTCAGAACACCCTCCATGATAAAGCCGACAGAAAGCGCTATACGACGCAATGCCACGACACTCTCCATGATGAAGCCGACAAAAAGCGCTAAGCTATGCAATGCCACGCACGACGCATTGTGATCTCTACTAAAACTTACACTTTTTGTTAAAATAGTTTTCTATTGTCTCCGTTGGGATAGTTTCAAAAGCGCGGTGATCAAAGGACCGGACTATAACAACAATGTTTGCAAGAAATCTTGATTGATAATGATAAGTCAGAGTGACATTATTCACGTGTGATCTTGTCTATAAAATGTGTCTCTTCGGAAAGTTCCGCAACAGATAGTTAAGGTAAGCTAAACTTATAATATTTGACATTTGTGTAAACACCTTGCAAACAACCACTTGCAACTTGCCACTTGCAACAAACTTGTACCTTATTCCATGCACAATAAAGAACTTGAACTTGAACTTGAACATGCAGAGGCTGCAAGTTTTGTATTAAGGATATTCTTTGACCAGTTTACGATGATAATAACGATAATAATGATAAGAACTTTATTTGATAAATATTAATAACAACGATTAGAAATGTCCATGACTCGTGAACAAATTAATGTTCTTACCCATCGATCTTACAAACATCTGCAGCTACCGTAATTCTATCGCCGGATCTCTGGTCTTATGGCCGGCAGAATTTAAACTTAGATTCATTAATTTGGTTGGTATAGTTTATAATATGTGGTATTAATCCATTACAGGGAGCTCGGTGGCGTAGTGGTTTGAGCGCTCTGGTTTCGATACGAAAACAAAGCAATTTTCGCCGTGGTCGGCCCCGGGATGGGTCAATCAAAGTTTGTTATTTCGAGCTCCTCCGTGCTTCGGAAAGCACGTTAAGCCGTTGGACCCGGTCGTTACTGCAACCGCTTCTACACACCAACCCGCATTAGGCTAGTAATGAAGCCAAAACGATGTTTGGTATTTCCTTATTTAGGTACAAAATAACTATTATATGATAGTTGCGTTGTAAGAGTTTATTACAATTTGTATAGTTTGCTCGCCTTTTCTCCGTGGGCTGTGACAGAATAACGTCAGCCGCAGATCAAGGAATGTGGTGGGCCTGTCTAGGTATGTGAAATATCAATTTCTTCCTTTCTGGACACTACTTTACTGATTAAAACTGTTTCGCAGTTTGGCAGCTTGTGTTTAAATGTAGTTCTATTGTATAGGTGGTACTTAAATGACAAAACTTTTTTTATTTACTGTTATTTGAGTCATTATATCATAAAACATTATCTGGTGGATATTACGTAGTTAGATTTCTAATCTATACTCGATTCTATACTCTCCTATATTTCATTCAACTTTTTTCTTATAAAATCAGAGAGGTGTCCGAGGATGGCCAAGCGAATGAATAAAAGATTGGTAATCAGTCCTCTGTCAGCATTCTATTTGATTTCTTGAAAATTAAACGCTTTTATATTTTAGTCGAAATATATAAACTTGGAAAAATATTTAAACTAAAAAAATTTTACGTCCTGGGGCGGGGATCGAACCCGCGACTTTTCCAATCCGGGTGACAGCTCTAACCATCTGAACTACCAAGTTCTTGGAATAACCCTGTGTAAATCTTATAGTCTGTCTGTATTTGCGTTATAAGCTAACGGCTACCCTGCAATGTCGAAATATTATATTTCAACATCCCAACCAGTGTTTTTATAAATACCTACGATTCGGTTAAGTTTGGCATTGCTTTTAATTATTTTATTCTTAACATTATTATAAATGTTTGAAATTTACTTAGGTAAATATCTAAACTGGAAAAAAACAACAAAAATCCCAAGTCCTTGGTTGGGTTAGAGAACATCCGAATTGTGGATGGTCGTGGGTTATATCCCCGATCCTGAACGTGAAATTTTTCTAGTTATGATATTTTTCTAAGTATACTTTTATGATACTGTTAAAAATAAAATAAAGAATAAAGTTAAAATACTTAAATAATTAAAACATAAGTTTTACATGTATAATACATACATACATGTAAAACGTCAACATTCCAGTAGGAAACAAAAATTTGCTGAAATATTTTTTTTAAATTCTTTAATATTCATAGTGTCTTTACATAACGTCATAGACTTGTAATTGTTAAAACATTTAAAAATAATTATTTTTTTTCTTGAAAATAAGCATTTATTAAATTACTAAAATCGAAAATAGTAAAGAATAGTCGACTGACTATTCTTTACTTTTTTATTTATTTTAGTAACTATGAAAATATTTCGTAGCAAGTGCTACAACTAAGACCGGTACAACCGTAGAAGCAGTATCGCGGACAAAAAGTTAAACCTTGGCGAAAACTGTTCTTTGCGCCTTTGCAAAGAACAGATTTCACCAAGGTTTATGAAGGTCTAAAGAATGCATTTCAGTTCATTCCAAGTGAATCACCATGTAGCATAAGATTAAAAGCTTGCTCAAACTTGAAACACTATCGCCGCACGTAGCCTAAAAAATATAATTATCAAAATAATGTGCTACGTGACGAAGGATTTATTGCTTTTACCGTGTGCTTTATTTTAAATTAAATAAAACATAAAGCACATGGTAACGTAAACAGTCCTATTACGGCGGCAGTTAAAATCAACACCTTTTACGGAGGTATTTCGAAAATATAAATACCTCATACCTTATACCTATCTCATATCTTTTATTTTCGTGTTTTATTCTTGTTTACATAACTATATAATCAAGAATAAAACACGAAAATAAAAATACCTCCTTAATAAGCGTTGATTCCGCCGTAATAGGGCTGCTTTAGAGATATCACTGTTTTGAATATTGACTGGAGAAAAATAGCTTACTACACCAAATAACTGGAAATTTTTGGCCACAGTGCACACATTGATGTCAAACAGTTAAGATGCATGATTGTGTATCAAAATGCCGTTGCTATTTTGTATATCGTAGATAATTAGATATAATATCATGGACCAAAGTAGTGTTCCCAGTTATATTATTTAAGAATACACTGAATGAATTTAATGAATTAATAAATATATATTAATAAAAAAAACTTTCATTCTTTATTTGTAAATCGTTTTCTTTCTTTATTTGGAATTGTTACAAAAAAAATCTTTTTGTTTTACGGACCCGGCTACTAAATTGACATCAGTTTAAAATTCTTCCGGTGAATCGGTCAAGTGAAGGGTTCGGGTTGCTATTGTAGTTGGAACAAGAGTCCGATAGAGCCTTATCGTAAGAGATGTCTTTGCCACAGTCACTTTGATGAGAAGGTCAATAAGAGGATTGTATTACGCTGATTCGCATACTTTCTGGATGGCCTCTGTGAGTTCTTATCACAGAATATTTTTGTGGTGATAATAATAATAAATATTCTAGTTCATATCAACGACAAAAAAATATAAAGTTACAAACATAAAGACAGCACAACAAATCCTTTCCAACTCATCTGTAGATGAGTTATAAAAATACATTTTCATGTTTTACTTTTACAAAATTTCATTTTTTTTAAGTTTTTTTTACCTTAAAAACATTCTAATTTAGTTAGATATCCCTTTAAACTCCATAAATTATTTTTTACGGCTTCATATTATTGCACTACATTAATTAGAATTTAGTTTTTAGTTTCTTTCCAAACGTTTTTATGAATAAAATGAAAGGAATATGAAACTGACTACTTCCGGATCAAACTAGCACTTGGCAAATTTATCCGTATCATGTTCTAGCCTTCAGATAACTTTTCGATTTGATAATATGACGTCACATGATGAATTAGTGGGGTTGTCCATAATATAAGTGTTTTGGTGTTTCTTTTAAGACGTATAACTGCTCATACTTTGGCGCTTGATTCTGTTTTCCCTTTCAAAATCATTCTACTGATACTGACCGTTGGAGGTGACTTATCTCCATAACTTACCAGTGTCTCGCTCTCGACGCCTGCCGTTAGCTCGGGCGATATTATCAATATTACATTCAGGATTACATATTGAAATTAACAATTCACTAGTCTCAAGGCACTTTTATAAGTACCTTATAAGCCTATTTTGGTATTTCAGTGTATTTAGTGTTTTTAGGTGTTCAGTTTTTTAGTTTAATTTATCTTGTTACAGTATGCCTTTTTTTAAATTTAAATTTATCCAAGAAGTAACGTATTCCGGTGCTATATTTGTTGGATCCTCCCATACCACCTTTTCGTCAGATAACAATAAGAAATTAAACCGCAAAGTAGATAATGAAATGGAGTGATATCAACTATTGGCACGCCGATTATAAGCCACCTTAAAAAACGTGTGTTCGGTTGTCCGCAAGTTTCTCTCCATATAAAACATTCAAAACTATTGTAGTTTTATGAAAAGCCTGCGATGACGGTTCATTCTCTAGAAATGGATGTGCTTTGTGGTGAAAACAATCCAATTATCTAGCCCAAATTAAAAATCATTAAGATCTTCTTATGCTACGGATATGTCGCAGCCATCTGGTTAATTTAGCCACTTAATTGAATGCCTACGCCGTCATCCAATTAAATGCCTAGGCCGATAGTTAACTGAACTAGAATCAATCAAAGTTTAACAACTTGGCGTAATTGTAAATCAGCTCAGTTTTACGCCTTCGATTCTTGAGACGAATTAATCGTTTTTCCGTATAAAATGTATGGGAAAAGTTTTTGGCGATTTCTGTCATTTTAAGTAAATATATCTTAAATGGTCCCATAGTCTTTTGATCCTCACATGAAATAGGATTGATAGGCATATATTTTTTAAAAATTTTGCATTTTTTCCGCTGACTGTAATTTTTTCCCACAATCTGTGAATGCAGTTCAGGATATCTTAAAAAGTTTTGAATGGTCTCCGAGGACCGGTTTTGTACCTATAACGGTTATGGTTACCTGACCTTACTGTCCCGTCAAAAATCCACCCTGTAGGTATAAAATGTAATGTAAAAACCTTTTTACTTTACATTTTTGATAGTCATTAATCTGTCAATATGCGTGAACAACAGCCTTCTACGTCCCACTGCTAGGCACAGGAGTTCCTGCATGGGAGGAGCATATGAGGAGTTTGGGCCGTAACACTACCACGCTGGCCCAATGCGGGTTGATGGGTGTATTTATTTATGTCAAAATATTTGCAGATTTACAGTTTAACACCAAAGCCCCAGTAATAACAAGAAAAAAACACTTGATATTGCAGGTGCGTTGTCACCCTGAGGCCTAAGATGAAAAGCCTTACATGCCCAGTAATTACACTGCCTACCTTTCCCTTCAATCCGAAACACAGAGAACTGTTTCACGGCTGGAATAAAAAAGTGGTGGTACCTACCCAGACAACCCTACATAACATACTATCATAATAAGTTATTTATTTTAATAAAAGATAAGTTATTTGTTTAGCACATGTTTTATTCTTCACTTCCTTACCAAAGATAATCTAAACTCACCCACGCCATAGTGATGTAGTCTCATCTTAGTGATGTCCAATCTGATATGTTACATCTTTCCCTTTTTAATGATTACAATCAATTTGGAAATTATACCATTGATAACAACTTATATAATAACGTAACTTAACATTGATAATAAGTAATAATAACATATTATTTCTGTTACTAATTTTAGCACAGTAAATTTAACTTTGTTTATATGTATGCTCAAAGTCCTGTAAATATTGTGGAAGTTTTATTATCCTACCTTTACTCGATATTCTAGGATTAACAGTTTCATTCTCCTTATTATTATTTAAATTACAATCCAAATTAGTATGTCTAGATGAAATAAATGCTTTTGTGTTTACAATTTTATTTGTTTCATTACCATTGTTAAAGTTGTTATCATTTTCTACACTTTGTTCATTACATAAAATATTTTCTCGTTCTTGTCTACCTTCTATATCTAAGTTATCATCTATTCTATTGCTATGATTAGTATCTGAAAATTCCAAATCAGTATCAGCTTCTTCAATCAAATTATATTCCTTTGAACTGTTTTTCATATGTAACCTATTTCTATTTATTAATTTACCTGTTTCCGTTAATAAATCATATGATCTTGGTTTGCCCATTACCTTTGCATGCCTATCAAAAATTCCCTTTTTGTTATTTTTTATTAATACATTATCTCCTATTTTGAGTTTTTCAAGTGGTTGTACATTTCTATCATAGTATAATTTTTGATTTTCTTGTCTTTTTATTAGTTCAGAGCGAACTTTTTTACAATTTATCTTAACCTGACTTTCCCGATTTGGTATTATGCCTCTAATTTTATGACCTATTAATATTTCATTTGGTGAATGTATTTTATTTGAAATTGGAGTATTTCTTAGTTCTAATATTGCTAAATAGGGATCTTTTTTGTCTTCTATACATTTCTTTAACATTCTTTTGATTGTTTGGATATGTCTTTCAACCATCCCATTGCTTTTTGGATAATATGGTGATGACACTATATGTTGAAAAGCCCATGTTTTTGAAAATTCTTTAAAATTTTGTGATGTGAATTGAGGACCCCCATCACTATGTAATTCAAGTGGAATACCAAATCGAGAAAAACATTGTTTTAATGCTTTTATGACTTCCATTGTAGATAGTGAATGTAAATTAATTACTTCTACATATTTTAAAAATTAGCCCACTACTAACAAATAATCCTTTGAATGCAAATGGAATATATCTACTCCTATTTTCTGCCATGCTTTGTTTGGTACTTTATGTTGTATGAGTGGTTCTTTAACATTTTCTGAACTATATTTGATACATATGTCACAGTTTTTTATATAATCATCTATTTGTTGAGACATTCCTATCCAAAATAATGATTCTCTGGCTCTTATTTTTGTTTTTTCCCTACCTATGTGATTATAATGAAGCTTATACAACATTTCTTTTTGTGAAGATTTTGGGACAATCAAACAATTATTTTTAAAAATTAACCCATCACACAAATGTAAATCAGTGTTAAATGTGTGATATGGTTTTATGATATTGGGTAAGTCTTTGCTATCACAAGGCCAACCTTCCAAAATATATTTTTTAATTAACATTAACTCTATATCTTTATTTGTCTCTTTTTTTAAATCTTTATATTTTTTTAAACTCATTTTTTCTTTTAGGTCTATCAATAGTATACTACAATAAAATCATCATCATCAAAAACAGTCTCATTTAAATAATTTCTAGACAAATAATCAGCTAGTTGTAAAAATTTTCCTGGCTTATATGTTAAAGAAATATCATAAGGCTGTAATCTTAATCTCATCTTTTGTAGCCTTATTGGTATTTCAGCCAGTGGTTTTTTCATAATTGGTATCAAAGGTTTGTGATCTGATTCTACTTGAAAATTTCTATTTACCTATAATATAAAAATGAAATTTTTCACAAGCATAGACTATAGCATACATTTCCTTCTCAATCTGTGCCCAAGCCTGTTGTGTCTGTGTGAATGCCTTAGATGCATATGCTACTGGATAACCATTTTGTAGAAGAACTGCACCTACACCATTACTACTTGCATCAACACTTAATAGACATGATATATTTGGATTATAATATTGTAATACTGGTGATGATGACAAATATTCTTTGATTCTTATAAAGCTTTTTTCTTGCTCTTGGCCCCATTCCCAATTCTTGTCTTTTGTTAACAGCAATCTTAAAGGAGCTGTTAATTCAGACACATTTGGAATGAATTTAGAAATATAAGTAATAATGCCTAACAGTTTTTGAACTCCCATAACATCTTTCGGTTTTTCCATTTTAACTATACTTTCTATTTTGTCTTGATCTATAAAAAATCCTGCATCTGTGAAAACATGTCCTAAAAATTTTAGTTTATTAGTTCCTATGATACATTTATGTGCATTAAAGGTAATGTTATGTTCAGATGCTTTTTTCAAAACTCTTTGTAATATTTCATCATGTTTAGTTTGATTTTCCGCCCATAAAATCAGATCGTCTATGAAAATTTCTACATTTGGAATGCCTTCAAATAAACGAGAGAATTGTTTGTGGTATACTTCTGAAGCTACTTTTACACCGTAAGGCATTCTTAAAAAACAATACCTACCAAATGGAGTTTGGAATGTTGTAAGTTTAGAGCTAGATTCACTTAATTTTATTTGATAAAAAGCTTTACTGCAGTCTAATTTACTGAATACTTTAGCATTAGCCATTTTAGCAGATATTTCCTCAAAAGTTGGCAGTTTATAATGTTCCCTTAAGAGACAAGAATTGAGATATTGTGGGTCAAGGCAAATACGCAGAGAATTGTCAGGTTTTCTTACAATTACTACAGCATTAACAAAATCCGTTGGTTCTTCTATTCTGCGAATTACCTTATTATTCTCCATATCTTGCAGCTCATTTCTGTAAGCATTTAACAGTTTCATGGGCACAGGTCGACAAGGAATTACTCTGCCACTATAATTAGGAATTAATTTGAAGTCATAAACATAATCCTTTATTTCACCTATACCTGAAAATAATTTTGGATACTGTTTCACTATATTTTCTTTATGAATTTGACATAGTGAAATGATTAAATTTAGTTTTTTAATCAAAGGCAATCCTATTAAAGGGGCAGAATCACAGTCCACAACATGAAATTTAATCATTTCTTTTTTATCATTTATATAACATAGTAAATTTACAGTGCCTAGTAATCTTATTATGGAATTATTATTATTTTTTCTTAAAGTAGAATTGGATTTATCTAATTGTTCATTTATATTCAAAGTGCTTAGCGTTTTTTTAATTATGACATTGCATCCAGCACCTGTGTCAAGTTTAAATAATAGAGATTTTTTTAAATCCAAAAATGTTACCTCTACTGTCCAGTCGTTAACATTTATACTGCCTAGCATATAATCTTCTTTTTTCTTCATCTCGTTGAACTTCTTTTATGTTATGACCACTTGGTTTCCTTTGGCACATTGTTGAAAAATGATTTGATTTTTTACAATAATTACATATTTTTCCATTAGCTGGACAACGACGAGGCAGGTGTTCGTAACCACATTTTTTACATTTATAAGCTTTTCCTACTGTTCTTTGTTGGTAATTTCTATCGATTTTGTCTATATTTTTTGGTTCTTCATTTTCCAATTTTTTCATATAGCCTGTGTTATTTCCGAAGTTTTGCACATGTTAACACATTTCTCCAAGTTGAGGTCGGGTTCCCTGAGTAATCTTTCTTTTAGTCTACTGTCCCTGATACCACTAACTATTTTATCCCTGACGTGACTTTCCCGCAAGCTGCCAAAATTACAGGCTAGAGATAATTTTTTGGTTTCCGACAAATAATCTAAAAAGACTTCTCTTTCCTTTTGTGTTCTTTCAAAAAAAATGTGTCTTTTTTGTCGTTAAATTTCGTTGCTTTTCGGTAGACAATAATCTTTTAGAGCGCTTAATACTGTATCATAATTTTGCTTGTCTGTATCTGATAAATCAAAACTATCAAATTTATCGACACCTTCCTCACCCAATAAATGTAATAATATAGCCACTCTTGTTTCAGACGATTTTTTGTGACATTCATTCGCTAACATATAAAGCTCAACTTGCCTGAGCCATATTTTAAAATTTTTAGCAAGATCTCCTTCAAAAGATAATGGTGGAGGTTGTGTTAGTGAAAGACCAGGCGTTATATCCGCCTTTATACTCACAGGTCTAGTTTGGCTGGGAACTTGTCCGTAATTAATACTTTCCGGCTGCGCCATGTCATAATAAGTTATTTATTTTAATAAAAGATAAGTTATTTGTTTAGCACATGTTTTATTCTTCACTTCCTTACCAAAGATAATCTAAACTCACCCACGCCATAGTGATGTAGTCTCATCTTAGTGATGTCCAATCTGATATGTTACACATACGGGCCAACCTACCTATAGATATTGCAAAATTGAAAATTGTCATTAAGTATATTAATCTGTACTTCTGCTGCAGAGAGATTAAAACACATTATAATAATAAAATTGTCAACAGTAAAATCATTTTATAATCTTCATTACCACGCTATATAGGTACATCTCACTGCTAGGCACAGCACTTCCTACATGGGAGAAACAACATGAGGGTTTGGATATAACAGCAACACTCTCGCAGCGGTTGCAGCACTTGCAGCGGAGGAGCTCGAGATAACAAATTTTGATTGACCCATCCCGGCATCGACCATGGCGAAAGTTGCTTTGTTTTCGTAAGCAAACCAGAGCGCTCAAACCACTACCAAGAAACCAAGAATTAAAATCATTTATAAAGTCATAATTATATAGGATTAAAGAGTTAAAGCGGCTGCAGTTACAGCCGGGACCAAAGTCTCAACGTGCCTTCCGAAGCACGCAGGAGCTCGTGATTACAAATTTCGATAGACCAGGGCGAAATTTGCTCTGTTTTCGGAATCGAAACCACTACGCCACCGAGCACCTCAATATACATGTTCCTTTTATATTTTCAATTTACATGCACAATTACGATTTCCAATCGTGCGTTGCTTTTATTATTTAAAAAGAATGTCATAAGACTCCCGATAACCCCATTCTTGTTTCCTTTGTTCTGTTAGTAAGTGGTCAACCGATTATTATATTATAATCTCCTATCTAGAAAATCAGATGAAGCAATCACTGTCTGGGATTGTCTTATCGAAGGAGTTCAAAAACATGAAGGCACCTCTTACTCATTAAATCTATGTCAATATGCGATAAATAAATTACTGACTCTTGAGTCATACTAATACAATTAGATTTTTCTATGGAGAAGGTAACAAAATCAGTTGCTGTTTTGTTAATGACGAAACCTATTACAAAATGACTAATTTTAATTTAGAGCCAATAGAACAGTTATATATAGTATGTAATATATTATAAACATAATAGATACTTACGACTCATCACCATTAGATATAATCATTTTTGCCGAGAGAGGCCTCCCCAGGCCGATCAGTCCTACGCTGCCCGTATCCATTGGCTTCCCCCAACCCTCACCATATCGTCGGTCAGGCCTACCAACGATGCGTCTCTCAGTACGCGCCCACTGCCATTTGATGCTTGCAATGCTTTGGACTATGTCGGTGATCTTAGTTCTGCGGATCTCATCATTTCTGATTCGATCACGCAGGGAAACCCCGAGCGTAGCCCTCTCCATTGCTCCTTGGGTGACTGAGCCTTCTTACGAAGCCCATTGTAAGCGGCCACGTGTCAGTCTCGCAAATTATCACTAGCAACACACATGACTTTCGTCTTGAGACACTGCGAGAAAAATCTACTCATACTTTTTCACATTTTCCTACAATACCTATCTAATCGTGAAATTGCACATAATATGTTATAATCGGTCCTATTTTTAACTGACATCAAAAAAGAGGAGGTTCGACTGTACATGCTTTGTTGTGTTTACTTTAAACGGGTATAAGTATCTAATAGGTGCATGCTTAGACCCATCAAAATTTGGTTCTTGTGAATATCTTTGGATATAACGGACGGTGAAGCTTTAGTAAAAAAAATGTTAGGCAGATGACAACAACTCGATAATACGGTCACACATCTAGCTATTTGACCAAGGTAATGACCAACAATTTTTATATTTTAAGCAAAACTAAAAACTGACTTCGTTAAACTTTGGAGTCTGTGCTTAACTGTTATTGAAAACTGCCTAAACCTACTACTAAAAAAATGTAAATGAGATAAGTACCTAAAGGAGATGTTCGATATTGGTACTCGAAAGCCCCCCACGATAAATTATATATTATGCGAAAGCTTATGCTCAGAGGATCTTGAATATACCATTTTTTCATTTTGATACCCCGGCATTTTTGAGTAATTTTGAAAAGTGTATGCAAGAATTCCAAGCTTCTTATCAAAGTTTCTCTGACATAATATAGTAAAAAATAAATTAAAATCATTATTATTATTCAGAAACAAGTGCAGAAACCAATTTGCCATGTTCTTCTAGCATTTACAATAAAATATAATTGCAAAATAGTCGTAGGCTGAACCAAATCAACCCCATGCCTAGTTATTAAAAAATATTTGACATGACAATAAACGACATTGACGTTTTATACTATGTCTGTGATGTGTCACATTTTTTAAAATAGAATTTTACATCTCTGGATAACAGTTTTTTGACCAGAATAAAACGTTATTTTTTATTTATATGCAGGCATTAAAAATTATAGTTTTTGTCTCATAATATTCTTAAAAATATACTCTTTTTCTCATATAACTTTTGTCTTGGGGGGTAGCTGAGTACCAGCCCCCATACATTTTCAGAACATGTCCTTTAATTATTTCTGTCTTTTTAGTGTGTGAAGTCGGCTACTTTTACCCTTTTTTATAACTAATAAGCTTCTTCTATTTATTTAAAATATTCTATTATTTTCGGTTTTCCTTTATTTACCTGTGTAGGTATTGTTTTTATACTAAAGGTACACAACCAAGGTTTAAGTCAACAGATATCTAAGATGTTGGTAGTAGACTCGTATTGCTTATTTTTTTGAGAGGCAATTTTCATCGCCCGACTGGGGGTAGCACCCCTGACAATAAGACTGCAGCTAAATCCAATTATAATGCTTAGGCCTGATCGTTGTTTCGTTGGAAGCAAGGGAATTGTATTTTATGCTGTCACACAACTCTTTCTCGCTTTTTGATTTTTATACGGTGGACAACGCCTAAGGTGCTACAAGCGTCTAGTAGGCTATGGTAACCGTGCACCATCAGCCCGCCTAGCATGACCACCGAAACGCGATATGATAAAGCCATTTATCGCTTTGAACTGTCAAAAATCATTGGATATCACCGCCATCTTGAAATTTTATCGAAACTGCGAACATGTATTGTATCTAAATACATGTCTAAACATGGTCACAGTTTCGATAAATTGGGGTATATATCTAATGATTTTTGACAGTTCAAAGCGATAAAAGGCTTTATCATATCGCGTTTCGGTGGTCATGCTAGGCGGGCAGGAGGGCCGTTCGCTTTTTTGCCACTCTTGCCTTGTCATATTTCATAAACATTGGTCTCTTCACTTTACAATAACGGGTACGGTAGCGAATAGAGTAGGTATCGAATATTTTATTTATCTGTCAAGCGGCGTTATACTATACCTCTGGAGCGAAGGTTACCAGATTTTTTTTCTCATCCGAGTTTCGACATGCCAGTAAGTACAATTCTACCATATTCCTGAAATTGGACAAAAATATGTTTTCCGGTCAAGCCAACGTAGAGACCCTCGTCGAGTTTCCCGTGGACCCCTGGGGGTCCACCAGGAGCACTTTGGGAACTAAGGCTCTGGAGGTTTATGACAATTGAAAAATCAATTGTGTCTGGAATCTGATGCTTGACGGGTTAAGTTATAGTTCAAGTTGTGGCAACTGCCTTTGTTGTAAACAAAAACAAGAGAACACCTTAGGCAAAAATTTTGCATTGAATTTTTGCCAAATTTCATGCCTTAGCAAATAAATTTTAGTCTTAGCAGCTCTATTCCTGAATTCATTGCTTATTACAATAACGTGAGTTTATTAATTTCCACGTTTATGTTAACAGGATATTAGACCTTAGAGCGTCTTCACATTAGCGTTTGTCCAGCGTAGGCGTTCGATGATCGTGTGCGTAGCGCAGACGCCGCGACAACGAAACGCACGCGTCGCGTTGTCGCGACGTCTCTGCTGGGGCACATGAGTACGCTGCGCTAGCGTCGCAGGTACGCGAAGTATGCGCCGCGTTACGTTACGTAAACGAAATTGTGTGACGTCAGCGCCGAGTTAGCGCAGCGTTGAATTAACTGAAGACGAAACACTGCGAAAACGCGTACGTTACGTTGTCGCGGCGTCTGCGCTGCGCATACGTTCATCGAACGCCTACGCTGGACAAACGCTAGTGTGAAGGCGCCCTTAATTTGCATTATTTTTGTTCCAATTTGTTATTGTAAATGTCATGTTTGCGACAATGTTACGTCGATGATAAGGTTACACACACAGAAACACAACATATTATATTTATTTATATTGACATTGATAGCATAAATGGTAGTTACTGAATTTGAAATACATAAATTAAAATCAAATTTTTAAAGTTTATTTACGCTTTCCTCGAAATAAAAAAGACAACAGATAAACAAACGGCACTAGTGACGTATTATGCATACGCGTATGCGTGGCTAAGCTATGGAGTTATCATGTGGGGAAACAGCACTGATGCTTCAAGCCTATTTATACTACAGAGAAAATTGATAAGAATATTAGTTAATATCGAAAGTACAGACTCTTGCAAGCCATACAGCAACAAATACTTACCTTACCATGTAAGGAGAATGAAACAATTCCATACAAATCTGGGCCAAGAATGTAACGATATAAAAATAGTGCCTAATAAATTGTTTCAACATAAAATCCGTACTCTGAAAATTTTTTGAGTTTTGGTAATCTGAAACCGGAGATATTGGAGGTTTAGGGAAAGTGAGGTTATGTTGCAATCTTTATCTGGTGTAGGAATTTAAGTAAGCCTTTTCACCTGTTAGACTTGACGTTGATCGCTTTAGAAACGGCGCAATTGATGTGCCACTTGCATAGGCCCTCAGGTTCAAATTGGGATAAAAAGCTTTTATTATAAATGCGATTGCTTAAAAATTCAGATTTTTTAAGTACAACTCTATTCTATTATATTTTTAGTTAATGGCTCTTTAGCGATCCTATTGGTTACGCCTTTTGCCAATGTCAAGTGAAAATAATATTTAAAGTAACAATAAATTGTACGGTGGAGTCTCACAACACGGGTTTTACAACAAGAACTCTGGTCATACTCCTAGGTAAAACTCTGCCCAAGGTATAACAGATTCCCCTGCCCGCCTAAATCATTGTTTAACCAATGATTTTTGACAGTTCAAAGCTATGAATGGCTATATCATATCGTGTTTCGGTGGTCAAAGTGGTAATGCTAGGCGGGCTAAAGTATCGATTTTTTTGTTTGAATACTTTTCGGAACACGATACTTTTTTCGATACTAATGATTACAGTATCGATAAATACAGTATCGAAAAATGATATTCAGCTTCATATCATTTTTTCGGCTTGGCATCTAGACCATTTGAGCCATAATGCCAACCAACGACTGATATTAATCGAATTACATTTTTTTTATTAATATACACATAAGTTATATAGATATGTACGAGATATCATAATTTCTATAGCTATGTAGACAAAAACTTTTGATACAGGGATTTTTTCATATAAACGATTAATGACATAGTTATTCGATTAAAAATTGTTTGACGAAAATAATCACTTCTAGATTTCTCCGCTTGTAAATTGACAAATTATGCAGATTTTTGGCATTTCACATATAAAAATTAAACCAATTTTTTAAACTATGTCTCAACTCATTACATTTTTGGCCCAAAACTTTCCATCTCCTTTGTAAGGAAATATCCGGATTTTTTTCTAAAACGTAATGATCATAATCCAAGCTACATTTTGCGTAATAACAAATTAGTTAGTAATACCCATATCCCGAATCAAACTACATTCATCAAGCACACAAGCTATGGCAATAGGTAACATTATTTAATAAGTTACCCGAACAATTAAGATATACAGAAAAAGATATAGATTTCAGCAAGAAACTCAAGAATACACTTATTCAAAAAGCATATTATAGAGTTGATGAATATTTAAGGGATAAATCTTTAGAAAGCAGGCTGCAATAGTTATTCTAGTAATGAAATTAATTAGTTTGTAAAAAAATAATTTAATTTGATATTTGATGTTGTATGTGCAATGAATTGAATGGAAATAAAATTATAGAAAATTAAATGAAATAATTATTAATTGTATACATATAGTGCGATTATTTTTATTTCACAATTAAATATAAAATTTTATATAGTAGGTATGTATAATAAATCTAATAGGTAAATAATATACAAATGAAATAAAATTAAAATTATAAGTTAGATAAATTAGAATTCGATAATGAATCACATTAATTGTATTTTATAATGAACTTATAAATTAATTTTATTGAAGAAGCCTTCAAGATGGAGGCGTAAGGGTGGAATCGAAATTCCTGAGTGGACTGTAAGGTGCGGTTCTACTTAAAACATAGGGTTTAGGTAGGTAAGTAATATTTAGAGAATACACGGCTGGTGACACAGGTAAATAGATATTTGGAACAATCTGCACTACACTTGCCTTGTGGTGTGGTGTAATGGCGGCTCGCAATCGACCTCGATCATGGGCCCTCCGGCGCAGGTGTTTCTTCAGATCACTAGCAGCAAGATGGAGTAACAGTCTCTTCACCAATTATCACGAGCACGTATTATAAAACAGTATATAGCGGGCGCGCGAATCTCCGTCTTAATCCTTGCGGACGTTGCGGGAACCGTTGTCAGATCAACACTGGTCTAACGCGCCTAAGTTGACGCGGTTCCAGTAGAATATGCCCTCTCTCTCACACATATGTAATTTATGTAGTGCAGAAAGGGAAAGGTAGGGTATGGGAAATTTACAATTGTGTCTACCAGCGAAAATTAATAAATATAATTATTTATGATAGATAAAGCCTAACAAACAGGCGCGAAATATTTGAATTATTAAACTTTTAGTAAGTATTATATTATGGCGTTAACATTTCCCCCGGCCTTAAAGGGTCACCTTTAAAAAAAAAAAATATTAGTAATAATGTAATATAATGCGGAATAAAATAACTAAACTAAATGGGGAATAAGATAAGCCTTTAAATTACTGAGTTGGGATGGGGCACAAGCGGACCACAGGTCGCACCAGAATACCCTTAGAAGTACGTACAGAAACGACACGCGTGAGGCCATCCTTAGATGTATGCAGTTTCTCAATAACACCTAACGGCCACGATAGAGGAGGGGAGTTATCATTTAATATTATTACCACAGTTCCTTCCTTGATCGTGTCTGTATTGGGTTTATTCCATTTTAAACGCGTTTGCAAACGATAAAGGTACTCGCCTCGCCATCTCTTCCAAAATGATTGAATCATTTTGTCCATAAGTGAATACCGCTCAAGTAGATGATCGTTAGATGAGTCCACCTGTGCGGCAGGCAATGAATAAAGAGGCACAGTATGCAAAAAATGCGATGGTGTCAGAGCTTTAGGCTCTGAGGGATCAGCGCTTAGAACAGTTAGAGGCCGAGAATTTAAAAGGCACTCTATTTGAGTAAGAATAGTAACAAATTCCTCATAAGAGAGAATTTGTTGACCTATTGTTTTGAAAAGGTGCGTCTTCACAGCTTTCACCATGGACTCCCAAAAGCCACCGAAGTGTGGTGATGCGGGCGGAATAAATTGCCAATCAATGCGATGCTCTGCGAGCTCCTCTTCGAAGCGAGGGCGGTATTCCTTATTAATAAAATTATATAAGTCGCGCAAATATGAATTAGCTCCCCGGAAATTAGTTGCGTTATCGGAATAAAGGCATTGTACCGGTCCTCGGCGTGACAAAAAACGTTTCAAGGCGGCTATAAACGAAGCGGTCGAAAGATCGGTAGCCAATTCGATGTGAATAGCGCGAGTGGTCATACAGGTGAAAATACACAGGTAACCCTTGCGACTCCTTGCCCCCCTAGCGCGTATAGGTACGTACTGAATTGGGCCAGCGTAGTCACAACCCGTGTGGGAAAATGCCTTGACTGCAGCGTTTACTCTATGACTAGGGAGGTCACTCATTATCGGCGAATTCTGAGGTCGCGGTTTCCACTTGTGGCAAAAATTGCACTTGTGAATTCTAAAACGAATAATTCGTCTAGCGGACAAGATCCAATATCTGTGACGCAACAATGACATAGTGAGTTCTGGACCCGCGTGTAAATATTTTTTATGATAGTAGTCTACGAGAATCTCAACTATGTGGTCACGATGTGGTAATACTATCGGGTGTTTTATACTATACGCCTCAGTCGAGTGTGTCAAACGACCACCAACACGAATTAAGTCATTATCTAAAAATGGTTTAAGCTTATTAAGCGCGGATGAACAACATTTATTATCCCTTAAATAAGTGAAGTCTTTAAAGAAATGTTTTCTTTGAACATGTTGCAATAAAATATGTTCAGCGAATTGAAGATCGCTTGTGGTGACAGAGTCAGTGCGACGCGGAAGTTTTTTCATAAAGCGATACAAAAAAACAATAACTCGCAGTAATTTAGTCCACGACGACGTGCGTTCTGCGAGAGCCAATAGAGGCGAGTCAAATGTTGTGTCAGAAACTACCGGGTGCGAGTGGACCTTCACTTCAGGGACTACGTCCGAATCTAAATCGGTCTCTTTGTTTATGGGCCATTCAGATGGATCGTGTTTGGCCCAAGTAGGTCCGTGCAACCATAGTGGATGCTCAATAAATTTATCAGGCGTTAAGCCACGAGAAAGACAGTCCGCGGGGTTGTCAGTGCCCGCCACATGGTAGAAGTGTTTCGCGGGAACATTGTCAACGATGCGAACAACACGATTGGCCACAAATGTTTGCCAACGATGTGGAGATGAATTGATCCAACAAAGAGCTACCTTTGAATCGGTGAAGGCGTGAATACTAGTAACTTTATAACGCGGGTCGTAAGTGTCGTGAACGCGACGAAGAAGTTTAGAGAGAAGCTCAGCACCACATAACTCTAATCGAGCGATGGTCAGCGGTTTGACGGGCGATACCTTTGATTTGGCACAAACCAACATCACAGATATTTTGTTGTTGCGAGTAATGTGAGCATAGACGACGGCGCCATAAGCGCGCTCGCTAGCGTCTGAAAAACCTATTAGGCGCAGAGTACAATTATCAAAGAGGCCTAAATGGCGCGGAACTTTAAAATTGTTTAATAGCGACAAAGTGGAATAGAAGCTTTGCCAACTGTTAATGATGTGACGAGGCGGAACTTCGTCCCAATCGATCTTTAATAGCCATAGGTCTTTAATGAGTAGCTTTGCGTAAAGAACTACGGGCGCAACAAATCCCATAATGTCCCAAAGTCGGGCTACAGTTGATAGTATAGCACGTTTGGTACATGTAACTGGCGGTGTGGAAATAAGAAATTCAAAGGAATCATTTGACGTACACCAGCGTAAGCCAAGGATTTTTTGTTCCACTGACTTGTCGAATTCTAGCTGTTCAGTCAACCTATGAGATGCGGGAATGTTGTTTAATACAGCTTGGGAGTTACTGGTCCATTTGACCAAATCGAATTGACCTTTCTTAAAAAGCTGAATAAGTTCATGAGAAACCTGAACAGCGCGGGATTCCGATATTTCACTGTAAACTACGTCATCCATATACAGTGAATCAGAAGCGACAGCGCGAGCGAGAGGATAATCATGACCATCATCTTCGATTAGTTGTTGTATAGTGCGGAGTGCGTGGTACGGACTCGATTTGAGGCCAAAGCAGACGCGGTTAAATTGGTATAATATTAGAGGATCACGCGCATTAAAGCGATATAAGATGCGTTGGAAGCGACGATCACTCTCTCTTACACCAAGTTGTAAGAACATCTGTCGGCAGTCAGCGGAAAGAGCGACAGCGAATAATCGAAAATTTAAAATGATTTTAAATAAATCACCCTGTAGGTTCGGACCACTGTGCAAAATATCATTGAGAGATATGCCCGTACTCGTTTTACAACTAGCGTCTAAAACAGAACGTAATTTCGTGCGAGATTTACTCGACAAATGAGTGACGGGAGCTTCATCAACCAGCCAGAATTTTTTTAATGTTGATTCTAACGAGTCTTCATCAGGCGTATGCGCATCGTAATATGAACAACAAGCGAGCGATACTTTATTATTACGTCGCATAGGTAACGCAGGCACGGTGCCCATGATGACGTATCCGAGTACGGTCTGAACAGCAGGCGGCGTCGCGGAATTGCTGCTTACGACGCGAGGTAGCAGCAAATGCGGAAAAAGTGAGGCCCCGATCAGTACATCGATGCGACCGGGGATGCCGAACGATTCGTCGGCGAGCGGTAAACCTCTTAAATAAGGTAATGCGGCGATATCAACAGGAGCGGTAGGTAAATAATCGGTTATTTCATCGATAACTAGCGAGTTAACATTAAACATAACGTTTGAATTAAAGCGGGAAGAGAATTGGAAATGTACGGAACCTTTAACGGATTTTTCCGTACCACCAATACCTTTGACTGTTGAAGTTTCAGATAAATGTTTTGTTAAATTTAAACGTTTACAACAATCTGCGGTAATGAAATTAGTTTGCGAGCCACTATCCAATAAACATCGTATAAGGTGTTCATTATTCAATGAGTCACGAACAATTACTGTAGCGGTTGACAGCAGTATCGTTGTATTAGCATTAAATTGTTGCTTATATACGCATGAGCTCTTCGAATCTTTTCCCATTGACGCTGCAATGGACGCGTTACATTGTGGAGCGGCTTGAGTGACAACGCTGCATCTCTTGTCTGGACGGCTAGGGCGCGAAACCTGCGCGTCCGCATACGAAACAGACGGCTGTGCGGGCAAGGACTGTGCGTGCGACAAGGACGACTGCGAGAAGGCAGTGCTATCGCTCAAAGCTTGTAACGAAGGCGCGGCGGCAGCGGGGTTCGAATACGAACCACTCGTATTAATACCACTCGATAATTGAGTTGAATACGATTGATGATTGCGGTTAAAATGCAAAAGCGTGTGATGTTTATTATGACAACTTTTACATCGGGAAGCCGACTGACAAACACCGGCCCTATGTTTGGTACTCAAACAATTGATACATGCGTCAATCTCTTTCACAGATTTGAAGCGATCGCTAGGCGACATATTAGAAAATGCGGGACATTTATATAAATGTTCATGAACAAAGTTATTGCATAAACACTTTGTGGGCTTATTGATAATAGTATAAGATTGCGGTTGTGGAGGTGCCTTATTGGACCTGTTCACATATGACTGTTTTTTATTTGATTGTTTAGAATTATTAAAATGAGTGGAATTCGAGTTGTCAAGAACTTTAGTGTTTTGTAAAATGCGATATTGTTCTCTAATAAATTTAATTAAATTATCGAAAGAAGGTATTTCGTCTTTCGAATTCATTTCGAATAATCGAGCGGTTTCAGAATCAATCTTTTTGATAGCAATATGGAACAAAATAAAATCGGAGAGGTTATCGATTTTAAGATTTTTTAATGCATTTGCGGCAGAAACAAAATTATCGGAAAATGATTCAAAATTATCAATAGACGCGGTATTAAATGACTTATGATTGAATATTTGATTTAGATAAGTAGAAGCTAACATACGCTTATCTTCGTACTTATTAACGAGCGACTCAAATATCATTTCATAATTATTTCCATCTGGACAGATTCCAGAAAATGCGGATTGAGCATTATCGGAAAGTTTTCCCAATAAATAATATAATTTTTCCGAGTTAGTTAAAGAACTATTTTCATGTATCGTACTTTTAAAATTAGCGTAAAATGACGGCCAGTTACGAATGTTTCCATCGAATGACATAATTTCGATAGGAGGCAATCGAACCTTTTGTTTAACGAGATCATTACTGTTCGACGATGTAAGCGGTGCGGGGGACGGTTTAGTAAAACCCGAATGACTATATTTAATGCGGCAATATAAATCTTCGAAGCTAATCCATGCTTGTGCATTTATTTTATTTTTAGGATTTTGTTTTAATAAAAGAACATTATATTTGTCGTATGCCTCGCGAAACTCGGTGCGAATCGCATCGATATTGACATATGCACACATAAATGTTTCAAGCGGCTCAATGCCGGAATTCACCTTTTCAATAAGGTCGAAAATTGTTTGCAAGCGAGCGAAAATCATATCACGGGCTGACAAGGCCAATTGAAGACCAATGGATTGATCATCATTATCACCTTTGGCATCTTTCTCGTCTCTGGGCATTTTGAATAATGTATGAAGTTATTCAGGTAACTATTAAAATAAATAAAATGAGTTTGCGTAGGTATAGAAGCTACGAATTGTAACGTGTCTAAGTAAGCGTATTCCGATGACGAAGCGAGCGAGTTATGTAAGTTTATTAGAGTTTACCCGCTTACAAAAAAATAAAACTATGCGGTGAGAGAAATATATAAAGTACACAGTGACCTTTTATATATTAAGAAATGACTAAATTCGGTAAAAGACGGAGATCGACAAAATATAAAATGCGATATGTAAATAAAATGCGATATGTAAATAAAATGCGGTAACTTTATAAGAAAATATAGGTAATTTAATGCGGGATAAAGGCGTCTAGGGCCTATAATTATAATGATAAGGCTAAAAAATGATAAGCGCTAAGGATGAAAAAGGGTATCCTGGCTCGATGCGGCCATCAAATGAAGAAGCCTTCAAGATGGAGGCGTAAGGGTGGAATCGAAATTCCTGAGTGGACTGTAAGGTGCGGTTCTACTTAAAACATAGGGTTTAGGTAGGTAAGTAATATTTAGAGAATACACGGCTGGTGACACAGGTAAATAGATATTTGGAACAATCTGCACTACACTTGCCTTGTGGTGTGGTGTAATGGCGGCTCGCAATCGACCTCGATCATGGGCCCTCCGGCGCAGGTGTTTCTTCAGATCACTAGCAGCAAGATGGAGTAACAGTCTCTTCACCAATTATCACGAGCACGTATTATAAAACAGTATATAGCGGGCGCGCGAATCTCCGTCTTAATCCTTGCGGACGTTGCGGGAACCGTTGTCAGATCAACACTGGTCTAACGCGCCTAAGTTGACGCGGTTCCAGTAGAATATGCCCTCTCTCTCACACATATGTAATTTATGTAGTGCAGAAAGGGAAAGGTAGGGTATGGGAAATTTACAATTGTGTCTACCAGCGAAAATTAATAAATATAATTATTTATGATAGATAAAGCCTAACAAACAGGCGCGAAATATTTGAATTATTAAACTTTTAGTAAGTATTATATTATGGCGTTAACATTTATATTGTAAGTATATGTAATAATTCTAATAGGTACCATATACTATAAATGAAATGGAATTAAAATTATCAATTAGATAAATTAGAATTAGACTAATTATTTGTTAATGAATTGAATACTGATTTTTATTGTAGGTATGTGAAATAAATACAATAGGAACATAATATGTAAATTAAATAGAATTAGAATTATATAACAATTACAAAATCTATAGTGATAATAATGATAGTTCATAATATATTTGTAATTACAATGGGGGTGCATGTTATTATATAGAAGTAGGTTTAAATGATTTTGTATCTCGGCTATAAAGTCATGTTAGCCCCAATTAATTACTATTGTCATGCCCTGACCCATGGAACATTTTGGGCCCTGCAAAATGTTCCAAAAAGTTTTGTAACACCTAGATTTATTTGTGGAGAGCAATAAATAAATAAATAAATCAATTATACGTTACATTAAAATATTATGAAGTAAAGGTGAAGTTAAGAATTGTTTAATTTATTGTTTTTACTTTTGTCCAATAGTTGGTAAATAAATCTGTATCATATTTCTGCGATATCTGCGATTTTCAGTATTGTTTATTTAATAAATAAATTGTGAATGAAATAGAGCGCTATTCATGTAAAAAAATATATTTATATGTATAGTTAATAGTTATGCTTTAGATATATTAAATATCAGCTATTATTTAAAATATACTATTTATTAAAGGACACGGTCTTTTTTGGGCATTCATCATTCCAAATAATTTTGACCAGTAGGTAATGTGATACACCTCTTCACAAAGCTAATTAAATAAGCTACTCGATTTTATATCAATCGGATTTTTCGAGCTGCCCGTTTGTCTAAAAAACTAAAAAATATTCCAGCAGGAACTAAATGCAATTTGCCTTTAATCCTCGTTTTTCAAGTCGTAAAACGTGTCAAATGCACCTATTATTGCATTGTCTATTAAATATTTGAAGTTGTTACTATACTTTTAGCTGTAGCTAAATTTTTTAAAAGTAAACAATAATGGTAGATAAATTAATGCAATACCAAAACGCAAAAAGCAACTATACTTAGTATGAAATTTTTCATGTTCGTCTTAAAAATAAACGGGGGGCTATAAAATATTTTTAAATGCATTAAAAATTCTAAATAATTATACCTTATCACCCCTTATAGGTCCTGAATCCCGGGCTTATTGAACAGCAATTGTTGCAGACGAAGGAGGTTATACTTTTTATATTGTTTTATTATGGTTTTTTTAGACGAAAATATTAAACGTCACTTGTCACCACGAACTGATTTTCTTTACACGCTAATTATATTTTATCGCCAACAATTTTTGGTTTTCGAGCCGGATCATTATGATAACCAGGTCAAAGTCAATTCGTGGGGACGCGGACGCCCCTGTAAATTCTGGTATGGAAGCAGGTGTGCCTCATGTGGGTATTTTCGACCGGGCTTCGGGCCCCATTGCGGTCGAGGCGCCCGCTGCACATAATCCTGTGACCACAGTTTTATCAAGCCAGAATCTACAGGAGGCGAATATACAGTCCACAAATATTTACTCACGTTCTGCCGCACAGTCTAGTTCCCGAGCTTCCAATTCCTCAAAGTCGTCGGCCACTATACGGGCTCTTCAGACGGCTGCCGAAGCTAGGCTAGCGCGACAGCAATTAGAGCGTCAGATTGCGGCTGACAACGAGCGACGCGAGCGTGAGCTACAGCGGGAGGGCGAGCGGCGCCGTATCGAACAGTTGGAGCTAGCGGCGGAGCTTGCAACTATTGAAGCCGGCCAGAGTCAGGTTTCTGTGCGTTCTGCAGCTCGAACCGCAGAATGGGTAGCCGAACAGGTAAAGTGCTTTTCACTTGATTCTGCAGTAGAACGTAGCAAGCTACCGACGAACGCTCAGCGGGATGTACCTGACGCGTGCCCTATTATTTCGCCGCCAAATAATAGTAATCATCAGTGTAATCGTGACATAGACAAATTAGCAACGGCTATTTCGTCCGCCGTGGGCCACTCTAAAAAGGCCTGCGAGTTAACACAATTTAATGGTGACCCTATAGAATGGTTGATTTTCAAGAAAAATTATGATAACTCTAAGCATTTATTTTCTAACATAGAAAACTTAAGTCGCTTGCGTCACGTGCTGCACGGCCGGGCACGCGAGTGTGTCGTGGTTTTGTTGGCGACCGCAGATGATCCAGATGAAGTGATGCAGATGCTGGAGCAGACTTTTGCGCGCCCGGAGGCGATTGTATTACGCGAGGTTGCCGAGGTACGTGGTTTGCCAAGGCTATCACACGATCTAAAAGACATAAACAATTTGGCTTGTAAATTAAGAAATTGTATCTCCGTGCTCAAATTACTTAATCAGCCTGAGTACTTACACTCGCCCGAGTTAATGCAAAGTTTATTAAACAAACTTACTCCACTTTTACGTAGCAAATGGGTTGACTTTGCATTCACTCATATGTCAAAAGACATACCAAAATTATTAATTTTATCACAGTTCTTAAGCACGGAGGCTGAAAAGCATAATAAGTTTGGTATTTCAGATCAAAATTTATTACGTAGAGAAAATGTCAATGTGCTGTCAGCAAAACAAACTAGCGATAAGATTATTAAGGAGAATTGCGTTTTTTGTGAACAGAATCACAACATTAAAAAATGTTCTGCTTTCGCATCTCTTTCACCTGAGAAAAGATGGACGTGGCTTTACGATAAGAAATTTTGCTATCGCTGCATAAGGGGCGGTTCACACCGATGGAAAACATGTAAAGCGAAGCGTTGCGGAGTAGAGGGTTGCCTTCGTTTTCATCATCCATTACTCCACGGCTGTGAACCTCCGCCTTCTAAGAGCTTTACTGTTCCTTTCATAGAGGCACATTCATCTGGTCAAAATTCTCCAAACAAAGCTGTAATAGCAAACACCACAATGGGTGATACAGTGCAGAGGGTGTACTTGAAAATTGTTCCAGTAACAGTAAGCGGTCCCACAGGAAGCATTGAAACTTACGCTTTACTTGACGATGGCTCTACGGCTACCCTTGTAGACTCCGAGTTGGCGCGTGCTATCGGTGCCGTAGGCCCTTCTCATGTTCTTCGTCTGGAGGGTGTAGGTGGCATGTCTACTAACGCTCAAATTCAGTTAGTAAGTTTCACTATTAAGGGCCGCTATGAGACAATTTCTTATCAGGTGCAAAATGCTAAAACTGTAGACTCTTTATCATTATTATCTCAAACTATTCTTGATCGTGATATTAAAAATTATTTACACTTAGCAGATATAACAGATTGTCTGACTTTGGACAATGCTACTCCAAAAATACTTATTGGTGCTGAGCATTGGCATTTGTCAATTTGTAGGGAAGTGCGCGCGGGCTTAAAATCTCAACCTGTTGCAACTCGTACACTTTTAGGCTGGACTCTACATGGACACTCAAATAGTTGGACACGCCCTATAGATTTTGTTAATCATGCAAATGTTGACTCAGACACCCCTATCGATGTTATTATTCAGGACTTCTTTAAGCTTGATTCTTTGGGTATTACTAAACATGAGCCTAAAGTTAGCTTAAACGATCAGCGTGCTTTAGAGATACTGGAATCTACTTCGAAGCGACTGCAGTCTGGACGGTTCGAGGTCGGTTTGCTATGGCGCGATAACATCACTAGTGTACCTGATAGCTACAACCATGCTCTATCACGCTTCTTGTCTTTAGAGAAGCGCATGCAAAAAGAACCTGAATTTGCTGTCGGTTACAAAAATTTCATACAGAACATGCTTGATAAAGGTTATGCTGAAGAGTGTGAAGATTCATATGAGATTAGAAAACAAAATTCCTCTACAACGATTAAGAATATTCTTTGGTATTTACCTCATTTCGGCGTTGTGCATCCGCAAAAGAAAAAACTTCGCGTGGTGCACGATGCTGCTGCTAAAACGTTAGGAGTCAGCCTAAATTCGTTATTGCTCACTGGTCCTGATCTGCTGCAGCCCTTGTTAGATATTTTATTTAGATTTCGTGAGGGGCGCATTGCTATGAATGCCGATATATGTGAAATGTTTCCACAGGTGAGGATCAGACAGCAAGATCGAGATGCTCTTCGCTTTCTCTGGCGAGATAGTTCAGCTTCTCCAGTCAAAGAGTTCCGAATGACATCTGTTATTTTTGGAGCTGCCTGCAGCCCATGCACCGCTCTTTATATAAAAAATAAAAATGCAACTCATTTTAGGCACAAATTTCCTGATGCTGCTGAAGCAATCATTCGTGATCACTACATGGATGACTACATCGGAAGTGTAGACTCGATGGAGGAGGCATCTCAGCTTGCAGCTGACATTGTATTGGTCCATAAGGCTGCGGGCTTCGAGATGAGAGGATGGGTGTCAAACTTCCCTTCCGTGTTGTCGTCCATTAGTGATCATCTGCATGGGGCTCCACAAGTGTCAGACGTCGGAATAGGCCCAGTGCCATTTGTGCGCACTTTAGGGTTAATCTGGCAACCCCAAAGTGACACTTTTAGTTTTAGGATAGGTCTAGCTGACAATTATGAGCCGCCCTTTACAAAACGTAAGGTTCTATCATGTTTAATGCGAATATACGACCCGCTTGGATTGCTGCTTCCTTACACCATCGAAGGGAGAATACTGTTCCAGTCAACTTGGAGAACGGGTCTCGACTGGGATGTAGAGTTACCTGCTGCTTTGGTGGACGCGTGGGTGGCATGGCTGTCTAGGCTATCTTCGGTAAATCAAAGCAAAATATCACGCTGGTATGGTGACGGACCTAGCTGTCCCGTTGAGCGTGAGCTTCACGTTTTTTGTGACGCTAGCGAGCTGGCCTACAGTTGCGTTGCTTATTGGCGTTATGTCTACGCGGACGGCCGTGTGAAGATTTCCCTCGTTGGCGGCAAAGGTCGTGTAGCTCCCCTAAAGCCTGTGTCCATACCACGCCTCGAACTGCAAGGTGCTCTAATTGGGTCACGATTTGCGAAGTCTGTTTCCGAAGCCCACCGTTATAAACCGTCCCGTGTATTCTATTGGACAGATTCTACAACAGTTCTCAGTTGGCTTCGGAATGATAGTCGCCTTTTTAAGCCTTTTGTTATGCACAGAGTTGGTGAGATATCAGAAATAACCGACATTTCAAGCTGGAGGTACGTTCCAGGTAATCTGAACGTTGCAGATGATGCCACTCGTCCTGGTAATTCTCTCAAACAATGGTTTCTCGGGCCTTCATTCTTATTGTTGGATCAAAGCGAGTGGCCATCTGAACCTAAGATTTCTGCAGCGGCCCTTGAGGAAGTCAGGGTGACTCTAAAGGATGTCACTATGTTTATTGGTGTTAAAAAAGGTGCTGTCCCTTATACTGTGACAGCAGAGCCAAGTCATTTCAGTAAGTGGCTACGGCTGGTTCGCGCGACCGCTCGTGCTCACCAAGCCTGTGATAAGTTTCGGTCTTTTCTGGCAAAACGTAATTCATTTCCAAATTCTAAATACAACTGTGTTTTTGCTACCCCCGTTCATCCCATCCCCATATTAGTAGCAACTCATATCATAAAATCTGAAGAAGCTTTATTTCAACGTTCTCAAGTTGAGTGTTTTGAGGAGGAAATCGCCTGCTTACTAAATTCTACATCGATCCCCAAGCACAGCAGACTATTTCGGCTGGCAGTGATATACCAAGATGGTCTTTTGAAGTTGGCTGGCAGAATAGGTGCCGTTGAGGATGCCGATCAAGTGTCGAATCATCCGATCATCCTTGACGGAAGGCACCAAATAGTTCGCCTATTCATCAGTCATTTACACGAGAAGGCAGGCCATGGAAACAATGAGACAGTGGTCAACATGATTCGCGAGCGATTTTGGGTTTTAAGATGCCGAAATGTGGTACGTGATGTAGCCAGGAAGTGCCAGCTGTGTTCAAACAAAAAAGCTCAGCCACAAATTCCAAGACTGGGAGACATACCCGCTGTGAGACTGGCTCACCACCAACGGCCGTTTACTTTTGTAGGTGTCGATTACTTTGGGCCACTAGACATTTCGATTGGGCGCCGCCGAGAAAAAAGATACGGCGCGGTTTACACATGTTTGACATCTCGCGCATTGCATTTGGAAGTCGTAGCATCGTTATCAGCGGACTCTGCAATACTTTCGCTTCGGCGACTGATAGCACGCCGTGGTTGCCCATCGAAAATATTAAGCGATAACGGGACATGCTTCGTTGGCGCTAACAAACAACTAGCTATTTTCTTTGACGAGAAGATTCAAGAATTTGCTGCCAACAATAAAATCGCTTGGCAGTTTATACCACCCGCTTCACCATTTATGGGAGGGTGTTGGGAGCGCTTGGTGAGAAGTGTAAAGACAGCTCTAGGCGTCACACTGAAAGAGAGGGCCCCAAGCGAAGAAGTTCTTCAGACTGTTTTTGCAGAAGCCGAAGCACTAATAAACTCTCGACCGCTGGTGCATGTCCCTGTGGATCCGGAAGACCTGATTGCTCTCACACCTTTTCATTTTTTGCTTGGTGCACCTTCCTACCAACAGTTACCCGCTTCGTTACAACTATCTGACGGTGATTTGCTCGGAAGAAGTAATTGGAGGAAAGTTATGAGACTTAGCGATCATTTTTGGTCACGTTGGGTTAAAGAATATTTGCCCACCTTAGTACCCAGACGACAGCCGCAAACGGGCTCACCAGAGCTGCCTTTCCAAGTGGGCCAGGTTGTTCTTATAGTAGACGAAAGTTTGCCTCGGGGCATATGGCCTGTAGGGCGGATTTCGGCACTGCACCCCGGGAAGGATGGGGTAGTGCGTGTAATAGAAGTGACCACAAAGGCTGGGACTTTTAAGAGGCCGGCACGGAAAATTGTTCGTTTGCCATTAAATTAGTTTAGTTGTACATATTTCATTTTCAATTCATTATTTTATTTTGTCCATTTGTAGCCACTTTCGTCTGCACTGATTTAGTGTTGCCACACGGGGGGCGCTGTGTTGCAGACGAAGGAGGTTATACTTTTTATATTGTTTTATTATGGTTTTTTTAGACGAAAATATTAAACGTCACTTGTCACCACGAACTGATTTTCTTTACACGCTAATTATATTTTATCGCCAACAGCAATCTTTGCTCAGTTGCTCTTCAATAAGCCCAGGATTCATACATTTGTGGTCCTCTCCTTTGATATTTGTTTTTCAAAGTACTTCGTATAATTTGCATGCAGTGTAGGTTCACTACCTCTACCTATGTATGAAGTAGTTATAGATTGTTATCTCAGTGTTATCGTATATTTTCAATATGAATGTGGATAATATATTGCTCTAGTTGTGAACAGATAAATTAAATAATAAAGTACGTAACGTAGTAATTTTTTTACTTAATTTATTAGTTAGAATTACATTTTAACAATAATATCTTACATCTTAACCTTAATGCATAACTTTGGCTAATGACAATAAACCAAAATGAAACTTGTTCGAGATTCCATTTCGACTGCTGATCCTGACCGTCGAGGCTTAATGCGGCTGGTTGAAGAATTGTGCTGGTGGCGTGGTGTTGCTCAGCTTCCTGATTGTGGACGCAGGCATGAAGCAACCAGCTGCTTGCTGCTGAAAGGGTTGTGCAGGCATGGGGGGACCACCGAAGCAGGGCCCTGGTCGTTGCTGACCAGGCATGAATCCAGGGTTGGGATGTCCGAAGCCAGGTTGCGGCATACCTGGGTTGAATCCGTTTTGCATTGGCGCGCCAGGCATGTTAGGGTTGTAGCCAGGATTTCTCTGCATTCTGGAACGAATAATATATTCCCGAGTTAAACAAATGTAATTATAATAACAATATTCATACACTCACACCTATTATCTAGCCCAAAGTAAGCATCATGAAGAGCTTGTGTTATGGATACTAGATAACGGAGAAATAATGATAATAATATGTATATAAATATTAGAAATATACTAAATAAACATATAAACAGCCATGACTCGTGAACAAATGCTCGTACTATCATACAAACATTTGCTCCTACCGAGATTTGAACCCGGGACCTGTTGACCAAGTAGCCTGTATAGTAAGGGGTACAGACCACTCGGCCAGCCGGTCGACAACATTGCATCTCTTTGAGGACTGTAGGAACAAAAACTGTAACAATATATTGTACGTCACGTAAAATCCGTCGCCGTATTTACATGCAGCTGTTTTGCATAGTTTGGCACAGATCGTATTTTACGTCGTCGTTGTGCTTAAATTTGTTCAAATATGAAACCGAATTCAAATTACGCGACGATAATTCTGGTTTGGAGTCAAAATAATAGTAATCACTTTTAACATAGGCATTAGGTGCATAAGGCAGAGCAGAGAGATAGAAAATCTGTTGAAACTGATATTTATTTACTTTACAGATTAAGAATTTTATGGTACATTTATTTTGAGGCAATCACTTATTACTTTCGATCCAATTATTGTTAACGAATTTGTTTTAGAAAAGACACTTAATAATAATGATAATTACTTACTTGGATTATAATTGTTCTAGTCAATTAGCAATAATATCGATAACTGTTTCCAAAGACCAACTTCCTACAGGTGTGTCCAATAGAAGTCTGTTGTGATGCGAGCAGTATCGCTATAATTTATACCAATTTTTATCGGATTTTATACTATCAAACATATCATATCATACAAAAGGCTATATCACATGTTTTCCAATATAAAAATGTTGGTATAATTTCTAAATATAGCACATTGACACCATTTAGGTATTTTTATTTAAAAATAGAATGAGATTATGATTAATGTTATCTAAATCTCAAAGAACGTGTACAAATTTCAGCCATACTTTTGCAGTTTCAATCGTGTTCATAGCACACTTATTAATTTATTGAATGAATACCTACCTAATAGATTAATCTGTTTATTATTTATTGCTTTAAGCTTGTTTTATTGCGCACCTCCCTTTGTCCTGATAATCAACTGTGAGCAATATTTAGTCGACCATCATCGACTAAATATTGCTCACAGTTGGGCATAATACATGTTTGTCTATATGGGTAATAAAAAATATTGAGAACGTTTACTTTTTAGATTTTGACAAGTGTGTAAGAGAGTGCTAGAATGTATGCCTGTTTTGTCAGCTGAAGGCTATTCGAGTGTTCTTTTCTCTTTAGTTACTGGCTTAAGAGATGCTGGCGTACCGAATTCTTGTTTAATCATATTACCTATTGCCGGGTAGAAAAATATTATAAACCATTTTGCGAAAAAGTTACCATAGAATGTATATTCTATGATTACCTATTTTTACTTATAAAAACACAAAATATACAGATATAAATACAGATAGACTAGAAGAATTTTACAGGGTTATCGCAAGTCCTGGGTAGCTTAGATGGTAAGAGCAGTCGCCAGGATTGTGAAAGGTCACGGGTTCGATCCCAGCCTTAGGACGTGAAATTTTTCTAGTTTAGATATTTATACAAGTAAATAATTTTTCAAACATTTATTGATAATGGTAAAATGAAAATTAAGAATATTACCATATTTTTAAATATTTTTGTGAGTAAAAGTGTGATGTATTTTAATTAAAACCTAACAAATAATTAAAACTTCCTTTTCTTCGATATATTTTTTATCAAGTACAGGTACACACAAGAAGTACTTTAAACTTTGATCTATAGAATAATCTTCAAGAACGGTTAGTGAACTACCCCAACATACAGGGTGGTGCGGTCAATACGACAATAAATTGAAACATGGGCTCTATATTAGTTCATAGAAATGGTTTGCCACTTTCAAAAACATATACGTACGACGTACGTTACGTACGACGTACGTGTACGTGTCATACGTTTGATAATTTCATGGCATTTGTATATAATAATATAACATTCGCTGCATTATTTCATAGAAATGTCACAAAATTATCAAATGATTAGGATGTTTTTGAAAGTGGCAAACCATTTCTATGAACTAATATAGCCCACGTTTTAATTTATTGTCATATTGACGGCACGACCCTGTATATTTTCCAGATTAAAATAAAGAGTATTTGATTGTTTACAGTTGAATAGAAAATTGCTTTATTTCAAATATCCGCTGGCCATAAAGGATCAAAGTTTTTTTTTTTCACGAATCAAACAAAACTTACGTCATGACATGATTATTCATGACAGAATGTAGAATTTCACGGTATAAAACTCCTTGCTATTCATAATTTTATTTCATTATTATTTAATCCGTCAAGCGGCGCTATCCCACCGGAGTTGAAAATCAATAAATTGTGTCTGGGATCTGATGCTTGAGGGGTCAAAGTTTTTTTCTCCTGTCAATAAAAATATAAAATCTACGATATCGTATTTATTTTAAGGCTGTATTTTACGCGTAATTGTTTGAAAATTAAATAAGAAAGGAATGGTGAGCCATTAGTCCCATTGATTCCTCCTACCAGCTGGCCAGCCAAACTCCTCATATACAATCAGGTGTAGAATAATTTTAACGTCTAATTCAAATCATATTTAATATTTTAAAGAGCTGCTTTTCGCAGCGGTTTCAAATACCAATAAGTAACTATAAAATATCAAGCCTATATTATAAGAAATATTGTAGTGCTTAGCATATTAATTAATTATCAATAGTTATCACCGACTTCCTGCCTGTTATCGTAATTACTTATATACCTACATCGGATTTGAAATTTCAAGTAATTTCTCGATTAGCGAAATATTACAATGTAAAGTTCATATTAGATTTACTGTTTTATATATTACAAGCTGTGTGTATGTACAACATCATAAGTATCAACGTAGGTCTGTATCTACGTAGGTACATCTTTTTAAACGTGACTGTTCACGTCTAAATAAATGTAGAGACATTTAAGGCTTCAAAATTATGTAAACAACACAGAGACCATTATTTACATATTTTGAAGATTTGAGTGTTTACAACTTTTTTATGTTTTCCGGGATAAGCTCAAACTTTTTTCTTTTTATTTGGAACGGTTGTTCCCTTCATACTTATTGTAAATCTAGATATCCATACAAACTTTTGTGTTTATAATACTTATTAGTAGTAATAATAACTTTGACAAATATCTTATTTATTTGATTATTTCATGACATTTCTATGAAATAATGCATGTTGTATTATTTCATGGAAATGTAATGAAATTATCGAATGAATAAGATGGTTTTGAAAGTTGCGAACCATTTCTATGAACTATTATAGTTTTAATTTAGTGTCGTATTGTCACCCCCTGTAAGGGTTAATTATTTTTATAAAGGGTGCTGCCTTAAATAGGACTATAAATTGAAACATGGGCCATATTAATTCATAGAAATGGTTTGCCACTTTCAAAAACATCTTATTTATTTGATAATTTTATGACATTTGTATGAAATAATATAATATTGTCTGCATTATTTCATAGAAAGGAGATGTATGAGATGTTTTTGAAAGTGGTAAACCATTTCTTTGATCTAATATAGCCCATATTTTAATTTATTGTCGTAATGACGGCACCACTCTCTACTCTGTACATGTATTAGTTTTAAATAAAATTTGTATTGTTTTATTAATACTCGGTGCTGGCTGCTTTCCACAAAGTGACACCTCACACATTTATGGGTTGGCTGGAAGAGATCTCTTCCAGATCTCTCTTCAGAGATAAGTCCACCATTTGAAAGTGAAATAAAGAGTACCTATATAGTAATAGCTCTACGAACTAAACAATCTGCAGCCTAAGCGTCCAATTAAACTGGCTAATTTAATCAGATGGCTTTATTCAATAAAAATAGTGTCATGTGGCTATCCTTGTTTTAAAATTTCGTTTGTAATTTGCATAATATGACTGTAACGAGAAATATATCTTATGCAACATTGAATCGCGTGATTTGGATTTTCTTTTTTATAATTTATAGGCAAACATTTGACCACAATCACACCTGATGTTAAGTAGTGACATGGCCTACGATAATAACTTGCTTACCTAGAAGGTGTTACGTGAAGATACTTGATAGACGATAGAGAGCAACTCGGACGTATGGATAGTCTGTGTAAATATATAATCTATGGTTGTGGTTAATAAAATAATTGATTGCCCAAGTTGTTACTTATTTATTATCATATTTAAACAATTACATAAAACATGGTGTCAGGTGTATAAAAATAAAAATATAATGTGCAAGTTTCAATAGTTTTCTATAAAATAAAATACATATTCATCTAAATCACATAGTGCTTAATATTTATGTACGTAAAAGCTAAACATCATCAGCAACAGCAACATGGCCGACAAGGTAAAATATTCTGTACCGAGTCAACTCATAAAACAATCAAATCCTGTACCACAACTAGACTTCAACGAATCTAATTTATCTAATGCGTGGAAAAAATGGTATCAGAGATTTGATTTATATATAGTAGCTAGTGGTCTAGAGGAATCTTCAAATAAGAGGAAAATTGCACTATTGTTGCATCATATTGGGGATAAAGGTATTGAAATATATAACTCTTTTACAACCATAAAAGAACAGTCAACATTTGAAGAAGTAGTTGACGAATTTAAGAAACATTTTATACCTAAGAAAAATTTAACGATAGAAAGGCATATTTTTTTTACAAAAAAACAATCCATGGAAGAAAGTTTAGACAATTTTATAACCCAATTGCAAAACATGAGCTTAAGCTGCGAATTTGGAAAAATGAGAGAGGAGTTAGTAAGAGACATGATTATTGTTGGGATTTATGATCCATCAATTAAGGAAAAGTTGTTACAAGTCGATGACTTAACATTAACAAAAACTTTGGAAATAGTTAAGACATCAGAAATGGCGAAAAGAAATTTAGTTCAACTGTCGATGTCGAATCCTGTTAGTCATCAAAATGAAGCAGTATTAGCTTTAAACAAACATAGGAAATGTTTCAAGTGTGGCATGCAGTGGGACCCAAGGCACAAATGTCCAGCGATTGGTACTACTTGTAACAAATGTAAAAAACCTAACCATTATGCGAAAATGTGTCGTCAGACAAGAGACTTTCGTCATAGAATTGCTAATGTCGAGGATTATGCTGTATTAAGCAATATTGAACAAGAGAGTGAGTGGTTTGAATTAATAAACATCAATAATAGATCAATAAAAGCTAAATTAGATACTGGTGCACAAGTGAATTGTATGTCCTTTGATACATTTAAGTTATTAGGGTTAGATCCTAAGTTTATTCATAGAAAAATTATAAAATTAGTTACTGTAGATAATCAAAGTTTATCAGTAAAAGGTGTGTGTACCATAAAATGTTATTTGGGAACTGGTCAATGTGATAACATTGAGTTTGTTATAATTTATCCAAAATGTGTAACTATCTTGGGTTTGAAATCATGTGTTAATCTTAAATTAATTAGTAGGAATAATTCATTTAAACAAGTACTTTCCATTAACAATAATTTACAAGACATTTTAAAAAAATATGCAAACATTTTCAATGGTATAGGGTGTTTTAATAATAAGCCATATTCTATTAAATTGCAGGATTGTGCGATTCCCCGAGTGGATCCTCCCCGACGGATTCCACTAGCCTTGAAAGAACCGCTTAAAAAAGAGCTAGACAGAATGGTTGATGAAAATATTATTGAAATGGTTAATGAACCTGTAGAGTGGGTTAATTCTATGGTAGTCACCAAAAAGAACAATAATAAATTAAGAGTATGTATAGATCCTAGGTATCTTAATAAGTTTATCATAAGAGAACACAAACAATTGCCCACAGTTGATGATATTTTGGACAAATTATCTGGTGCTAAATATTTTTCAAAATTAGACTGTAATAGTGGCTTTTGGACTGTCTTACTAGATTTAGAATCTTCAAAATTATGTACATTCTCAACCCCCTTTGGCAACTATAGGTACAAAAGATTACCTTTTGGACTATGCATTTCCACTGAGGCATTCCAGGAACGCTTGGAAAGTATTTTTAACAATTTAGATGGTGTAGCATTCTATTGTGACGATTTGATAGTGTTTGGTAGTAATATAAATATCCATAATGAAAGACTATTAAATGTACTAGAGATAGCCAAAAATAATAATATAAAATTTAACCAAGAAAAATCGGAATTTTTACAAGAAGAACTGAAATTTTTAGGCATGTTAGTTAGTAGTAAAGGTATTAGTCCAGATCCAGCAAAAGTAAAAGCTATCAAAGAAATAAAAATAATCAAAGACAAAAAAGACTTAGAAAGATTCTTGGGAATGACCAATTACTTATCCAGATTCATTAATAATTATTCAACCATTACTTCACCTTTAAGGGAACTATTAAAGAAAGATATCATATTTCAATGGCAACAGATTCATGAAAAAACTTTTATTATGTTAAAAAATATGTTAACCAACCCACCTGTATTAAAATTGTTTGACAGCAATAAAGATATTGTAGTTTCAGTTGATTGCAGCTCAGAGGGTGTAGGTGCTTGTCTAATGCAGGATGGTCAACCAGTAGCTTATGCATCAAAAGCTTTAACTGAGTGTCAGAAAGGGTATGCACAAGTTGAAAGAGAAATGTTTGCCATAGTTTTTGGTTGTACAAAATTTCATAAATACATTTTAGGTAAAAAAGTAACTTTTGAATCTGATCATTCCGCCTTAGAAACATTATTCAAAAAACCACTAAGTAAAGTACCAATGAGACTGCAAAGAATGATGTTAAAAGTTCAGGGTTATGATATTATAGTTAAATATGTACCTGGAAAAAAGATGTTTATTTCTGACTACTTAAGCAGATCATATTTGCCATTGGAAGTTGATGAATTGAATAATTTTGATGAAGAAATAAATAAAGAAATAGTGTGTCACATTAAAATATTATTAGAAAATTTACCTATATCTTTTAAAAAAAGAGAATTAATCTCAAATGAATCAAACAAAGATGATACATTAAAAATAATTAAAAATTATATTGAAAATGGGTGGCCAAATCAAAAAACTAAAATTAGTGAATTAGCAAAACCCTTTTGGAACTTTAGAGAAGATCTCAGTAGCGTTGAAGGAATCATTTTAAAAAGTGATAAAATTGTCATGCCTGTATCATTACAAAAAACCATGTTAAAAATCATTCATGAAGGTCATTTTGGCATTAATAATTGTGTTCGTAGAGCTAAAAGTGTAATGTTTTGGCCAAACATGTGCTCACAAATTAAAGATATGTGTAGTAGCTGCCAAACATGTGCCATTTACAGTTCAAACCAACCTAATGAACCAATTGAATTTCACGAGGTTCCAAACTTGCCGTGGGTTAAACTTGCATCAGATTTGTTTGAATTTAATAAGACACACTATTTAATTATAGTTGATTATTATAGTAAATATATTGAAATTGCTAAATTGGAGAATGTTGTAAATAAAAATAAAGTAAAATGCGTGTGTACAAAGATATATTGGTAACCAAGCAACAAGCTGTCAAGAAGTGACTTAGAATTAAATAATTTAAATAACAATCTAGATTATAAAACTAGCCAGTATACAACATACGCCCCCTTAATCTAAATTAGTTATAAAATTATAAATTAGAGCACAGACAGCTACTAAAAATCAAACTAAATTCTATCCTATATAAACAACATAACTAAAAACACAAAAACTTAAGTAATGCCCATTCTATCTAGACATACTTTATGTTTTATCCGCCCTAAGGGTTTGGTCAATATATCGGCAGGTAACTTATCTGTCGATAGAAAGTTTAATTTGACAGTTTCATCATTGACCTTCTCACGAATAAAATGAAACTTAACATCTATGTGTTTAGTTCGATTGTGATGGATAGGGTTGGAAGCTAACGCAAGTGCACTTTGACTGTCAGAATATAAAACAACTTTGTGGTGTTCACCTGAAAGTTCTGCGTATAGTCGTCTGAGAAAACAGGCCTCCTTGACAGCGCTAGAAAGAGCCATGTATTCAGCTTCAGCAGACGAAAGAGCTACGGTTGGCTGCTTACGCGCTTCCCACGTAACAGGACCTCCAGCTATACTAAAGTAGTATCCTGTATATGAGCGTCTATCTTCGGTACAGTTTGCCCAGTCTGCATCGGAATAGCCGCAAAGTCCTGTATCTTTTGTCTTTCTGTAAGTGATACCCAAATCTTTAGTTGCTAATAAGTATTTCAAGCACTGTTTAGCACATTTCCAATGACTTTCGTCATATTTGGTGTTAAACTGACTTAAGTAACTTACCGTAAACGCAATATCTGGCCTAGTGGTCACAGCAAGAAACATTAGACATCCTATAAGCTCTCGATATGGGCAATCATAAGAACTTTCTTCCTTAGATTTCTCTAACCTCTTACAAAGCGGCACAGAAACACTTTTGGCATCACTCATATTGAATCGCTTCGCTATTTTCTCAATATAAGTCTTTTGATAAATTTTAAGACTATTATTTTCATATTTCAAATTCATTCCCAAACAAAATTCTATTTCTCCCAAGTCTTTTGTTGAAAAACATTTTTGAATGTCACTTTTGAAATTGTCAAAAGTCAAATTGTTTTTAAAAATGCAAACTAGGTCATCAACGTAGACAGCTAAGAAAAGAGTTTCATTGTCACTAATTTTCTTTGAGAAAATGCAAGTCTCAGAAGGTGACTGTTTGAAACCAATGTTTGACAATGTTTGCTTCAATTTAATGTTCCAAGACCTCGGTGCCTGCTTAAGACCGTAAAGAGAATGTTTTAATAAGCAAACTTTGTCTTTCTGTGTTTCATCTGTGAAACCTTCTGGCTGCAACATGTAGACTTCTTCGTCCAAGTCTCCATTTAGAAAAGCCGTATCCACGTCCATATGACGGATTTTGTAACCTTCTTGGACAGCAAAAGCTAACAAAGTCCGCAAAGAAGAGTTACGCACAACTGGTGCATATGTTTCAAAATAATCTACGCCATATACCTGCGTAAATCCTTTTGCAACCAAACGCGCCTTATATTTTAAAATATTCCCGACAGAGTCTCGTTTGACTTTGTACACCCACTTGCACTGGATACACGGTTTGTTTTTAGGTTTATCAACCAAAATCCATGTGCCTTTGCTTATCAACGCGTTATACTCGTCCCACATAGCAGAGACCCAATGAAGTTTGTCTTCACTCCTTATCGCATCAGTATAACATTTTGGCTCCTCATCTAAATTAGAAACCAAACTATTATAAGAAAAGAAATCAGGAGGTTTACGATCTCTTTTCGGGTAACGACTCACAGCGTTATCACAATTTTCATGTGATGGTTCAGTTGAAGAAACAACATCTTCATGACTGCTTTCACTGGTGTCTTCTGTCAAAGAATTTTCACTGCTATCAGTTACTACGGCACCTGATGACTGCATTAAAATATTATTATTTAAAAGAGAAGTACATTGTTCTAAAATGAGAGGTTCCGACAATGTATTTACATATTGTTTTTCAGCCTTCAAACCAGTAAAAACATTTTCAAAAAATACAGCGTCTCTCTCTTTAGTTAATTTTCTAGGGTACTGTGCATGCCTGAAAAAATAGCTCCTTGGATCGTCAGAGTAGCCGACAAAAATAAATTCTTCGGCCTTCACGTCCAACTTGGTACGATGACATGTTGGGACATGCACAAGAGCCCTACATCCGAATACTTTTAAGTGAGAAATATTCGGTTTCTCGTTATACCATTTTTGGTATGGAGTTACACACACCAAAGCACGGTGTGGAGACCTATTTTTAATGTATACAGCGGTTTCCACAGCGTCCTGCCAGTATGCTTTAGGGAGGTTGCTTTGAGCTAACATAGTTCGAGCCTTTTCAACAATACACCTTATACTTCGCTCGCTAATTCCATTTTGTTGCGGGCTATAAGGAACTGTTGTCTCATGTTTAATGCCGAAACTATTAAGATAATTGGACAGTTGTTTATTAACAAACTCAGTCCCATTATCTGTTCGCAAACATTTCATTTTCATGTTTAATTGTCGTTCGACAAAAGAATGAAAAGTTTTCAATAAACAAACATCATACGTGTAAAATCGTCAATAAATATAATAAAGTAACTATTTCCCTTAAAAGATGTAGTAGAAAACGGACCACAAACATCGGCGTGAATCAATTCTAAAGGACAACACGCACGTTTGTATTTAATTTTCAAGAAAGGTTTTCTGGCTTGCTTACCTTCTATACATGGTATACAGGGATCTTTATCGATAGCAGAATACGTCATACCGTTTGCTTGGCCTCTTTTAAGTTTGTCCATACCGATACGACACAGATGACCCAGACGCCTATGCCACAGTTGATACTCAGACAAATCAAAGTGCACCGTACGTTCTGTATTGTCAACCACATCTAAAGCTGCATACTTATATGGTTTACTTGGATTTAAATTTAAACTATATAAACCACCACTATAAGAACCCTGTAAAATAGAATTGCCAGTTAAAGTTACATCAATATCATTATAAAAATTACAACCATGTTTATCAAAAATTACAGTGAATCCTTTATCAACAGCTTTCTTAACGGAAATTAAATTACAATGTAAATTAGGTACAAAAACAACGTCTTTTATTTTACTAATATTTGGAATATCACTAATAGCTATATCACCTGTTCCTACAGCTGGTAATTTGTCTCCATTTGCAATGGTGACAGAACGACCATTACTGATCAAGGGCTTATAGTTCTCAAAATATTCCAAACAAGGACTCATATGACTTGTTGCTCCAGAGTCAATATACCATTTTTGACATTTATTTTCATTACCATCAGCCACACATGCAGTAAGTAGTGTTGAATCTTGAGCACACAAGGAACCTTTAGTCTCCAAAGAACCAATATTGGTTTTCTTCTTGCCTTGCTTATATGGGCATTGAGGACTTTTATGTCCTGGCTCGTGACACTTATAACATATAATGGGCTTTCTATTTTTATTTGACTTTTTCGAACTCAATGCTAATATGTCATTTTGAGTAACATCTTTAGCCATTTCGTTTAACAATTTACTTTTCACTAAATCACTTGTCACCTTAACATTGGAGTTTTCCAGTGCCATTATGAGAGGCTCATATTTGACTGACAATCCTCCCAACAAAATAGCAGCTACAGATTCGTCATCTATGACTTTTCTAATGTCGGACAAATCTTGGACCGTACACAAAACAGCATTTATATATGATTCAATTGTGGTAAAATCATTTAAGGCATACCTGTATAGTCGACGTTCTAATGACAACCGGCGACCCATACCTTTGTCTTCATAAGCATTTGCCAATGCATCCCATGCTTCTTTTGCTGATTGAGCAGACCTAACGTGAGTAATGGCTGAACCATCCAGCGTGAGGGAAATCTTAGACAAGGCCTTCTGATCCTTTCTAATCCTCACATCCTCAGAGGTCATATCATCGGGAGCATAGCCTGCAATAGACTGCCACAACTCTTCGTGGATAAGCAGTGCTCGAACTTTAAATTTCCAGATGCTATATCCATCACGACTAGTTAATAATTTAATACCACTAAACTGATCACTCATTTTACTAGAGCTTCGTGCTGATAACGAATGTTGTAAATAAAAATAAAGTAAAATGCGTGTGTACAAAGATATATTGGTAACCAAGTAACAAGCTGTCAAGAAGTGACTTAGAATTAAATAATTTAAATAACAATCTAGATTATAAAACTAGCCAGTATACAACAGAGAATTTAACATCTAATAATGTCATTAATCACTTGAAATCAATAATGGCTAGACATGGTATACCGTTGGAATTGGTATCTGATAATGGTCCTCAATTTTCTAGTGCTGAATTTAAAGAGTTTTCTGAGACTTATGGCTTTAATCACATTACATCGTCACCAAGTTATCCCAAATCTAATGGTTTAGCCGAATCTAGTGTTAAAATTATCAAAACTTTACTTAAAAAATGTAATCATGATAAAACAGATCCATTTATTGCCTTGTTAAATTTAAGAAATGCTGCAAAGGAAGGTAGTGCATCCCCTGCTAACTTATTATTTAATCGTAACTTGAATACTAAATGTCCTGTATCAGAATCTTATCTAAAACCCAAATTATATACACGGGATGTGATTGCTGATAAAAACCGACAAAATAGAATTATGTACTATTATAATAGGAATGTTCAACCATTGAAAGAACTTAGCAATGGATCATTAGTACTATTTAAGAAAAATATAGAAGATAAGGTTTGGAGTAAAGGAAAAATTATAGAAAAGAGTTCATTACCTCGCTCATACTTAATTGAAGATGAAAAGGGTAATATAATTAGAAGGAATAGGAAACATATTAAATTGTATAATCAAAAGAACAATGAGAGTGATACAATTGAGGAAAATAATCTTTATAATTCTAGGAGTAATTTATTGCATGATGTCCCTAACTTTATACCAAATGTTGAAGATCTAAGTGATATTGATAATTATAACTCCAATGAAACTGAAAGACATGATAATGATTATGCTGATAATTATGTAACAAGATCTGGAAGAACTGTTAAAATACCTCAAAAATATTGTAATGACTGTGATTAATATAAAATTATTATCCAAAGGAGAGGAATGTTACGTGAAGATACTTGATAGACGATAGAGAGCAACTCGGACGTATGGATAGTCTGTGTAAATATATAATCTATGGTTGTGCTTAATAAAATAATTGATTTCCCAAGTTGTTACTTATTTATTATCATATTTAAACAATTACATAAAACAGAAGGTGCCTATTCACTGTAGCCTTAAAGACGTCCAAATTGTAGGTTTCGGGAAACAGATTGCCAGACAGAGAATTCCACTCCTTGGCACTTCGTATTAGAAAGGACTTGGCGAAATGCTTTTTGCGGATGATTGGAATATCCACAACATAAGGGTGTATAGCCATTCTACGTCTGGTCCCTCGATGGTAAAAGGGAGCTGGTGGAATTAATTCGAGTAATTCCCTCGCAAACTCTCCGAAGTGTATACGATAGAAAACCGACAAACGCGCAACTGTACGGCGATGCTCGAGATCTTGGAGTTTAGCCTCTGCTAATACAGCTCGTTATCGAATCATACCTACACGTTATATTCGAGTGAAAATTTTTAGGGTAATTTTATCGATAACACCTGTCTAATCATAGATAGAGCTGCCTTTATTAGTAATAAAGGTTTTATGAAAGATACAGGACAAATATGCTTAAGTACTTATTTAATATCATTATGATTATGTAAAATTTTATTCTAGCATTAGCCTGTGAAAGTTATCAAGTTTTTTTGATATTATCTTAATTTATTACTATATTTTTGAGTACTATCTTAGTTGCTGACTGAATGATATCGTCGATGTATCACCTAGATAGGTATGCCCACCATAAACTTTCAACACAAACCGAGAGGGAGAGAACGAATCCTACCATTGAGCTCAACAGGGTGAACCTTATATCTGAATGAGTATCTAACAGTCTTGTTGAGGTCAAGGCTAAGAAAATACAGGTGTGCGTGTTCACAGCCAAAATGTCGCTGTTCCTTATCTCCCTATTTTCGACCCTTCCCACTTTCCCCCTTCGTACTCAGGAGCACGCCTACTGGTCTTCAGAGTCATCATTTTTTTTGACGACCAGCTGGTCGAGCGGTCTGTACCCCTTCCTATGCAGGTTTCTCGGTCAAGACGCCCCGGTTTCGAATCCCGGCACGAGAAAATGTTTGCATGATGAGTACGAGCATTTGTTTACGAGTCACGGATGTTTATTTAGTATATTTCTTATATTTATATACATATTATTATCAATATTTATGCGTTATCTAGTATCCGCAACACAAGCTCTTAATGATGCTTACTTTGGGCTAGAGAATAGGTGTGAGTGTATGATTATTATTATTATTATCAATTCACTGTCACTCAAAAAGAAGTTTAGTAATTATTTTCTTTGTTATACTTTCAAAACTTGGAATTCTATGCCAGCACATGACATGTATTCCCTGCTTCCTATAACATACCCATGTTGTAGGAAGCAGGGAATTCCTGCCTTGGTGTTCGTGCACGAAATGATACGATAAGTAGTAGGAAACAATTATAAACTGACAGTCACCCATCTAGCTTTGACCTTATAAAGTTATTACTAATAATTGTAAAAAAAACATTTTTAAACAAAAATTGAAATCGACTTTAAAAAACTGAAAAGGATAAAATAATCAAATTAAAATAGGTACCTACTCATCTTCTAGAAACATTTTTTTTGGAGTTTGTGCTAAGTTGTTTCCAGAAACAATAGAAAATGAAGCAACGACTCCAAAAATTATGTTTCAAGGGGATGAGTTATCTAATGACCTATTTAAATTTAATTAGGTATTTTATCTTTTTGAGTTTTTTGACGTCGGTTTAATTTAATACTCTGACACCATGCAGCAAATCAGTCTGTGCCTTATTATTAATGACCGTGAAAACTATAATATTTTGGTTGCTAGTACAGATAAGATCTGTTCCTGCTAGGCAAGACCGTAGTTATGATTTTGGAACCGAGTAAAAAGGGTTTATTTTATACAACTAGATGACAAACAAGCTGACGGCCCACCTGATGGTAAGCGGTTACCGCCGCCTATAGTCACCTGCATTAACAAGGAAAAATCACTTGATATTGCAGTCGCGTTGTCATCCTGAGGCCTAAAATAAAATGCCGTCCATCCCCAGTAATTACGCTGGCTACCTTTCCCTTCAGTCCGAACCACAGCGAACTGTTTCACGGCTTAAATAAGAAAGTTGGTGGTACCTACCCAGACGACCCTACATACGGGCCTACCACCTAGTTTAAATAAAAGCCGTCCTCAGCGTACAACTCAAAAGAATTTTACTCGTACGACTGCAATGCAATGCAATCGAACGAACCGAGCCCATTGTCTCGCGCGTCACTATACACTAGTGGATCGCAAGCGAGCCGACCGGCAGTGGGCCGCCACACGCGGAATTGAGTGTACACCCTCCACGTTTCGCGCGCAAAACGCAGCGATAGACACGGTCACATATTCTAATATTAACATTTTTGACGATGGTTAATTATTGTGAAGTTGTTGGATGTCTTAGCCCAAAGACAAATAAGAATTTATCTTTTTTTTCATTGCCGAAAGATCAAGAAAGGTAAGTTACGTTATTTGTATTATCAGTGAGTACAATATAGGCGCCGCCAAGCTAATAGCGGGTACGCATGCACAAGGCGAGGTATCGACACGTTGTTGTCGCCCGAGACAGACAAGGATAGACATATAACTGACTAATGGCTGATTTACACTTGCATAAGTACAGTAGCGAGTTAACTTGCGGTCTTGGCGAGTTAAGTTCAAATTCCCGTCCAAACAATGTTAAGAACTTAACTCGCCAAGACCGCAAGTTAACTCGCTACTGTACTTATGCAAGTGTAAATCAGCCTTAAGCGGGAGGATAAAAGACAAAATAGCGATCGCGCGTGTGAAGTAAGCGAAAATACACAAATTATTTTATTAAAAATAACTATGGATTACAAAAAAAACGCTGCTACATGATTTTGAATATTAATGATATTAATTAATACTCTTTATTGCGCATGTAACAAAGTTTATCAATACATAATGACAATTAGTTTACAAGGGTAAACTTATTTAAGAGATCTCTTCCAGTCAACCTATGATTGTGTTAGATATTTAATATGTAATGTTTGCCAAATAATAAAGTAATTTCCCATTGAATACAAATTATCGTTTACGATTAATTTTAAGTTTCTTTATTTTTAAGAGGTCTTTTCCAAAATAAAATATATCGAGACAAAATCCTTATTCGTGTTTCCGTTCTACACATGTCTAGATATAGATATAAAGAATTGTATATCTGATTTTCAGATAAAAAGCACGGCAAAATCTTATCTTAAATTCAAACGTAGGTAGTAAAAGAGGTGGCTAAGATATGCCCTGGCAGTTTTATACAAGAAACTTGAAATGCGACATGTAAAGATGTCAGTAATGTATATTTTAACATCGTTTTCATTATTTATTTGTAATTGTTATTTGTTTATATATTCTTTTTAGTTTTTTATTATTGTTTTTATGTTACTTTATTTTTATTTTGCTTTAATACCCACCTATACGACGCAATTTGACAATTAAGTGACAATGTGTCCCTTTATTTATATTTTTCGTATAATTTTTTGAAAAAAAAGAGGGGTATCATAAGTTTGACGTGTCTGTCTAAGTATCTGTGTGTCTGTCTGTGGCAACGAATGGACCGATTTTGATAAGTTTTTTCTTTGTTTGAAAGCTGACGTGATTAGGCTGGTTCTTAGCTATAATTTATGAAGATCAGTTCAGGCTCAGCTTCATCAGCTCATTTTCTATATGATAAAAGGGTTTAACTTCAAAGGGTTCAAGCAACAACAGATTAATGCAACGTTTAGACCTCATCGTTCATAGTCACAGCTGTCTGCATGACAATAATATCGCTAAAGTGTGCCTTTGTAAGAATATCGAATTGGTTGATAAGCAAAATTATTTGGGTCTAACAATAGATAGTCGCTTTAAATGGATAGATCATATTAATAAGGTGTCTGACAAATTAAGAGCTATACTAGCAAAATTTTCAATTATTAGATACAAAATTCCTTACCCCATACTACTGCTACTTTACAAATCTTTAGCTGAACCTATAATTCAATATGGCCTCAGCAGCTACGGCAGAACATGCAGGTCGCATCTATATAATATACATGCGCTACAGTTAAGATTACAGAAAACTATTGTCCCTCCCAAAATAAAGCTACAATATAAAGAAAATTATGACAAACTTTTCAATTTCTGTGGTGTACTCCCTATGCAAGAAAAAGTTAAATTAACATTACTGGTAAAAATTATTTTAATAATGATTTACAAGTCTATTCTAAAAGTAACCTGAGTTTAAGAAACGTCCATAAATTAATATTGCCCAAAACCCAGAATCTGTACGGTAAGCAACAAAATAAATATATTTTACCAAAACTCATAAATGAACTCCTAAAATCACTAAAAGATTCGATTAATTCCAAAAACATGAAATTAAAACTAAAGGACTACTTTATTAAAGCAATAACGCCTGAAGTATAAAATACTTATTAAAACTTAGCGATCCTAAATTCATATACTGTTTTAATATCATCCCAATGCACGATATAAATATTTTAAATAGATAAGTACTCATTATCGCCGACCATCTTATCTAAAACGATAAATCAGTACATTCTTACTCCCGAAGAATAAATAGAATGGTGCCAAATAAATAAATAAATAAAAAACACACTGTATATCAGCGCGAGCGTTGAATACGCGCTTACGATACGAGTTAGTCGCAGGAATTGTGAATGAACTACCTTCAACCGAACCGCTTCATAAAATAAATATTAGAAGCGCTAAAAACATTTTTGTGATACCTTGCATAAATGTTAATACAGAATGGTGTACGGAAAAATCCGCCAGGGTTTATGTACACCATTACTAAACAATGTAAATGTATTTTGTAAAATAATGAAATAAATAAAAAAATAAAAATAAAAAAAAACTAACTTTCACAGATCCAAGTGATTTGTTTAGTGTTCTGTCACTTCGGTGACTTATCCATGACATTTTAGCTTATGCGATTAGCATATCATCAAAAAGTCTGGAAAAAAGGGATGCTTATTAACCGACTTCAAAAACGAGGAGGTTTTCAATTCGGCCGGTATGTTTTTTTTCCTATGTATGTACACCGATTACGACGAGACTACTGATCCGATTTACGTGATTCTTTTGTTGTTCGATGCGGAATAGTTGCTATTTGGTCCCATATTTTTTTTAAAATCAGTTGGTTAGTTTGGTTTTTATATAAAAAAAACTGAAATCAGTAAGTCGTCTACGTATGCGAAATTGCAAATTTTTGCTTTCCTATGACTTTTTAGTGGAACGATACGATAGTGGGAAACAATATAAGTTGTCGGTCACCCATCTAGCTTCGACCTTAGAAAGTTATCACTAAAAATACTAAAACAAAAATTTTAAACACAAATTAAAACCGACTTCAAAAAACTAAGAAGGTTAAAATAATATGCGATGTGTTATTGGTACACTTACATTTTCAGTAGACTTAGGTGGTGTTTTTTATTTATAAGTTCGGTTAATTTTAGTTTATTTATAGGCCTAAGTTTATTTTAATTTTTATTTCCATTATGTATTTGTTTCTAAAATAATTAAATTTAAGTAGGTACTCATCTCCTAAAAACATATTTTTTGGGGTTGGTGCTAAGTTGTTTCCAAAAACAATGAAAAGTGAAGCACCGACTCTAAAAAATATGTTTCTAGGGGTTGAGTACCTGTTTAAATTTAATTACTTTAACATTTTCAGTTTTTTGAAGTCGGTTTTAATTTTTTTTCTTCAGAAACTTACAGCAGATATAGCGTGTTTATTTTGGGCTTATAAGAATAGTCTCAATGAGATGAGATGAGATGGTTTTAGATGAATGATTAATGAGACGGCGGTTACTTACAATTTTAAATTTCATATTTTTAACAGAAAGGTGGTTCAAATCCATGGCAGCACATTATATGAAAAGTTTACTGCATTGTCTCTACGGAAGGCTGGCGAGGTAAATCGTTTTGAACAGTATGTTTACGTGGAAACTGCATTATTTATTATTTTCTGGTTTTGATATTTTTAAACTAAAACATGCCAAAATGGAAATATATTTATTACATGTTTAGTATTAACGCCTGACACTTTTTATATCCATCGTGTACTGTAAAAATAGCTCCTGTTAAAAAAGTCCGGAACTTCTATAACATTTTTATTTTATAAGCTAATTCTAGAATTGAAAAGCTCATATCAGGGTAAACGCCCTTACAAATCTTGGCCACCTCCTTTATTTCTACACCCGAAAGAGTATTTATTTCCTATACATATGATAAAAAAGATATTTATAAACAAAATAAAAAAATGCTTTATTTATTCACTACATAGTATAAAACAAAGTCTCTATCCGCCGTCTGTCGGTCCCTATGCATGCTTAGATCTTTAAAACTACGCAATGGATTTTGATGCGGTTTTTTTAATAGATAGAGTGATTCTTAAGGAATACGTACCTACTTTACGAGCACGGAAGGAAACACAGCTTGTCTTTCAAGAGATTTATTCCAACTGACGGTAAATCAACCTACCCACAATTGGTACCTATCTTAAATATAATAGTACATACTATTAATACACTACATCTCTCCACACTTATATATACTTACATCTAAAATAACAGTAGTTCCATAACTAGAATTTTTACTATTTTTAAGATTACACCTACTATTACAATTACTACTACTACTACTACTATACTACGTTACTATTTATTCTTTTTTTTTAATTCTACATTGCCTTATCGGTCGGGCTCTAAATATCTGGTTTATTGGGCCATGAAGAGGTTCACTTGGGTCAGGCTCGCTAGTTAGGGGGGCAGGTGTCTCCAGCAGTATCGGACTATCGCCCTGCCCTTGCTCGCACTTGGTACGCTCAATCACTTCGCCCTCACCGCTCTCCCCTACACTCTCTGTAACCTCTAAACTACCCCGGACTTCAGTAGCTTCCTCTACGATGCTACTAGAGTTTGGGATCGCCAATGAATTCCTACTTTTCCGCTTTAACTGATCGATATGACGATGTATTTCGTTACCTTCATTTCCTATAACTTTATAATTAGATGGGCCTACACGCTTCCCTATTGTTCCCGGTAACCACTTTTCACCCTTAAGGTACTGACGATACCATACGTTCTCTCCAGGCTCAATATTCCGATTTGCCCCACCAGAATGATCAACCTGGCGTTGTTGCACCTGCCTCATACGTTCTTTGCGATCAGGTCTTAAAATGTCTAGCCGTGTCCTTAAACGTCTCCCTAACAATAGCATAGCAGGGCTTTCACCTGTAGAGGAATGTTCCGTATTCCTGTAATACAATAAAAATATATTTATCATTTTTGTGATGTTCTTCTTTTCATAGTGTGCTTTTTTGATTACCCTTTTTAAGGTCCTAACAGCGTTTTCTGCAGCTCCATTAGAGGCTGGATGATAAGGCGGTGAAAATATGTGCTCAATTCCATAAATATTATTGAATGTCTTAAATTCCTGACTTGTGAAAGGGGGACCGTTGTCCGTAACTATTTGTCGTGGTAGACCCCACCTACTCCATAATTCCTCTAAGCTTTCGATTGTCGTAGTTGCACTAGTACTAGGAACACAAAATATCTCTAGCCACTTAGACGTAGCGTCAACCACTACAAGATATGTTTTCCCGAAGATTGGTCCCATAAAATCTAAATGGAGTCGAGTCCATACGTGAGACGGCCAGGGCCATGGGCGTGGCGCCTGCCGAGGCGGCGCGTTCGCTTGCGCTGCACACGTAGGGCACTCGCGGCACACAGCCTCCACTGCCTCGTCAATACCGGGCCACCACACATAGCTTCTAGCTAATGCCTTAGACTTGACTATATCCATATGGGCCTCATGTATGATACGCAGAACCTTTATCCTACACTTTTCCGGCACAACAATTCTATGACCCCACATCAAACAACCTAACTCCTCATACAATTCCAGTTTTCGATTAAAATAAGGCTGTAAGCCTACCGTATCACACTCTGACGGCCAACCGTCACGAATGTACAATAACACTCGACTTAAAATGGGGTCCCTAGCATTATACCTCTTTATTTCACTGAAATCTAAAAATAATGCCTCTTGTGCAAAGTGCAAATGTGTCTGCTCGGGAGTTTTCTTTGACGCCTGTCTCTTGTCTCGTATCGGTAGACGTGACAATCCATCCGCGCTGTTGTTGTCTGTACGTACATAAACAATGTCATACGTGTACGCAGACAATATTACCGCCCAACGCTGCATTCGACTCGCCGTCATAGTAGGAATACCATTATTAGGTCCCAAAATAGACACAAGTGGTTTATGATCCGTTCGAAGAGTGAATCGTCTGCCATAAACATATTGATGAATTTTTTCATACAAAAAATAATTGCTAAAGCCTCCCGGTGTATTTGCGAATAATTTTTTTCCGCTGGTGTCAGTGTGCGCGAGACATAAGCCACTGGACGCTCAGTGCCGTCGGGACCGCTCGGCTGCGACAACACGCCTCCGACTCCTACTGCGCTCGCGTCACACGTAACTATGAGCGGCTTGTCAGGGTTATAATGAGCTAACACCTCCGACCCTACAAGCGTATTTTTAATACCTATAAAAGCTTCCTCACACTGCCGTGACCAGTTCCAATGAATATTTTTTTTAAGAAGATTGTATAGCGGTACTAATTTTTGACTAAAATTATTCACAAATTTGGCAAAGAAATTAATTAATCCCAAAAATGAACGCAATTCTGAAATATTCTTTGGTCTTGGTATATTTTTGACGGCTTCAATTTTGCCTGGGTCCGCTTTTACACCGTATTTAGAAATAATGTAACCCAAATATGAAACTTCTTGGACGAGAAAGACGCATTTCGATTTTTTTAGTCTTAACCCGTTATCCAGCAACCGCTGAAATACTGTTTTTAGTGCATTAAAATGCTCGGCCTTCGTTTTCCCTCCAATTATGACGTCATCAATGAAAACCGCCACATTAGGGATGCCGTGGAGTAAATTTGTCATTATGCGTTGGAAAATACCGGGGCTAGATGACAAACCAAAAACCAATCTATTATAGCGGAATAGACCGCGATGAGTGTTGATTACCGTGTATTTCTTCGAATCGTCTAGTTCAACTTGGTTATAAGATTGAGACAAATCTATTTTACTAAAATATTGTGCCCCATTTAGCGTAACTAATACATCTTCAAACCGAGGTAAAGGGTAACGGTCGATCAGCAAAACGGGATTTAAGGTAGCCTTATAGTCTACACAAACCCGGAGAGTACCGTCTGATTTATTTACGGGGACGAGCGGTGAGGCCCAGTCGGAGCAGTCGACGGGCTCGATGACGCCGGCGCGAAGCATCGAGTCCAACTCGGCGTCAACGCGCTCGCGCAGCGCGTAGGGCAGCGGCCGTGCGCGGTGGAACACCGGCGCTGCTCCCTCGCGGACCCGCAGCGTAGCCTTGCCCCCCGTGAACCTTCCCAGGCTGCCATCGAACAGTTGTTTATACCTGTCCAGCCATTTATTAATATTAATTTCTTTTTCGTGCCCAGTGGTGTTGATTAAATTACAATTGTGATATTGAACTATAGGTATTTCCAATTCAGATAACCACTGTCGGCCCAGTAAGGATGTAGTACCACCTTCAATAACAAATAATTCTAACTGTTTAACTATTCCATTATACCTAACCCAAGGCTTAATAAATCCTAATGGTTTAATTTAACCGTTTTAACCATCATAAAAAATAAGTGACAAATTATACATTTGAATAATTTTATGCTTAAAATATCGGTCGTATGTTGCCTTATTTATACATGATATTGGTGTACCTGTATCTATTTCCATGACTATTGTTTTCCCATCGATAGATATTGGCAAACTCACCGGTTTGTAATCCCTTAGACATAAATGGTGTAAGTCAATGGAGTCTTCCTCCGACTCCCCGTCGACTGCCTCCTGGTCGTCTACCGAACCATAGTGAAATCTCCGGTTCTTTCTTCCGGACACATCACCCCCCGTCGAACTTGCGGTGGCTGTACAGGCCCGTCGCAGGTGACCTTGACATTTACACCGACTGCACACGTAATCACGGAACCTACAATTCCTATAATGATGATCCGTCGCTCCGCAGCCTTTACAAGTGGTCTCCGACGGCTGGTTGCGCTGCATCGCTGTGGATCGCTGCGTGCTGCCGCCGCTGCCGCCACCGCCGCGCTGCCGCCGTAAGGGCGTCTGTCCCGCTCGAGTATGCATCTTATGTAAATCTCCGACGCTCCCCGCTGCTGCCGGCACGCTCCGTGCCTCCACCGCAGCCGCGTCCCGTTCCGCTGCCTCCAAAGAGCTTGCAATTTTAACGGCTTTCATAAAATCCAAACTCTCGTCCTCTGCGAATAGGCGTTGACGTATGACGTCACCCTTAAGACCGCACACGAATTGGTCACGTAAATTCTCATTTAGCCCCTCATTAAATTTACAATATCGCGCTAACTTTTTTAGTTCGGACACATAATCGCTTACGTTCTCTTCTGTTTGTTGTCTTCGCTGTCGAAAGCGATATCTTTCCGCCAACACTGAAGGACTCGGCTGTAAATGATTACGTAACAACTCTGATGCCTCTTTATAGGTTAACTCCGCCGGTTTCCGTGGACTCGCCAAATTAACGAGCAATTCGTAGGACTCGTCTCCCATAAGGGAAATCATCGTAGGCAGCCTCAAGTCTTCTTTAATGTTATTAGCCTTGAAAAACATTTCTAGTCGATCCGCATACGATGACCACATGCCGTTTTTCACGTCAAATTCCGAAATTTTTCCAATCGACATGTTTTGTTTTTAATTTAGCACGCACAGTTCCAAATAAAAGATCCTCGTCGCCACTGTTATGTACCTACTTTACGAGCACGGAAGGAAACACAGCTTGTCTTTCAAGAGATTTATTCCAACTGACGGTAAATCAACCTACCCACAATTGGTACCTATCTTAAATATAATAGTACATACTATTAATACACTACAGTTTACATGTATAATACATGTTTATATGTATAATACCCGTGCAAAGCCGGGGCGGGTCGCTAGTTTAGTTAATAAATATCGTTTTTTCAGTTCAAATAAAGCGACTCGTAGGGATGAGAAAAATACGACATTTTGAGGGTAGTTAGACGTTAGTATAACGCAAAAATAGATAGTCTAGACTAAATGCATTGTTATCCCAGTTCCTTGGTGGTTCAGTGGTCACAGCGGCCAACCGGACTGTGAAAACACGCATGTTCGTCTCCCGCCCCAGGGCATGATTTTTCCTATTTTATATATTTTTCTAAATACCTTTCAAACATTTTAATATTCCTTATAATATTTAAACCTTCACACATCATAGGCCGGCAAGGTGAAGGCGGCTACAACAGTGCCACAGGTTTTGAGTCATTTGCCATGTTTTGTATAAAAAAAAACACACACACATACACACACATCTCTTATCTACCCGAAAGTAAGCTTCAGTAAGACCTTGAGTTATGGAACTGATTTAACACCTATATTTTTATAATGGATGATCGGCTGGCCGAGTGGTCGGTACCCCTTGCTATACATGCTACTCAAGAGGTCCCGGTTTGAATCCCGGCGGTAGGAGCAAATGAGTACCTACGAGCGTTTGTTTATAAGTCATGGATGTTTATATGTTACATACAAATTAATATCATTATTTCTCCGTTATCTAGAATCCATAACACAAGCTCTTAATGATGCTTACTTTGGGTAGATACTTATAGGTGTGAGGGTATGAATATTATTATTATTACTATCATAAGTAGATTATTAGAATTATGCGCACATAAGTATGTAAACAAAGATGACCGGAAGGCAAATGTCCGGTTGTCAAAATATTATTATTATGTTAAAAAATAATAAATATACAATTTGAAAATTTAAAAAAAAATCTTGTTATTTTTCAGACGGAACAAGTGGCTTGACGTCATAGGCAGACCGGATTTAATTAGTAAGAAGTTTAAAAATCATGTTGTTTGCTCGCTACATTTTGATAAAAGCGATATAAAATTCACACCACATTTGATGGCTGATGCTATGCCGACCAAATTACTTCCGGATCTACCTAGTACCTCCAACGTCAATACTAATGAATATTGCAGTGATGTGGCGACTCAAACAAAAGAATCGTGCTTTCACGTTCTGTCAGCAGTAACTATCAAAACTATCAATAAAAAATCATATTTACAAATTACTCCAGAAAAAGCGACAGCCTAATCTACACAAACAACACTCGCCCTCTCGATTGATACACCAAGGAAACGAAAACTTCACGATGGACTTGAAATTTTAGACCAAAAAATAATAAAGCTTCCTAACGTATCAGATAAAATAAGAAAAGAAGATCAGCCAAAAGATTTGGAATGTTATAAAGATTTTAGTTTGAAATATGGAGATGAAATCGGCCAAAGATTTGTAAAACTACTTGAATGGCAAAGGAATTGGAAACATAAGCCAAAAGGAAATCGCTATGATGCAGAGTTGAAGCTTTTTGCATTAAATTTACACTTTTCTAGTCCTCAAACGTACCGCTGCTTGCAAACATTTTTACACCTTCCAAGTGAATCGACTCTCCGCAATTTTAATATAGTAATACCTCCTAAATTTGAAGATCGTATTTTAAACTTTTTATCAGCTAAACTGAAATCTCTTCCGGAAAAGGCAAAATACTGTACATTATGCATTGATGAAATTGTTCTCAAACATCACTTACATTACGATACGAAAAGGGATGAAATGATTGGCCTACACAACATAAACGGTGAAGTAACTAAAGAAATTGCCTCACATGCATGTGTAATAATGCTTCAAGGTATAGTTGAAAACTGGAAACAGCCAATTGCATATTCGTTTTTAGCTTCACATAAACACTACAAAGAACTGGAAATATGGTTAGACGAAATCATTGTAAAATTATATGCCATTGGAATTGAGATACAGGCAATAGTTTCAGATCAATGCTCAAATTTCGATAAATACGCAAAGGAAGTGAAGAAAGTTACACCAGAGAAACCGTACTTCATATTGAGTGATAAAAAAATCTACTACATATTTCACGTTCCCCACCTGATAAAATGTATTAGAAATAATCTAATTAGCAATAATTTTATATGTGACGGCAAACAAATATCATGGAAATACATAGAAGACCTGTTTGATAAACAAAAAGAAGAAAATTTTAAAATTATTCCAAAAGTGACTGAGAAACATATAAGGCCCAATAGTTTTCAAAAAATGCAAGTTAAATATGCTGCTCAAATATTTAGCCGATCAGTTTCCTCTGCTATTAATGTTCTTGTTCAATTTCATAGGTTACCCGAAGATGCAAAACACACTGCAGATTTTGTAGAAAAGATGAATAATATTTTTGATGTGCTAAATTCAAGTAGAGTTTCATCCCCCAATAAATATAAAAAGTCATTCTCCTTGAAACAGTATCAAATTGATACCTTAGAAGAAGCAGCAACAATGTTTGAAAACATAACAGCTATAGATAAAACTAAAGAAGTACGCAATACAAAAAGAATAAAGTCATTTAAAAATATATTGATCACAATAAAATCAATCCTTATGTTAAGTCAAGATTTGAAAGAAAAGGGAATAAAGTTTTTATTTACACGACGACTCAATCAAGACTCGTTAGAAAATTTTTTTGGAGATATCAGACAACAGGGGGGAAACTTTAAAAACCCTACAGCTATACAATTTATGAGAGCATTCTCTAAACTTTTTCTCAGCAATATGTTGCAAAGTTCTCGCTTTAGTAATTGCCAAGAGGACATTAGCGAACTACTTCTGAAAGCAGAGACCTGTTATGAAAAATCAAAACATTCTATGCGTCGTCCTAAAACACCTTCAGCAGTAGCCCTAAACGGCGAAGTAGACTACCGTTTTGACTTACCGCCAAAACACGCTTTAGCTTATGTAGCGGGATTCTTACTATATAAATATAGTAAGAAACATAACTGTGGCATAAATTCTCTATTAAATGATAAACCATTTAAGGACAATACCAGAATATACAAACACTTCAAATCGTATAATAAAAATTTGTCGTTTTACGGAGAACTGAAAATCCCACCCGTGACTTTTAACAATTACGTGGAAGAATTAGAAGAATCATTTTGTAATAATTTTGATAAAGCCCTAATTAACCGGCCCGGAAGCTCTTTAATGAATGTACTACAGAAAATAGATTTTATTCCACCTTGCCGCTGTTTCCCAAAAGATTACTTAATAAAATTATTTATACGATTCAGAATATTTTCCACAGTAAAATTAAATAACCGTGAGTACAAAAGTGGAAATAAAAACGTCGATCATTTTATAAAAATAAACCACATTTAAGTTAGCGGCTTGTTTCACATTCAGTGCATTGCCTTAGATGCATAAATAATAAATTTTCCGTCTTACTTCAGCCATTTTATATTATTTATATTCTTATACAAGGTAGTGACGACAACACGACTAAATTAAAACATGTGCTATATTTATTTAATAAAAACTTTATTGCGCAGTAAAAAAAAATTACAACTGGCGGACTTAACGCCTAATAACATTCTCTACCAGCCAACCAGGGGCTAAGCAGAAAACTCAAAATGCGGTGCACAGCAATAAAAAAATACCTATTCGTTTATAGAAATGTTTTGCAACTTTCGAATACATCTTATTCATTTTATAATTTCATGACGGTTCTTAAAAATAATAACATCCAATACTATAGTATTTCATAGAAATGTCATGATATAATCATAATAATATTCACACACTCACACCTATCATCTAGCCCAAAGTCAGCATCATAGACTAGAGATAATAATATGGTGTAAGCATCATTAGAGCTTGTGTTATGGATAGTAGATAACGGAGAAATAATGATAATAATATGTATATAAATATTAGAAATATACTGAATAAACTTATAAACATCCAAGACTCATGAACAAGTGCTCGCACTCATCGTACAAACTTTTGCTCCCACCGGCATTTGAACCCGGAATCCCCGACCAAGTAGCCTGTATAGTGTCTGTGCCGAGTGACTGTGCCCCTTGGGTTGGCCAGTCGGTCATCAAATTAATAAGATGTATTTAAAAGTTGCAAAAATAGCGATTGCGCGTGTGAGGCAAGCGAAAATACACATTATTTTAGTAAAAAATAACTATGGATTACAAAAAAAAAACGCTGCTATACTATTAATTAATACTCTATGCACCTCTCCAGCAGCAAAATAGCTCTTTTGCTTCGTAAAATCTCGAAGGAAAACCGGTTTGAAAAACTTACAGCGTGAGGCAAAGTAAGTTTTAAAATAAATTTGAGATATGCAGTAGCGTGTTCCGAAACTCAGGACTAGCGCTAGTCGCACAACTATGTAATTTAATTATTTTAGTTTATAAGCTTAACTTTTTTTAATTTATGGACGTTTTCTTGAAAAATAATAATAACTATATAATTCAGTAAACAAATAGTGTCACGTTACATAAAAATATAATTAGTATTTACTTTTAAAAAAAATGACATGCACTGTAATTTCGGAACGCAACTCAAAAATAGTCTAAATAATCTGTGGACAAAGCGGGAAACATAAATTCAGATTATTTTGATTTTTCGACTTGTGTTTATAATTATAAACTTATTGTGATTATTTTGTTAATTTAATTACAAAAATGAGTTCATCGAGTGATGAAAATTATTGTTTAACGCCTGAATTAATATTCTTTGTGTATCTCACCTATAACAATAAGTATTCTCGCTGGAGAGGTGAAAAGTTGTATGTTTCACACGAGAGCAATTTTTTTTGTCTCGTGCCTTTAAATCACTCACACAGCGCTCAGTAATCTAATTGTGAATCACTCGTTATGCTCGTGATTCAATTTTAGACTACGTCGCTGGTTCGTGATTTAACATCAGCACTCGCTACAAAAAATAATTTTGCTCACTTGTTGAACAAATAACTATTATTGCACTTGTAAGTTGTAACAAAGTTTATCAATACATAATGACAATTAGTTAACAAGGGTGAACTTATCTCTTTGATAAATCTCTTCCAGTCAACCTATGATTGTGTTAGATATTATTTAATATTTAATGTTTGATCTCTAATAAATTAATTTCCTATTGAATGCAAATTATCGTTTACGATTAATCTTAAGTTTCCTTATTTTTAAGAGGTCTTTTCTAAAATTAAATATATCGAGACAAAATCCTTATTCGTGTTTCCGTTGTACACATGTCTAGATATAGATAGGTATAAGGAATTGTATATCTGATTTTCAGATAAAAAGCACGGCAAATGAATCAATACTAATTAATGTGAAGCAGTAAGAAGAGAGCGAAGACAGCTACTTTGCTACCTTGGCGGCATACAGGATGGTGCCGTCAATACGACAATAAATTAAAAACATGGGCTATATTAGTTTATAGGAATGGTTTGCCACTTTTAAAAACATCTTATTCATTTGATAATTTCATGACATTTCTATGAATATGATATTGGCTGCAAGATTTCATAGAAATGTCATGAAATTATCAAATGAATATGATATTAATATATATATTTTTATAAACCCCTGACGAAAAAGGAGTGGTATTATAAGTTTGACGTGTCTGTCTGTGTATCTGTGTGTATGTCTGTGGCGAGTGCGTTACCCCAGCAAGAAAATATCTGCTAGGTGAAATTGAGTTATGCCAATAATTAGAGTGTAATGTGGTGTAAATGTGACCCAAATAAAAAATTTGTGTGTGCTGTAGTTTTGGAGAAAAAGCAAAAAAACCGTTCCTGCTGGGGTAACGCTGTTCCAGCAGGAAGATTCTAAACGAATGATCGGAGGGAAAAGTAAAGTACATGAGCAGGTAGGTTATATTTGTGCGTGAATGTGCGCCAAAAATGAGATTTGTGCGTCTTAAGGTTTTAGAGATATTCGGTTTCCTGCTGGAGTAACGTTTTGCAGAATCCGGTATCTCGGAAACCTTTGATTGTGCGCACGTAAAATAAATGTATTTCAGTAGCTGTTGATTTGTGCGTATTTGTGAATCAATAAGTTATTAAAATATATTTATCGTTTTAAAGTAATCATACATTTCTTAAATAACAATAAAAAATTCTAGCGCTTAAATGAGCAAACGTATAAGCCAACTGAAAATGGAATTCGCTTCTTCTTATTAATCTTCTTGTCCACAAAAAGTTTCAAAACTAAATATACACACGTTTTTGAATAATTTAACTTTAATTCAAAACTGGCAATGACATAACTCCAAATTCAAATTACAAGAACCAGTATTAACCAAATACAATTTGGTAGTAACGCACAATTACAGTATTTCGTGAAATATAAATGCTGAAATTTTCAGCTTCATATGTCTCGTATTAATGTAGATATAAACAAAAAACCGAAATAACCACTAGATTACCGATAATCCGACAGAATTCAAATGACCACTAAAAAGCGACCGTTTCATACATATTGATGACCTTCATAAATTGGCTCACAAACACGTGTGAACATTTGGTTCCTGGGTACACTGAAGCACAAAACTGTTAGAGAAAGTTATTAAAATGCATTTTAGTTTATATAAAAAGTACTTTACCTATGCTGGTATGTGACAATGGCCCTAATTTTGGAGAATACATGCTAAGTCTAAATTTAAGTTCAGTCCATTTCTTTCTCTCAAAATGAATACGAAAAGGATGGCTGTCATATAATTTGACATTTAGAAACGTGCGTTCAATTTTCGACCTTATTGAACGTGATAAAATGCAGTGTTTAGAGGCACCTCCGTACATGCCGTCTAAAATTGTCTATGGTTCCTTTGAAATCTGTCTAAATTTAATTGACAGCTCTAAACGAGTTCTTGCTGTCTAAAGTGAGTTCGAGTTCACGCTTCTGCGTACTTGAGAATAAGGATTCTCAACTGTCGGATCACGGATTCGATTCGAAAAGTCACATGCCGTCTCGCTTTGACGCATAGCGATAAAAAGTGACAGGTATAGAGTTTTCGAAATTCGACTATTTTCCGACAGTTGAGAATAAGGGGGCAGGTCGTATGAATACCTAGTCAATGTAATTGTATGGCAGCAGCAAGGCGGAATACTACATCAGTCATCCATCCAGGGTTGAGATGCCATTTTCATGATATAAATCACATCGAGTAACTACTGGGAGGCTGTTTCATAGACCTTTTCTCAGTCACAACATGAGTAATTATATGTAAATATAAGTACCTAATGCTGGTAATACAGAAACTTTTAATATATACAGTACTTGTTTCAAAGATATTCTTATTTATTATAATACCTATCTGTAATTGATAATTTCATGACCTTTTTATGAAATAATGCTGCCAACGTTACACTATTCCATACAAATGTCATGAAATTATCAAATCAATACGATATTTTCGAAAGTGGCATACCATTTCTATGGACTAATATAGCCTATAATTAAATTTATTGTCGCATTGACGCCACCACCCTGTATTGAATATATTCACTGTGAAGAAAAGAGTGAATTATCTTTCAGATCTCACCCAATCTGACCTAACTTATATCTTGTCGCCTACTAATGTAAAAACACGAAAGTGTAAAAAAATATAATTACGAAATATTCGATTCGCCAAATTATAGCTACCACTACTGAGTTAAAAAAAATGACTAACTACGTCCATCTCCATCGTTGCCGCTAAACGTTACTGACTGACCCTACTGGATTGGACGTCGTCGGTCGCCCCTATCCAATAGTCGTAGCCAGGCCGTAAATGTTTTTCTTAAAAAAAAATTAAAATTTGGGTTCTATCAATACTAATTATAGGTGGGGCTTAAACACCCCTCTGTAACAATTAATAAATATACTCTAAGCACATTATCAATATTTAATAAATACATTATAGTTAATTTTAAAATAAGGATAGGTACCTACTGAACATAATGCACTACTAAAACAATACGATTGCCTGTAAACGTTATGAACGCGATTGTATGGATATTAGAATAATATAATGCTGTTCTTTCAAATAGGTGCTCAAAATGTATAAAACGGTCGCATTTTAGTGGTCATTTGAATTCTGTCGGATTATCGGTAATCTAGTGGTTATTTCGGTTTTTTGTTTATATCTACATTAATACGAGACATATGAAGCTGAAAATTTCAGCATTTATATTTCACGAAATACTCTAATTGTGCGTTACTACCAAATTGTATTTGGTTAATACTGGTTCTTGTAATTTGAATTTGGAGTTATGTCATTGCCAGTTTTGAATTAAAGTTAAATTATTCAAAAACGTGTGTATATTTAGTTTTGAAACTTTTTGTGGACAAGAAGATTAATAAGAAGAAGCGAATTCCATTTTCAGTTGGCTTATACGTTTGCTCATTTAAGCGCTAGAATTTTTTATTGTTATTTAAGAAATGTATGATTACTTTAAAACCATAAATATATTTTAATAACTTATTGATTCACAAATACGCACAAATCAACAGCTACTGAAATACATTTATTTTACGTGCGCACAATCAAAGGTTTCCGAGATACCGGATTCTGCAAAACGTTACTCCAGCAGGAAACCGAATATCTCTAAAACCTTAAGACGCACAAATCTCATTTTTGGCGCACATTCACGCACAAATATAACCTACCTGCTCATGTACTTTACTTTTCCCTCCGATCATTCGTTTAGAATCTTCCTGCTGGAACAGCGTTACTCCAGCAGGAACGGTTTTTTTGCTTTTTCTCCAAAACTACAGCACACTCAAATTTTTTATTTGGGTCACATTTACACCACATTACACTCTAATTATTGGCGTAACTCAATTTCACCTAGCAGATATTTTCTTGCTGGGGTCACGCACTCGTCTGTGGCAACGAATGAACCGATTTTGAGGTTTTTTTTGTTTGAAAGCTGACGTGATGAGGCTAGTTCTTAGCTATAATTTATGAAGATCAGTTCAGGCTCAGCTTCATCAGCTCATTTTCTATATGATAAAAGGGTTTATCTAACTTTCACAGATCCGAGTGATTTGAAATTTGGTGTACTGTCACTTCGTTGAATCTATTCTAGCTGATGCGATTAGCATATCATTAAAAACTCTGTGGGATGCCAAATTCTTCAGAAACTTATAGCATATAATAGCGTGTTTAGTTTGGTCTTATAAGAATAGTCTCAATGAGATGGTGTTAGATGAATGATTAATGAGGCCGGGGGTTACTTACAATTTTCAATTTTATATTTTTAAAAGAAAAGTGGTTCAAATCCATGACAGTAATATTATATAAAAAGTTTACTGCATTGTTCATTGTGCACATGTCTCTACGGAAGGCTGGCGAGGTTAATCGTTTTTGAACAGTAAATGTTCACATGGAAACTGCATTATTTATTATTTTCTGGTTTTGATATTTTATAAACTAAAGCATGCCATCCTGTACTGTAAAAAAATAGCTCCTGTTAAAAAAAAATCCGGAACTTCTATAACATTTTTTATTTCATAAGCTAATTCTAGAATTGAAAAGCTTTCTAGTAATGTATTTTTTATTTGTGTACATCTCAAAACATATTAGGGTAAACGCCCTTACAAATCTTGGCCACCTCCTTTATTACACCCGAAAGATATTTTTTTTTCCTATCCCTGTGATACCAATGATAAAAAAGATATTAATAAATAAAAAAAATGCTAACAACACACAGACACACACACACACACATCTCTTATCTAGCCGAGAGTAAGCTTCAGTTAGAGCTACCTATATTTTTATAATGGACGACCGGCTGGCCGAGTGGTCTGTACCCCTTGCTATACAGGCTACCCGGTTCGAATCCCGGCGGTAGGAGCAAATGTTTGTATTATGAGTACGAGCATTAAGTTAACAAGTCATTGATGTTTATACAGAGTGGTGCCGTCAATGCGACAATAAATTTAAACATGGGCTATATTACTCCATAGAAATGGTTTGCCACTTTCAAAAATATCGTATTCATTTGATAATTTCATGACATTTGTATGAACACGCTGCCAACATTTTTATTTATTGTCGCATTGACGGCACCACTCTGTATGATTATTTAGTATATTTTTAATATTTATATACATATTAATATCATTATTTCTCATCTACTCAGTTATCTAGTATCCATAACACTGGGCCTAATTCTGGGAACACACTTTAATTCTAAATTTAAGTACAGTATAACTCTTTCTCCCAATAAGTCATATACGAGCCAGGAGAAAAAATGTTATTCCCTTTATTCAAACTAGGACCGCCTTTGCTGGCAACCAATTCATTAGTCGCTCGGCATACCTTTACAACAAAATAAATAAAATCCACGAGATATATAGTAAAACACTACACGACTGCAAGAAAATTATAACTAGTTTTCTAATGCATCTTAACTATGAGGAAACAGAGTCTATACTAATACGCACGGCATAACATACATACTAAATAAATACAACCCTTATACATAACGCATATATCACACACACACACACAAACACACACACATACAAACACCCACACATACAAACACCCACACGCACACAAACTCACACACCCACACACAAACTCTCTCTCACACACACACACACTTGTATACGCTACAAATATTTATGTTTATTCTTAATTTTTGATTTTAACATTATTATAAATGTTTGAAAAATTACTTAGTAATTAAAATAGAATAAAACTAGAAAAATTTCACGTCCTGAGGCAGGAATCGAACCCGCGACCTTTCGCTATCCGGGCGACTGCTCTGACCACTGAGCCACCCAGGACTTGGGATATCCCTGTGAAATTCTTCTAGTCTATCTTGTATTTTCGTTTATGAGCTAACGTCCACCCTACAATGTCTAAATATTCTATTTCAACATCCGAAACGAGTATTTTTACAAATACCGACGAATCGGTTGAACTTTTTGTATTCGTTTTGAAAGAAAGAAATAGACTGAACTTAAATTTAAACTTAGCATGTGTTCTCCAGAAATAGGGCCACTAGCTCTTAATGATGCTTACTTTGGGTAGTTATAGGTGGTGAGTGTATGAATATTATTATTATTACTATTTTAAGTAGATTATTAGAAATATGCGCACATAAGTATGTCAACAACCATGACCGGGGGGCAAATGTCCGGTTGTAAAAATGTTATTATTATGTCAAAAATTTATAAACAAAAAATTTGAAAATATAAAAAAATACTTGTTTTTTTCAGACGGAACAAGTGGCTTGACGTCATAGGCAGACCAGATTTAATTGGTAAGAAGTGTAGAAGTCATTTTGTTTGCTCGCTACATTTTGATAAAAGCGAGATAAAATTCAAACCACAGTTGATGACTGATGCTATGCCGACCAAATTACTTCCGGATCTACCTAGTACCTCCAACGTCAATACTAATGAATATTGCAGTGATGTGTCGACTCAAACAAAAGAATCGTGCTTTCACGTTCTGTCAGCAGTAACTATCAAAACTATCAATAAAAAATCATTTTTACAAATTACTCCAGAAAAAACGACAGCCGATTCTACACAAACAACACTCGCCCTCTCGATTGATACACCAAGGAAACGAAAACTTCGCGATGGACTTGAAATTTTAGACCAAAAAATAATAAAGCTTCCTAACGTATCAGATAAAATAAGAAAAGAAGATCAGCCAAAAGATTCGGAATGATATAAAAAGTTTTAAAATAGGGATGAAATCGGTCAAAGATTTGTAAAACTACTTTAATGGCAAAAGAATTGGAAACATAAACCAAAAGTAACATAATAGGTTGGGGAAAAAGTCTTTTCGCATTTATAGTATGTATAAACTTGTAATAAAATCTCTTTGGCTGTACTATTTGTATCTGGCTGGTTTTGGTATCATTAAAAGTTTAGATTTAAAAAAAGATAATTCCAAATTCAAATTAGGAAAATGTGTGTTTTTCATTTGTTTTTCGTACTGTCAAGATGAGTGAATCTAATGAAGAAATTCGATACATTTTAAAATTTTACTACAAAAAAGGGAAAAATGCAACGCAAGCCGCGACAAAAATTTGCGATGTTTATGGACCTAGTGCAGTGTCTGTGAGAGTAGCACAAATTTGGTTTAAGCGTTTTCAATCCGCAAATTTTGATGTCAGAGATGCACGTCGCTCTGATCGCCCTATTACGGATAAAATTGATGCTATTTTTTAAAAACTGGAGCTAGATCGGCATATCAGTAGTTACGACGTAGCTGAAGAACTGGGAATTGACCACAAAACAGTTTTGGCACATTTTTAAAAAAATGGTACACAAAAAAGCTCGATATTTGGGTACCCTACGAGCTCACTGAAAGAAACCTAATGAACTGTGTACTCATTTGTGATTCTTTATTACGACGTAATGAAACCGAATCATTTTTGAAGAAGCTGATAACTGGTGATGAAAAGTGGATCACGTACGACAAGAACGTGCGAAAAAGGTCGTGGTCAAAGGCCGGTCAGGCTACACAGACTGTGGCGAAACCCGGGTTAACTCGCAACAAGGTGATGATGTGTGTGTGGTGGGATTGAAAGGGCATTATTCATTATGAACTGTTACCACCAGGCAGAACCATCGATTCTGAACTCTACTGCGAACAACTGATGAGATTAAAGCAAGAAGTTGAGAGAAAGCGGCCGGAATGAATCAACAGAAGGGGTGTGGTTTTTCATAATGATAACGCTAGACCTCACACATCTTTAGCCACTCAGCAAAAAATTAAGAGAGTTTGGCTGGGAGGTGTTAATGCATCCGCCGTATAGTCCTGACCTTGCACCTTCAGATTTCCACCTGTTTCGCTCTCTTCAGAATTCTCTAGGCAGTGTCAGGTTAACATCACGAGAGGACTGCCAAAACCACTTGTCGCGGTATTTTGATCAGAAGCCCCAAAATTTCTATAGCAATGGGATCATGTCCCTACCTACAAGATGGCAAAAAGTTATCCCACGAAATGGTAGCTACATACTTTAGATAAATGTAAATAAACTATATTAAAAAGTGTTTTGAATTTTCTTAAAAAATGCGAAAAAAAATTTTTCCCCAACCTAATATAAACATCCATGACTCATGAACAAGTGCTCGTACACATCATCATACAAACTTTTGCTCCTGGATTTTGGATTCGAACCCGGAACCCCCGACCGAGTAGCCTGTATAGTGTCTGTGCCGAGTAACTGTTTCCCTTGGGTTGGCCAGTCGGTCATCAAATGAATAAGATGCATTTGAAAGTTGCAAAACATTTCTATGGACTATAATATAGCCCATGTTTTAATGTATTGTCGTCACCGTTCTGTATCATCATTATCATCATATCAGCTGAGAGACGCCCACTGCTGGGCGTAGGATCTCCAAACTGATCGGTCCTGCGCTTCCCCTTATCCATCGGCTTCTCGCGAACCTCACTTTATGGGGGGCCTAACAATAACCAACGCTGCGTCTCCCATTCTGTATGTTGTATGTTAAATATACAAGTTGGTGCCGACAATACGACAATAAATTGAAACAGGCTATATTAGTTCATAGAAATGGATTGCCACTTTCAAAACGTCTTATTCATTTGATAATTTCAGGACGTTTCTATGAAATAATGCAGCCAATGTTATATTATTTCATATAAACATGTTGAATAATATGTTTTTGAAAGTGGCGAACCATTTCTATGAACTAATACAGCCCATGTTTTAATTTATTGTCATATTGTCAGGATTGATTTAGTAGGATACGAAGAAAGACACACATTATGGTTAATTGCGTTCGGTGCGATCGACTATAACGGTTAAAGATAAATTGCTCGCAGCTCAACATGCAGCTCGTGAAGTCATCAATTTGGTAAAAAGGAATTAGCAAACGCTTCGTTTTAGAACCCGAGCGGCAAACCTTAAGCTGCAAGCTAAGCTCACAGAAATCAAGGCCAATAGCAACAGAGCTAGTTGTTCTGTAGAGGTAGTCAACGTAGAGTAGTGAAGTGGTTGCACAATATACCAATCGACATAAGCCCAGTAGTAGCAGTAACCATGGCACGTTGTCTGGACACTAGTGCCATATTGGATTCTGTGCTCGTGAAACTCCTGGACTTTTCCTGGCCCGTGAGACCCGTGATATGCCGCGACGAGGTCGTATGGAGGTTTCACAAATGAAGGAAGATTTAGGCCTGGTGATTTACAGCCGGTTACCCGGAAGTATTAAGCCACGTGGCAGAACTTCTTGTCTTTATTTGGGATGCGACAGAACAGCACGAATGGCGGACGGCATTTGAGAAGCTGGTGCCGCTGTTTCTAATAAAAAAATGGATAATGTTGCGAACTGTCTGCATAATACGCCCTTTTTTTGTTAATTTTCTGAATTTTTTAAGAAATTGTTTTTGGCTGTCACTTCTCGGTTTTTCTGATTGTAATTTGTGTCAGTTTTTTTATTATTTTGCCAATAAACTCATTCTCCCTTCTATAGACTGGTACCAGCTCAATAATAATCTGTGACTTGATTTAATGGACAGTCGACAGCAAATCAAGCGTAACAGTTTGACCTTGAGACTGCCCTTACTGCGTTCGTAATAGAGGTGGCTTTCGTAGTGCAACTGTTACACTTGATGTGCTGTCGTGTGGATGTAATAATATAACACTTCTATTGTAATACATTTAATCATAAGAAAAATTAACTTATTACGATAATGTGCACTGTAAAATAAATCCTATACAATTTTGTCTAAATCTTTACTAGATATTAAAGTACTTTATTAAGTCTTATAACTTGTATCTTTGTAATTTGTTATTTCCTCCTGTTTCTCATTGATGCTTTTAAAAGATTCACCATTGCGAATAGTTTGTAATGGAATATTGCTTTTGGCTGGTATATCAATATTTGGCGGAGAATTTGAACTTAATTTTCTTGTTATTAAATATCCAATCATTTGTAACAAGGCCAGAAATATTCCAGGATACAACCAAGCATTGGGGTTAGTTGAAACAGTTTTGCTATAAAGCAAGGAATACAAAGGCGATGATATGATCTGTGTTGCTGACTCTAACGCTCCAAGCACGCTATAAATTTTACCTGGAAACAAATAAATCTGTTATTTTCCCTTAATTGTTTACACATTATCGTACAAAAATACAGTGTACCGACAAGTTACATACATAGAATATTATTATTAACGTAGATAATGGGCTTCAAACATACAAATGAAATACTTAAGATTACTCAAATATTATGTAACAATATCATAGACCTATATCATAGAGAATAGACAATATATAAATAAAAAAATATTCTCCGATTTTAATACACCTTGCTACAAAATAATTAACACTAATACGATTTTAAAGTTTAACAGAGGGGCCAGTTTAACATACCTACTCGCATATACGTACAGCGATCTCAAGTCAAACGAATCAATCCCTAGTTTTGATTTTGAAATAGCCGTACGTAAATATTTGTAAACGTGCGACTGGTATTGCCCCTTGTACGGATATTGAGCTTTTAACAAATTTAAAAAAGAAGAGGTTTAAAAAAAACTTTTGTACTAGAATTTTTATTGAATACCAATGCGTGCCCCCTGGTATCGACAATTCAATTTCTACTTTGATGGCTTTCTGCGATGATCTTTCCAGTATCAAATTTCTGCCTATCGCTGCTATACTCAGAGGATTATCAACAACTCCGCTTAGTACCTGGTATAGTCCTGTGCACGGACATTGAGATGTTGACACTTGGCAATCTTCAAAAAAGACGACGTCTCAAAAATACTTTTGTCACTAGCTCTTTCTATCGAATACCAATGCGTTCGTCTGGTATCGTCAATTGCCGACGATTGTCTGGTATTGCTCGTCTGGTTGTTGTCTTTGTGCTGGTGCCAATAAATGTTTTTCTTTCTTTCTTTCTTTCAATTGTCTCCCTAATCTATTTAATACCAACGGATCGAACGATGTATTCCGCGTAGTAGGTTAACTTAGTTTTGAATTCAAACAAGTAAAACTTTTTCGAAACGGTCTGCGTCGCAGGTAGTGAAGTCGATTTTTGGTCGCACCAACCACGTTCTAAGTCTGACCACAACGTGCACAATGCGTACAACGCGCAAGAAGAGTCATAAATATGTCATGCGCATAATTATTCCTTGGTTGTTATTTTTGTTTCGATTTTATTTATTTCCCATTTTTTTCTAGATGTGAATGAATGAATTTATTTTTGTCAAGTAAGTATATATTTTTCGTGTTTTACTTATTTTATATTGAAAACTTTGAGTTTTTTATTCTATAATGTACTACGTACCACACAATGTACATCAGGCTTTGGTCGGGTTATTGATATGTAATCTTATCTTCTTTATTGATATAAGAATTGATAACATTGTTTTCCAAGTTATTGTTGTTTTGTTTGCTTCTTATTAATTGATTGTGTCTTTCGTAAGAACGATAATGCCTTAAAGTACCTACGGTAGTATTTATATTTTCATCTACTTTTTTATTTTGAATTCAGTAATTTCCGAATAACTTTATGAAGTTCACAGGCGTGCTCTATTGAGCGCTTTGGCCTCGACTACGAAAACAAAGCCACTTTTGCCATGGTTGAACCCAGGATGGGTAAATCCAATTTTGTAAGTTGAGCTGCTCCACGCTTCGAAAGTGACGTTAAGCCGTTAGTTCTATTTCATCCATCAAACCCGTATTCAGCCAGCGAGATGGTTAAGCTCGAACTCCTCATGAAACATGAGAAACATCAGAACATGAGGAGCCACTATGTAGTAAAGCCTGTACCCAGCAGAGGAACGTGTATGCGACGAAGGTTGTAATGAAATTCCACATCTAAGCGGAAAACCTGAAATGATGTGATTGAGAGATTAACTATAGGTACATCACTATCACATTATAGTATAAAGTCTGATTTGAACGTTTTGTCCAGGGAAGTCTGTACTGATTAGAAATCACGCGTTTTAGGTTATGACTATGAAATAGGGTAATTTAGTATCACCAGAAAAATATTACGTATTAGAAATCACGCGGTTTTTTTATCAATTTAAGTAAAAAAATACACACATTAAAGACAAAGCAATCATTTCAAATGATTGCTTTGTCTTCAGTGTGTGTATTTTGAAATGGGTTTCCACATTTTTTTGTTTTAGTTTTCGTCTGGTCGAATCGTCTATCTTAGTCTGTCACTAACGTCACTGACTGTCACGACTCTGGTCGAATTGTGGTAGAGGCAGGTGTATGGAATCGACAATGATATTTTTATCCATTACTTTAGCTGTTGGGCTGTTGTCACATTGTTACTCCGTTCTTTAAGTTGTTTAGTAAGCGTCTACGCAGCATGTTCCAGGAGTGTTCGATAAGATTTACGTTTGGCGATTGTGCAGGCTAGAGCTACACCCGGATCTTTTCAATTACCAAGTACTGGTCCTCTGAGCTGTGTTGTCACATCGCAAATTATACCACGAATTGTTATAATTTGAGATGTGACAACTTGCAAATTATAACAATTGATTGAGTTTAGACTGCAAATGGATGGGCTGATTACGTAACTTTCAGCGTCCATTTTGATATTAATAAAAACGAGCTAAGCTCCTTCACTTAGCGCTTAGGTTGGGTCGGTACCCAAACCATTCGAGTAATGTGTAAGGGTGCACTTCTTGCGGGTTGCATAATAAATGAGTTGCTTGCCTTTGCCTCGTGATATGTTATGGCAAGATGTCACAATGCAGTACATGGTAGACTTATAGCTAGGTGTAGAGTGTGGACGGTGCGCTAAGGTTTTTCCCTACATACTGCTGACGTAGGGTCAAAATAAGTAAGCGGATAAACCCGCTGAACGCACCTCACCTATTCAAAATTTCTGGCATTCTGTGATGACTATACATTCTTGCCCCTGTTTTATCCGGCTTAAACCGAAATCGGTACCTCATCATCATCACCAGCCTATATACGTCCCACTGCTGGGCTCAGGCCTTCCTACATGGGAGGAACACATGAGGAGATTGGGCCATAACACCACCACGCTGGCCCAATGCGGGTTGGTGGGTTAAAGCGGTTGGAGAAACAACCGGTACTAACGGCTTAACGTGCCTTCCGAAGCACGGAGGAGCTCGAGATAACAAACTTTGATTGACCCATCCCAGGATCGACCATGGCGAAAGTTGCTTTGTTTTTCGTATCGAAACCAGAGCGCTCAAACCAATACGCCACCGAGCTCCTCGGTACCTATTCATCGTTAAATAAAATATATCCTTTTACTCTTGTTAAGTCCTATATTTTTTTAAAAATCTCACCTTGCTCTGTAGGCAATATCTGTTTGTTCAGTAAAGGCCTTTGTACGACTTGTGATCCTTGTGAAATAATACCAATCAATGGAACTGAAACATTAAAAAGATACAAGATTATAAAACGTAATTACTAGTTATCAGATGTTTCGTACCTCTATATTTGATTAATCATTTATAACGATAGTAATTATAATTAGTCATGCATGCTAACGTATCTATTACACTAAGTAGGTACATCTTTATTTTTGTAGATCAAGCCGGGACTTCGAGCGATAGTGACAAATATAAAATGTTCCGAAAATTCCAGTTCTATTGAAAACAATATGAAAAGACCGATAAAAAATTCTGTTGAATATAGTACAGTAATAATAACAAGATATACTGATTTCTTGCAATAGATTTGACAATAGAGATATACCATCATCAATTGATATGATTTCTGATAAAAATCATTGGATTATTATTTTTTTAAATTATATTCTCTTACAATAAAGAGAGACATAACATCCCTGATTATTCTTAATTATAATTATTGCGCTATAAATATAAAAAATATGAGTTGCAATTATATTTTTTTAAGGTATAGACAAGAAGATATTATAATGCTTTAATTTTTGCGTTTTTGTGCATATGATTGAAATATTTAGGACATTTTAAAGGTAAAACTATAGAATATAACTTTAGTAAATAATTATGTTCTATTTCGTGGTCAGATTTATAGAAAAAAAATGACACCCGTGTAATAACAGTACAGTGAGAATAGCAAGCATTCGTTCGTACTATCGCCCCTGCAAGTGTAAGCTTCAACTGAATCGAAACGTCTCGATAGCGTTTGTGTTTAGCTGTTAAATCGTATGATGCGGTTAGACAGCAGCGGTTCTATTGTGAACTATTACAAACTACTTCGATTCGATTTAAACTAACTAGGTGTGGCTACGATGGTCAACGTAGCCACATCATTGTAAGTAAACATTTGTATTACCCAGCCGGGGTGTTACCTACAATGGAGAGAACAATTTTCACCGGTTGTGAATGATATAATCCTGATCCCCAATAAAACTATTAACTGATATTTTTTAAAATAATGATAAGTCCGGTGCGGCTTAAAAGAGCGCTGCACTTCAGTTATACTTTATTTCAGATTTTTCCATTTAAAAGCTAAGGTCTGATTGTGGTGATGACAGTTCTGATAATAAGACTATAACGCTTAGAAATTCTCTATCAAGGTGTTACTGCTGAAGGAAAGGCTATTTAAGTAAGTATAGGTACTTGCCTCCAGAGACCCTAATGATGACCCCGAGGATATAGAAAACTACGAAGAAGCACTAGCGACAGTGGTAGCCTAACTGAAACTGGTAACTACGTAAGTATAGATTTTTATTTAATTTTACAAACACTAGATGGTATGCCCGTATGTAGAGTCGTCTGGGTAGGTTTCACCGCCTTTCTTAATTCACTCGTGAAACAGTTCGCTGTGTTTCGAATGAAGGGAAAGCTAGCCAGTGTAACTACTGGGCATGGACGGCATATAATCTTAGGGCTCAGGATGACAACGTACCTGCAATATCAAGTGATTTTTCCTTGTTATTGTAGATGTGTATAGGCGGCGGTAACCGCTTACTATCAGGTGGGCCGTCAGCTTGATTGTCATCTAATTTTCGCTAATAGAATAATCGCCATTTTCTTGCATGCATGATTGCAAATTTAAATTTATATAACTAATATTTCACTTAAGTTGCAATCGTGCATTGTTACTATGTGACATACTCATAAAGACGTATACTGTAGTGGTGGCAATGATCAGTCCCGCCTGTGAGAGCGCGTAGGAGAAACAGCAGAGCACACCAACTATTTCATCTGACAGTTGGAATCGACGCTTGAAGACCATCAGGATCACAAGTGTACCTGAAATAATATTTCATATTTTTAACATTTTTGATATATTGTGTCAATAATGTTGAATATTAATAGTTATTTATTATACTAGCCCGGTAAGTTGGTTTTACAAACGAGTAGACGAAAGTCTGTTTACCATAGTCACGAGTTTGAAAATATGTACTAATTTCCACACTTGTAGGTATCATACAATGCTTTTCAACACATTTGCGAAAAAACAGTGCAATAGGTATTATTATTTTATTTATAAATATCATTCGGAAAGCCGCAACAATCTTTGACGGTTTTAATGAGAAAATGGCGCGCATTTGCAAATGGCGCAACGTGCGCGTGGTGAAAATTAGAACTAGATCTTTCGTCTCATTTTCTCTTTAGTTTATATGTATGACAAATGTGTAAGCATTATTAATAATTGTTTTAATGATACTAGATAAAGTACAAATATTGATGATAAAATGTATATAAATATTAGAAATATACTAAATAAATCCATGACTCGTGAACAAATGCTCGTACTCATCATAAAACTAAATCATTGTGCAAAAATTTAGCATAATACTATCAATCTGACAACAATATAAGTACAGGCTACTCGGTCAGGGGTCCCAGTATGAAATCCCGGCAGGAGTATATGTTTTTACGTAATGATTATTACCAAGAAAGCTGATAATGTTCCTGTAGGCGAGGAAGCTTCCAAACAAGATGTCATCCCAGTGGAATTTGTAGCGGTAATACATGTACGCCAGTAGCACCTCCGCTGTAAGTAGAAAACTAAAGTAGGTACGTGTCTGTAATATTGCCTTCATTTTACAAATAAATTTTACTACTAGGGACCTGGGTGTCTTTCATGACGCCTTTGTAACCTTTGTAAGCCTCATCAACCACGTGTTCTTTATGGATATGATTAGCCTTACAAAGGTTACACAGCCTTATCAAAGACATGTTCTAAATATAGGAAAAAATACTAGGTTTTGTTATAAGAACACCAAAATAATTTAAGGATATGAAAATTATTAAAATTATATATTATGCTTCCGTTCCAGTGACCTTGAATACGCATATTAAGTTTGGAATATCGTACAAGACAATTTTTTTAAGGCTATTAAAAAAATCAAAGTAACCTTACACTAGATTTAAGTACAACTGTCCCAAGCTCTTTATTAAAATTAAAATAACAATTCCTCAAAACACTTGCGCTAAAGAACTGTTACTTTGTACTCCATTCGATCGCAATAATTGTAGGAATAATAGTTAGGTATTGCTTATGAATTATTTCCGCTACGTCGCATTCTCTTTGATTTGATGGGACTTGGCGTATAACACGAATAAATCTGTTTGATCATGTTCAATATTTTAATCGTAAGGTTAGTGATGATTGCCGCCTTGATCTATTTCACGGTAGTGCACAAATTAAGAACCGTCTTGCTGAAAGTTATTGAGCGTGCCTGTTACCTGGCTATTAATATATCATTATGTAACTTTCTGTGTAGAAACTTGAGTGGATTTGGAAGCTTTAATATTACTTTACAATTACTTTATAATGGGCCCTATACAAAGGCTTAAAGTCACCCAAAGAGCAATGGAGAGGGCTATGCTTGGTGTTTCTCTGCGTGATCGAATCAGAAATGATGAGATCCGCAGGAGAACTAAGATCACTGACATAGCCCAATGAATTGCGAGTCTCAAGTGGCAGTGGGCAGGTCACATTGCGAGGAGGACGGCCGTTGGGGCGGAAAGGTGCCTCGAATGGCGGCCGCGTACCGGGAGACGCAGCGTTGGTATGCCCCCCACAAGGTTGGCCGATGATCTAGTAAGGGTCGCGGGAAGCCGTTAGATGAGGGCAGCGCAGGACCGATCGGTTTGGAGATCCTTGGGGGAGGCCTATGCCCAGCAGTGGGCGTCTCTCGGCTGATATGATGATGAACATTACTTTACGAATAATTCCGTAACTTTTTGCGATAAAAATTGTCCCAGTGTAGCATGGGGTTCTTCAAAAATGGCGTGAAAAGGTTTTTACAGGCTTGGCAACGCGCAAGTGATACCTCTGGTGTTAAAAGCGTCCATAGGCTACGGAAACCGCTTACCATCGTGTGAGCTGTATGCTCTATTGCCACCTTAGCGATATATTAAAAAAAGAAAAAAGTGAATTTTCTTTGCAAACTAGTCCTATTTCAGGCTACTAGACCACACAATTTTACTATTAAAACGCTGAGATCAAGACCGACTAAACGATAGACTAAAGATATAACAAGACTAAACTGACGGCGGAAAATGAATGCGCTGAAGCAGCTCTAAACAGGCATTACTGACATGAGTCAGACACACACACGCGTAGGTACACTAGCTGGGGAAGGTCTGACTTGGGTAGGCACCAAGGTCGTAGCTAGGAATTTGTTAAGGGGGGGGCAGGCGTAGACAAATCAAGTATTATATCTAAGGTAAATGCTGCATGAACTATGGAACAAGTTACGGTTTGTGAGCATTCGTGCATCTTCTAGGGGGGGGGGGGCAGCTACCCCCCCCCTGCCCGTACCTCGCTACGCCCATGGGCACTTCTAATATAGTTCTAAGTCTTTGTACTCCTAAATCAATTCCGAAATAATATGTATATATGTACCATCATGACGTATTCGTAAAATAATTGTGGAATTATTGTAGATAAATAATTTTGATTTACTTTAAAGTAACATATTGCAGATTTCGTGTTAAGACTGTGATATAACTTTCCAGCCAAAGATTGTTTAGTACAACTCGCCTAGAAGACTCTCTTTCTTGAAAGAATATCAAATAATTATTTAGTTTGTTTTATTTGAAATAACTATGAAACCGTATTTACTATATATGTTCGAATTGTTTGATGAAAATAACTATTCCACGATAATTATGTTGAAATAATTTTAGTTGCATGCTTTTGGTCCTTTGGTCTATGCAATCCACGAAAAGAATTGGGCCAGCGCGGGTCACCGCTCAGCGAAATGCAAATTATTTGTGCTTATCTCACGATAGCAGGAACTAGTGGCAGTGGTTTAACGTTCTTACTCAATATCAAAGTAGGCAAAGCTTTATAAAGTAGCACAATTGAATCCATACTTCGTATATACAGTCCTCTACTGCTTCACATTAGGTGGAGTTAAGTGATTTGCTGCGCTTTGTATAAAAATCTTTTTTACAATAAGAATGCACATCATATTACTACACTCACGCACCCTTCAACCACATACACACCTTCATTTATACCTTTCATTGCTACTCATGTATCCTTATAGGGCCTGCCCGGTGGTAAGCGGTCACCGTAGCCTATAAACGTAACCTACCCTGTAAAAATCAAGAGGCAGCGATAAGCTCATAGCATAGGAGACACGTCCCTCTGCTCCCATAACAACGCCTCTCGCAACCTTATTCATCACAGGAACGCAACACTACAAATTAATGTTATTTGGCTGCGATCTTTTGTAAGATGAATCAAATTAATAGGTGAAGTGTACCTACTTAGTTCACTACTACAGTGCGCATGGAATCGCGCTAAGGGTTGACCGAGACAGGATTTTGTTCTCAGCCGAGAGTAAAGTAAAATCTCGGCTGAGATCGAGAATAGATAAATCGTGAAATAAAAAGAAAATATGATAAGTTTGCTTCATAATTGGTAACAATAAGCATAATTTAAGCATAATGTTGATAATTTTATGCCAAATTAGTCCAGCCGGGACTTTGTCTAATCACAATCAGTAGCTCAGTCACACACTGACACCCAGCAACGATCGTGGACGCGCGTGGTAAATATGAATCCTATACCATACAACCGCCTCGGTTATGGCCGAGAATTTCGGCAATTTTAGGCCGAGAACCTGGACCGAGTCTTCAATTGGATTTGTAGCCGAGAATGCCGAGTCCGAGACCGAGATCTCGGTCGAGCCTTAGGCCTCGCACATGGAGTTAAAGTCTCAACCCGAGAAAAACTTCATTTCGATTGTAGACGAATACTATTAATTTGTGCTCGTGCTATGCGAGCAGGTGAGCTCATAGAAAAGTTAAATTTAGGCACTCATGTCTAGGTGCGGTTTGCGCCAATTTGTATAGCGCATCTGTGTTGCAATTTAGTGCTATGCGTGGTTAGCTCTACAAATTCGTTGACAGTTCAACAGTCCGATATACATTTCTTCATATCTTTATCTAGGCACTTCTAGAATAAAAACAAGACTTAAGGTTTAGGCCCCGATACCCTCTAAGTTTTTTCGTAAATGATATTAGTTATTCAATGGCAAATTACTATAAAAAGTTAATATCATTAATATTCACAATCGTGTAGAAGCATTTTTTTATGATCTTTATAGTTACAGATATTTTATTTTTAATATTATAATTTGTGTTTACGTTACACGCGCGATCGCTATTTTGTCTTTTATCGTCGCGCTCAATCAGTCATAACATAACTCTATTCTTCTCGGCCGAAGCAACGTTTCATGGAATTTTCACTTATTATGGGGTTCGTAGCAATTTCCAATAAAAATAACATGATCAATAACTTTTCAAGTTTCATCATCATCATCACCAGCCTATATACGTCCCACTGATTGGGCTCAGGCCTTCCTACATGGGAGAAACACATGAGGAGTTTGGGCCATAACACCACCACGCTGGCCCAATGCGGGTTGGTGGGCTAAGGCGGTTGCAGTAACAACCGAGACCAACTGCTTAACGTGCCTTCCGAAGCATTGAGGAGCTCGAGATAACAAACTTTGATTGACCCATCCCAAGATAAGCACAACAAATGACTCAACACCACCTGATGAGAAGCGGTAAGAAGAGTCCATATGCGAAGACAGCTAGTGCAGTTCAGACATTGCTCTAGCCGCCTCCACCTTGCCGGCCCAAAAGGTGTTTTTTCACGCACACGTGTGTAATATTTAAATACAAAGAAGACTTAGTTTATTTAAATAAGATTTAGGCTCAATTTACCCGATAAGAATACCCTGTCCCCAAGTGCCACGATTAACATCAACAAAATGATTATCCTTTTGTACCCTTCTCGTCTTCTGAACAAGCATTTCACAGCCTTGATGGGCAATTTCCAGTGAAAGGCTGATACTTTATTCTCTTCGTTCACGTTGACATCCTTCACTGCCCATACGACGTACGCCAAAGACGATAGCTGAAACGTTACCATATCATTATTACATAACATATCATAAAATAATATTTAAATCTAAAAAGCAGGGAACATCAAACTGAAGCTGACATGATATAGATTATCCTCAATGCTTGTAATTCCATAAAATCATAAACACTATACGTACCTACGTATCATTATGTACGGTTGTAGAGCTTGGTGGCGTATAGTGGTTTGCGCGATGTTTTCGATTACGAAAACAAAGCAACTTTCGCCGTGGTCGATTCCGGGGTGGGACAATCAAAATTTGTAATGCCGAGCTCCTCCGTGCTTTGGAAGGCACGTTATGGCGGTCCCGGTTTTTACTGCATTCGCTTTAACCCACCAACCCGCATTGGGCCAGCGTGGTAGTGTAACGACCCAAATTCCTTATGTAAAGGCCTGTGCGATCTCGATGACTGCTCCAAACACTGAGCTACCGAAGACTTGGGAAACTGTATGAATGTCTTCTATTCTTTCTGTTTTTAGTTAAAAAGCTGCAACAGAAGTCGATTAATATTTAAGTACCATGTCACACTATTACATTCACAGTGTTCATACAAATTGTCAATAGTATGTAAATATTATAATATAACAAGGCATTAAAGTGGTTATCGACTTCTGTTACTGACTGTACCACTGTGGTACTGGGCGAAGCCTTCAGCAAAGAATGAAAATCTTTATTATGTTCAAAATGAACGTTAAGTACTGTTAATTGTTGTTGGAAGCATTGAGGTAAATCTGCAAATGAGTAATCTGAGCTAGTACCTGCAGTAATAAAACAAGAGGAAACACACCGTAGAATCCGAGGTTACGGTACAGCAGCGGGCCACAGACCGCTCCCACCACATGAGCCACCTGTATGGCAGCCCGGTGAGTGCCCATGGTTCGGGTCACATCGCGGCCAGTTGCATGGCACACCTGCAAGAAGCGGATTTAAAATCCCTTTATTAAAATCTCATTAAAGCGCTATATCGGAACGTTATTTCGAAGCAGGGAGGGATAGCGATAATTATGACTTCAGAGAGCGCCGAAAAAGACGCCAATAGCGCCCGCGTGTGTAACGAAAGCGAAAAGACAAAAAACATTTTATCAAAAACAACTTTTAGTATTACATAAAAATGCTTCTACACGATTGTGAATATTATTAATATCAACTTTTTAAAGTAATTTCGCGTTGAATACCCAATGTCGTTTACTAATAATTCTAAAGTTTTTAATTTTTAAGTGGTCTTTCGAAATTAAAACTATCGAGCAAAATTTTAATCGTGTTTCTGATCCGTGCCGTTCTCAATAAAGATATTACTTATGAAGAAAAGAATATGATTTTTAGATCCATAAGATCTTTCAGCGGGCTCTGGCATTACATATAAAAGAGCAAATGTTTTCGATATACTTAGCGCCTTAAAACGTTAACTAATTAGAAATTCCGAAACACTATCTATACAGAGTTGGGTCAATATAATTATGGGATATTCTACGTACTGCTACTTCTAATTTCTCTGATACGACGTTTCTTATTATTTCTATTTTATTCTATTTTATTTAATTTAATAGATCTCTGGTGGACATTTTGTAAACTCTGCAGACGTTTATTTAAAGAATGTAATATGAAAACCTAAATGTATTGTCGAAAGAGGAAGGAAACATTACCCCGCGCCGGTTTTGGTTCGGAGAAAATTTAACAACAATTTTAATTCGGCGCGAAAAAAAGAAACTGACTAATGCAAACATAAATTTAGTTGGAATTTGGAGTTGCTCAAGCTTAAATAGCACATCCACCATCGATAACGTCCAAATAGCAGACGTTTGCGTAGTCGAGAATAGAACGAAGAGGAGATTGCTGGCGAAAGTTTTTTTTTAAGGGAAGGATATAGGTAAGTCTATTATTGGTTCTGATTTATCGCCTTTTCATAGTTAATTTGAATTTAATTTAATTGATTTCACAAATCATTGATCTTTAATTGTCTTTAGAAAATGACTTCGACAACTGACTGACTTGTCATCCCGGTAATGGTATCATAATTATTGTTCTGAACCTTATCTTAATCAAAGTTTAATAGTACCTAGGTATTTATTAATCTACAAAATTTGATTGTTTAAATAAAAGAGGGTTTCACAAGGCGTAGTATTAACTTAGACTAGTGTAAACATTGATTTAACACTATTTTAGTACAATCTTTTTTTTACTAGATGACAAACAAAAGTAAAAATTACTCACATCGCCGATATAACTGAAAGCTGCCGCCAGTAACAAGCCGAAGTTGCCTCCAAGCGAAATTGGTATTTGCACTGCGTATAAAACTTGTGCTGTAGAAGCACCAGGAAATATGAGCATGAGGAGAACTCCAGTGGTCATCACGCTCATACCAATCAGAGGCATGATAAGCAGGGGCTTCCGTCGGCCGCTGTAGTCGCTCCAAGGTCCGACGAAGAGAAGCACCATTGTGGAGATCATAGACCCAATGAAACTTCGACTGATGTTTATGCCAGAGACGATGACTTGGCTTTCGGCCTGAAAGCAATACACCAATGGAAATATTTAATATTTTCTTACCTTATAATAATTAATAATAATTTTCTCACCTTATAATAATTCTTAATTTATAATAATATCTACTTAGGCTAGAAAAAAATTGCGTCCCGAGGACGGAACTGTGCCCGCTAAATTTCATTATAAGAGTAACTGCTAGCCACTGAGCTACATAGGTTTTGGGACAACCTTATAAAATTCTTCTAGTTCTAGATAGTAGTTATTGTATTCTAGATTTTTGTCTAAGGCTTGTAGGATACTTTCATAATAATTTACTAGTGAAAATAAAGGTTTATCAAATCAATTTCGAAAATATGAGTTCGTATAAATTGACATACTATTTATTTAGGAAATAATAAAAAGATGGAAACTTGCCTAATATGAAAGTAGCGTATTTATTTCTGAATGAATTAGTTTACATAAGTAATTTATGAAACCTAAAAAGCTATTATTTTTATTTGAAATAAGCAAAGAATGTACATTAAGATACAACGCCTTTTCGTTTTAGTATATGAAGATATGTGTGGACACGCACGAAGAGTTTCGTGGCAATATATAACAATATGAACCTCGAATAATTTTTGTGTTGTAATCTTTACTTCTGGTTACAGTTTGTGTGTTTGTTCACAATATCAGCGCAATGAATGCGGAGGTAGTGGAAATAACCAGCTATGATATAGAGATGGTCAGACATAGTGAAACTAAAATGTTATCACCAATTTTTCCAAAGCATCGTGACTTCCCTGAGTTTCAAAAGATAAGATAACATTTCCACCAACCATTCCTTTTAACCAAACTTCAAATCAATCGGATCTGTGAAAGTTAGGAAGACTCTATTGTCAAGTAAGAAATGAGCTGATCAAACGCCTAAACAGATCTTCATAAATTATTGTTGGGAACAATCGCTTTCAAACGAGAAAATTGAATCTAAATCGGTCCATGCCTTTTAGAGCTACTTACAATGTCACTGACAGACAAACAGGTACACAGGCAGACACGTCAAACTTGTAGCACCTCTTTTTTTGCGTCGGGGTTTAATAAACTTGACATGTTACCAAAACTCTTAGGGTTTTTCTTTCAATAAATTAAAATCGTTATACTAAACTCATTCTTCGGCTAAAAATTGGCCTTTTATTTGCTCAAGAAATTTACCTCAGCAGCACTAAAATCTTCTCCTACTCCACTGCTACAGATGCTCATATCCTTGCCCAAGTCAACTGTACATGCTGTTCTTAGATAGAAGTTCTGCAATGAGGTCTGGCCAAGATTGATAGCTATCATGGCACCAACAAGAGCCGGCTCTAGCAAAATCTTCCATTTTTTATTTTCTTCGCAGTTTTGTTTGTCTTCTTGCTTCTTTTTTGCTGTTGAGTTGGGTCTGGAAAGAGTGGTCCTTTGAATTGAATATCCGTTTGGTAAGTAAAATTATCATTCATTATTGGAATAGGTAAATAAATTAACAAAAAGAATACAAGTGACAAAAAAACCTTAAGTATTATTGTTGGTATACGTCTATCACAAATTAATGTAAAAAAAGTTTTTAACAAGTACGTTCAAATAAACAAGTCATATTATTTCGCTAATTATAAATTTCCAAAGGTACTCCGGCTCATTTAAAACTCAATATTTGTGCAAACTGCTTGTACTTATTCAATGTTTCATTTGTTAGCACATCTTACGCAACTAACCTGAGCCTTTCTAATTCATTGAGATCCGATCCTTCACCCATAGCTCCTTTACTTTTATACTAATAAATAAACTTACAATTAAATATCACATTTAAACCACAAAAGGTACGTTCACAGATATCACAAAAGGAATATAAACGCGTGTGGCTAACAACGAACCACTTTAACTAATGTCAGATAAGATAATAATTCTCTGTTTGCGAATCATTCATTATCTATTTGTAGGTGCAGGCTTGATGCCTCTTAGACTGCGACGAAATGTAGTTAGAAATGCACAGAGCCACATGGACGGAGATAGTTTAAGACGTGAACTAGCGAGCCTGGAGTTAAAGGTTCGCCGCGGTCAATTTTATTTGATTACACCAATTGAGAGACCGACTCGATAACGTTATCAATGTAGAAAGGACGAATAATATCATACACTACTCAAAAGTAAATTTTATCAATGCCGTCACACTAAAATCATTTACATTGCATATTTTGTTAGAGTCCAATGCAATCATTACCGCAAGTACATCGAAGTAAATCTATTTGTGACATAACTTTCAAACGTTCTTTATCTTTGAATTATTGAATATTTCACTATTGGTAGATTGGTAATATTGTTGGGAGAAAGATAGTTATAACAATTCTACCTGATTAATATTAGAAACTTTAAAATCTTTAAATCTTTTTTATCAGCAACTTTTCATAAATTTTACAAGATCCACTACAGCTTATGTCAATATCGATTTAAGAATGTTTTGATACAATTCACAAGATTTCTAAAATAAGCATACACGGGCGTGTGGAGCGGGACACGCAAGAATTCAAGGGTTTGTGGCAAATATGAGTGAAACTGCTCTGGAAAATATGACACTTCATTTTATACTTTTACGGTGGTTGCAAAATACTCATAACTTGCACAGGATGTCGTCGTTAAGGTTAGGTCGTAGGGTCCTAAGTCTAATGATTTATTTTGTGCTGTCATTTCTGGTTTTAAACTACCTCAACACCAGATTACTTACATAATTCTGGCTGTCCGCATGCTTAAAAGCGATAAAAGCACAACAGAGGAGATCAGTATATTAAGGAAAGTTCCTGATATACTTAGCTGGCAGCAGAAAAAATAAGAAATAAAAAAACACTGCTGAAAGAGGTTTTATTTAGTAATACGCAGTCCTATGTTATTTTTTTCTTCAAATGTCTTTTCCTTTGTTTTATGATTGTGTATATTAATTATTTAATAAATATAAAAAATATATAATGAAAAATCGAACAGACAGACTTGACAAATTAAGAAGAGACATCTACATCGGGGTACTTAGCCTTTAAAATATCCCGTCCCGCCTATCCTGTTTTAAGTTAATTCGGGTATCATTAATACCCATAAGTAGGTACGTGAGTTCCAAAAGTCCAAATAGTGCTTTAATAATATAAATGAAAAAAATAATAATATTTATACACTCACACCTATTATCTAGCTAGCCCAAAGTAAGCATCATTAAGAGCTTGTGTTATGGATACTAGATAACGGAGAAATAATGATAATAATATGTATATAAATATAATAAAACATCCATGACTCGTGAACAAATGCTCGTACTAATCATACAAACATTTGGTCCCACTGGGATTCCTACCCGGGACCTCCTGACCGAGCAGCCTGCATAGCAAGGGGAACAGACCACTCGGCCAGCCGGTCGTCAGATGTAAAATGTACCTAAGTAGGTACGTGGAGCAGTTTTGATCATAACAAAATGCATCAATTAATAAATAATATACTTTTACTCGTAGAGATAGGCAATCGTGTTAATGTTTTGAGTCATGTTTACGTGATACAGATCACATAGATACAATAGGCGTTGCCAGGTTTTCTATAAATTTTAAACTATTATTATTTTATTTTATTTCTTCTTCTTATTTCTCATTCTTAACGGGGAAGCTCTTGGCCTTCATCTTACCTGATCGCAAGTCATCATCATCATCATCAACTATATGTCCCACTGCTGGGCACAGGCCTTCCTACATGGGTGAAACACATGAGGAGCTTGGGCCATTACAGGACCACGCTGGCGCAATGCGGGTTGGTGGGTTAAAGCGGTTGCAGTAACAACCGGGACCAGCGGCTTAACGTGCCTTCCGAAGCACGGAGGAGCTCGAGATTAGAAATTTTGATGGACTAAATTAAAAATAATAATAATAATTTAATTAATTTATTTTAATTATGATGAATAGTTTTTCAATTTGGATGGGACCCATCCCAGTATCGACCATGGCGAAAGTTGCTTTGCTTTCGTAAACGAAACCAGAGCGCTGAAACCACTACGACACCGAGCTCCTTATGGTGACAAGTGCTATTATTTCTGCCCCCACGGGAATTAAACCCCGGAGGTCCGAGGTCCAATTCCCGTGGTAGGTGGTCATAGCCACTAGACCACATGGATCTATTATTTATAGTACACAAAAATATATGTATACCAATTTAAATGTGATATATAAAAATTTTAATAAGAAGCCCTCACTCTTTTATTATGCAAATCGGTAGGATAGGATTATTGTTCAGGATAAAATTTGTTTAATGAACATCTGGTCTTTGAAATAAAAAAAAGTGAAAACTAATACTATTTTTTTTATCATCAATACAAAGAACACAAAAATATATATTTTTTAAAATATTTATCGTTTTTAAAAAAATTTGAAAGTTGTCGTTCGAATTTCAAATTGTTGCCTCGCGTTGTAATAAAAAAGTACGTTCCATTTTCAACTTTTCGTCAGAACGCCTCGTGTATGAAAGAATTGTGCATAAAATTACCATTTAAATATTTAACGAAGTCTTCAACTAGAAGTACTCTTATTCTACTTAGAGATAAATAACATTATTAAGCCGTTAACATTTATCATTAGTTTCATACGATATCTTTGGATGTTAGAGAGACAAGAAAATTAACGTTTACAAATGAACATTACAGTACTAGATATTGTTAGCAAAAATTCAATTTCATAGGTATTTTGTACAACAGATGAGTGTAAGAGTTTACCTATTAGACTTTTATCCTGAACGATAATCCTACTGATCCGTATTATCAAATAGTTTACTTTTTAAATTTTTTGTTGGTTCGATTCCCGGGTGAGACAAGCTAATTTTAGAAGATTTTTGAATGCAGTTTTGTTTCTTTTCAAAAATAAAAAAATGTTTCCTTGCAGTAAAATGAGCTAACTAAAGGATTTAACGTAGTTCCCCTCCAGGGCCTATAGATTTTTTCCACCCTGTCTACTCGTACCCTCGTATTCATAAAAACTCACTGATAAGAGAGAGGGATAAGGTAAATCATTGCCTTATATATTTTTGAAATCATTGGGTAAAACATATTTTAGCAGTATTTTATCTTAAAAAGGTTTATTGAACGTTTATGAATATAGATAATGTATAAGAATACTTGACGCAAATAAATAGTACGTATTGTTACAATTCTTGCAACGGTTACTGCACCTATATTAATTAAAGTACATACACTTTAATTTTCGAAGTAAGCATACATTTCCTTTTTCGGTCGTAAACAGTTTGCTGTTTATCCCTATTTATCGCAATAAAAGACATTTTGCTTTTGATTTTGATTTTTGATTTGTGTTTCGGATTAATAGAAAAGGTAGCCGGTGTATTTACTGGGCGTGGAAGGCATATCATCTTAGGCCGCAGGAAGACAACGCATTAAGAAGCACCTGCAATATCAAGGCATGTTTTTTATTGCAGGTGTCTATAAGTACCATTTATTTTTAAGCAAAGCACGGCAATTGACCTAACACCACCTGATGTGAAGCGGTAAGGAGAGTCATATGGACTCTCCTGGATAGCGAAAACAGCTGGTGCAGTTTAGACACTGGTCTAGCCGTCTCCACCTTGCCGGCCCAAAAGGTGCTTTTTCACGCCTCTTTTAAAAGACCACGTGTTATAGGAAGAAGGGAACAAATGTGATGGCAAAGAATTCCAAGTTCTGGAAGTACGACAAAGAGACGAGGCACTAAATTTCTTTGTGCGTGATGTTGAGGTGGAGATAGTGAATTGATTGATGACTATGAAGACCGGCACGCGTGCTCCTGAGCTGGAAGGGGGAAGGTGTCTTGACGCAATTGCAGAGGCTCAATGTTGTTCGTGACCTCTACATCTCCAATGATACGGACAGCACAACGCTGCAATCTGTCCAGTGCATCGAGGAGGAACTTGGCGGAAGCCAACCCACAAGTGCGAACAATATTCCACGCAAGATCGGACCAGAGTTACCACCGGGTGAGTCGTCAGTTTGCTTGCAACCTATATATTTTTATTCTAATGATAATGATAGACTCCAACACAAGGTACATGTGTTCGGTATTGTAATAAAATGTTGAGTCACATTTATGTGTAGGCGACAGTCCTTTTATCATTGCTAGTCATTCTATTTTAAAATCTTATTAATATGCAACAGTGTCGTACATTGCTCAACCTGAAATATACCTTCCCTACCTACCTTTTGTTCTACAGTGAGCGGAGAAAACAAAATGAAAATTTCATGCAACTTTTGTCTTAGTTAAGCTGTAACAATGGCAATTAATAATGCGATTTTGCAGTCAATGAACGACACTGTCCATCGTTCGTCTGATTTGTTGAGGCGTACACCTTTGCAATATTCACGGCCTTAGTTCAAAAATAAAACAGTTGAACATCTCGGTTGGCGGGCGGTACGCGTACATATGAGCGCGTTACGCGAGTGATCTCGTACGTAACGATTGCGTATAAAAGTTAAATAGTAAAGTTTGCTTCTAAACTATTTTATAGAAACCTTTAGCAAGCTACACGACTTAGTTTTTCAAGTGAATAATTATAGGGAATCGATCAATATGAAAAGATTTATTAGTGGCCCACAGCTGTTCCGTGTTTTCCATATTAATCCTAAATACTGCTGTACATTTTTATATCGTCTCGGTATTCAGTTTCGTCAATATTTACTTGGAATTTTGTAAAATTAAAAATTTGTTTTGTAATTTATTTGTTAAGCTGAGTAAGAATACTGGGAGTATAGGACATCTAAAATCTCAGTGTGTCTGATATATGGAGCTAATTTATGAACATCGGTAAATAGAATTTCTTAGTAATTAAAATATATCTAAACGAGAAAAAATTCACGTCCTGAGGCGGGGAAACGTCGTTGGAGGTGAAATTTTTCTAGTTTAGATATATTTTAATTACTAAGTAATTTTTTAAACATTTATAATAATGAAAAAAACAAAAATTAGAAAATAGAATTTCCTTATATTGCAGTTTGTTATATTCAACACGTGCGTACAAGTACGAAGTTTAAATTCAACTAATAGTTAAAAGTGTAGAATAGATGCTTCATTTATAAATATTTAATTCTAAAGAGGTAGGTGCTTCATAATAATATTATATAATGAACTATTTAGTTATGTGAGAATCTATTGTTCACATTTCATAGCAACACTAGCAACTGGAATTAATGAATCCTTGATCGCGTTAATTAGACAATGCTATCAGCGTCTGTAAAACAAGTTTGTATTGGCTGTGTTTCAGACAGAAGTGTGGGTTTATGGAAAAATAGGTTCTAAGCGAAAACGAGTAAGAATCAATTTCCTGCTACGACGATTCAGTCTTACAAAACGACCTTAATCGGTGAGCCGGCATGAAATACTCAGTTACAGTCGGTACATCGTTCAAAAACTTTGGAACTGCATATTGTGAAGTGATCAATCTTGTATTGTGATAGTTTTCCACAACTTTAAGTGACAATATTTTTAAATTGTGATTGAGTGGTCTTTTACTTCTAATCATCAAATAGAAAAACAACTTTGTTAGTAAAATAGGAAACTACGATTAAAACTTATCCATGTTAAAAATATGCCGCGCGCGCCGCGTTTAAGGCAGCGGATTTAATTTGAAATCTACAAATTTTTCGTAACATAATCATATCATATTTTTTTTTTTTCCAATTGTGCTACGGATACTCAAGTAAAGGTTTCCTCTTTAAAAAACATTTACCTTAGATAGTTTTTGTGATTTTTGTCATGCTTATCTAGAAAATAAATGATGCTTTCAAAATTTAGTCTCATTATAAAATGACAAAACTTTGCTATTTGAAATAAAACCACTTTAGCGGATTCAACTCGCGTTCAATTACATGTTGTGGTTATGACTTTCCTATATACAGTTGTTAGAAAAGTATAAAATAATATTATGAGAGGGTTAGGCTGATTAGTATTAAAGGGCGCTTCCGTGTCAAGAGTTTACCTCTGAAAGCTTGACACCTTTTAAACCACTTTTATTTTGTGATTAAATTAATAAAGCCATTGGCACACCTGCTGGTGACAACTGAAACCCAAAATGCGCACTATCGTGTATCGTACGATTCGTACGACACACACACAACAACAACCCGCGCACATACTTACTACAATATCGACGCCCCCGCAACCCCAGAATTGGGATGTTGCCTAAGTTTGAATTTGAAGATATTTTTCACAAATTCGGGAAATATACGCTACTTTTACCCATAAAAACAATTCAAACTTAAAAGATATGGAATATTGTTGAAGTTGTACTGTTTTGAAAATTAAAAAAAGGTGATATTTTATTTTTCAAAATTTATGAAAAATGTTAATGATATTAGATTGCCGACATCAAGTAAAACAACTATTATTATGACAACTATCAATAAAAACCTACTTAATACATAGTTATTATCAATTTTGTCAGAATGCCCATACATTTCTTAGTAATATGGGAACATGTGACGTCACCAGTTCCGTAGATTTTCTATGGAGCGTTTTTGGACGATGCGCAGCAACACATCAAACATACCACTATATCGGTGAAACTATTAATCTTAGACATACTATTTCTTTTGCAATAGTTCTTTATGAGTTATAAACTTCTTATTTATGAAATAAAAAAAAAGTTGTCAACTACCCTATTCCAAATTTTATTCTCGAATTCTGTAACACCCGCGGGGCGTCCGCCTAACTTTATTGGTAAGTATTAACATTGGTATAGTTTATGACGTCACCTTGTCATAATAATATTGATTTCCATTATGGCATACACTGAAATATGAATGTCATGCTTGTTATCAATTCTGACATACTGACTTGTGAATTTCATTATTGAATTCAATATGACAAATTGATGCGACATTATTCATACAATAAAGTTAAATGGTATGAACTTAAGTATGGCTGATGACGTCACATTGCAATATTGTATTCAATTATGACATACACTCGTTACTGTTTGTTATAATTGAAAGCAAGTACGACATTCACACGTCAGTGAATGTCACAATTAAAAGCAAGAATGTCATTCACACGTTAGTGTATGTTAATATGACGTCATAAGTCATTCTTAAGTTCATAGCTATAAACTAAGGTCGCCCCGCTTAATGAAATAAAAAGCGCTAAAAGCTGTATACGTTTTATTTTTTAAAAGCAGTAACCCACATTACTAGGCTGAAACACTGTATCTGACATATTCTGTCGGACCCTACTCAAACCCAGTATTGACCCACATCGCTGGCTTTTTGCTAAAACGGCTATTTGTTCCTTTATATTGTCGTTATTTTTATGAAACTGCCAATGAATGGTCTGTCTTAAACTATAACACAAATGATAGCATAGAAGTAAGTATGTTCTTATGGTAGGATGTTGGCTAGAAAGCGCACGAACCGTGACAAACAGCACTAAATAGAGATAGATATAAATTCTTTATTAACCGACTTCAAAAACAAGGAGGTTCTTAATTCGGCCGATATGTTTTTTTCTTCTTCTATGTATTTACACCGATTACGCCGAGATTACTGATCCGATTTACGTGATTCTTTTTTTGTTCGATGCGGAATAGCTGCCATTTGGTCCCATAATTTTTTTTTCAAAATCAGTTCGGTGGTTTGGTTTTTATAAATAAAAAAATCTGAAATTAGTAAGTCGTCTACGTATTTTTTTTCCTTGTATGTACACCGATCACGGCGAGATTACTGATCCGATTTACGTGATTCTTTTTTTTTCGATGCGAAATAGTTGCCATTTGGTCGCATATATTTTTTTTCAAAATCGGTTGTGTAGTTTGGTTTTTAAATAAAAAAAACTGAAATCAGTAAGTCGTCTACGTATGCGAAATTGCGAATTTTTGCTTTCCTATGACTTTTTAGTGGAACGATACGATAGTGGGAAACAATATCAGTTGTCGGTCACCCATCTAGCTTCGACCTTAGAAAGTTAACACTAAAAATTGTGAATAAAAGTTTAAACAAAAATTGAAACCGACCTCAAAAAACTAAAAAGGATAAAATAATTAAATTGAGTCATCCCCTCGAAAAATATTTTTTGGAGTTGGTGCTAAGTTGTTTTAAAAAACAATAGAAAGTGAAGCACCGATTCCAAAAAATATGTTTCTAGGGGATGAGTTAGGTACTCCCCTATTAGCCTACTCAATTTTTTTGCATATTAACATTAACACCACAGGGAGAAAACAAACACAATATGCCAAAAAGGCGGTCTTATCGCCTAGGAACGATCTCTACCTGGTCTCTATCTTATGGTAGGATGTTTACTTACATTAATAATAGTGTTAGGTATAGGTGGAAAATATGACATGTTATTGTCATATTATCTTTCAGTTATAAATGTGTTTAATAATTTAAATATCTTTTTAATTCACAATGAATGTGTAAAAGAGTTTTTTTAAGTTTATATATTTTAATTACTGAAAATCGGGTTTTAGCTTCAGCCAGCACAAAATTACAAGATGTTGAAAATTGGTGGATAGTAAAAAAAAAAATCTAGTGCACTCTATGCATTCGGTAGTTGCGCTTGGGATAGTAGTTGCACTTGAGATAAAATTGATAATCATTTTAAAATAAAAGATTCCTAATTAATTTATTTGAAATAACTATGTCACGTCATCGTTGCAATGACGAGTTCCCAACGTTAAAAATTAAATAAATAACTTTTTTGTTATAATTAGTTATTTTAGAGGTTCATTAATCAATGAATCTTCGTTAAATGTATGCACAGTAATTATTGCTGGGTTTTAGCAAAGTATTGTCACAGTGTACTGTTTTAGCTCCCTTGGGCCCTCTTCTAAGTTTTTTCATTATTATCATTGAATTACGAGACTGTTCATTTAAGGAGGCAATTGGCCTTGATCGCGCCTTTAGAACACATAGACGCTACGTGGATATCATTATAATATATAATTATTAGCATGAATTTTAGTAAACCAATAGACTTGGTGCGATCGCTGTAATATATTTTGATCATAATATAGTTTAAATTTGAAGATATCAAATGTATATAAGTATATTTCAAAAAAGGAAGTCATTCCTTTTTTAACTTAATTTGTACAATTTGTTTACTTAAGGTTTTATTAAAACTTTTAAGGAAACTTGATGTTTTCTTAGCCTTGAGGTAATGCATTTTATTACAGACTTAGAATGACATTTCGATTGATTCTGTTTACTAATTTGTATTGTACACCCACAGGCTTATATAATTTAACATAATTCGCAACCGTTCGTTTCAGTTGTATAAGCAGAAGTATTCATAACTGAATTTAAAATTTATCAGATTGATACTTATGAAATTATCAATCGCGTGTTGGTGATTCTGTAATATAAGGAGGATGGACAAGTTCCTTCTCTATAAAGTAAGGTTTAGGGACTTCACGACTTCACTAACCGTCGAAATAACGATTTAAAGTTTAGAGGCATAAGTATAAAATTTCAAAGCTCGTTAGATGACAAGCAACTTTATGTATACTTTAAAATTTAAAATGACTTAAGCTGCTCCGTTAAAAAAAAGAGGAGGATCTCAATTTACTGTATTTTTTTAAATTACGCAATACCTCTGTAAAATCCAAAACAATTTCGATAGTTATTTTTGTATAAGTAGCCACTACCAAGCCCTATTTTAATTTGTTAGTGATCTGACGAAAAGTTTCAGAGATAGCGAACGGAACCAGCGACTGATAGTAATAAATTATTAAAAATGGTGAATAAAATAATACTTTAACAAAAATCATCTTCGGAACAAACACTAAAGAGGAAAAAATTATAAAATGTGTAAAACATGAAGTTTTAAAAAAATTAACAATGGAAGTCAAGCTTGTAATGACTAAGTGAACCACAGGCTTCATTGATGTCTACTTAGATTAGATTTATTTATTTTATTTTTACACAATTATCATTGTAAAAACTAGGTTAGGTATGGTGTATAAATTGACAATCATTTTTACAAATTCCATTTGTGTCAACTATGATTATCAATTCAAAGAAAAATTAAATCGATTTTTTTTTTTTTTTTTTTTTTTTATACAAAGCACGACAAATGACTCAACACCACCTGATGTGAAGCAGTAAGAAGAGTCCATATGCGAAGACAGCTAGTGCAGTTCAGACACTGCTCTAGCCGCCTCCACCTTGCCGGCCCGAAAGGTGCTTTTTCACGCCTCTTTTGAAGGAACCCATGTTATACGAAGGAGGGAACACATGTGCTGGCAAAGAATTCCAAGTTCTGGAAGTTCGACAAAGAAAAGAGCTACTAAATTTCTTTGTACGTGATGTTGAGGTGGAGACAGTGAATTGATGACTCCGAAGACCGGCTCGCGTGCTCCTGAGTAGGAAGGGGGAAGGTGGGATAAGGTCAAATAACTCCTCAGAACACTCTCCGTGATATAGCCGATAGAAGGCGCTAAGCGACGCAATGTCTCGACGCAATTGCAGAGGCTCAAGGTTGTTGGTGACCTCTACATCGCCAATGATACGGACAGCACGACGCTGCAATCTGTCCAGGGCATCGAGAAGGTACTTGGCGGAGCCATCCCACAAGTGCGAGCAATATTCCACGCAAGACCGGACCTGAGTTTTATAGAGCAGGCATAATTGGTCAGGCGTGAAAAATCGACGTACCTTGTTCAGGACACCGAGCTTCCGTGAGGCTGTTTTGATCACGGTTTCGATGTAGTTCCTGGAATTCAGATCGCAACATATCTCCATGCCTAGCAAATTTAGGGAGCCCTGTGCCGAAAGAGTCATGCCCTGAAGAGACGGAAGGGGAAGGAACGGCGACATTTTAGCTGTAAACGCGCACACCTGTGTTTTCTTAGCATTGAACTCAACAAGATTGTTAGATCCCCATTCAGATACGAGGTTCAACACCCTGTCGAGCTCAATGGCAAGATTCTCTCTCTCCCTCTCGGTTTCAGCGCGCCCAGCCCCTGGGCGACCGTAATATCCCCCATGCACTGTACTGTCATCTGCATAGCAATGAATGTTTCCTAACGGAATCATCTCATTGATATGAAGAAGAAAGAGTGTGGGGGATAGAACAGAGCCTTGTGGTACACCAGCATTCACTGACATGAACCGCGAAGCGCATCCATCTGCGAGGACACGGATTCTTCGCTCATGCAGGAAGCCGGCGATCCAGTTACAGAGCTGAGCGGGCAGACCGTATGCCGGGAGCTTGGAGAGAAGAGCCTTGTGCCAGACCCGATCGAACGCTTTGGCAATGTCAAGGCTAACTGCCACTGACTCACCACGTTTGTCAATAGCTTCACCCCAGACATGCATTAAGTACGCTAGAAGATCACCCGTTGACCGGTTCGGCCGAAACCCGTACTGTCGATTAATTAATGAGTGATCTTCTAGGTATCGGATCAGCTGGTGGTTTAAGATCCGTTCCATGACCTTGCAAAGAACTGAGGTGACAGCTATCGGGCGGTAGTTAGCTGGGTCTGATCGGTCTCCCTTTTTGGGGACCGGTTGCACATTGGCCTCTCTCCAAGATTCCGGCACACACCCAGAAGAGAGAGAAAGACGGTATAGCCGCGTTAAGACAGGAGACAACTCCGCTGCGCAGTTTTTCAGTACTATCGCTGGAATGCCATCAGGTCCACTAGCTTTCCGGACGTCGATTGACTGAAGCTCCGCACGTACATCACATTGCCTAATACGAATATCGGGCATTGTGTGGCCACAGTGGGAGAGTGTTGGTGGCTGTAAGTTGCAGTCATCGATTCGGGAGTGAGCAGCAAAGAGTTTTACCAAGAGATCGGCTTTCTCTTGCGGCTTGTGAGCTAGCGAGCCGTCAGAACATCTCAACGGGGGCAGCGAGGGTTGACAGAAGTTTGATTGCACGGCTTTGGCCAGACGCCAGTAGCTACGGCTTCCCGTAGGATGCGTAAGAAGTTCTTGGCCAACTCGTGCAACGCGCTGGGCATCCGCTCTGATGAAGGCCCTTTTGCAGGACTTGGTGGCGTTGTTATAGGCTGCTTTCAGTGAGTCAATGTTGGGATCCCCGCAAGCTCGGCCCCTGATCCAAGCGCGGTATGCCGACTGTCTGTTTTCAACAGCTAAGGCACAATCGCGGTTGAACCAGAGGTTACGCCTACCCCTACTGATGAGATCGGAGTGAGCGATATAGTACTCCATCCCTAACATGATCTCATCAGCAACAGCAGTAGCGCTAGCGTTCGGGTCCAGCTCACTGAAACAGCGCTGCCTCCAAGGGACAGATGCAAAGTAATCCCGCATACCGTCCCAATCTGCCGACGCATAGTGCCAGATGCGGCGTTTGGCAACCATAGGTACCGGTGGCGACGCCCGTGGCACCCCAGCGGATATCAGGCAGTGATCCGATGTTCCCAAAGGAGCACGAACCTCTAGCCGATATCCATCCGGGCGAGTCGTCAGCAGAAGGTCCAACAATGAGGGCGCGTGACCGACAATGTCTGGAATCCTGGTGGGCTGGTTTACCAGTTGGGTCAGGTCATGCGTGAGAGCGAAAGCGTGGGCAGTTCTACCAGCATGGTCAGTTTTAGAGGAACTTAACCACGACTCGTGGTGAGCATTGAAGTCCCCTAAAAACACCAATTCCGCGGTTGGAAACTGCTCCTGCGCAACATCTGCCACCCGACTAAGATGTTCGAAAAGTCGAGTTGTCTCCATGTCACCGCTGTGGGATCTATACAGGCACACGTAGATACGGCAATGTGTGCCCAGGTCCACATGCACCCCAAGAATAGAGTAGGAAGGGTCCTCCAAACAGCGCAGACGGCGACAGCAAACATCCGCCCGGACAAACAAGCATACCCCGGCCTTCGCTTTGAAGGACTCTTCAAGAACGTAGCCGGGGTAATCCAAGTAGCTAGTGTCTGCCGGGCGGAGTATTTGCGTCTCCGTCAAAAACAGCATTTCGGGTCGAGCCGTCTCGAGATGTTGGTGGACGGCATTGAGGTTAGCATGGAGCCCACGGATGTTAGTGAGCCCGACCTCAAACAGCGTGGTTGTGGTGGGGGTGTGCACCGCTGAACGACCGGAAATGTTTCTTAGCGCTGCCATAGTAAATGATGAAGGAGGAGAGGCGTGAATTGGGGGAACGTCGTCGCGATATATACGGTCAAAGCGTGAGGCCTGTTTCCCCAGGTAATAGCCGACAGCAGAGAAGCGCTGACCCGCCGAACGGAAGGGCCCCCGAACCCCCCCGGGAATGGCCGCCGGGACCCCACCACCCGGTCACCAACCGGCACGACGGACCACCCCAAGATTATGCATGGCATGATAGGGCAGCCTCACGAACTGGTTAGGTTCGCTTGGGCCCCTGTACTGTACCACGGGCGGCCAGCGGAACAGCCGTTTCTTCTGGTCTCCCTGGTCGGCGGGTCAACGCAGTCCACCTGGCTCTGGTTAGACGGAAGCCGTCACTGACCGCATCCATCGCCGCAACGTCTCCCCAAGCTCTGGTTGTACGCTGACTGATCCCGGAACGCGACCACAAGTGGTCACTTGGCGGGTTTTACGCCATGCGTACGGTGGTCACTAACCAGGCGGGTGTTCAGACCCTACCACCAGTCGAGCAGTTGGTAGCTCGGTAATCCCTTAGTCGCCTCTTACGACACCCACGGGAAGAAATGGGGCGGTGAATTGTATTCTTAATCCGTCACCGCACGGACCATATAATAATAATAATGTCAAATCTAAGATTAATTTAAATTATATTGATATTAAAAAATTGAGATGACAAATAAGGAATGTATAAAATATATAACACAATGTAAAGTCTAATGTCAATAATATTGTAAGTCAATAATTTCACATTCAATTTTAAAATATCAATGCTAAGAATTCTTTTATATTGTAAAATTTTCTATCCAATAAAAGGTTTTTCAATCAGCGCGCAAATGTTTCGTCATTTGTTTTATTTTTCAGATCTAGTGACAGATGGTCGTAATACTTGGGCCCAATCACACGCGGGTTTTTACTTGGTTTCTACTTGTTTTATTATTTAATAAAAACGCAACTAGAGTTAATGTTTGGGAGTAGCTAAATTGCTATTTTAAAAAGTAAATCTACGATAAATTATAATCCAACTACTTATTTTCATTAGGTATTATTTTATAATGCATTTCTTTATACAATCTAGACCTACCTACAGTTTCTGCCTTAACCTATACATATAACTAAGGCTTTCTGTCAGAAGAGAGTGATGAATTCACTTATTTGATAATACTTATGCTTTTTTATTAGTTTACAAGGACGTTAGCGTTCTTATCAACTATGTTTAGACAACGTTAATCAAAATAGCAATCATATTAAAATAGCTAACAATACTAAAAACATAATGTTTTACTGCACTTCGAATACACTTTTCCGGCATCAAAAGTTACGCAAGCGGATTATTGCATTTGATAATTAAAATATTCGACACAGTTACATAATTATATACGTTGCATATTTTTGCTTCTGTTAAAATATGTAATCTATTGATGCCTCAATTTATTGATTGCATCCCCTTGGACTATTTTCTCTATGGTAGAGTCGACATAAAACGGAATTAGGTATTTAGAATTTGCATCGATCTTATTGTCGTAAGGAAAGCACATTTTGTAATTCATTTAAGTATATAGGTGTACAGTTACCGTGTAAATATTGAAAATTTATTCCACATAGTTCAAAAAACTAATAAGAAACTTCGCATATGGACTGACAAATCAAATGAGATCCCTATGGGTAAATTATCTAACGCAGATGATGAGTGACATTTGAATTACTTTTCAAACTGTTTATTTATGCACCTACTAACAAGTGCGTGTACAAAGTTACAAACAAACACTTCAATACCTCGTAAGTAAGAAAAAAAAAATGTAATAATCCGTGAAGTTTCTTAGAAATGGAATGTATGTGATTATATTAATAGTAACAAGCATCAGAACGTAAACACTTTTTGTAAATTAATGTTCTATTTATAGCTTATACAACTACGCCTGAAATAGGGGAGTGCATTCCAATGCTCTCAATGGCGTGACGTCATTATATTGATCCTTTCTTTACTGTCTATACGCCGAGCAACGTCACTGGTTGCGCACGCAGATCTAACTTGTCCTAACTCTTCATTTCTTGGATGCAATAAAACTGCTGCAGTGGCCATTAAAATAAGATTACAGTAAATTATTTAGGCGGTGTAAGAGTCGCGATAGTTTAGACAGGTTTCACACGCATACCGTATGTAGGCTGTGTAGTGATTGCTTGTACTTATGAGAATTGGAATTGGAGCGCATGCGTGAAAAATATGGCGACAACCTCACTGCAGGGTGGTAGTGGTTGTACAGGGCTGAATTGAGAATTTAAGTATAATTTATCATGGAATAATAATAATAACAGGAAAGGGAAAGGTAGCCAGTGTAATTACTGGGCATGGACGGCATTTCATCTTAGGCCCCAAGATGACAACGCACCTGCAATATCAAGAGATTTTTCCTTGTTATTGCAGGTGTCTATAGGCGGCGGTAACCGCTTACCATCAGGTGGGCCGTCAGCTTGTTTGTCATCTTGTTGTATAAAAAAAAAAAACAAAAAAAAAACATAAAAAGTTCAAAGATCCAGCTCCGTCAGCTGCTGAAAGTTACTAAATATTTCAGTGGCTCCATCGACATGTTGTTTGGATTGGACAAGTGTGCGGTTGTGCATGTGGATACGGGTCGAGTGAGAGATACATCTTTCAACCCTCCAGGGTTTGATATGCGTACCCTTTCAAAAACTGAACCATACCGGTATCTAGGCATGTGACAGAATTTTGGTGTCAACAAAATTAGGGCCTTTAACGGCTGGGTCATGCCTATCTTTCTTTACACCTATTCAAAGCCAAAAAGTCAGAATATCTTTATTTAAATAGGCAACGAAGAAGCACTTTCAAATCGTCAAAAAACACAATTTTATAAATTATAATAACAACAATAATAAAAGTTTTATTTTAGACCGGAGTCCATAAAATTGTTAGTTACAAAGATCTTATATGCTAGGGGTTAGTAACAATAATTATTTAACTTTTAATTATTACATTTTCAATGCCCATCCATCCATCCACAACACTACATAATTAGGCATTAAAAATATTTATTTATGGAGGATTACTCATCTCCGCAACATTGGGAAGTCCCACCTGTCTACAAACACGTTTCACATCGTTTTCTCATAACGGCAGCAAAAATATCACAAAAAATATATTAACTAACAACACTATAGTGTCTGTCACATGTCTGAATTTACATCGGTTTCAAAAGAAAACTTTGGCGTGCTCAGATGATCTCAGACCGATTAGGTGCTATTAATAAGAAAGTCTCTACAACTTTGACACTCCACAGAATGCATCACCCAAGATCGTCAGTGATGAGATTGTATATTCCGCACAAGAATGGTGGTCGCGGAATGCACATAGCGTACACCATGCAAAATCGTGAGATATGCAATCTCCGTACTTATTTTCTAACGAAATCAGAGAATATTGATCCGCATAAAGCTTGACGGTTTCGATAGCAAAGTAAGCAACTTTCACTATGGTTGGACAGAGCATTACATTCATACAATGAAATTGTTCGGAAGTAAGATAATTATTTTGACAGTGTCGTAAATGTAAATAATGATCATATATTTACGATATTACTTGCCATATTTTCAGAAATTTAAATAATAGTTATAATTATTTTTCCGACGTACTACGTTCTGATACGATACTTTATAACGTTGTGTAATCGAAAATTTACGTAAACTTCCGAATCTTGAAATGAACATTGAACCGAATTTAACTTTTTTACATTGAATTTAACTATTTTAAATTATTTTTAGAAAATAATATATAATAGTTAAATAGTAGGTAACAGTTTATGTAGGTTTTCAAAAGAGGTCACTGCCCCAACTCCGCCCCTGCGTGAAATTTGCATTCGGCATGTGTCGGAATAGCTCGTGTATTTCCGTGAGGCTCGCCTTCCAACCCTTGGCGAGATGTCTCTAATACGCTCGGGAAAATCTTTAAAACATTTCCCTGTAATAACGGGAAATCTATATTATTTTCAGTGAAAACCATGTGATTATTCGTATTCTATTAAAAGTTGCAGTATAGCTGAACTGTTACTATATTGGTTTCGTTAAGTGTATGTGATTGTTAATTGTTGTGCTTGTTCACCGTGGTTCAGCAGGAGTACCAGTGTTACAAAGGTACATAAATTTTTATCATCTAATAAATAGCAGGATCTAAACAAAGTAATTTATTGGTCTTGTTTCTTGTAAAGATATTATGTTCTAAATTTCCTTACAAAATTACCTAAATCATTCCAACATTATTAATTTTTAACATTATAAAAATAGCATCATGAAGTTGTAATACTTATATTTTATGATTTACTTACTATTTTATTTTTAAAGGTTATTTATAAATCAAACATTAGCATTTAATGACTTAATTTAAAAAACATTTTGCTATTTTTCAGACCGAAGCCATGAAAGATATCGATGACGACAATGACTGAGAAAGGCGAAATCAACAGAATGTTGGGTATGTATTGTAAATTTATATATTTTTTAAATACCCAATTATTTCCATTTTAAAACACGGTAGGTAGACAGTAAAACTTTGATTCAGTATCGAAGAACGTGTGAATATACTGGACAGTGCAAATGGCTAGGAAATATTTCAATCAAACGGAGTACTTACTTTAATGACATTTACAAATAAAAAAAACATACCCAATATTAAAACTTTAACTTTAGCATAAACAATACTTCCTAGAAATGTTAACGAACTACATATTTCCGTTTACCAATAACAGAAAAAGCTTAGAAAATTTTAATCGTTAGATATCAAATCATTTGATAAGATATTATTATAATCTTCAATTAACGATTTTTGTGTTTAATTATTATGATTTTTTGTTCCGTAAACAAAATAAATACTCGATTAAGATTTTAGTGTACCTATCTTTTAAAAAATTCGTAAAGAGAACCCCTTGACGCCTTTCGTTTTGCAATTACCGTCAATATTGCGTTAGTTTTTCTCTTCCTGATTTTCTTTCTTAATCTAATTTTATATTTTAATACTTCACAAGATTTAATTAATTACCTCTTCCTTATTAGTAAAATATAAAATTATTGAGAAATAAATATTACCTAACCTAGAAAGTGCTAGAAAGTAACCTGTGTGAGCTTAGAGAACAATGTATTTAATAATATTTATTTTACTGAATCAGCTGACTTTCTGTAACATTAAATAAAAATGCACTAATGATATTATGTCCATATCATTTGTAGAGTCGTCAACATACAATTATCTTAGACCAGGTACCTCACCAAGGTTCTCGCTTTCTTAAAACCCCGGTTACGCTGTAAAGGCCATCTGCGGTCAACAGCAACTTTAGTCCTTCAAAAAAAAACAAAAAAAAGACCAGGTACTACGTATATTGTTGGCGACACTTAAAAATTACATTAACTGAAAATAGAAAGAAAAACACGTAAAAACGCCGAAGTCATTAATTGCTTTTTTGTTTACACAAAATTACTTGGAAAATTTATGATAGTAGGTATAATAATTTTCTTGCAAAAAGATGTCACCGAATCAGTGTTAATAAATACGCCAGACAATGATAAAATCTAATAACCTTCAGAGACGTGACATTTTTGCAAATTTTCCTGGTTTTAAAGCTTTTAATTTTAAAGTTGCATTGTTCTCAGTTTAACATATGTCGGTGTAGAGAAGCGACATTAGCTATAAGCTGGTGCTAGTTCTATTAGATTACTTCTAACATAGATATAGATGAACTGATTTACTCCGCGTGGTGTATATTTACAACCGTATTTAGAAATCACTTCTAGACTCCCGGTGTGTCATATGTGTTTGCCAGTAGTAATAGTGCCTCGTAAGAGTTCAGAACTATTACTGATAACCCGAAGATAATAAGCTTTTTTAACGTTATCTCAGTGTTTGATGATTCAACAAACCAGACGAGAGTTACACTCAGAAAGTTACAGCTGAGGTTATGAGGAAATTAACACTTAATGGAAAGATCTTGTTTAAAACAAAGTTTAAAGTTAATACTGATAGAGTAGTGATAAGTAAGCAAGTGTTTAAACATAAGACAAAGAGGTGTAAGAAAAGACCCTAATAGTTATTATTGAATAAACAATTTAACTGTGAAGGAAAAGTGAAAATGATCGCTTTGGTGTTGTGTGTGCTAGTTAAAATTGTGGAAATGGCTAAAAATGTGTATTGGAATGATAACTATGAAGATTCAGATAACGATACTGTCGTCGATCGTAGAAGACGTAAAAATAAACGCATAAAGAGGAAACGAAAAGGTACAAACATTTTAGTTTGATAAAATACGTCATAGTATCAAGACGTAGCAGGTATCGAAGTATTAGTTTATTACAGTTGATCAGGAATATATATTTATCAGATAAATATCATTAGAAATCAATTTGTGGAAATAAATATTGAATGTAATGAATTCTGTAAGGTAGATAACGTAATTAGAGTATGCTATAGAGAAGAGCATTATATTATACTTATTTACTGTAGAGTGGTCTCTGTTTATATTTAATGTGTTTGTCTGAACTTACCAAGGTCACTGATGATGTAACTGGAATGTCAGATGACGGGTGGCAAGTTTCAACAAAACTGGTGACTAAAGCGACATCTATCCGACATATCAGTAACTACTAGTACTTAATCTGATATTGGTAACCGTGTTCTAGATCAAGCATACATAGAGACACATCAGAATGTTGCAATGAATCTACTAGATGGCGTCAGTGGGTTATAATGCTTATGAATGAATATACATATGCAAGCATTGTTGGTCATTATTATATTGGTATTCTTTTAGGAATTATGAAAAAAATGCCGTATAATGAAGGGCAGTGTTCAGTAAAACCAAAATTGGTTTGTAAGACACTGACTTTGTCTTGATTCTATTGTGTAATTTCTAAATTATAATAATTTAAATTAATGAAGTTTCCATAATTTTTAATGAAGCTGAAGTTGGTGCCCTCGTTGTCCTATCTATTAAAAAAAATGTTTATTCACAGCATAAATAGGTGATGTTTTAAATCATTCCTTTTTTAAGTACTACTTCTAACAATGACCTTTTATTATTATCATAAGAATATTTAGGCTGGCATTGTTTTTACAGAATTTGTTACAGCTCCAATAATTTGAAAACTTTAATTTTATTTTGATAAAATTACTACCTACTTTTCTTTATTTATGCTAAGGTTTTGAGCTTTTGTCGGTTGCAGTCAGACGGACGGGTACGCAGAATTTATAATGAAAGGTATTAAAAGCTCAAGTAAGGCAGGCCTCAATTTTGTTACGGATTGTGGGGTCATTCACTTAGCCCAAACATAATATGACTGATTTGGCAAACATATACCGTTACATTTTTAGCCGTTCGCACAGTGTTCTACTTGATGTTATAGAATTTAGGTCTGTCTCAAGTTGTGCAAACACATTTGACATGAAATAATTATCAACAAAACATTTGCAAAGTCCGTGCACAATTACCGTTTGTAGGTTGATACCATTTTAAACAATGAAATCTACATTACAAAATATTATTATACATTATTTAGTGTAGCCGATGCTCTCCCGGATGAAACTATATTAAAAATGATCGGAAAAAATATAGATATAATTGATTTAAATTATATCTGTATTTTTTTCGATAATTTTTATAATTTTCGGTTAAGAGGTTATTAAAAATACAGCACAATAAAATGCATTTTTACGACATCAATTAAATAAAGCTTTAGTCATGACATCATGATTGCAAGTAACAACAAATTGAGCTATCTATATTAATAGTTGATTGCACTTATCCAGAACCACACTTTATAAATATGTAATTCTTTTATTTGCTAAGCCGCTTTTGACTCCCGGGAGCATATGACAATTAAAAACCCATTGTCTGGAATGCGTAGCTTGACAGGATAAATAATGCACATACGTAAGAAGAATGAAAATAGCCTACGATTTATGTTTTTTCCTTAAAAATTAAAAAAAATAAAAAAATAAATAGATATTCTCTATACAAGGTTTACTCTAGGAATCGGCTATGACTGTCATTCAACCTAAAAATACTAGATTACAACCTAAAATTACTAGAGGCCGATTACTAGAGTAGTGACATTGAGTTTTCGATAAAGTTTTTTTTGGGTAGTTCTGATTTCTGATACACCTTGTATAGGGTCTTGGTTGTGATTAGGTACCTCAAATTACGGATAAAACAGCAGAGCAGCAGCGTTAGTATATTAAGTAATACCAAGTTAACTGACACTTAGTTATTTATTATTAATTCCCAAATTTTTGGTTAAGCCAATGATAGTTATCAATTAAAGAAATTTATTGATGTCAGTAATCAATGACGTAAACAATAAGTAAGTAAATAATTTAAATTTCATAAATGAGTATAGACGGAGTATAATTACTATAAAGTCGATTACAATATCTTAATACTACAATTTAATGGAATTATTTGTAGCTTGAAGTTTTTTTACAAATTATTTAAGCGGCAGAACAAACAATGGAAAATAAAGTGTTGTATTGTCTTGTGTGTGCAATACTTTATTTTTGTAGTGGAATGACGACTTTGCTTTACTGTCTTAGGAAATTTAGCGAAAATGTGATAAATAAAAATGGCGATTACGTTGTATAAGAGCAAGTGCGTGTAATCATACAATTTTGTACAGAGATTTTTGGGAAAGAAGGGGGGCATAGTCGACCAGTACTGTTGCGCGACGTCACACCGAGGTTACGAAACGCATTCGGATTGGGCATAGAGGACTTCTGATGTTCGTCGTCTTCACTAGATGGTATTAGTTGTCGCAATCGTATATAGTTCCGAACATGCCCCCGGCCTTGGAAGCAGAGAGCTTACAATGTGGTTTGCTCCTGCGTATCTTGAATAAGGGGACAAATCTTCGCATAGGCACGACGTACGACGCCAGATGTTGTTTGTATGTCTGCCACTCTTGATATGCCGTCCTTGCCAGGTATTGTCCTTATGACACGTCCCAGATGCCATTTAAGAGGTGGAAGGTTGGGGTCTTTAATCAAGACCATAGAATTCCTCTTCAGCTCGTCCTTGTTGTTGGTCCATTTACTCCGTACCTGCAACTCTGAGACATATTCTTTGGCCCATCTAGACCAAAAATGTTGGCGAATCTGTTCAACCCTTTGGTAACGCTGCAAACGGTGAGCCGGAACAGTTGTTAAGTCATCACATGCGGGCGCTGTTAGCGGTCGACCAACCAAGAAATGGCCAGGAGTTAAAGGTAACAGGTCAAGTGGATCTGTGGATAGTGGAGAAAGTGGACGGGAGTTGAGGACAGCCTCAATTTGCGAAAGAACTGTACTAAATTCTTCGAAGGTCAGGTGCGCGTTTCCTACCACTCTTCGAAGATGGTACTTACAAGATTTTACTCCTGCCTCCCATAGACCACCGAAATGCGGGGAATAAGGTGGAATAAAATGAAACCTAATCTGTTGATCAGCCGCATACACCAATATCTCAGGACTGCATTTCTTTAAGAACTCTGCGAATTCGTTCATGAGACCCACGAAATTTCGGCCGTTGTCAGAGTATATTTCTAACGGCTTACCACGGCGCGAAATAAATCTATTAAGCGCTAACAAATATGATTGAGTAGTGAGGTCACCTACTAATTCAAGATGAACTGCACGAGAAACAAAGCAAATAAATAAACATACGTATGCCTTGATAGTTCTAGCTCCTCTGCCTTTACGGTTAAGTATGAGAATTGGTCCACAGTAGTCCACACCACATCGTATAAAAGGAAAGCTGGGCGTGATGCGTTCCTTGGGTAAGTTACCCATCATAGGCGTCAGCGTCCTACCTGTAGTACGTGTACAAACCACACAAGAATGCACCACTCGCCGAACTAAGTTCCGACCACCTAAAGGCCACCATGATTCGCGAATATGAAATAATAAAGCTTGCGAAGCAGCATGAAGCAATTGTACATGCTCATGCCGAAATAATAAAAGGGTAAAATAATGTTTACTTGTTATTAAAAGGGGATATTTTTTATCAAAATTAAATTCCTCTGAGTTCCCCAAACGACCACCTACACGAATTAATTTATTAGAATCTAAAAATAAATTTAATTTTTTCAATCTGTTTTTTCCTGTGACACATTTATTTTCTTTTAGTAATTTGTATTCTACAGGAAACGACTCTAATTGTGACCACAATATTAAAATATTTAACGCTTCATTTAGTTCATCGATAGAAAGAGGTCCTGTGCGCTTATTTGAACTGTTTATCGTACGTGTATTATAAATAAATCTTAATAAATATGCAACTGAATACCTCATTCGTCTGAATTGTGAGAATCGTTCAAATGGAAATAGCTTTGTGTCATTTGAATCACACGATATAAAAGAAACAAAAGGTGTCTTAACCTCGGGCAACTCTGAATTAACATCGAATGTCTCGACACTAACATTCTCTAGAGAAGTATTCAAATCCCTAAGGAACTGCGGGCCTTCCCACCATAATGTAGAAGTGGAAAGTTCATCGAGTCCTACACCGCGTGATAAGAGATCTGCGGGATTCTCTTTGCTAATAACATGTCGCCAAGGAAACCCCTGAGCTAAGTCGTGTATTTCTGCGGTTCTATTTTGGACAAACGTTTTTAATTTATTAGGTGCCATGCGGAGCCACCCCAACACAATAGTCGAATCCGTCCAAAATACAACATTTCTTAACTGCAAATTTAAAGAGCTATTAACTTTATTAAATAATTTAGCTCCTACTAAAGCGCCACATAACTCAAGTCGCGGTATACTTAGTGGCTTTAATGGCGCGACCTTTGATTTAGAAATTAACAAGCGCACTATACAAGTGTTATTATAAGTAATAGTTCGAATATAAACGCACGCGCCGTAGGCCGTTTGAGACGCATCAGAAAAAACATGTAGCTCAACATAACTAGGCTGTGTACCTATAGCGTGTCGCGGTATACGTATCGATTCGAGCGCCCCGAGAGAAACAACAAACCGGTTCCATGCGCGCGCGACGCTCGGTGGGACTGTGTCATCCCAAGTGATTTTTAATAGCCATAGTTGTTGTAATAAAACCTTTATTACAATAATGCAAGGGCTAAGCAAGCCTAGCGGGTCAAAAACTTGCGAAATACAGGATAAAATGCTTCGTTTAGTAATAATATCATTTTGAATTTTAAATTGTGTTTGAAAATAAAAAATATCTTTAAAATTATTCCAACCTAAACCTAATGTTTTTGTATTATTATTTTCACTTAGCGACAAAGGCTTACATTGCTCAAAAAAATCAAAATCATTACAATCGGTTTGAAAATTGAATATCCACTTACGGAGGGGGAAACAGCCTGATTGTAGTGCCTTTTGAGCCTTAGCGCACAGTTCTAATAACTTAGATTTATCGTCTAAACCCATAAGTAGGTCATCAACGTAGAAATTATCCCTAATTACGCGTTGTACATCAGTGTCTGATGATTCGTAACCTATCTGTTTTAAACACCTAACACTAAGAAATGGCGCGGACGCGGTGCCGTACGTTACGGTGTTTAATTTATAGATGCCTATGGGTTGTATCGGATCTTCACGCCATAAAATCATTTGAAGGTCTCGCTGATCCTCATCAACTAGGCAATTTCTAAACATCTTCTGGATGTCTGCACATACTACATATTTATGTTGCCTAAACCTTAATAGGATGGAAATAAGATCACCTTGCAATGCGGGTCCAACTAATTGTAGGTCGTTAAGTGACTTGCCCGAGCTAGATACGGCACTAGCATCGAACACCACGCGCAGTTTGGTTGTGGTGCTGTGCTCTCGAAACACACCGTGATGCGGCATAAAATAGAAAGGTCGTTTGAATACATCTACCTTAGTCATATGTCCAAGTTGTTCATACTCACGCATGAAATTAACGTATAAACTTTTATATTCAGGAGAGCGCTGAAGGCGTTTTTCTAATGTAATTAAACGACGCTCTGCTTGTGTATAAGAATCTCCTAGAACTTCAGGCGACTCCTTAAATGGAATACGCACACAGAACTGTCCATTATCCATGCGCTTGGTGGTGCGCATGAAGTGTGCCTCACACTCATGTTCCTCCTTACTCCATTTATTGTGTACATTAGGAATATCTTCGATTTCCCAAAACATGCGTAATTGAGAGTCGAGCGAATTCTCAGTAGAAAAATTACATGTAACAGACATTTTATTTAATTTTTTACAGTTATATAAAGGTCCAGATATAACCCACCCTAATTTGGTATCTAATAAGTACGGGCCGCATGATAATTTTATTTTTCCAATACCTAATAGGTCCCAAAACCTGTCTGCGCCTATCAAAATGTCTACGTTTTTTGTATTCAAAAACTGCGGGTCAACCAACTGTATGTTTTTTGGTATAGAGAACTGCGCGCTTAAGGGACACACAGCTGGCATCGTGGAAGTTATTTGCGGTAATACAAAACAACTTAGACGCGTTGTAAATGATTTGTCAACACAAGACTTTATAATAATATTACATGTGTGCGAACAATGTATCAACGAATCACCTACTCCTCGAATTTCGTTAGTGGACTGTATAAGTGGCGTATTAATTAATTGTGAGAAGGATTGTGTTATAAAGCACCGCTGGCTTCCACTATCTAGCAGCGCACGCGCCTTGTGAAAAATACCGTTAATATCAGCAACTTCTACTATAGCCGTCGACAAAAGAACTGCCTGCGTATGCGTATCAGCTGATTCTGAATGGCGCGTTTGTATGTGTGCCTTATTCACTTGAATCAGATGGTCATCACAGGTAGCGGGCGCGAGAGGGGTAGCGGAAGCGGGAGCGAGAGGAGTCGCGGCCGCGCGCTGGTCAGCCCGCTCAGTAGCAGTCGCGGAATGGAATGCCACTGAAGCCCTAGTGTCCTCATTATGGAGTAACGAATTATGTTTTTGGTTACATCTTTTACAAGGGCCAAACCTACAATTTTCTAAAGTGTGACCAGACCGTAAACAGTTCTCACAAAGTTTGTGTTCGCGGACTAATTGATATTTAGACCTCAAATCACTATCGATAAATTGTTTACACGAATAAAGTGGATGAGGTGCCTTACATTTAAAACAAGCCGTTTTATACCGAGACGCGCGGTCTTGTGACTTATGGCTGTTATTTGTGGAGACGTTGCAGTGTGATGCGTACTGAGACTTTAACGACGTGTTTTGTTTTTTGTTATCTATAGTTGTGTTATTATGCGTACTACGCGACAGCTGCAAAGCCTCCAACATGTCTGCCCGGCCTTTTAGGAAATTAATCAAATCGTCAAATTTGATAGACTGCTTGCTGCACTCACCACCCGTAAACAATGTACATTTATACGTTTCCCACTCGCGTTCAGTGCTCTTATCAAGCTTAGACACAATTATGTAATTAATCAAGGTGTCCCAGGAGTCTGTAGGCTCACCTAAAATTTTCAAAGCGCGTAGGTTTTTTAAAACAGTGTCCATTAAAGTTCTAATCGCAGATGGCGACTCTTTATATAATGGTGTGATGGTAAATAAGGCCTTTACGTGATTTTGAACTAAAAGTCGGCTATTATTATACCTATTAAGCAATAAGTCCCAGGCTACGTTGTAGTTGCCTGAGGAAAACTCAACAGAATCAATTACTAAAGCTGCGTGACCTGTAAGTGACGATTTCAAATAATGAAATTTTTGTATATTGCTAATTTCATTGGAATTGTGAACTAAAGACATGAACGTATCTCGAAACCGTAACCAGTGCTCATACGATCCATCAAAGGTAGGCATGACTATTGTCGGTAGCTTCACAGAATGAATTGCACTTGATGGCACGTTAGAACAGTTGGTGACCTCACTGCTATTTATCATGGCTTCAGCAAGGGCCAACGTAGAATAATAGGAATCTTCGAACGTTTCTCTTTGATTCAATTGATCAGTTAATTCAAAATCAGCTACACTTTCTTCAATTTTAGTTTGAATTGCATTGAACTCACTAAATAAATTACTAGCGCCTTTAATGCGTAATTTCAAATCTATGCGAGTTTGCGACGTGAACTCGTCTTTTATAGTTTTAAGTGATTGTAAATAGTTACTAAATTTAGTTAGTCTACTTTTAATTATGCCTCGCTTCTTAATAAGATCACGAACGAAAGGCTCGTCTGTATACAACACATTAGGTGACCTATCGCGAGATTTTGGCTTTTCAACAGACATTTCGGTGATCAGTGAGAAGAGGAGTACTTACTTGTGGTTTGACAATCGACACGTCCGCAGTGCTAGCAACGACACAAGCTTGTCGATTGACCTGGTACAGGTTTCACTATATACGCGAATATCACTGAAATCAATTTAAAATACGTATCACAAAAAGGGCTGATGGAGGTGATAGGAATTACAGGTTGGTTGGTCCCACCAGATAGCGTGTGATGTCCGACAGAATGACAATCCAACTTCGATTCCTGTGTGCGCTTAGCCTCCGTGTCACCCTGGTGTAGATTCCTTGGTAAAGAAGTCGCTTCCTCAAGGATATGGAATCTTCCGCGTCCACGTGGGGTGAGCGTTCAGATTCCAAAAGGCTGCTGAATTCTTGTTTAATTCGGCTACGAAGGTCCAAAATGTATTGTCTTGTGTGTGCAATACTTTATTTTTGTAGTGGAATGACGACTTTGCTTTACTGTCTTAGGAAATTTAGCGAAAATGTGATAAATAAAAATGGCGATTACGTTGTATAAGAGCAAGTGCGTGTAATCATACAATTTTGTACAGAGATTTTTGGGAAAGAAGGGGGGCATAGTCGACCAGTACTGTTGCGCGACGTCACACCGAGGTTACGAAACGCATTCGGATTGGGCATAGAGGACTTCTGATGTTCGTCGTCTTCACTAGATGGTATTAGTTGTCGCAATCGTATATAGTTCCGAACAAGTGTTTATTGAATATTGGAGATATTTTTGTACAGAAAACTGATGGATATGGCTAACTTCGGGATAACGTTATATAATCTTAAGCGGTACCATAAATGATAATTTTAAATATGTTTTTAGATTGACAGATAGAAATTCTTTAGTAAATTGAATAGGTATTTTATCTTAATACTATGAGAAAGTTAGAGTTTACGTTTCGGAATTAATAAGAAGATGTCAGAGTTAAAATTTCACAGTTATTTTAATTTTAAATCTATAGGTATGTAAGAAATAATTATATAAAATACTTATTTAATAATAATTGTCTGTCTCAATACTCAAATACCCTTTGAAAACAGTATAATAGTATTTAATGCAAAATTGTAAAGTATCTACCTAAAAAGACATTGAGGGCTTGAGAATTTGTAATGTCCACAAATAGATTTACATATTTAAAGCTAAAAATTAAACTGAATAATCTTGAGCTAATTAATCTTGGGTTGGCTTTGTTCATACACTTTTCAAAATCGGGTTTTTTATACGACATAAATGGCAAAGAATCTTACGACCCACCTGATGGTAAGCGGTTACCTTAGCCTGTAGACGCTCATAGTACCTTGGACACACTCAAGCTTTACCCACCCTGTAAAAAGAGAGGGTGTTACGTTGAGAGCATAGGTATGATACGATTTCCCCTGCTCCACACTTTTTCTCAGTGAGTTCTGGTGACCTTACTCGGCGCAATAACACAAAATGCAAAGTGGTGTTGTTTAGTTGTAATCTTCTCTACAGTGTGTAATCTTCTTCTTAGTGTGGCGATCAAAATTAAAAAACGCCAATATACGGAAAAAGTTTTCAAAGAAAATTCAAAAGCTTTTTGTGATAAAAAGCGAATTAGTTATTTTGGACGCTTATTATTGTTTTAAAGATTGTAAACATGTTAGCCTATGATAAGATTTGTAATCAGTTTTAAGTTATTTTAAAACCTAATAGCATTATGAGTATTTATGAGTTATACTCCTTACTGAGAAATTGTATTGTTTTGTTAGGTACCTATATTATTTGAAACAGGAAAATTCAATTGATGCAGGTTGGTGGACAAACAACGTATTCTACTACATGTATACAACACAGGGGGCAAATGCCCAATTTCCAGCAAAACGCTTTTTTCTAGACTATAGGCGACCTTACTAATCACAAAAACATCTTTAACATTACAAAAGCAGTTTTATTTAGCTAAATTGGGGAAAAGGTGGCCATATTTTTCCAATAAATTAAAATTCTATTAATTATACATCCTAAGTATTTGTATTTTTTTTCAGTGTTTTAATCACATTATTAAGTATTATTTCCACAATAATCCGATGTTAAGTTTCATTTCTCGTATAACATAAGTTATATGAACTTGCATTCACTATCCCGCCTTTTACCAAGACAGTACGATGACGTCCCAACTGATCTGAAGTTGGCGCGCATGCGTATGCCAGTTACGCGCGCTGCGCCTGCGCGTTTGACGGTTTATACGGCGGTGCTGTGGTCGTGATCCGATTAACAACGTCAGTATAATTATTTTTGATTTTCCCAGAAAAATGCATAGAAATTGCATCTACTCAAATAGTGTAGCGTATTGCTTGATTTGACAGGATAACTTCCCCTATGCCAGAAGGACAACATAATATTAAATTAGAAATAAATTAAGGAACATTCTTCATAGTATCCAGTCTAGCATTAAATAATTACGAATGCGGAAAAAGTATGGTTGCGATACAGAGTAGTGTAACATAAAATACTAAAGTATCAAAATCAAATATGTTTCGGTCACCGTGTACTCCAATTAATCCCGTTCTATTTACGTCCCGTCTCGTTCCCGACTGGTTCCCCTCCACGTACAGCTGTGTTCTGACTTCAGAGCTCTGGGCGTCCCTTTCGCACGCGACTATTCATTCACGCGGGGCGCTTGATATTTGTATCGGGAATTCGGGATAGCGATAGCGCGCTAGCAGCTGTCAAATCAAGCGATACGCTACCCTCACGGTAATCCTATAAAACAAATTTAATAAAATCATCGTTTTCACTTTGCAGTGTCTTTACTTGTGTTTTGTCATGCAAAAACAATGTGAAAAGTGGTTGTTAAAATAGCTTTCTGAGTAACTTGTATCCTTTCTGACTATAAAAATCGATTGAAGACGCAAAATGTAAGGTGTTTACCCTCGATGTGTCGTAGTGTAAAGTGATGAAGGTGCATAAGTTGGTGATAGTGGACCTTTAAAATCGAACACTCAAAAAGGATACATTGAGAAATGAAAATGCGGATCAAGACCTTCAACGATTATCGCCCGAATGGTAAATATTTTTTTCTATTGCGCGTCACGCAACCAAACTATTGATAACATTACTGACATACTGACACTATAAAATACCTATCTACAATATATTACATAAAATATACATGATTATAATTGTTTTGACAGTCCTATAGTTCTGTGTGAAAAAAATAACTAAAGGTGACGATTGCGATCTAGGTAACTATAAATCTAAACTAACTAACATCACTTAAAAAACTATTAACAATATTAGAGAAGAAAATTATCATTACATTCCACTATTGCATTATTATTAAGCTCTGTGCACGCTAGCATTGTTGTAACTCGTAACCGTAACAAACTGTTTTAGATGTATAATATTAGCATAGTAAAATCGTCTGTGATTTATCTAAATCAAATATTTTATTTTATTATAGATAGTTAAGTTATCTACAGTTAAAACGTTTGAAAGACAACAAAAACAGGTAACCGGGGCTTTACAAAGCAGGAAAATATTTCAGGTAATTCACGTGCTAAATGAATATTACAACAATTTTCCTCTGAATCAAATTGTGGATCAAAATTATACCAGCGTTATTTACTTTTGCTTTTGGTCCATTAGCAGTGCGGGGTGTCTGTGTGGAATACACTTTAGTACTCTAATGATTTAAATTGCGATGACTTGCCCAGGCGGCCTCTCATTGGTGGAATTGAGGCTCTCGAGGCCGGCCGGGCGCGGTTTCATCACTATTGTAAATACAAATGAAACTCAGTTCATCCTGTATATGGATGACCATATGACTGTTGTTTAATATTGGCGACAGCAGTTGTCCGATATCTGTAAATTGCATATTTTAGGTATCTTGGACATAAGACGAACCTATAATTTTAGTAGCAGTAGGTATATCTTAGTCCATACATGGTCTAAGCACTATCGGGCATGACCAAAATCGGGCAGACAAGTGACGCTTAATCTAAATTTTTGTACCTACGTACATCTCTTTTTCTCAATATAGATGGAAAGATGACATCTGACAAAAACTTGGCATATAGAAAGTTGATTTCAATATTCATCCGTAATCTGCGTAGTCCCCTTCATATCAGACACAATATACTTTTTAACCGACTTCAAAAACGAGGAGGTTCTCAATTCGGCCGGTATGTTTTTTTTTCTATGTATGTACACCGATTACGCCGAGATTACTGATCCGATTTACGTGATTCTTTTTTTGTTCGATGCGAAATAGCTGCCATTTGGTCCCATAAAAATTTTTTCAAAAACAGTTGGGTACTTTGGTTTTAAATTTAAAAAAACTTCAATTATGAAGTCGTCTACATATGCGAAATTGCGAAGTTTTGCTTTTCAAATGACTTTTTAGTGAAACGATACGATAGTAGGAAACAATATAAGTTTACGATCACCCATCTAGCTTCGACCGTAGAAAGTTACCACTAAAAATTGTGAAAAAAAAATTTTAAACAAAAATTACTTCAACTTCAACAACATGACTTCAAAAAACTGAAAAGGATAAAATAATTAAATTTAAGTAGGTATTCATCCCCTAGAAACATATTTTTGGAGTTGGTGCTAAGTGGTTTCCAAAAACAATAGAAAGTGAAGCACCGACTCCAAAAATATGTTTCTAGGGGATGAATACCTACTTAAATTTAATTATTTTATCCTTTTTAGTTTTTTGAAGTCGGTTTTAATTTTTTCAATTGCATGTGACGCCGGCGGACTGCTTCGGGACGATTTATAAAACTTTATATTATGAATTTATTATCCTGATATTTGATAACTTTTCCTTTTGATATTCAAAGAAAGAAAACTGTTCCTGAAATTTAGAATTTCAATGACCAAAATAGACCTTCACTGAAAATGAAAACCACGTAGCTGCGACATTTAGATAACATACAAACAGTTATCCTTAAGAAGTATTATTACGATCAAATACGGTCTAGATCTATGCAGTCGGTCTGCGTTAGGAATCTAGCAGTATAGATGCGGTTTCGCAGTAAATTAAAGTAGTCGATAGACTGCGCCGTCAGTTTAGAGTCTGTGGGCAGTTCTAACGATAAAGCTTAGTAGAGGTCTAAGATCAGAGTCATATTTTACGACCAAATTGGAATCCCTTCTCTCTGATAACTATTATACTTACTACTTATAGGTTATGTTCTATTTCTGCTATAAACAAGGCAAAGGAGTCACGGGAACTTCATAAGGATCGCTGTCTCTGATTGATAATGCTGTATTAGCATGTTCTCCTAATTTTTACATGGTAGTCAACACGTGTTATACCTACTCTAGTATCTCCCTAAAATAATTTTCTATGATAATATATAATCTGTTTTACCATAATATACAAAACATTAGTTACGAAGTTACGACAGTTAGGTACCACATGTTACAAATATGGGTTCCGTTCCGGTGGCCGCTTACCATTAAACGAGCTATACAATGGTCAGTCATCCCTATTACTTTAAGAATACATAAATAATTGAAAATCTATGAATAATGATTAGAAATCTTCGTGTATTTTAAGAACAGGAAACCGGTTTCATAAAATACTCAATCTCTTTAAAAGTATTATTGTCCCTTTGATACTTTGTATGAAATCGACGCGAACGGTAGATATGTTTTAATTACCCACATCAATAGGTCAAAGAGCCTTAACTGCTACAATTTATTTTATAAGTATAGAATATTCGACGTCATTTATAACATTAATAAGTTTCAAATGTCATTACAAGAGAAAAAATATTACTTTTTTATTTTCTGCTTATTTATTTCTATTTTTATTATTTCTGTGCCCTTTTTTGCATTGAAGCTTGCAGCATGTAATATGGCATTATTGCTGGATTTTTTCCAAATGTTATTTGTTTCAGTTTACTTAAATTTGCGAATCAATATGCATGTAATTTTTATATTTAATGTAACGGACTTATGCAGCGAGGTCTCATCTAAAAATGAGATTTGAATTTGTTAACTGACAATAGATGCAGCGTCGGAAGTCATTTCAACCCATTGAAGCCGCGAAGGCTTCTATAGTTTATTCAACAGCCTCCATTGTTCTTGTAACAGTAATTCTGTTTTTAAACTCAATGGCGTATGTTAGTAGCGTGATTTTATAGTGGAATCTTACTAACTTCTCTTATAAATTGTTATATTATTATTATCCTATGATTTTATTTGTAGATAAAAAGTAACGCAACAAAGTTTTTTTAATTTTTTATATACAACTAGATGACAAACAAGCTGACGGCCCCCCTGGTGGTAAGCGGTTACCGCCGCTTATAGACACCTGCAATAACAAGGAAAAGCACTTGATATTGCAGGTGCTTGTCATCCTGAGGCCTAAGATGAAATGCCGTCCATGCCTAGTAATTACACTGGCTACCGTTCCCTTCAATCCGAAACACAGCGAACTGTTTCACGGCTGAAATAAGAAAGGCGGTGGTACCTATCCAGGCGACCCTACATATGGGTCTTCCACTTAGTACCCAGTAAACTCCTAAAATCCGCTGTGATTTCATATAATTTAATTTACATTTTAAATCAATGGCACTACTGATCCAGAATCGAATTATCTAATGAATTTTAACGTTCAAATATTACTTACCTACTTAATTTCCTAAATATTTGAAGAAATAAGTTGAATAAATAAGAGGCTCTGCAGCTGGTTCGGAAGACTTGAATTCAATTTGGGGTATTTAATGATGCAAACGATTTAATTTATGTTATTGTAACTCAATGTATTGTATTATATAGCATTAAATTACCAGGTATTTGAATTGTCTGCATCTTGCAGACAATTCATTAATTACCTAAGCCATATAACAACTAAGCCATAAATCCTTCGATTTAGATTTTTTGTAGCAAAAATATTTGTTTACTGGTAAATTACAATAGGTACTTTACTTTCCTACACTGTGATTGCTTACTAAATTATTTATTTATCAAGATAAGCCATATACAGTCGACCATCAAAAAGGAAACCATAAAGTTAAATCTTAGTCTAAGCCAGCATAACATTAAAACTAAAAGCGATCGTTTCGCTTTATACGACCGCAGACGCATTTAAATTAGTTGACAAAGTCCAGGCCAGCTGTAAGCATTTGTATGATTTCCGTAGACAATTTATTTGGTAACCAAAACGTTTGCAATATAATATGAGTCATAGCGAGCCTACTCCTCATGCTAAAGCGAAATAACCGTTCCTACTCAGAAGAAAACAAGTTCTATGCTTGCATTATTGATTTATTCTTATGCCGTGTTTTAAACACGGGTAGCCAAATTAGTGGCGTCTAATGTAAACTATAAATCAGTTATGTTTTATGGTGGATGTTCTGCAGTAGGTTCTTACTTAGTATTTTTTGACGCTGTACTTAGGGCTTAGGGGCTGTTTAACAAGCTATATTTTCACTCGTGGCCCATTGAGATAACCTTAACGAGTAATTTTGGAGTTCTGTGTTTTCTTTAGACGAATAAAATATTATTTAATTACGAAAATTAAGTACTTACTGTCTTATATTTTCGGGAGCACTACACGTTTGAAATAAAACGACTTTTGGATTTAACTCCCGTATAATTAGATGTTACATTTTATAGAATAATAGGTAGGTACGCGAGTTAAATCCGGTGAATTGGTTTTATTTCAATAAAAATGTAGTTTAGTTATGTCCATTCTTATAAATGCGAAAGTAACTATGTCTGTGTTCTACGTTTTTACTCCTAGACCATTGAACCGATATAGTGGTGAAATATACCACGTAGATAACTATGGTTTTCTTAAATAAACATACAATGACGTCAATTATAGAAGTCTGTGCCTACGTGTTTCTTGTTTGATATTAAATTTTCTATGCTTTTCCAAAAACTCGAGCGTATAATAAATTTAAATGTTCAAAGTCATTGAAATAGAGTGTAATGAAATGATTGCACTACCGTTCATTTTCTTCCGTAATGAGCTATATTCACAGATTGAATTGAGAGAGATTTCGAAGATAAGAAAGTAGCTAAAACCGTCACCCTTAAGTGTGCACCCTTCACCACCCCAAGTATGAACCTTCCTCAATCGATGCCACCCTCACATAGGGGCGTAAATAACTGTTGACTCAGGTGCCGTCTTAAAGAAAGAAACGCATTCATATATCAGAAGGAAGCACCGTAAATTCTTATAGATACACGCGATACTTTGTCGAAAAACAATGAATTCGTGAAACATTTAAATATTCATACGTATGTATTTGGGTAATTTTACTATTACTGTATTTGGCGTTGGGGTATGTACAATAATGTCCATATTACTTGCTGTACGTGAAGATAATGGGTTTTCAAATACATTATTTACCTCTATAGCTCTGTGAGGCGTTATACCTCTGGAGGTCTATGACAATAGAAAAATCAATTGTGACTGGAATCTGATATTTGACGGTAAAAATATTACGATTTTGCTCCTAGTGAAAGTATTTGCTTATTTTGCTATTAATTAGCATTTTACTGGACAAGTAAAACGTGCTCTTTAATAATGGAATCGAAATTAATGTTATGGTGCCTACAGCATTACCAAAAAAATTTATGCAAGGCAATTTAATAATTTATTTTTAAGTAATTAGTATCGCGGGAAGAATAATAATATGAATACAAGTTTTTTATTCATGGTATTAAAATCACGATTTTATAATAACTATCTTACCTATTTTTTTACTACTCCTATCATAACTATTTAGGTAAGTATGTCGTTATAGTTTTATGGTACACCCAAATTAACAATTGTTTCCATAAGTATAGTGATTCCAATTTAGTACAAAAGCGTTATAAAATTCATAACTTATTAGATATTTATTTCAAATAATAATTAAGTTCCTTATTTTGATGAATTATTGAAAATAAACATAATATTTTAGATTTAACTTAATCTGTATTCTGTGGGTTTTCTTTGGTTGCTGAATTACACAATAAACATGTATTACATCTTTCCTTCGTAATAACCTTCAACATATCACCAATTTATAAAAGAGATTGATGGATTTTCTTTTTAATTTATCTTACAATCATCATTTTACAAGTAAACGATTCGCTTATTAGTTTGCAAGTCACATTCTTGTAAAGATTCAGCGAAAGTGTTCACAATGCTTATGGTACGCTCGATCAACTATTAGGTAGTAAGCTAGCATGCACCTTATTTCAAAAGACATTGAAACCTTATTATGTTGGCAAGATTTTTTATGACACTTGTACCCAGTACGTGACTTACCTATTTTCCAACGGCTGACGCCAGTTTAGTCGTAGGAGATATTTATTAATGTGAATTTATATTTTGTTGGGAAGTTTATTTTAGATCATCAGATACTTAGAAAATAAAGATATTTTGATTAGTTGCGTAATTTGTAATTAAGAAGAGAATATTTTGTTTATTATTCATTTTCGTTTCTTAAACAGAATACCAAATAAATCCGATTCTTTGAGACGATTAAGAGTTTGGAAAGTCATTAGTACACTAAAGTAAATATGTACTAAGTGTGGAACGATTGCGGTTATTTACAGACTTAGAGCAGACATTGGCTAGACGCTCATTTAATTTTCCTTTTTGATTTGGCTATTAACCAATTCTTAATGTAAATTAACAACATCATTGGTAAAATAATGACTAAGTAACGCAATCAACAGCAAGTGCAGGCAGTCTCTTATCTATCCATCGGCGCCGGCGTCTCTACAACATAAGAAAACCTATTAGGTATGGTCTGTGAGTTACTGCTTCAAAAAATAACTTCAATAGAAAATTCAATTTCCGTGATTTTTGTAGTTCATATGTGGACAATATCAATCAGAGCAAACATTATTGTTTTTTCGGGATTACAGGTGTTTCTCTTAAATTAGTGTTCATTGGTAAGAAAGATCCAGTTATTAGTATGTTTACACAGCAATATTGAGGACTTAATCTAGATAATATGTGGGATACGGAAAAACTGCTAGTTATTTAGCTGCGATCTTCGTAGAGTGGGAGGAGGAGGTGCGAGGTTCAATCGGGCACTTAAAACTCAGTACAAACATGTCTACAGCCTGTGACGTGTTGTAAGCAAACTTCTTATGACTAAATTGGTTCACAGTAAATAAAGTAAGAATTAGATTATAATCATTACATCATTGTTTGACAAATCGTTCTAGTATGTTGAATCATATATATTGCAGGCAATTAGTATAAGATATTCTTGGCCTTCTTCCTGTCTGACGAACTTAATTCTAATTCGAAAAACGTATACGTCAATAAACAATCAAAGAATGATGTCACGAGGCCGAGATTGAGGACAGTTGGAACGAAATACTGTTAATTAGCATTCTCGAAAAGACCAATTGATAATTAAGAAGTTGCTTGGCTCAAATGTCATGGCTCAGATAAGGAGACCTGGAAAAGGACCGACACCTAAAATGGTTTCAACCACAAGGTGCTTTTAATCGCCAGATGACAAATAACTATGAAACACATCTGCCTCTCTGTTAAAATTCATATCGTTAAAGTTGACCTAAACAGAATTCAATTGCATAATCTTGATGCTGTTTAATGTTAATTTCTTGCTTACAAACTCATTAAACTATTTGAAAACATTATTAATTCATTGATATCGATGAGAAATAAATGAATAAAAACACGGAAAATGTATGTCATCATTATAGGTCTTGTTAGCCGCAATGCGCTATAAACAAAACACCGGTAATTGCAACATCGAAGTAAATAAGCACCTCTTTAACCGCGTTTTTAGTACTACTTACTTTAAGCTTGTTCCAACTCATACTTCAAACAAGTTAAGTAGCTACTCTAGACGGAAATCCTCGGAGTTAAAGTTAGCGAGTACGGCAAAAAGGTTGCTATTTAATGTCAGTTACAGATAACAGTTTTACATCCATACTTATATTTATATTATAAACGTGAAAGTAACTTTGTCTGTCTGTTTTGCTGTCTATTGAGTTTTCACTCCAAAGCCACTGAACCGATTAAGATGAAATTTGGAATGTAGATAGATTAGATCCTGAGAACGACATAGGTTGCATTTAGCACGATGACCGGCGCACCCACGCGGGTGGAGCTGCGAGCGGCCCCTTGTATTGTCATAAATTAACTCTGAAAAGTTTTTTATCGTGATAAAAACAGACTAAATACCTATATTTTATTTCTTACGATTTAAATAACTGAATAGTTATTGAACCCTAATCTTTAATGTAAGCCTAACAGCACTCTATACAAAATAGTAAATAAAAAGTATACGTTTTAGTAATGTAGATAAGACATAGGTAAATAGACACAATAACATTTTTTTTTTTTATACAACTGGATGACAAACAAGCTGACGGCCCACCTGGTGGTAAGCAGTTACCGCCGCCTATAGACACCTGCAATAACAAGGAAAAGTCACTTGATATTGCAGGTGCGTTGTTATCCTGGGGCCTAAGATGAAATGCCGTCCATGCCCAGTAATTGCACTGGCTACCTTTCCCTTCAATCCGAAACACAGCGAACTGTTTCACGGCTGAAATAAGAAAGGCGGTGGTACCTACCCAGACGACCCTACATACGGGTCTACCGCCTAGTAAATAATTTATGGCTGAGATAGTAAATTGTGCTACAGATTACTTAATAAAAAAATTAAATGAATTATAATTTCTACATCAAGTTAGTGGGTTGAAGTCTGCCAATAATTGTGTTTAGCAAAACTAGCAGTATTCTTATGAGTAGCGTAATTAATAATTGTTAACTTCTACAGCTGGTACGAAACTTAAAGTTATTTAAGGTACGTTATTCAAATACAGTTACAAAAAAGATTTACAACAGAAAGTATATTTAAGTAGAACTATACTACATACTTAAGTCTTTCTAAGCCCAACGGTACTAACTTATTGCAGAAAACGCTGGAAGACAGTTAAATAGAAAGCATAGACCAGCCGCATAGAAAAAATAATGTAGTAAAGTGTACTATCCGTATCTAGATTTGCGTAAATGATAGCTTAACCGTTAGATTACAGTTAAGAATTGGATCTTCAAGCAATATCTGTAGAGGAAGTGCCTCATTATATCTCTGCCTATAGCGCTTATTATTTGCAGCATTGATCGCGCACATAGGCAGAAAACAGGTCACCCTTTTCTGCCGGAAGAGTGAATGAATAAATAGCCATTCCGTTTTGCTTAAGAATTTTACGTCATAGTACGTTTTTTGCATATTCACGTAATTTTGAACAGTAGGATATATTTCTACAAAAGTATGAAAACAAAATTCTAAACACCTATTAAGTAAGTATTTCGGTTAATTTTGAAATTTTATGTACTCACCGACCTATCATTTCATACGTTGATATTGAAAGAGTATTCACACTTGAAATAATAAGTTAGTTGAAACTTTTTATTAAGCTAAAATAAATAACACGTTTTAGATATTTGAATTATCACGTTTAGTATTACACACCCTACGTATACTTTCATAACTAAAGATAAATTAAGTGGCTATAATTTATGTTCAAGGCTATGAAATTTCATGATTAATTTAATATAATAAATGTCATTATTAAGTAGGCATCTACACGTTCACACTTTTCAGTGCGTCTTCGTAACTTTACTGTAGCTATAACGATGAATCACCCTGTGCGTGTTTTCCCGGATGGCCAGAGGGAACCGAGCCCGAGATTAACGATTTAGGGGACTAACGCCCTACGGGTACGACCTGTATGTGATTAGATTTTAACGCCCGGATATAGTGAGAAAATGAATTTCTTTTTGACCAACTTCAAAAAGGTGCAGAATTATTAACGAGTTTTTTGCGACTTCAACCGAAATGAAAACTTTTTTATACAAGTAGATGACAAACAAGCTGACACACCACCAGGTGGTAAGCGGTTACCGCCGCCTATAGACACCAGCAATAATCATTCGATATTGCAGGTGCGTTGTCAATTGTCATCCTGAGACCTAAGATGAAATGCCTTCCATGCGAAGTAATTACGCTGGCTACCTTTCCCTACAATCCGAAACACAACGAACTGTTTCACGGATGAAATAAGAAAGGCGGTGGTACCTACCCAGACGACCCTACATACGGGCCTACCACCTAGTCTAACTTTTTTTTGCTCCCACGTTTGTAGGTAGGTACTGATCTCAGATCATAGAAAGAATGAATGAATCTTTCTATGATCTGAGGTACCTGATGTACCCTAACTTAACCAACCAAAGAAACTGATTGAGAACAAAAAATGTCCAACCTAATGCTAAATAATGCTCACCAATTTTAGGGTTTACAATTTTATACAATTTCATAGTGAGGCTTGAAATTATTACAGAATCAGAAAATATGCGGTTTGCTACGAATTTTTCTATTGCACTAATGTGAATGAGTTTATCTCAGGGTTCGGCAAGCCCTAATTAAGCCACAACACAATGTGCGAAGCAAGACAGGAGTGGGAGCGACTACAGCGCTATATTCATATCATATTAAATTCTTCGCTTTGTAGCCGGTACGGTCGCGTACGGTTGTGACTAAGCATAGCGTGTGCATTCTGAAGCAGGTACAGCACACAGGTGTAACCACTGCACTGCTTCATCATCATCGTTTCAGGCGAGAGACGTCCACTGCTGGGCACAAGCCTAGGAAAGCCTAGGTCTAGGAATCTCTAAACCGATCGGTCTTGCGCTGCCGGCATCCATCGGCTTCCCGCGATCCTACTGCAACTCTGCGAGTCCCGGTACTGCACTGCTTAAAACGTTATTATTGCGAGGGAATAAAGTGGATGAAACAAAAAACTTCACCGAATTCAACTAGCGAATCGTGTTTAACTAACCATTGTTCTAAGGCTTCTATATTCTGCAGCAGTTGCTGCACTGCTTAATATTTTTTTATTGCGACTGAATGAGGTCGACGAAATAGACCACTTTACCGGACTTAGCTCGCGCTTAATAGTCAAGATTTCAAAATACAGGCATATTCAAGTTAGATTGTGGCTGCACTTCTTATACAGGTGAAATAAAGAGTATGCTGCTTCCTTTTATATAAGCATTGTAATAAATGCTTGAAAAATATTTGGAATATATAAAAATACTAGAAAAATAATATAAGTCCGGAGGCGGGTGTGATTCCGCTGCCTTTCAGAATCCGGGTAACTACTCTTTATTTACATCAGATTCGTTCAGTTCCAAAAACCCCTAAAAACACGGATACATTACATTATATTAAGTAAGGTTATTGAAATCAAGAATTTTAATAGAAAAGGTTGGAGTGTGGAACACCCAGGATCAGACCCCTCTTTCCCACTGGGCACTTTGGGCAATTGCCTAGGGCCCCGCGATCAATAGGGGCCCCCCTCAGATCAAATACAAAGTCCCTAGTTCCTATCAGATCACCAAACGATAACCAATATTTATTACCAAAAAACTTATTATATAATAATAATTCGAAATCTGTAAATGCTAAAAGAGTTACTTTTGTGGACTATATTACATTTATAGGTATATTTGTTTCATGTGATTGTTAATAAAAATAAATATTTAACCTTGTTTATCTACTTTCTTTATCTATGCTAACAAAATAGTATTCTGTCACAGTCATAGGGGCCCCATTATCCTAATATGCCCAGGGCCTCCAATAGGTTAAAGACGGCCCTGCCCAGGATCCTATCATGCGAAAATAAATTTTCAGACCCGTCTAACTCGTGTAGAGTTCGAGAACTCGTGTACTGCCAGATGCAGAGTTAGACGCAGATGTTTTACGTAGTTTTATTTCAAATATGCGATATTCAAAATATGCAAAACCAAAAATAACGCAATAATTACATACACCGCAAAATATGTTAAAAGTCTGAAATATTTCCTTGCAGTTTTGCCATTTCATGACTTTTTTTATCTAATCAATGAGGGTTATGAGCCGCTAAGAGTGTATATATACTGTTTCTGTTGGCTGTACCTACTCCTAAGAAATAACTTTTCCATTTCTATGCCTTTCTTGACCTTTTCGTTGCTATTCCAGGCGGTTGAAGGCCGTATTAAACGCACTGCTAAATTTAGTGGTCTAAATACTATCAATCTATTTCTTATAATCTACAGTTCGGTTTCGTTAAGGCAAACTCTATTTATATTTCGGTTATAGCTCATATCGCTTAAGGCGTAAGCTTTTGTTTTGAACGAAACCGATTTCCTGGAACCCCTCAAGGTTATGGCTAGGGGAGGGTCAGACGGCTCTTACCCTCAGTCGTCTGCATCGATTCTTTATCTATACCAATCCGTACACAACGTAACTCGAACACAATATGACTCTTAAAACTACAATATTAAAGTCCCATTCCGGAAAACACACGTATATTTGTTTCCGTACCTTTATTGGAGATGTTACAAAGAGCTACTATGAAAACACCGGAATTCATAATATATGAGGTACGGAAAATAATATAAAGGAAACTTTATCTCGTATCGTTTTTGGTACAGCACTATTATCGTTAACGAACTAAGTTAACATAACCCTATAAGCAATCTTTTTAATTATAAAATAGCGATTCAAATGTTTATTTTTAGAATGATATTTTAATACGACAAGAGCTTTATTGAATATTAAATTTCAAGCACGCTCGCCTCATAAACCGATTATGATTCAGAGCCTGTAATTAAGCCGGCGAAAGCTCATTTCAATACTGACGAGACATCACACGTCGCTCGACGTGTTTATGAGTTGCATCCCTCTTTTCATTTGCATAACACGAGACATATTAGCATTACCACCCCTAGCTTTTAAAAGTTCTAAGTAATGGTACTTGACAATAGTGGTACGTAGGATTTTTTTATACAACTAGAGGACAAGTTAGCTGACGGCCCATCTAAACACAAAAAAATTAGACGTCAATGAAATATGGAAAATGTTTTAATTTCAATCAGGATGATACTTTTAAACATAATTTTATAACATCAATTATTGTAAGATATCAAAAGTAATTTCAAACTATTCCGCATCAAATAACACACTGAAAGTCTGGAAGCTTGATCACGAATCACACATTTAAAATGGTCAAAAATCATAATAAGTATCTAAATACATCATTCATTTGAAATGCCTAGTCCAATTAAGCTATTATACACTGCTAAAAATATAAGTACTCAGTAAATACATTCGAATTCAATTCAAATCTATGTGTGACACAACAAACCCCACATTGCGAATATGTATCGCATTCGAACGTAAGAGCAGTCTCACTTTCAATGCCCGAGTGTAGTCTACATGAATAAGGAATAAGAGTTTCCTCTGGCAAACAATAAATCGCGCCATTCGCTGCCAGTACGCAGCGCTCTGGCATCTCGCCAAGTTTTCCTTCGCCGACGTTTTGCAGTCCTCCTCCTAGACGAGGATGGCAATAACCTATCAGTTTTATTACTTCGAGCCGTTGTCTTGATTTACATGACTCTTATGGGAATTTCAAAGCATAATTTTTAGAGCAGCTTGAAATTTTATAGCTTCACTTATATTTATTTCCAATTATGTAGTAATCGCATATGAGTTTCAAACAATTTTATAGCATATAGGCAGTAAATACCCATCGTTTTTTTACTAAAGTATTAATAATTCTTCACACTACTTTAAATTAGAGAAGTAAAAATTTAAATATAAAATACAATAATGTTAATGAACAAATTTTACAAGTTGGGCACCTCTAAAAATACAGTCAAATGTCAAACAAACGACATGTTTTATTACCATGAAAACGGTAAAATATAGTGCAATTTGGAGCAAGGTAATTTAACCACGCCTATTGTCAGGGGACAAGATCGCTGGTCGGTCATTAAAGAGTTTTAAGAGTCATAAATCTAATTAAGAAAGTGGAGTTCACCTTGGCATCTACAGATGACTGATAAAAGGTTCATGAACAAATGTATTGTAAGTGGACTTGCAGCGAATTAAAACAATATCGCGCCAGCAACTTCGTTTTTAGCTCGGATCATAATTATTATAATCGTAAATGGTGCAAATAATGAGTTACGTTCTCGAGAAAGCCTCCAAAGTGATTTTCTGTTATCTAAATAGGTGTTCACGACATAAAAATGATTTATTAAAACGATTCGGTAATGTGCCTCTCTGTCGCCAAGTCGACCAAAACAAAGATCACTTACAAAATCATTTAAATATGTATTTCGAAAGAATTCGCCGCGAGTGCCCAGACTTGATATAAAACAGATGTGGAGTTATGTATGTATCTGACAGCTGTTATTAGGGTGTTAATTTCTGATACAACTTTGATATATTATATGGAACATCATAAGAGATAGGCGATCGCTGTTCAAATCCCATCAACACCACCAGTTTAGAGTAATCATCAAGACAGACAATTTCCTTTTCATAAAATTAGAAAATACAAATAAGTTTTTTTTTATTTCATAGGATCAAATGCTGAAAAGATATTTGTAAAAATACTAGTGGCCGCCCGCGGCTCCGCCCGCACTGATGTCGGTTATCGCTCCAAAAAGTCTTCTCTGTCCTTCGCAAGGTCTTAAACTATCTCCATACCATATTTCATCTGAATCGGTTCAGCAGTTTAAGCGTGAAGAGGTAACAGACAGACAGACACACTTTCGCATTTATGCGGTTTCTTAAACAGGGTATCTACCCTGTAACCACTCCACTTACCAGTTATCGAATTAAATGATCTAGGTAAAAGGTTCTTAATTTTTTAGAACACTAATCGGTCAAAAGTTATGATTTGCGCTTAATTCTCACAGAAAAGATAGAGGGTGTTAGCAAACTTTGCAATAGTTGTAAACTATCAAACGTATAATCAATCTGTCAAGCCACGTTATACCTCTGGAAGGCAATGACAGTTGAAAAATAAATTGTGTCTAGAATCTGACGTTTGATGGGTTGCAAAAGAGTTTTGTATAACTGGCACTATCTTATGTTCAAACGGGGGTTGTCCAATGTGGTATTTTATTCTCATAACATGTTATGTTATAAAATTATTAAGCACATGTATGGATATTCATAAAGTCAGAATAATATTCATAATATACACATCATTAGTAAGAAAAATTACGATAAAATGTTGTGATAATACCATTGTGACTGTTAAGATAGAACTATTGTGTGCCTGGATGTGAATATTCCCACGAATCTGATGTTCTAAGTTTTTACAGCTATTGGTGTGATATTTTGATACCAAGTGATATGTGGTAAAATATATCTATATGTGCTATACACAGTCATTTTAAAGATATAATGATTATATTAATTGGCCTCAATTCTATCTACTTCTACATTTAGTAGATAATATTTAGAAAAAACAAATGTTTTTTTTTTAATAAACCGAAAGATTTTCCCGGGAGTGTAATTAATTGTCTAGGTAAGAAAGAGTAAACTCTTTCTTGTTGTTGTTGTTAGTTGGCAGTATTTGCTTAATTCACAACGAAACCCTTAAAAACACGTAAAATTAATATTCAATACATGCACATTAAGTACCTTTTACTTATGGTAGTTATTCAAAAATAAACTAGTGTCATCCATACTGCCGGCGTTACACATACTATTGGCACTTATAGTATTTGGCACCTGTCATAGCCACATTGGCCAGGTGTAACCGTTAGTACGACCTATATACAAGTCTTGTGTAAAGTATAATAATTATTTATATTATTTAGTCGGAATGTGTACAAAAAGTTTAGAGTTAAGAAAAATAAGGTTAATTGACGACACATCCTCCACTATATTGTAAACAGTCTACTTTGTCCATAGAACTGGTCTGAGTAATATAATTATGTTCTTAAATTTTATTTGGCATTATTGAAACAAATGTTTGAAATATAATTAGATTAGAAAAAATGCTTATTATTATCCTGATACAATTCAGGTGGCGAGAACTTGGGAGAACTGTGGAGTGTTTTAAGGGAGAACCGTATTATTTGTGGTCTTTCTGATTTTAACCCCCGTCCTCCATCTCCTACATTTTTCTAAGTATTTTGAATCTATTTAAAATTGAAATCGATATGAAAACGAAGAAAATTTTAGATTTGACTTCCATTGGGCCAGCAGCAGTGTATTTCACTAACATAAATAGACGACATCGAGCTAGACGTCGACCATTGATTTTGACGTTTCAGCACAGCGCTGCGCATACGCGTATACACTATAACTCTACGTAGATCTCTTGGCTGTGTATGTTTGTCGCTGTTTTAGAGATACGACATGAAGTATAATCGATATTTAATGAGTTAGTTTTTCTTGTATTTCAAATTCAAATGTATAATAATGACTTCATTCAATGATTGTCTTTAACATAGATATATTGTCGCCAACGGTTGTCAAATGGTTGTCAAACAAAAGCCAAAAGGTATGACAGCGCTTCCACAACCACGAAGTCAAGGCTCCTGACTTTAGAGAATCGCATAGCAGGTGACGTTATGACGCAAATATGTATGAAAGCCCTACTGTCGACGCATAAATATGCTGTTGAGGTGATTTTTTTAAATAGTAGGTACAACCTCAACGTAAATTAAGCGAAATTATTTATAATGCAACAAGTGCCTAAGTATATTAAAAAAGATGTTGATGACTTGTCCCTGCCTCTTTAATAAACTTATCTTAATTTCAGTAATGTTTGAGAGAAGTTGCATATTAATATGACCACTGCGTATTAGAGAATTCCATAAAAGAACGCTAAGCCTTGACACGACTAATTAACTCGGTCAAGTACTTTTGAATAGACCTATACAAATTATTACATAAACATATTTTCACTTGCATTGCGGTGCTGTGCGTCGTCGACAATAATATGATATCTATGGTTTCTGGTTTGTGGGCACTTCACAAATTAACCTGTCATGCCACATATTTCACACACAATCCCTCATTAGTATAAAACGCACACGAAAGTTAGACCTGGTTTAAAACTAATGTTGTCACTTTTATTTGTTAAAAAAAGATAGCGGCAGCATCAGCTTTAAACTAGGCCTAACTTTAATTTGCGTTTTATAATAATGGGAATGAGTTTAATTGTCATAAGTAAAAAAATTAAGAACCTTTTACCTAGACTGGTAAATGAAGTGGTTAGAGACGCTGTTTAAGAAACCGAATGTCCAGGGTTTTCATCCCGATAGGGAGAGATGTTTGTGAGACAAACAAGAACATTTTTGTAAGTCAAAACTGTTCATGATGTAGGTTTGTTTGTAAAATACACATATAAACATACATATTAATATATTAAATAAATACATGTTTACATACATACATTTATAAATAAATATAAATGTATGTATACTTAGTTATGTAAAAGCGTTTCAATAAAACAGAAAGCTTTCAATCTTCACGACACGCCAGCTGTGGGTTGTAATTGTAAGGTACTTTGTGATGTGAAATACACTCCCAATTGAACAATAGTGGAAATATGGACATGTATCTAATGAAAAATCAAAATGAATAAGTACTTAAAGGTAGTAAATTTCAAGGCAGAACAATACGAACCTACCTACAAAAATGACATTGGTGTTTTTCTCTTTAATAAATGTAACAAAACATAATTTTTAAAATTGTGATGCACCGACTTTGTATTTATGTTCAAAATTGAAATTCCAAAATATTTATTTGCCAGAAAACAGTTTTTGAATGTCAGCCCCTTCATATGGAATCAGTATCAGTCGTAAATAGTTCGAACCATTTACGACGGCGCATCACAAAATACATTCTTGACGCAACTTCCATAAAAGGTTGATTGAATCATCCCAAATGAGATCAGGCTGTTCGGAATAGATACATTGAAGCTTTATTAGGTCTTCCAAATGTTATGTCCATGCTTTTAATTATGATTATTTATGATTTATATTAGTGGCCTGGAAAAAATATTATTCAAATCTAGTTGAACTATTTATTTATATTTGCTAATATTTACAGCTTTATAACAACTTATATTCATAACTTACTTAACTACTTCCGGCACTAAATTTTGATATTTGAAACAAAATTTTCTAATGAAGAACCAAAACGCAGAGTCAGAAATAGTTTTTACTATTTAGACACTAATAGTTTTTTACTATGTATACCTAGTCAAAGTCAGCCCATGAATTTAAGGTGTATTTTTTGACTAAGATTTGAGGTTTAATAATATTTTACAATGTTCTGCTTTAAGTCTATCGAGTCAAACGATATGCCTTTGGAAGGTGACTCAGGCAATTTGAAAATTAAATTCTATTACCAAGCCTTTGAGCTTGTTTTTATTTTTTAGCGACGCACCATACCTTTTCGGTACCTTCCCCTTTTCATAATATCGTTTAACCGTATTGTGTTTCGGTCATTGTGTTTTTCATTCGTAACACGTCTACCCGCATACCTAACTTATAATACGCACCCTCTAACAGCTGTATTATGGGGTTGGTGATTTTGAATTCAACCTAATATTGTTAAATTTCATTAATATGAAGTTATAAAAAAATTATGCCAATATTTTGTTTACTCTGGGGAATGCAATATATTATGTTATTGAATTTTAGCTAAAATTTTGGGTAGGTTATTGTTAAAATATATTACAATATTAAATATATTATTAAAGACACATTTACAGTTGTGTACATTTTTATAATTATAACAGTTTTAAGATTTTTTTGTTTACTCAGTCAACTGATCAAAGTGAATTAAGGAAAAAACTATCATAATTACCTACATTTAATTAAAATCAGCGGTAACTTAGCTTTTCACAATAGGTATGTGATCTGTAAAGTACCTAGTATATATATAATCATTCTACACATTAATATCATCTTGCGTTAGATCACGTTCACGATTTTCTGTTAATATATCTACAGGTAAAGAATATTGTTTTTATTACGTTTTTTTAAAGGTTTCTTCTTACAATGTAGCATTAAATATGTCATATAGTGTAGATTACAGCATTTTTATATTCAGAAGATCGATACTAGATCCTAACAAACTGACAATATTGTTTTAACGAAATTATTATGCATGTGAATTTCTTATTAAAGAGGTGAGTGAACTGTACAATCTTCCTTTAAATCAAATTTATGAATAAAAAGAGGGTGTCTAAAACATTTAATTAACAAAGCGAAGATAATTTTTTCGGGCCCAGTGTTTGTTTAACTGCACGCAGTCACAATGGGGTATTCAGTGGTAATGACATTGCGTGTATGGCAGTACCAGCTACATAAGCAGCCAGCAGCTGACTGTATCCTTATATCATTGATATGTGTAATATCTTTAGGTGTAATTTTTTTAAGTGTTATCAAAAAAGTTCAAAAACTTAAGTTCTGAATATTAGACACAAACAACAAATGTCAGTAGTTCAGTATCCAACTAATCTATCTATCGTTTTTTTGGTATTTTTATGAAATTTAGGTACACAATATTCTGAGCAATCTTCCCTTTGTTGCCCATGTACGCGCATTGTTGATATACCTACCACAACACACTGCTCGCAAATTAGTATCTATATTTGCGGAATTTGTAGAATCTCGAAAAACCGGGACAAATTTTCCGGTACTGGACTTGGAATCTTTAATGCCCAGACGTCTTTAATTGATGACATAACAATTAAAATTTAATTGTGTCTGGTTTTTCGGGTTTTGATGGGTTAAGCGCAAGATTAGATACCTTGGGCACGTGCTGAGACACGATAGATACATGTTGCTTCAGGGAAAAGTCGACGAATAGCATCGATGGGACGCAGGAAAAGTCCTGGCTGAGGAACATCCGAAAGTCGATAGAAAATATAGCTAACCGGACTTAAATATCTATTACATTGTGCCATGATCTGTATAAGGTAGACAAATATTACGGTTATGGTATGAGTATAACTGCCTATTCAGTGTCGAATATAATTTATAGTGTCTGACTGGAAAAAATGCGGTCATTACACAATTTAATTTAGTACATAAAATGCTAAAGCTAACGTAATTTTTAATTTAGAAACATCTTGTTTATTTGGTACTAGTTGGGTAATTAGATTACGTCATACTATAACCAGCACCTTGGTAAAATCATGATATTATGTATTTCTTTTTACCTATATTATCTATCAAATTAAGCGTTTCCTAAGTGAAAGTTTCATAAGTTACTTAATAACGGAAGTTTACCTTTCTTACTAGATAAAGTACTAAGTCATCCGCGCAGCAGTTTTATAGGCTGCCTAATGGTCCATCAACGATTTTATAAATTCAAAATTTATGACTTTATTTATGATGTCTGATTCAGAAGTTTTACCTGTCAATTACTACTGATAGTCCGGTTAATTATTATTATACTTATTTATGTAAGCATGACGAGTACCACTTCATTAAAATAACATTTGGCTTTATCCGCCGTGTTAGTCATATTACTTGCAGGCAATAGAATAAAATTTCTACTCATGGCGCTAGACTATTTTATGATTGTCATATTCTATTAAAATGTCAAATCAAATAATTATGTTGCTATTTTTATGTTTGAATACAAATTCGGACACTAACGTGGAGACGTGAACTTTTAGTGATATGACCGCCCATATTTACTTTGAAATATTTATTTTTTCAGTATTTTTCAATTGTCTTTAATGTGCCTATCTATCGGTGCATAATAACGAACTATTATTTTTAAATAAACTTAATCATTAAATTCATTGAGGAGTATTGCATCTAGAGATTATTTTTTTATTAAAGAGTTTGCCACCTTTAACATACACAAAGTATTGAACCACTAAACTATTATTTGCCAATCCAATATTTTACACAGCTGCGTTTTAGTAATTGGTGATGTTACTCGATAAAAAATTCTTGTGGCCCTGAGCGATGTACCGAACAATTTTATGCAAGCCAACGGACTACAGCGCGGCGCCAGCCAACCTAATCGATTTGGATATGCTTACCCACGTTAGCTAACATTCGCCTATCGTTTCATGTCTTACTACAATTAAGATTTCAATGACAGTTTGCTAGCCTTTTTATGAAATCTAATATTAACATTCATCATGACATTTGTAACAAGCAAGCATGCGTAAATTTTTTTCTCTAGTCGTACTATATTACATCTTACATAACGTTGACTTTCCTCGGAGGGGTATTAGTACAAGCTGTGTACTTTACTGTTTTTTAACGAAAGTGAAGAATAGGGACGCATTAAAACGCACTACTGCTGATACGATAGGTACTGATATTTTTAGAAAAATATCGGCGATACCGATACGGATATTATTTTTATTTGAAAGTTAGTGCAAAGCAAATTGCAGAAAGATCATGAACGAAGTTGCTTACATAAATTCAATTGACAAAAAAACCGGGACATGCAATTTTAAAACGTACGTAATAAATAATAATCACATGAGTTTTCTAAAGCGCAAAATTTAAAACATACCGGTATTCCAGAAAATGAATATTACCAAAATACATCGGTACCGAATGCATTCCAACTTGTGAGTCGAGAAATTTGAAAATGCTACCTTAGAAGTGCTGTTATTTTACTTTACAATCGAATCGAATAGGCGTTGTAACTGTTTATACGACCTCCGTTGCTATTTCAATATTGTTAATAATAAAAAGTGTAATGTTTTTATTGCGATTAATTCTGTTACCTGTTGTATGTTTTGCATTTTTTGTGTATCATTTTATATTTTCAATGTAAAATGATTCTTCAAACTACTGCTTGGCTTCGTGCCTCGTAGTATTATTAGAGCGTCAAGCAGTGCCAAGGTTGAGAGCTTTTGTATTAATAACCGTTAGACAACAAAGTATATCGTGTCAAGCAATCTCTTGAGGTCGATTTAGTGGCAATTGCAAATATTGATTGAAAGTCGATTGGTTATTAACTTATTAAGACCTAACTATTTCGAATTTGAAGGTCATTGCCTCGACACCGTCTTTAAAGGCTTCATTATAAATCATTGTCTTTTGTGCTTAAGATGAGATAATACCGCCTTAGTCATACTTTTACGGCTTGTGTGTAGGCTGTGTATTATTCGTCACCCCGTTTTTGTTGCATTCAAGACCACCGATTGGTAGTTTTTCTATCTATTAATCATTTATTTATCATTGATACCATTTAATATGCAAGGTGCTGATTTGCATTCATTAACTTCCTTAAAAACATTAAAGTTCCTGAATCTTATGGCATCAATTGGGTGAATAAAGCTTATTAAAGTTTCCCTTTTCAACGAAGAGATACATATCGATTAAACGAAGTGGCTCGCTTCTCGTTTTTTCTAACAAGAGTTAGTATTACTCGGTAACGATTACGCGGAGAGAGCTAGGCGACACACGTATCAATGTAATATAAGGGGAGACAGGTGTTAACTCACTAGTGCAACCTTCCACGACGAGCTATCGTCATTCTACTAACATAAAAAGCGCTAATACTACTTTCTAATTGCAGCAATGTCTGACTAATTATTAAGATATAATATACTCATGGTTAAGAGGTGGAAGACGATGGTTTTACATACCCGTTTCGGTGCTGATTAACATTTTAAACCCTACCAGTATAATCTTTTAAATGTATTTAAACTAGAATGAATATATTGTTTTTTCGGTTCTTGGTTACGATTTTAAATTAAACTTACAATTACATTTAAATTCTATATATGTATTTATTACACTTACAAAAAAGGACGCTTAATTGAAAGAAAGGCTTGAATCGTCTTAGAAAAATAATATCTAATCTATATTAGAACTCAAAACAATTCTTGTAAGCGAATTTAAACGTAAAGTTTAAAAATCGGCTGCTTAAAAATACTTTGATTTGACCTACTAGAAATGAGTCCATATTACTAGGAAATAAGAACAAATATAAAATCAGCATGATATTTGTCAATCTCGGAAATATTGGTGTTGCAAATACAAGACGAGTAGCTAATATTTGTAAAAACGATGCGAGGATTGTGGGTGACGTAAGCAATCGTAGCTTGAGCGATGTCCTCAATAACCTAGGGAAAGCTATTCTTACATTTTATTATTTATATATTTCCTTTGTTTCTTGAAAGCGTGAGCATAACAAATGGCGAAACTTTCCGTCTTGAATATTCAAATTAACTAATATATCCTTGTTTGACTGTATAATGAGAAAAAGGTTATGCAAAAAAATGACAAACATACTCAAGCATGAAAATACCTTTTGTGATTGAATATCTGAGAGATAAAATTATGAAAGCAATTTATGAAGATATCTACCCGATAAACTCGTAGAACGCGATTCCATGGCTCGATGCACAGACAGCCATTGATTGGTGAAAATTCTCGCAGACGAGAGTGCAAAAACGTTGGTTATGATCGGGTCGTCTGTTTGGGCTATAAATACAGAATAACGGTTTGTATGTCCAACTCATGTTTGTTGAGGCCATCAACGATACAATATGTAATCCCTTAGTGTAATGTATAAAATTATCTATATTTATATATCGAAAGTGTTATACTGATATTGATTGTTCAACGTAATAAATGATGAGGTCGACCAATTAGTATAAAATTTGATAAATAAATAAATATGAATTTAGTTTTTCGTAAATACAATTAAAAATATTATTATGTGATAATATAGTGACTTTTGTCTTTTGTTCTTATTCGGGTTTCACCAAACACAATGAATAGATGACACCCACAACCATCGTGGAAAGTTGTCGTTTGATCTCAAAAAAAGTTTCGACTCTAGCCATATCATTGAAGAAAGTAGGTATGTAGGTAATACTTTTATGTGTCTTAATTTCGCTTACACCTGTGTCAACATTCTAATAGCTAAGTATGAGCTCTGTTTGCCTATGTCTCTTCACGCCCTGTTTCTCTTGCTTTCCTATTTATGTTTACGATATGAAGAGATTATATTGCAACTAATCATAATGAGAAATTTATTAAAAAATTCGTTGAATGCTTACAATGAATATACCTTTTTATTTTACTTACTGAAACTTAATGTTTTAAATCTCATAAGAAAAGTACTATTGTTATCAACGGTGACTCCATTTTGGGAAGTTTCAATTTAAATAGGCTATTGTAAATTCTAAATTTCACCTAACGGAACGGAAATCGTACGATTGCCGTTACGAAATTCGGACAAACTTGTGTATGAAATATTTTATATGAAAATTATTGCTTAACAAACCTGAGCGTTCTATCCATTGTCAAAAACTTACGCGGTGTGGGTCGAACAATACACCGAACTGTCGATCACGTCGAATAACAGCATTGTGTGGGCTAAATTAGGTAACGATAGACCCCATCATCTCTTTTAGAAGCGCCAAACAACAGAAAGAGATCTTATTGTGATAAATCTAGAATTCAACATTAATTTGGCAAACGTAATCCTCGACTTTTCACTTGTAAAATATTACGAAAGAAAACGCTTTATCATCCGCTGTTTACGCAAGTTAGCGATAGTCATTTATTATGGTGTGTAATTAATGATAAGACTATTGCTGCGGCATCTTATAATTAGGTCGAAAACGTTGAAGTTATAAAGAACAATGTAGTCTTTTGTTTCACAAAATTTATTCATGTTTTGATAATACGCTTTGTAAAATTTAGATAAAAACATGAAAAAATAAACCGCGACTTATTCATGATATTTTGTAGGGGATAAAAATCGAAGAAAATAATTTGTATATCGATTCACACTGCGTACTTAACAATTTAATAAAACACATCATTGCTTAACAAACTTAAAAAGAACAAGAGATCATTGAAGCTCTGTTTAGTTTTCAACTAACATCTGCTTCTAATGTAAATATATCGATAAGGGGGATTTATAATGTTATGCGTGTTATATGACGCCTGTGCTTATTGAGCCCCATTCATTGTACCACCCGCATCAACACTAATTTTATTACTAAAGTAGTTAATAGCTACTTCAAAGTTGGCATTTACCAGTGAAAAAAACATTTTCATTTCGTTAATTTTTCACTGTCGTACGTTTATTTAAGAATAATAAAATTCTCATTCATATCTAATACAACTAGCAGGATACACAAATAGGTACTATTATACTACCTCACAATACTGCATACCTACATAAAATTAATGAAATTAATTGTTGACTTAAGTCAGCAACTAAGTATAATTAAGCGTGTTTTAGGTTATAGGTGAGATTCTCAAAAGTGGTTGGTTTATGGAAATAACTAGCGAAAAGCAATGACTTGAACATATATTATAGGCAAGGCTGATGACAAATATAATACAAAAACACAATTTAAAAGACTGACAAAGTCACTAGAATTAAAAAGTGAAAACCGAAAAAGAACCTAAATACTGGAACTGGAAGGAGGTTCGCGACGTTACTAGACATTGCAATGATGTGGTCGAGTTGTAATATCACCTGAAATCAAATTGTATAATCTTTCAATATTCTGCAACCACGTACATTTTATATCATAGGTAGATGCTCATCTGCAACACTTGCTATAGTACTTTTGGTAGGTACAGAGTCATCTCTTATACCATTTCATGGTTTATGCTTCGCTGCAACACATTCAGTGTTCCTCTTGCGTCGTAAATTTTTTGAAGGGATCTTGATCCTTATTGCATGATGATTTGCTGTCAGTATGCTGTGTGTCGGTTGTCTCGTTGTGCCGGCGAGGTGAGCAACTAGAACATAAAGGAGAGTGTCCTTCAGCAAGTACTTTTCTGGAAGGACATGCTTCGCAGTTTTCATTTCAGTCGTGTCTCTGACGTTGAGGTCGAGTGTTAATTTCAGACCTGAGTGCTATTACGTTAACTTTCGACATAAGAGGAACATTAACAAGGTTTCTTTGATACAATCTTTAGGTGAGTTCCTGTTGACTGAGGTCATTTCTTTCCGTTTTAAGTTTCGAATGATCTCAGATTATGTAAAATGTAAATTTAAATTGGCGAAGACAACATGTTTAACCAACTGGCTCTTAACATTTTGCATAATTAACAAAGAATGGCATGGCAATGGCACTACAATGATTTGAGAATATAGTGTCGCTCGTTCATTTTTCTCTGATGTTATCTAAGTTTACGGTTTTGGTATACAAAAAAATCTTCACAAATTTATTTTGAAGAATATTAATATACTGTCAATCTTTTTTTTATCAACTGAGATTATTTACTCGACTTCCACATCACTTAAAGACACGCCAACTTAAGATTAATTAGGGTCTAATAGTTAAGCTTTCATTAATGTGTCTACGAATGCAAATTTCACTTATGTAGTATGATTGTGCAACGGACATTATACTCTAATGTCTCTAATGAGTTATGTAACTGATCAGACCTACATCTTAATGAGGGAATAGGGTTGGCAATAAGCAGGATATTCAATTTCATAAAATATTGAACGTCTAGTAAAGGTACTTTCATTTAGATAAAAATTAAACATTTATTAGTTTTTATTATCATAAATTAAATTAGATTACCATAATATGTACTAAGTAGTATAAACTACACGTTTCATCGGTCCACCAAAAAGCAAAAATATCTATAAAATTTTGACAAAGAATAGTTACATCTTAAAAGAAACAAAAAATATTCATTAAAATGTGCAATATGTTTCGTGTCTTACAAGCCCACTGGTGTTCAAAATAATAATTATATATAATAAATTTATGCTATCCCATAATTTGAAAGGTGACCAAATATTACAATATTACAAATATTAGCGCAGTATATTACTAGACTACTTTTAAATCTATTTAAAAAGCGGATATCCGCTAACCCTAATTCAGATAATCTCGTACGCAGGCGAACATAAAATATCGATTTGACATTATCAATGACCAATACAGACGGATTAACGTTTTTGACATTACTTAGGCTTATATAATAAATGTACTTTCTATTCATTGAAGTTTCAGCACTATCATTATTAATAGATGTTGGTAGAATAGTAAGCATGTATTTGCATACCCAACCTTGTACCTAATTTATTAGGTAGTCTAATATAATTTAATTTTCATTAGATCATATGTACACCTATTTAAATATGCGACAGTTTTGTGTTTGATTAAATTATTTAATGTATGCTTCTTCATTTCAGGTAAGTTGCAGTTATCACTTCTACTTGTACGGGAGTATCTAATAAAAATATTCTAGATTAGTCAAAGGTTCTTTATGAAATTAGCCACAGATTTAGTAGTTAATTTTGTTGTTTTTTCTTCAACTCTCTGTTAAATTTGTTTAAATAATAATATTTATACTTATTGAATTCTGAAACTAAAAAAAACTTAGCAATAATGGCAAAATCTATTTTTTTAACTTTTTAGCGCTTTAAGCTCTCAAGAAGTTGGAGCTCCAAAACATTTTAAAGTTCTATAAGTTTACGTGTATATCTTCGTAGTAAATTACGGATCGTTTTATTTTTATTTCTTTAGTTATTTGATATTTGAACAACAAGATTACGAAATTTCATTTCGTAGTACAGTACGAGTGTGAATTTTATGTTAAAAGTAACTGTGGTGTAAATCTAGTGGTTTGTGGTACAATTTGTTTGACGTCACTAAGCAGACGCGATAGTAATGTTTTGGAAAGTGAAATCTTGCACTCGAAGCATGACCATGTTATCATATAATGTATAACCGATACCATTTCGGCCTACACATTACTTTTATTAGAGTATGAAACCAAACGTGGGTGTTGTATTGATACGTTGGCCTTTGCCTATTAATAATACATATTTGTAATAATGAAATACTTATACCAAGCACCATACATTTGGATAATTCTTAGGCAAATAAACATAAAAACAAATTATTTTAACAGCTGACTAAATATTCAATATTCATTCGTGAAAACACCAATGGAGTATTCTGTGTTAACTTCAATCTAATTTGAAATAGGTGGGCACTGAATATTTATCCCTCTCCGTATAAAGTAATAATATAAAAAATTCTTTTTAACATTATAATGAATGTTTAAAAAATATGTAAATAAATTATTTTGCTAGGAAAACAAAAATTTTGACAGTTCGAAAAGAAAATACAAAATTTTAGAAACTTGTAGAGGAGTTAATTTCTAAAACATACATGGATACCTGATATCTTGTTCTTTCCAGTCAAAATTTTACGTAACTACTGATTTTATAAATATTAAGTTATTTAACACCTGTCCATTCCTATCCAAATTGGGGTAAAGAAATGCATTTGCATGCGTTTAAATGACAATATTTCACTATGAACTATGCCTTCATAAATTCATTGATACATAATTTGGTTCATCGAAAAACCTTCCTTACAAGGATGAACTTAATGGTCGGTTTATTAGTAAACTCAATTTTAAAGTAGTACCTACAATTAATTTAGTAATGCTATACTACTATGCATATACCTACTTATAAAATGGTTATCGTAAGATCATATGTTTTTATAAAGATTAGTCATGAAATTAATGACGTCTAAAATTCTAATTAATTAAAACACATTACATAAGTAGGTATAATCGTGACAATTGATTTAAAGAGATCGCGTTCACCATGCGTAATGGTATGAGGACCATAACTATTTAGTACGACAACTACGTAATTGATTACACATTGTTCAATACAATACTCTATTGCGAAGCGATATGAAAACGATAATTAAGAACGAAGATGTCAAATCAATAAGCACGCTACGTTATACATATATCGTTTATAAAACTTTGAACACGTGTCACTTATGTGAGTAGGTACCGGTTTCGTACCTCATTAGTTAAAAGGAACCCTTATTATAGGTAGAAATATCTCTTCGTTGTCTGTCTGTCTGTTAATGTCAAGACCCTTTTTATTGGGAACGCGTATAGACGTATCAAGTTAAAAAACTATCCAATGTCGACGGTCCTCACAAAGGTAGACAACAAACATAGATACAGAAAGGCCCTTTACTTCGCCACTCTGCAACATAGACAACAAATGATTTCATTTCATAGTATAAGATGTTTCCCTTCACTCCCCGTAATGATAGGTAATTGAAATAATATTTTTATGAGGCTGTTAAACAAATAGTAAAAGTCAATAATCCGGTCTGCCTACGTCTGGTTCTATAAATGGAAATCCTAGTACACTATAAAGAAATGTAGACAATAAAATGTTCTAGATGGAAAGTATCATTGCCATATTTGGGAGACTGGAAACTATAACTGGTATATAACTATTATACCACAAAGTGCTTACAGAAACTTTCTTCGGCTCGTTTGAATTTATTTATTTACGAAAAAATAAAACGAAAATCGAAATAACTCTTTAGGTGATGTTAAATTTAAGACAGTTATCAAAATCGTTACACTTTTTTTAGTGGTCCCACAAAGCTGAACTTATCAGACATAAAAGATGGCACTGTCAAAAACCCTCTTGAAAACATACAATCAAATCAATGTTCTTTGATTGTTTTATACTTTTGTGTATTTTTTTACTATTTAAATGAGTTTATCCCTCTAGTATAAATGCAGTAGTAAACAAAGTGTTCCAATCATAAAAAATAATTAGAAAGCAATTTCGATTTTATTGTTTAGGGGGGTCTTTATTGTTAGTTATTTGTACATTAGCCCCCTTATTATAAAACGCGGACTAAAGTTAGACCTGGTTTAAAACAGATGCTGTCACTGTCTTTCTTGTAACAAATAAAAGTGACAGCATCAGTTTTAGACCAGGACTAACTTTAGTCCGCGTTTTATAATAAGGGGGTAGGAGTCTAAGTTACATAGTTACAAGTACGATTTTTACATCTTTAGTAAATGGACCTTTAGAATATTTTGCAGCGACATCATTAATTTATACTACACAGAATAATAGTTATAAAGCTTCTAAGTACCTATAAAATTTTGCATCAGGTATACTTATAAAAGGAAAGTCCCAGTGCAATAAAAAAAAAGGAATTCTTCGTCCATCTGTCTGGTTGTCCGTCTGTAAATCCGCATGTATGTCAAAACCACGGACCAATTAAAATAAGTATTAAAATGGGTGAGTAAACGGACTGGCCGATATGGTTGCATCCTTATAAACTTACAGTTGGCGATGGCGCCATGAAGATGCCATAATCTCATAATATCTAGTCGAGATGTCAAATTTCTTTCGATACCAAGTAATAGTGTAAAGATAAAAGAAGTTCTCCATTTAAGAATTAATAGCATGTAGTCGTTAGTAAATTTATTTACAGGAAAAAATATGTGCGTAATGCACGTTAAGTACTTAGTGTCATTATTTTTGTAAGAACATAAAGACAGTCAAAACATTATCTACTTATTTGGTATTTAAAAAGAATTTCTTTACAGATAAACTTTCGAAATAATATTGGTTTAGTTCCTGTATTTGTTAACATCATTCAAACATACAAAAATATCAAAGTTATTCGGTACATCGACGCTTGTATCTTCTAGAAATGTTTGAAATTCCTAATAAGATAATAAATTCTTATAGAAATAATAACACTGGGTTTAATTGTAAAATAGATAATTAAATTATAGTTTTTAAAGCTTTAAACGTCGTTAGTTTTTAAACGTCGAGGATTGTCTAATAATAACTAGTAACCATCGAAAGAAATCAGCAATATCAAGGAATCACTTGATATTGCTGCTGTATTGTGATTTTCTGGAGTTAAAGATGATAATGCTTTCCATGCCCCGTAATCACACTGCCTACAGGTAGGTACAACCCTTTACACCTGTGCTAGCTGTATACCCAGACGTTTTTTAGGAGAAAAATATGCACTGATGTACCCACTCGCTATCATGGGGAATGAATCAATGCCCCCATTTTAGGGAGACACGAAATGTGGGACTTCTCTAAGATGTTATCGGCTGAGATTATTTACCAAAATAACCATCGTGTCCTTAACTGATAAGTAATGGACAGATTTGGGCGACTGTTGCCCTTGTCCCAGAATTCTGTGCCCCGTATGTCATTCTCATGTCGAGCAAACCCAGACGTCCTTACTAACAGATTAATTTGCAATTATATAAAGGCTATCCCTATTATTTTAGCGCTTCCATTTACAGGCTTCGTTAGCTCAAATATTTATGGCGACAAGAGAGCGGGGGGAGCGTCCCGTCCTCGACGAAGTGAGGCGGGTCCGCACCCTGGCGCAGAGGGAGGCTCTGCGCCAGTGGGGGGAGGCACTCGTCACTCCAACAGCCGGCCACTGGACGATTGAAGCAATTCGTCCGGTGTTGGAGGAGTGGGTTGGGCGCCGGCTGGGCAGCCTCACCTACCGAATGGTACAGGTGCTGACCGGACATGGTTGCTTCGGTCACTACCTGTACCGTATCGCCCGTCGGGAGGAGACGCCGCGGTGTCATCACTGCGACTCCCCCGACGATACGGCTGAGCACACCCTCGTGGAGTGCCCGGCCTGGCGACTCGAGCGCCGAGAACTTCGAGCAGCGCTCGGTGGCGGTCAACTCTCGTTGCCAACCATGGTAAGGGCCATGGTTGGTAGCGAGAGGGTATGGGAGGCGTTCGCCTCCTTCTGCGAGACTGTGCTGACGCAGAAGGAGGTAGCGGAGAGGGAGCGGGAAGGGGATCCTCTTGCTGCCCCAATCCGGCGTAGGCGGGTGGGCGTGAGGAGACGGGCGGTGATCGCCCGTCTTCCTGCGCCCTAGGCGCGGCCGCGTGCGTGGGTGGCCCCCACGCATGCATTGAATAGGCCGCCACGTCTGGGATTACCCAAGTGACTCTGGGTAATCTCCATCGGCGCGAAACCTGGCCGCAAGGCCGGGTTGCCTGGGGGTGGACTAGTGAAATTGCTTCGGCAGAGCCTGGGCCGCCCCCGCGAAGGGCAGTGGAGTTACCGGGGAGTTTTAGTGGGTATTCCCAGTGTCATTTGGCGCTGGGCGACCCCCACACACGCCCGTCGCCTCGCTAGCGACGGGTAGGTCTGTAAACAGATTTCTCCCCGTTAAAAAAAAAAAAAAAAAAAAAAAGCTCAAATATTTATAGGTATTATATAACGACAGCCAGGTATCTGTTGACAAGACATTTAAAACTCTTCTACTAGATTCTTGGAACATCGTTGTTGATACTCTTGTTAATTCATCGTGACAAGTAATTAAAAATTTGCCGAGTTGTTTAATACAAAGTTTTGCATAAACATTATATAATTAACATCTACCTTGATCTCGATACATAATGAGACAGAATAATACAATTTCTTTCGCTGTTTTTTATTCGTTTTCATATTATAATCATTTAACAAGTTAATATACATTATGCATTTTAATTTGAGTACGTGGTATTATTTTAATTTTTATGACCTGTTGAGTGTCTTGTTTAATTGATAAGTAAATTGTTTTATCTGAATAGTAAGAAGTATTTATATTCTAGTTTAACGAAAATGTAGGCTAATTAATCACATTGGCAAATTAATTACTTAATTCATTGCATCAAAGATAACGTAAATTTACTTGTACCGGAACAAATGTATTCACAGTTTATTTAATTACATAAAACAAAACTGCTCTACATTTTTTAATATTAGCGTCATTTCCTCCTACAGCTGAGGTCAATTGAGTGCAATTTTGTACTTTACGAATCACGTGATTTTCGGTGCATTTATTTTTAAAAAATAGTTCAGCACGCGTACTTAGTGTAAGGAACTGTAGAAATGTTTTGCTTACATCGAATAGGCACGTTTCTATGGTTAAGACCAATGATTATAACATCATTGGTTGAGACTGATCAACTCTTCATCCAATGTCAGGAGTTGACAAAACTCTCGGGACTGTATACCTTTGTAGAGAAACAAGTCACGCTGTCAAACTGTGCTCGGCATGACGTCCTAGCTCGTAGACAAAAGATGAGTCTTCCAATCCACACCCGTACTCTAGTGTAAGTTTCAATCGAATCGATAATCTCGATCTCCATTGCGTTCACCTGTCAAACCAAACGGAAACGTCAGCAGCGCCTCTGTAGTGAAGTATTGGGAACGACTTTTTATAACATAATTATAATGGCTCAACACGATTCGATTTAAACCTCCACTAGGGGTACCGATAATGTCACGTGTAACTGAATGAATAAATTTTCGTATGTAAGTATATTTTGACAGATGAAATCGGAGTGACTTGTGAAGTGAGATGCGAGTTTTGTTACAGAAAATCTCTGCGGGTCACAAAAAATTTGGTCTGTGTCGAGTGCCGACTATACGTAACAGATTTATATACAAATTTAGCATTAAGAATTTAAGCACCCTATTTTTCACTGCGAAAATAGGTAATGTTCGTTTGGCTGTGTCGTTTTTTAAATTGTAAATACGAAAACCGAGTTAGTTAAAGCAGACGTGAAAGCAGTGTTTCGGAAAATAAAATAAACTCTTGCTCGAGGTGTTCTTAAACATATATTTATTGCTTGCGGTACTATATGTACTTTTTAATAAAGCCACTGATCTACTTAGTGATACGATACCTGTAGTAGCTAAAAACCGACTTCAAAAAACTGAAAAGGATATAATAATTAAATTTAAGTAGGTAGGTACTCATCCCCTAGAAACATATTTTTGGAGTCGGTGCTTCACTTTCTATTATTTTTGGAAACCACTTAGCACCAACTCCAAAAATATGCTTCTAGGGGATAAATACCTACCTACTTAAATTTAATTATTTTATCCTTTTCAGTTTTTTGGAGTCGGTTTTAATATTTGTTTAAAATTTTTTTTTCACAATTTTTTGTGATAACTTTTTAAGGTCGAAGCTAGATGGGTGACCGTCGACTTATATTGTTTCCTACTATCGTATCGTTTTACTAAAAAGTCATAGAAAAACAAAAATTCCCAATTTCGCAAACGTAGACGACTTAATGATTTTTTATTTTTTTTTATTTAAACCAAACTACCCAACTGATTTTGAAAAAATTTTTATGGGACCAAATGGCAGCTATTCCGCATCGAACAAAAAAAGAATCATATAAATCGGATCAGTAATCTCGGCGTAATCGGTGTAAACATAGAAAAAAAATCATACCGGCCGAATTGAGAACCTCCTCGTTTTTGAAGTTGGTTAAAAATTGATAATGCTTCCGGGATTCTTTAACCAATAAGATCTTTGCAATGAGTAGCCTTGCTGTCAAATAGATGTTCCTTCCTCGAGCCGCCACGTTAAACTCCGCTGATTTATTTTACCATAGCAATTGTGTAGGCGAATTTATCGACTCAGGAACCAAACTGGTATTCGTTGCAGTAAAATTCTTCGTAGATCTAATACTTCGCGAACGGTACTTCGCATACTCTTTCAGTGAATCAAATTGTGAATCTTGAACGAAAAATTATGGAATCAGTTTAATTGTGACAGAGAACCACCAAAAATTAATTCGAAGTATTGATTTATTCAGGGCGGTGCTGTCTATACGACAGTGAAACCTTGAATTAATCCCATCCTATATTAGTTCATAGAAATTATAAAAAACATCTTATGCATTTGATAATATAATGTCATTTTTATTAAGAAATAACATAACATTTACTGCATTATTTCATAGAAATTTCATGGAATTATCAAATGAATAAGATGTTCTTGAAAGTAGCAAACCATTTTAATGAACTTATATAGCCCATGTTTCAGTTCATTTCTCGTATTGATTGCACCGACCTGTATATTACTAGCGTAAAAGAGGATAGTCAAACTATCTAACAGAGCAAATGGACTTAGTTAACTACATATATGGAAATAGTAATTTCCAATGTAATATATGCTATGCATATTAACTTTAATTCAATATTCAAATGTTGTAGCTAATAATTTCCTATTTCTCCTGACGAAGACAAATTAAGTTATTAAAAAAACTTTTTTTCGATAACTTTCTTTTTATCAATTCATTGAAGAAAACATATATCTACCCGAAGAACTGAGTGTAGCCATAAAATATTCCAAACGGTTCAAGGTTGTGAAATGGAATTCGTGTGATCTAATTTTGGTTTCTCTGAGTTTTACGATTTTGATGACCGATTTGACCTGGGTTTCACCAATAATCTTAACCGATGAAAGCTTACAGAAGAGTTAATTAATTTATACCCATGTCGACGTCTTAATGTTATTTGTAAATTGCATTATCATATCCATTATGAAGGCAACGATAAAGTTATTAAGTAAAACTTCTTTTGTATAATTTCAAAATTATAATAACATACAATAAATGGAAATGGTCGTATTTTTCGTTTGTTTTCGATTGCTAATGCGTACACAATCTCGTACTGAAAGGTCTAGGTGGCTGTTTAAATGATTTATTCTTCGTTTGGCCTACTGAGTTTTGTCCCACATTAAAAAATTCTCGGTTCGTCCCGAAAAATATGCTTCATTCGTCCCAAAATATAGTTTTAATTATTTCATTCCCGCTTTTAGAATGTTGTAGTTCTCACGAGAGCGTCTTACAGGCATAATATTACTGTCTACCTGTACTGTGCACTTTAGCACAGACTTTTTTTTATTTGGAATCATAGTATCAATCAAGTAATATACGTTACCAACTTATTTTGTACGACAATTTGAGCGGGCATGAACGATACGATTACGATTCGAAATTTTGAAATGTTTATGGTAAGGTAGGTACAATAGTAATGTAACTAACAGTATTTAATACTATACCCTATACACTCTTGTAATACAACGGGATTATTACTATTTATTACCTAGCACACACGATCTCTGGCGACCTTACTCACCACAGGAACACCCCACTACATAAAAAGTGTTATTAGGTTACACCTGGCCATGGCAAACTCCCTGGGAAGTGTACAAAAGTTTCTCTCTCTCTCTTCTTCCAAGAGAAAGAAAGAGATAAAACACATTCTGTCTCCTAATAAGTGGACAGAAGTGGTGGAGTGAAATCTTGTCCACGATCAGTGCTACGGTGCAGGTTCAGATTTAGCATCTGATAGAAGATAAAGATCATTTTACAAAATTCATTTTAAAATAGCCTCTTTGTTACGGTCGACCAATAATGCCTTTGACGTAAAACAAGCTCTGAATAAAAATTAACCTTCTATTTAACCTAAAGTTCAAATAAAATTGCTTTATCATTATTTTGTAGCTAGGGCTTTTGGACAAAGAGGTGTTGCTAATATTATTTTCTCGCTAAAAATATTACAGTACCCAAGAAGATTTCTATAAATAATAAAAAAGATGTAAAAATGGGAAAAAATTGTTGCCTTACTCACGTTAGGCGAAAATTTCTTGCGGATTTTTTTTCACAATAATAGAATAACTATTTTTTGAAAACTTCAACTAAATATTGCCAATCCCTGAAACAAAATTCTAATTATTATAAAAATTAAATTACTTTATTTCGACCAATTTCGAGCAACATTAGATCTACCACATAAGATTTAAAAAAATATTAAACACCTAGTTGTCACCCGCGGCTCCGTCTGCGTGGATGTAAGTTATCGCGCTAATGGATTAGCGTCACCTATATCTCAGGATATGGGTAATCTTATTTCCATCCCAAATTTCATCTTAATTGTTTAAGCGCCTTAGGAGTGGAAACGTAACCGACAGAAAAACAGACATGGCCTATTTAACTTAAAATATTTTAAATTTTGATTTTGTGGCCATCAGTGGGACGTATTAGCAGGTGAAGAAGTATGACAATAAATTACAAAATTAAAATTTTTAAATAACGCCCGGCGACATTAATCATCTATATAACACCATCTCATTAAGACTATTCATAAGAGCCCAAACGAGCTATATCTGCTGTAAGTTTCTAAAGAATTAAGCATTTCGCAGACTTTTTGATGGTATAGGATCAGCTCAAGGTTAGTATATTATGTCATGGGAATGTTACCGAAGTGACAGTACACCAAATTTGAAATCAATCGGATCTGTAAAAGTTAGAAAATACTATTTTCAAGTAGATAATGAGCTGATAGTCATCAAACGCCTGAACTGATATTCATAAATTATAGCTAAGAACCAACGTAGTCCCATCAGCTTTCAAACAAAAAAAACCGAATCAAAATCGGTCTATTCGTTTAGGCGCTACGATGCCACAGACAGACACACAGATACACAGACAGACACGTCAAACTTATAACACCCCTCCTTTTTCGTCGGGGGTTAAAAATTCAACCTACCAACTACCAATCTTCTCACTGTGATCAAACGACCTTATGAATATGCATATATTGCTTACTCGCCATTTATAAGACATTACTATGATATTGCACACACACGTCTAGCTAGCCTCTGGCACGTAACGAGGGCTGGCGACGCCTCCACCGCGATAAGGCGGCTGCTGATGTCTCCTGTCCGCCTATTTAGCGTATCTTTGCTCGTTTCAGTACTTTATACATATTATATAAAACTTGTCTGTACCTACTGTGCGTAGAGCAAATGTTATTGGAGAAAAACTCACTGTCAAACGACAATGTTTCAATCAATCAAATACATATTACTGCACAGAAAGAAACATATTGTAACTGATAACACATAAAAACGGAAAAGAACACAATAGGCGGCCTTATTGCTAACCTATAATCTCTTCCAGACAACTTTCAGGGAAATAATAAGTATAGAGTACAATGATACGAAAAACAAAATTTTTTAAAAGATAATCATAAGTGACCGCCGCACGCCATGCACCCGGGGACAAACTTTATTAAATACTTTTAACGTGATATCGCGTATTTAACAGTCGTATATTAAATAAATCGTAAATTCCTTTCACTGACCAAAGTCTGTGGAAGAGATGCCTACAGACACGCTATTTGGTACATAGCATGACAAGCGGGCACCTAGATAATTACTAAGGTGTTATCAAAAATTCATAATTTTAAAATCGATACGAAATGCTCTAAGTAACTATTGGAAAGGAAATGTCCAAAAATGTATAGAGGTCCGGCCAGGTCAATGTACATTTAAACTGAAAAATAAAATATGCAGAATATTGTTCAATTGACCATTTTACTTTTATTTTTTTGTTGCGTGGTACAGAATAAGATTTTTTATAGAAAACAAAGCCCAAATATTTATCATGGCGCCTATGTCACTTTGTATAACGTTTAGTTGACTATAGGTCGCCCGCCATATTGCCATATTGAATTACGGTGCAATCGACAAAAAATTTCAACTTTTGTACTAACTATGCATGAAAACGAATTATTAGTATTTTTCCCGGATTCAGGAGATTTTTCCTGATTTCTTGAGATAGTGTACATATATAAGGCAAATGATATAAAACACCTTCTTTCAAAATTAATTTTATGCATTATGCAACAAATAACAAAAGCATTATGTTTAATTGTTATAATGCTTCATATAAGTACCTATTATATGTTAACCTTAATATACTTAGCTCAAAGGAGAACTCATTTACTCCTACAAATTTCGTGTTTCTTTGGTACGACACTTCTTTGATGATTGGAGCAGTCAAACTACTTACCAACTCATTTTTTCCTATATTTATGGTAATTAAAAGCGCATCGATACTAATATTAATAATTCTAAAGTAACTCTGTCTGTCTGTTACGTTTACACACCTAAACGGACCGATTTAGATGAAATTTAACATGGAGATAGGCTAACGTAGGCTATTTTTGCCGCGTACTACTATGTACGTACACTAATTTATTAATTTAAATACTTACATTAAATAAATACAAAATTTGTAAAATAATGTATATTTCAATGTGTACCCAGCAGATCATAGGTACTATTTTTATGTTACATACCTGTATTATTATAATTTTCTATGGTGTTACTCTCACCTTAATTTACATAATATAAAGTTCTCACAATATGTCTTGTCGATAGTGATCAATCAGATAAAATAGATGGCTCTTCTGATACGCGTGTTAGTCTTAATTACGATTGATGGATTAATACTCCGATTAATTTTGAAATCGATTAATTTCAAACTCGATAGTTACGAGCTTGTGGGATTAATTGATTTATTTTGGAACTGGAAAGTTTTGGTAAGGTGAAGTAACGTCTTGCCGTAGAAGTAATAATGGCTATGTAAAAAATTTACTCAAACAACGAAAGCAGAGGTTTCGCTGAGCAAAATGGCCTTACTCAGTTCTCAAAGAATAATGTCCTCTGAAAAAAAAGACCACAAGGAAGAAAGACCACGGAGCAAATCGTTCACAATTAAAGATGTCCTTAGAGCAAGTCGTAATCATCGAAACTTGTCATGAAAGCAAAGCTTCCTCAAGTCCTCAATGTAACATTGGTCCCTGACAGTTTGGGTCCAAGTTGAATTTTCAACATCACTATAGATAATATTCACTAGTAATTATACAGAGAGGATGGTGACAATACGGCAATTAAAACATGAGCTAATATAGCCTATGTTTTAATTTTTTGTCCTATTGTCGTCACCACTCTGTATATTGTTAAAATAACGTACAGTAAAATTTCTTTGGAAGCTATACTAAAATATGAAATAAATAAATATATATATTTTTTAAATTCAGTGAGTATTAAAATAGATGTCTATTTTAGGTGCGTTTAAATTATGTGAAACGATCCGAACTTTTTAGACTCCCATGACTATACAATTTGTGATCGTTTTGTAAAACAGACATTTTGCCTTTCTAATGCAGTACCTTTCAAATTAAAGATGTTTTGCTCCCATGAAGTTTTACGCTATAGACATTTTTTTAATTATGACATTTTCCTCTCAGAACTAACTGATCCGGATTGGTTAAAATCTGGATGAAAATACCAACATTCCTTGTTTTGGCACAATACCAGCATGTCTGCATATTTTTTATTTAAAAATAAACCTTAATCGGAACAGCAACAGGTCCAAATACCAACAGAGTTATGTTATGGCTCTTATTATGAGAGCAATAACGGTTACGTGCTATTATAGATGATCACTTACCTTTGCTGATGACCGTACCGTGTTCAAAGTCTTAATTATGTAGTGATTCTTTTCTTATTACATATTTAAGCATTCCTAAATTTGTCTTACATTCTTAAAAATTTGGTTCAATCGAAAAATCGCCTTTGACAGGTATATTCAAAGCGCAGTTTTGAGAGCTTATTTTCAAAGAACTGAATTTATATACCTACGTATGTATTCATTATCAGAATTTCACATTTTAATTCGCATTTAAGACTATCTAGTACTTGTCTACGTTAAAGAGAAAAACTATTTGCTAATTGAAAGTTATCAAACAATGCTCGAAAAACTTTCATCTTTGGCATTTTTATTTATTTTATTACTAAGATTGGCTAGACGCTAAAAAAACAGGTGTTACGCGATATTGGAACTACTACTTTTTATGACGTGGCATTTTTAATTTATTTTATTTTAGATATTTATTTGACTTTCTGCTTTCTACAGTATAGTTTTTAAAATTTAAAGCTTTAATGCTTAAAAATGACAGTACCAACTTTAAAATATTAACAATATAAATTATTTCTATGTTTGTAATACTTGTCATATTAAAATTTAACATCATTGTTTGTGCTCGTAATAGGGGTGACTGGCGGAGAATACCTTATGGCATTAAGTCCGCTACTTGTTTTAATTTGCAGCCCAGCCTAGATGTTTACTTTTTACATTCTACCAGATTTGTTTAACAAGCGCTCAACAAACCTCATAAAATTTTCCAATGGTAAGCTTTTTGTATGCCCTTTAGCAGTTCATCCATATGGAACAAGGAACACGTCTGGAATCCATTGTTCACGCGGCGCCGGCATGCGGCCCGATCTATTTATATTCATCACAATCTACCGGCTCATCGAGAAGCATATATCAGGGCCTTTTAATCTCCTATTTAATCAAATTAAATTAAATTAAAACTCAACTTAAAAGAGAGAAACTGCGACTGTCAATCCAAAATGGTATTTGACTCAGGTAACGTTCTGTTGTGCAATCGTAATTACACAAATTGTGGATGATTATATTAAATTTGAGTAGTTTAGATAGATTGCCTCAAAGCATTGTAGGCAAGAATTGATTATGTAACGGTAATTATACCTTTGAATTTGGAATACAGACTGAAGTAGGTATTCAATGACAATGTTCAATAGTTAAGTTAACAAAATGCAGTCTTACTGATAACATATTGCTAATACAATATTGCATAGATATAATAATAATAATAATCATCATCATCATACACTCACACCGATTGTCTAGCCCAAAGAAAGCATCATTAAGAGCTTGTGTTATGGATACTAGATAACGAAGAAATAATGATAATAATATATATATAAATACTAGAAATATACTAAATAAACATATAAACATCCATGAATCGAAAATAAATGCTCGTATTCATCATACAAACATTTGCTCCTACCGGGATTTGAACCCGGGGAACCCTGTATATATAGCAAGGGGTACAGACCGCGCAGAAGATACGATATCAAAAAGTTTTGTGAAATCCATTCATCCTTAGTTTATGTACCTAATTACCTATATTATGTTGTTATATAAATCTACACACATATAAATATTTATCTTAAATATAATGAGACAAGAATATTTTAGGACCCAAGTACGTTCCAACAAATCAGACAATTAAATATTCTATTGACCTTATTGAAAATATGTCGCGAATTTATGCTTAGAAAGCCATTCGGGACTAACGAGTCGCTGGACTCGCTTTGAGCTTATTGGAAACAGTTTACTTACTTCATCATCATCACTCATCAGCATATATGAGTCCCACTTCTGGGCACAGGCCTTCCTACATGGAAGGAACACATGAGGAGTTTGGGCCTTAACACCACCACGCTGACCCAATAAAGCCACCACAGTGCAATAAAGCCACCTCGGTGCGTTAAAGTGGTTGCAGTAACAACCGGGGCCAACGGCTTTACGTGCCCTCCGAAGCACGGAGGAACTCGAGATTATAAATTTGATTGACCCATCCCGGGACCGACCATGGCGAAAGTTGCTTTGTTTTCGTAATCGAAACCAGAGCGCTCAAACCTCTTCGCCACCGAGCTCCTCTCCACTTACTAACTTGTATTGATTTTTTTTGTTTCTTATTCTTACTCGAAACTGTTAAATAATGAAACTACGTAATACTTACGGCTACGGTGACCACTTACCATCAGGTGGGCCGTTATAAGCTTGCTTGATTGCAACCTTAGTGGTATAAAAAATATAGTTAAAGGTGGTAATAATGCTAACGGTATAATAGTATGATAGAGGTGGTTTTGTCATTAGTGTAATTAGGTTACTCGCTGATTTACTGTATTTCTTGTAAGTTTTTTGAAGATAAATAAATGATATTGTCGAGGAGACAGCCTTTGTGGCCTAGTGGTTGAGATACTTCATATCTAGAGATCCAGGGTTAAATTCCCTTGGCGACAGAAATTTTTTGCTCGATTTGGTCGGTGTTGGGACTTTTTAAATCAGCCTGGCTAGCTACCACCGTCTTACCTAAGTCTGCTGGGCAGACTTAGTGGTAGTCTATCTCCATAATATTAATAATGTTAACAGCATTGTGATGTTCCGGCAAATAGAGGTAAGACAGCCAGTTCCTATGTGGTTGAGGATTCCGGGTGTAGCTCGTTCCCATCTCGGCCTTATCATCACTTACCGGCTGGTAACGCTAACATAACGCTAACAATATGAGTGCTAAATATTTCTCAATGTAATATCGACTGACGAATTCGGTGAGTCACGTCTAGGGCTTGGTATTCGAATATTCGAATATTCGTATTATTCGAATATTCGCCTCATTTCATATTCGAATATTATTGAGAGTAGTATTCGAATATTCCGAATTTTTCGAATAATGATATTTCATAATAAAAATCAACACAACTATGAATGAATTTACCAAAAACGACAGATGATATAAATAGAAGTAGGCGACGAGGCGTTACTTTTTGAGTTAATTGAAAAACTACTTGAGTTAACTGTAAAATAAAACTTGATTTAATTTTGTTTCTGTCAGTTTCAAGAGAAACACATCTATTACAACGAAATTTTCAAAAGAAACTTCTAAACTCAAGCAGCAACGACGTCAATATCCATCTGCTACTTCGTCAGAGCATCGGGAAATTTACAAACTGGTTCGACATGACCTCCGAAATGATAATACACGCTCCTTATAAAGAGCAATTGAGCAGAACATGGGGTCAAAAGTGTTCGTCCAGTCCTTAGGACGTAGGAGTAGGGAGACCACCTGACGAAGTTGACCATTGGTGGGAACGTTGTTGTATTGTATCTAGGCCGGAGATTCTTTGGGAAATTGAAAACTTCCACAGTAAATTATACCCTTCGCATGCATCTTGACCAGATCCAAAATATGAGAATTCTACTAGATCAACACTAACACACCTAGACGAAATTGAGATAGGTCTTAGACAGCTAAAAACGGAAAACACGGAGAAGATGGAATCACGGCGGAACTTCAAAGCTGAGCACTGCTGAAGGAGCTCCAAAAAATGTTTAATTCTGTCGTCTTTTATAGGAGAACTCTAGAATTGTGGGATAAGAGTGTGGTTGCCTTCTCCCTTAAAAAGGCGACAAGACGCTGCTGAACAACTACCATCCAATTTTACTCCTCAGCCTCCGCTACAAGCTATTTTCGAGGATCCTATCAAATAGAAATGCGCGAAGATTCGAAGAATTCCAGTCCCCAGAACAATCTGGGTTCCGGAGAAAATATGGCACTATAGATTATTTTGACTCCATCAAGACCTGGGCGGTTCTAGAATCTTTGATGCAATGCCAAGTTGATATATCTAAGTGAGGAAATGCTTTCACGATTTAAAGACTGTGACCATCTGTGAAGTACAGAAGCAGCAGAGTTACCTATTTCCCATGTTCACAAGTGCATCAGAGGATTGAAAAACTACAAGATACTGTATTGTAACAGTTACAAATAAAGAAAGAAAATAATGAAAAATATATTGCCCGCCTGGCATTATCCCGCCTGGAGCAATATATTTTTTCATCGTTTTCTTTCTTTATTTGTAATTGTTACAATAAAGTAGGTGTTTAAACGCATCAAAAACATTAAAATGTGATTACAAGATACTGAATTGGAACGGAAGGAGTATTAACATTAATGGCAAGAGAGATTTGCAGATGAAGTCGTCGATATAGCCGGAACACTGCAGGATCTGCAACAGATATTGTACGACCTAGCTAGCTGACTTATCTCAACGTATGTCTCTGGATGAACTTGGTGCTGTGGCGTGGACACTCACGGTAGAGCTGGTACAGCAGTTTTAAGTCGCTCCGCGATCTATAGAGAAGGCTTTCCTTAAAAGTTCACTGAAGGATCGAATTCACAGCAGAGAATCAACAGCCTACAAATGTATAAGCAGAAGTAGCAGCGGGGCGGCTTTGTTAGTGGCCGTCAGTAACTGGATCAGGCTAGCCAAAGATCGAGCCAAGTGGTGTTCATATGGAGTGGCCTGAAGAATGGTGAATAAATGTTTTAAAAACTTAGTTTTTCTTTTCAAATCAGTGATATTCCACTTTGATGTCAGAGAATTTTATAAAATCAACGAATTATGTGCTATATTTAGGTGATGATGATGTATTTTGTTCCTTAGATAAAAAGTATTCGAAATATTCGTATTATTCGAATAATTCGAATAACATTTTTGGGACTATTCTAAATATTCGAATAGTAAAAATGGCCGAATATTACAAGCCCTAGTCACGTCACAACTAGTCACAAGTTAGGGAGATATACTAAAGAATGTACGGTACCTACTTACTCGACGCCAGACAGTTGACAACTTAGTAAATAAACGGCCAAGTTGGCCTTTATTGGAACTAATTGCAGTTTGGCATGAGACTTGAATCGGCATTGCAACTCCAAATATATTCACACGCAACTTGATTTAATCTACCAAAATACATAAGAATAACTTGCATATTATGGGTGGTGAATACTCTTGAAATTCAGGAAGTGAAAATATCGCAGTAATATTCAATATATTTTTGTGTATTTTTGTAATGGATGTGTTATGTAATGTATTCTTCCAACCGTATCTTCCAATTCTACAAAGGATACCTCTTAAATTTTCAGCTTATGTTTTACCAGACATGAACTGTATTTTTATGACTTTATGTTACTGGCATAATGAATCTTAATCTTTACAAGCTCGCATCGTAACGCGCGAGTGATATCGCTCTGGCATTACAAAGGTACTATAAACAACGGTAACAGATTACCACCGCTGCGCCGTATCCGTATTTCCTACGTTGTTGCATGAAACCTTGAGCAATGATTTTGAGTTATCCCTCAAAATATTTATGCTTGCAGAAAGTAAGTATAATTTCACTGAAACGAGGTCGAGTATAGAATATCTTCGAAGGTTATCGAGGCCATAACACAACGTATGGAGTATGTAGATCGTATGTTCAACGTAAAAGCCGTCCCATTTCCCATACAACATCGTGACTATCAAAATACTGGCTGTAGCACATGTCAAGCTTAGTGGTCATTGACATGGCGGTACCGTTCTACAATTAGGATACTTAGACGTTACACCCATTGTTTTGTATCAAGCCACACTCCCGGCTAAACCGGCTAAATGGATAAAGTGAATAGTATCTACCATATATCAAGAGCATCCGAGGCTGTCTTCTTCCAACGGTTTTATGGTTTCAGTTTAAGAATTGAATAAAGTCGCAGTATTTTGTGTAAGTGCAAAAGAAATTGGCTTTCTTCTAAAAGTATAAGTAGGTAATAACGACATTTAAGTAATATTTTTCAAATACTTATTGCTGCCACTAAATAAATAATAATAATAATAATATTTATACACTCACACCTATTATCTAGCCCAAAGTAAGCATCATTAAGAGCTTGTAGTATGGATACTAGATAACGGATAAATAATGATAATAATATGTATATAAATATTAGAAATATACTAAATAAATATATAAACATCCATGACTCGTAAACAAATGCTCGTACTCATCATACAAACATTTGTTCCTACCGGGATTCGAACCCGGGACCTCTTGACCGAGTAGCCTGGGGTACAGACCACTCGGCCAGCCGGTCTAAATGAACATGAAATACAATTAAATAGCCATAAAAATAACTTTTGAACCAATTTTCAACTTTATTATACAAGCATACCAGGAACCGTGATTACTGGTTTGATAAGCAGGATGACTGACTAATTCATATTACCTACATATTGATGGAAACAATTCGGGCATTTTAGTCCATCCGGGTTCAACTGAGGCGAATTATTCTTTACACATGTCAATGATTTCCAGATTTTCTGTCGTGCACTCCTCAGTCCCTGCACCATTAAGGTAGAATATTTCAATATGCTGATTTGCAACAGCTAAGTCTGAAAAGGGTGTCTAATTAAGACAATTAAATTGCAAATCAATCGATCAGCTGTTAAGAACCATTTCGCAGTGATTCGCAAACTATAAATTACTCGTGTTGGTGCACCGCTAAATATACCGGGCGTAGCAAAAAGGATTGTTCATACTAGGTCGAGCCGTGTCCGCGCCGAACAGCGACCGGAGGCGGCGCGAGCGCGGAGTTCTCAATCAAATTAACCTTATCCACGATGCGACAAGTAATGCTGTATAGCACTACATTACGTGGTGTACGGACAGCATGTAACAATGTTCTGTAGTTTCGTTTCGTACTTAAATAATGTGTTTAATTTTATGCCATCATAGTTACGAGAGCACACCTATTGGTCACTAACAAACATACAATTTTAAAGTATTGCCAGGAGTTCGAACTAGGTAAATGGAGATGAGTACCTCCATTTAGTTTGTTCAAATCTTACTTTAACTGAATTATTTACATCGTTTTAAATGCCTCGATAAAGTGCGTCGTACGACGTACGTGACATGGATTGTACACGGATCGCACACGGTTCGGCTCTGGATTGGTTTAGTATAAACGATCCTTAGCCGGCGCAGTGGCGCCGCGCGAGTCAAGGACGACGACCAACATCGCATTATACGCAGCACCGTCGTGCTAGATGGTTAAAACGATTTCACCACTGAAGGAAGATCGTGATCGTTTTTTTTATCCTTCCTACCTATATTAGAATATTCTCAACAACCCAAAGAAGGAACAATAGTCACCTATATGGCACACGTCTCAAAGCTTAAGACAAAGTGCTGTGGCTAGTAGTTTTTGTAGATTGCTTTTTTAGACAATAGGAGTTACAAAGAAGCGTATCTATACCGTAGCTATACCGTAGCTATACCGTAGCTATACCGTAGCTATACCGTAGCTTATACAGGGTGTTATGGGGATGCTCTAGAATACGAAGGCAGGTGCCAGTGCTGGTCACCCTGAACACGACTTGCAAAAAAATAAATTTGAAATAGCAAAAAAAAATCAGCCGTTTCATACAAATTGTAATAATATCTATACGACCTGTTTAATATGGAACAGCTGATTTTTTTCTTGTGATTTCAAATTAATTTTTCAACAAATCTTGTTTAAGGTGACGAACACTGCCACCTACCTGCGTTTCCAAGAGCGTTGAATATAAAGGTTCGTAGCACCTTGGGCACTACTTACCTACTACTGACATACCCCGTGAAAATCAAGAGAAAGCGTTAGGTTGACACAGAAGAATCACCCAACATATACTTATCTACGTTTATAAATTTCAGTAATTTAAAAATAAAAATTAGAATTGAATTTTTTAAAAAATGTGACATTACGATAAAAGCATAACTTTCCGGCACACATTTTCTGTACTTGTACATATCATTTAATTGTTTTACAAGCTTTATAAATCGCAGTAGCCTGACTTTCATATTATAGAAATTCTTCTTAAACGTAAAGATAAGTCCCAAACTCATGAATAAGTAGGTACTATTTGATTCTACAATTTAATACACCTGTAATTGAATATGTCTGCTGACACGATTGTGGTTAAACTGCCTACCTGGCACCTGAATTCGGTTTTATCGATATAATTGTTTGAAAATAATATAGGTTAATACCTGTGTATGTAGTATATAACAATAAAGCTTCAACTACAACTAAATGAAAGTATGTAATTAAATAAGAGCATCCCTTAACCCGTCCGCCGCCAGAGGGCTGACAGTGCTGACACGTAATGACCCAATGAAACCCTATTATTCATGATATGTGGATACTTCGCATATTCATAAAAGTAAATTACGGTGTAACCATTGAGTAAAATAAGTGCATTTAAAAGAAAAACATTAAAGTAGGTAATCAATTTCATGTAAAACTGAACAATGGATTGTGTCGTGTCATTACACACCAGAATAAGCATAACATAACATTATTCACGTCATTTCTATAACGACATGTTGAACCAATTTGATCTTTGTTGCACTTACAATAACGCATGATGAGACAAAGCTAAGGTTCGTTTTTCGACTTTCAACCCTATTACGTTCATAAAATGGGTTTATAAATATGCATTCAATACAATGGAACCAATACGATAAGTCCATTGTACATACCTGTAGGTGTGGCATGCATTAACCCTGGTAATTGATGCATTACTGGAGTCCAAAATACTTAACCAAACGTTCGTTTATCATAGATTTATTTATTATACCTGTTCTTAATAAATTAATCTTCAATAAAATAACTTAAGTATAGACAAAACTTTAAGTTTGGTTTACTTTCTTTGCACTTTCTAAGACACCGAATATTATTAAAAGCATTTGTATATTCAGAGAATGTCTTGTAGCCACTCATGCATAAATGTATTTGACACAATGAAAGGAAAAAAGAACGATTTCCATTTGTAACTGACAATGAAGAATATTGAAGTTTGTAACTTCGATTCAGCGTTTGACCGGTTTGTTTCATTTTTACTCAGTTTTTTGAAAAAATAACAAATCCGTTGCAAAATATTAAATAAAATGATGTTACTACTTTAACAGCTGTCTTTGGCAATTTGTCATCTGTATTATCTAAGAACATCACAAGAAACTGCACGGAGATCGCTCAATTCACTCCACAGAGGAAGTGGCCATTTGCAATATCTAAATTGGCTGTCTAGCTTGTCGACGACTCACCATTTTGTCGCAAGCGACAATGAAGGCCTGTATCAAGCTGATTGTTCTGCGGAGTTTCGGAACAACCTTGAAATTTGATTGGCACTTTTTCGAATAGACGTTAGCCTCAGGAAAGTTGTGCAACAATTCTGAGATTTCAGCAAAACCTTTTATATTATTCATCTTTAGCCGACACAAATCTAAAAATAAGTACCTACCTCGCCTAAAGGATATCCTTTTTTGCATTTGCTCTAAATATTCACATTGGGCTTTAGTACCTGTATATGGATGGAATGATATCTCTTACATACAAATTTTCACAAAATATTTGGTAAGGATTAGGATAGTGATCTACTATTTGAAACAGCCCATCCGGATGTGAGCAATGCCAATGACTCAGTCCAATTAGTTTGTCATTCACTCATGGATTCTTGGCCTAAGCAACCTACGACATTTTAATTCTATATTAATAAAACTAAGAAAAGGAATAATTTTCAATTACACAGGGACAAGTAAGATAGTTCAAAGAAACGTAACATTATCAGATGTAAGAATGTTACAAGGCGAATAATTTAAAAAATAAAACTGATATAACCTTACTTACCCATAGACGCTCATTAATCTTAGCTAAAATACTGTTTTGTTTTAATTTTCATAACCAATGTTCTAACTAAAATAAGTTAAATTAATATTGATAAGTAAGGCAGTAAGTATACCTTTTTTTCTTTCCTTTTTACAGCAAATTAATAATTAACATCTTAGTACGAGTAAGAATCCACCAGCCCCCTAATTATAGAAAAGGCAAATAGATTGCAATCTCTTGTAAATGATACCGGAGCGCAAAAGCAAGCTACTTTGTCGTTCACCTGTTGGCACATAAAACAAAAATCAAGGTTGCCACGGCCTCACTCGGTCGTTGTGCTGTTTTTGCATAGGAAGTGATTTTTTTTATCTCGTTTAATATCTGCGTAATATCATGGATATCAATTGTCCATGTAAGACTATAAATATTAATACGTTTGAGCCAACACTACAAATTTATTAATTTAATCCATTTTCCAGATTGATAAATCTCGAAAATTTTAACGAAACGCAATGGATATATAAGTTCATGTAATACCAACTTAACCAACCAACTTAATTAATTAATAAAACACTGACTATCGTGAATCCCGATGACGACTTAACACGTGATAGTTTAATATTTTAAGATTCTTTCAGCACTTAGAATTAATCAATGATTTTCATAGTACTAATTTAATTTATTTCAAATAGATCAAGCTGTACAGTATAGTTGGGTACCTGACGGTTACAAAATTAGAAAATTGGTCATGCGTACGTTTCAAGAGAGCGACTATTTATGTTTTACTTTTTTTATTTTGTAATGAACGGTTGTGAACTCGCGGCGAAATTATCCGGCGCCTGATGTGTTTTCTTTTATTGTCGTCTGTTTAGTTTTGCTTCTTACTTTTCTGATGACTCACTAAGCTTAAAATTGGAGCTGATCCTTATTAGGGCACCATCCCTGGCTCTTTAAGCCAGGCTTAGTAATAAAACGGTTTAAACGCGACATCGACGTTAACTGGAAGATAAATTATAATTTGAGTTCACCATGATTTATATTTAAATTTAAATTCCAACCCTTTAAGCCTATAAGCCCAAAAGGGCATTCAGCTATTGTCAAATTCAAATAGATTCTCATAGTATTATCTACCTGAACTACGGTGCTGCCTATAAAATATTTTTACGGTAGATGGATAATCCTATTAATATTATTGAACAAAAATAAAAACCGACTTCTCTAAAGGCAAAAAATAATTAAACTAGAGCTATCTCATAAAAAGTTATTTTAAGTAAACGTATTAAGGTGGATAGAAGGGTGACTGTCATCATCAACCACTTAATTGTCTTCTCAGTCTCTGGTTGAAATACATATTTTATTGTTTCTTACTATAGACTTTGACTTGGTGTTTAGCTTGACTGTTGTTTGTCTGCCTCTATCTCCGAAGATTTACAGATGTAGAGATCCAGACGTAAATTAGGTATAAGGAACCAACCTTTTTTTCGGGGAGAATTCCACTTAGCGACGGGCGTGTGGGGGTCGCCCTGTGCCTGACTGTAACTACTGTAAGGGCACTGGAAATACCCGCTAAAACTCCCCGGTAACCTCCTGGCCTTCGCAGGGGTAGTTAATTTCACCAGCCCACCCCCAGACGATTAGGGACTAATCTGACAGAAGGAAATAATAATATTTAATATACATACACTCCCACCTATTATCTAGTCAATTCTAGTCCAAAGTAAGCATTATTATAAGCTTGTGTTATGGATATTACCTCACCTACCTATCAAAATCAATCTCTGAACTCAAAAGTTTGGTGGTAGAAAACACAGTGTGTTAAGCTCGCCCGTGTACATCATGTTTTATTTTTCAAATTTTGTTTTAAGTCCTTTTCTGTACAATAAAGAATAAATAAATAAATAGATACTAGATAACGGAGAAATAATGATGATAATAATATGTATATAAATATTAGAAATATACTAAATAAACATATAAACATTCATGACAAGTGGACAAATGCTTGTACTCATGATACAAACATGTGCTCCTACCGGGATTCGACCCCGGAACGCCCGACCGAGTATTCTGTATAGCAAGGGACACAGACCACTCGGCCAGCCGGTTGTCAAACTAATAATCCTAAATGGCTTTTAGTGGTACCTACTCATGATAATAGAATTACAGGAAATAAAAATACGCAAATTTTTATACCTATTTCACCTTTTAACTAGTTCTATATATTATTTTTATTTTATGATTTATTATTATTTTTTACCTTATATATTATATGATTATTACTAAGTATATAATTATTATGTACAATACGTTTTGCGCATATTGGTGCCCTCCGAATAGGTATCCACGGAAGACCAGCGTCGTAGTATCCAAAGATGCTTCGGCTTATACTGAGTGGATTCCTTTTCAGTAACATATTTATATTGTTTTTTTTTTGTTCAAAAGTGTTGTATTTGGCTTCTGTAGTCATAATTATGTGTTACTGAATAAATTATTTCAATTTCAATTTCAAATTTATTTGCTTGGATAACTTAAATTTTTACTTATTTTAATTTAAAACCAAACTATTTAAGTAATTCTATTATGACATTTTTTTTTTTTATACAACTGGATGACAAACAAGCTGACGGCCCACCTAAGTGCTCTTCTAAGAAATTAATGTAATTCGTCATGTTTTTATAAAGATCACATTGCTAGCAATTTTTAAATACTATGATTGATTCTTAGAACGCACAAGATGACACCCAAATTGTTTGCCACTATTCACATTACAGTATTATCAATTATGATATTTAATACAGTGGGATACGAGCATACAAGTTATAGCGTGTTCCACAAATTTCTCCATGGTGGTCCTTTGATACCTTATTAGGTAGATACTGCAGAGGAGGTGAAAGGTTGCTTGTGTTGCCATTACTATGTCTCCGTTACCACACTCATGTTTGTTTATTGTTATGACAACATTCACTAGGATATGGTATACTACTTTCTAAAAGGAAAAGTGAACTACTGACTGTTTTGAAAACAATATCATTTAGTTTTCTAAGATACTGTTAATTACGTCAATGAGCCCACACAAACTGACCATTAACTCAATCTAGTTTTCCGTAAACAAGGATGTTTTTAGGTCAATTCTTACTTAAAACCACTTTATGTGGAACCGGCTGTGACCGATATGACATTTCCGTAATCTGCTCTTGACAACAGCAGAACTTGAACCCGTATTTAATAACGAGGCTGCAATTTTTAGACTGCAACATGAAATTGTAATAAAATGTCGGACCTTATACTTTGAAATTAATATTTACAAAATATTTCAATTATAAGCCATTCTAATTAAGTTTTGTATCGCTTCTAATTATTTATTTGATCATAAAACTTTAAGCAAGTATCAGAAAAAAAAACTTCTCTTTTAACGAGGAATGTAATTTTTCTCGGGTTAAGGCCCAGAAAAATGACATTACGGTGCAGACCGGTGTAGCCGTTTCTCGAGCTTCTCTTGTTCCTTGTGCTACGCGTGCAAGACCTCGGTGGGAGTAATGGTTTGAGCGCTCTGGTTTCGACTACGGAAACAAAACCACTTTCGCCGTGGTCGATCCCGGGACGGGTCAATCAAAAATTGGTTATCTCGAGCTCCTCCGTGCTTCGAAAGGCACGTTAAGCCGTTTGTCCTAGTTGTTAATGCAACGGCTTTAACCTACCAACCCGCATTGGGCCAGCGTGGTGGTGTTATGGCCCAAACTCCTCATGTGTTTCTCTCATGTAGGAAGCCATATGCCTAGCAGTGGGACGTATATAGGCTCGTGATGATGATAATGAATAATAAAATGCTATATAGAAAACTTAGTGGAAAGCTACTTTAGGATTGCATATGCTTAGCACAGATTAGAAATAAACGTTCACAACCATTAGATAAAAAAATTTGAATATAAGACCTACACAAGTAATTTAATACATCATTAATTAAATAAATTGGTAATAATTATAAATCCTTCCACATATAACACCTTTTGATTAATAATGCCATCACTCAGGATTAGACGAGATGCGTTTTAGGTGATTATTTACGTACGTCCTTTTTAAAAATGACAGTTCATGATGATTAACTGGAGCAAAGACAAGAATAGACGTAGACGGCTTATAAGAAATCTACACTAGGGTTTGAGTGTTACATGAACTCATTTATTTCTCAATAATCCGGCTCATTACAAAATAGAACGGGAACGGACCAGGGTAATAAAATGGACGACACGAATTTTCAAAAACTGGCATTACGCCAGTGATTGAGGGAATTATCAACACAACGACATAATGGAACGCTTTCTAACGGTGCAGTAGGTGTACATTCCACGAAATTAGGAAACCTTTTACCGTTAAATTGAAAATACCATTTGAAATTCGATTATGCGTCTCTATAGAAAACTCCATTCTACATTGGGATATTAACACTACAGCATTATATTTAACAGAATGTGTCCAGGTATTACATAATTTATGATTATTAGAATAAAATAAAGTTGAATGCAGAGATGGTGCGACATGCATATCTAATTTGACATTGCTTATATATATAACTAACAAAATTACTGACTGCCAATCAATTTTGTTGAAATTCTAGTGCATCGAATAGTTAAAATTCTTGACATGTGAGCTCATACACTGAAATTCACCGCCTACTGGGATATCTGCACTGAATCGATAATAGACATTATTAAAAATAGCAATGCATTAAAAATTGCGTTTCGTAACCATAGTCTATGGTCTATCGAACCTATATTAATTAAAATTATTAACTTTCATTGATGAGATACTTATGGCAACGCAAAATGCAAAGAACAAGTGTTATTTGGCAGCGATACAGTGGCGACTTTTAATACCACGTTAGCTATCAATTAAAACTCTCTTAAATAATGTTGTATCCAGTTTTATTTCCGCCAAATACATATAGAAGATAATAATTATTGTTTTGGACGATATATCTATGTCAGAATACGTTATTTTAATGTCCAGACCAAGTCCACCCATGCTACACCCACAATTCGACATTCTTGTTGCGTTGTCCTCAAAGTGTACAGTGATGTTGATATATACACATGTATAATAATATGATATTGATATTTCAAATGCAGATATCGAAACGTTTAATAATATCATTAAAATTTAAGCTGGTGTATAGGAAACCGATGATTTATGGCGCTGGTTATGAATTAATGAGACTTTAACAAAAACAATTGGTGGAATAATCTCGGGCGGAGTAGGATGAGTCAACTCGCGTCATGTTGGGCATGTTTGTTCGCTCACAGCAGGCCGAGGCCGTTTCGATCTAAGTCTACGTAGTATGATGTCTGTACATTGTGAGCGTGACGATTATTGACCCCGTTGAGCATCTAGTAACGCATGAATACTTACCTTCTGGTATTTTATATAAGCCATACAAACTAACAACTTCCCCTTCAATAGGTATAGAAAAATATCCAAATTTATATCTTGCTAGACAAAATGACATTTGCTTTCACAATTCGCGTGACTGCTCTAGCCACAGCTACGGAGGACTTGGGAGGGAAAACCCTATAAATTAGTTCTAGTCTTTCTGATTCTACGTTGTAAGCTATTATATAGCTATAAAAATTTGAACAAAAACCTAACTTCCATTCGAATACATAGCTAATTCAACTTGGTTTTCCTTGTTTCTGTTTCTGGATGCACAACAACATTCCCTACAAGGCACGTCGCGGGGCCAGCCCGCCCACTGCCCACTCCATAGAATAAACAACTACCACTACGTTTTGGTTTCAATACCTTGCTCTTGACGGCATAATGTGGCGCCATAGGGTGAACAACTATTTATACTCATTGAAAAGCAATCGTATAGTCAGCTTTAGTCTATTTTTATTTTGCATCGAAATAAACTACATTCGATAACTTTGTATCGATTCGTCACATATCAAATGCATCTTTATTAGACGATTATTAGTCATGATGACTGTATATTAAATATTATTAATTTGTCTTATGAATCAAGAATATCATAATTGTATTAAATTTCAAAAGATAAAGCAAATGTGTCATTAGTAATATAAATTTCAATAATTTGCGGTAAGCAGTCACCCATCCATTACTTATAAGAACTTCGTAGTATTTCACTTCTGATTTAGATGAAGAAATCCGATATGATATTGTAAATATAAGAATGTACCGAACCAATTCACTATAAGCGGGCCTGAATACCATAAAAAGTGGTTCGCTAGCGATGGATGGCGAGATCCAGTTATGATTTAGATGTTTTTTTTTTGTTTAGTTTGTTAACAATAAAAAAATTGTGGCAAATATAAATTAAAAATACGATTGAAAGAATCTATTTAAACCTATACTGAATTCAAATTTGCTTGTAGTCAACGAATAAATAATAAGAAACCACAAGTATAACATGTTACAGACAAAGAAATCTGAAAAATTGATTATAAGAATTATTAGGAATATTTCTGTAAAAAACTCATTTTTTCTTTTACATAAAAAGTCTACTGGGAAGAGCTTTCTGTAGCCTAAGATCTAATATCACATATAGATGTTATGTTTCGGATAATAATAAAAAAATCTCTCAATTCCAGGGCCACCGCCACGGCTGGGGCTGAAGGCGGCGAGCCCCGGAGTCGCCGCAGATGAGGACTGCAACAGCAACACCAGCCTCACCGGGAGCCAGCACTCTGCGCACGATGACCTCGATGCGCACTGCGACAACTCCGGTTACTTATGGTTTCTTGATTATAAGTAAGTAAATACAATGTTCTATCAAAAATACCCAAGTAATGTCTTGTCAAATCAATCTTAACGAATCATTTTAGGTCAGGCCACGAATGGCATATACTTTGATAGCGACTTTTAAAATAAAAATACTGAAAAATAAATTTAATAGGTACTTTTACAAAATTGTAATACCTTCTTTCTCTATTTCCAGCCCAATATTTCGAGACGGTTCGTGCCACCACACCTCAGTTCTTTCCTCCGTGTCGGCCTCCTACAAGGGCATAAGCGACTTAGCCTCCCGCTTCGAATTTACATCCCGATATAACGATATTGCGAGGGACCTAGACGCGAACCTAGCTGAGGCCGATATGGAGAGTTTCAAGACCGAAGATATACACGCACTGCTTATGACCGCCAATCTGCCTCACGACACCATCATTGACGACAGGACCAATGATGTGAGTTGCTTGAGGGTTCACGTCAGTTAGCTTATTTTTTTAAAGTTTAATAGTCCTAAATAATACCCTACACATTCAAAACTTTTACAAAAGGCGCTAACAAGTACCTGTACAAGTACCACAATTATGAGATAGAAACGAGATGACTATTTATGGCATTCTGTCTGATCATAATTATCCTTTACCAATAACAAAAATTTAAACAGAAAATATTTGTGTTATATTGTGTTAAAGAAACATATAACTGAGAAACGAAAGACAATTGCTATCTGGGTAAAACACTTCGAAAAAATTCTCAGATCAAGGACTGATAAGATAATATTCTCATAGTTATTAAAACGTTGAAACCCTTTACGAAATACAAAGAAGGAGTCGGTTCTGGAGATAAACTCAAAAGAAAAATAAAGTCATTATGTCGTTTTGTAATGACATTGCTTAAAAAGGCTGTGTTTGTCGAAATCATCCACGTGACGCTCTTGCAGTCATTTATTGCTGTAATTGACTTTGTTGCATCTTTTATATTAATTCAACTGGCAAATATTGTGTTCCATCTAGCACAGCGCTCTCAGTCGTTGGTACATCAACTTTCATTTCGTAATGTAATCGGTTTCATTCCTGTTATGGTATTGCTGGATAGCAGATTTCACTGCTGCGCTGTTGCTAGTTCGAAAATTGGAGCACACTTTATTATTATAACAATAATTTTCAAATATTATATTTATCTTTGTTGATAAACTTATTTAGCTATTGTCTTAATATTATTGCTAAGCTAATCTTTTTCTTTCTTACGTGCTTAAAATGATTACTGTTATTGAATCCTAAAATAAATAGTTTTTATTTTTCGTAAAAACTAATGCACCATACATACTACACATCACAAATATTATATTTCCATAAATAACCACTCCTTTAACATTATTTTTATGGTGTTGGAAGTTAGCAAAACTATTGTATTTATTTCAACATTTTAATCTGTTTATTATTTATACCGTAATAATTTTATTTTATGTACATAACTTTATTTATTTTTCAGTTCTATACCTACTCATAATCTTATTGGGTGATTTATTTGTATGGTGTATTGCAGAGTAACCCCCGGGGCGAGATGTTCGCCAGCATTTCAAGTTCTCTCATGGAAAGGTTTCGGTTCGACAGCAGTGTCAGTATCAACAGTAGTTTTCAGGTTCGCCTACATTGCTGTTTGATGTTTAATTCCACTGCATAATAATGTAATCATTTCACTGTCGCTGTTAGTTTGTAGCACAATAATTCAATCAGCAAACCTTAAATAAGCCAAATTTTACTACTGCAACCTCGTCAATAGCAATAATGAAGCGCCATCTAGTTTGTAGTAAAAGCAACATCATAATATAAGCTTTCGCTAGATCGCTGTAGATGGCGCACAAAACATCTTACGCGCTTATTTAGGGATATTTTGTTTTAATATTGTGGAAATATTTGTGTTACTAAATCCGTGAAAGGAACATAACTACAAATATTTAAATACATAACAAAACAAAACTTGGTATTATAGCCAATAAAACTGTCGTATATTGCTTTTGTTGAATTTGACGTACATTATTATGACTGAGACTTTGCATCACATATATTTTATTGGCATAGAAATATACCTAGTTTTAAAAATATAAAATACTATATGTATAGCTGGCTAAGTATTTTCAGCGTAGTGGTATTTTCTACCCAAAGTTGGGCGCCCGACTTGGGAAACACTCCATTCAATAATACTAGGTACTTTGTAGTATTGTGTTGTAGGGCGACTTGTCACCATAAACCTACATCTTGATTTTATAGGGTTAGTAATACATGAGTAGGACCCATAGTGGTCGGTCGTCGACAAAGGTCTATCTATCCTATATTTATGTGGCGGTAAATGCTTACCATCAGGCTGACCGTTACTATGATTATTTGCCACCCTTGCTTTGTAAAAAGATGTGATCTTGATTTTGAGCTTTTAAACTAACTTCCTATAATAAGCAGACAGGTAAGATATTATCACTTACAGTTTTGCCGCAAATTGAAAAAATCATAGACAACACAGATTCTATTATTATGCTTGTCACGTTACTTTAATTAACTGTCATTATAGATATTATTACTTATAGTTTTGCTTTAAACTGAAGAAATTATAGAGAAATCAGATTCTAATATTATGTATGTCACGTTACTTTAATTAACTGTTATTATATCCCCCAAGGACATGGGTACCCACACTCGTAAATGCGTTGAAAATAAAGTAGCTAGCATGCATTCATAAAAACTCTTCCTACATTATAAAGATTCAAAGTGTCGTACTTTGCTCCCACGGGATGTACAAGTAGTAAATATAAAATAGGAACAATTTCAATGTGTGCGTGTCCACACTAAATTGCGTCAATCAGTATAGCTATGCTCGTTATTCCCCCAGTGATACAGTCATTCCCTTCTCTGCGTCTGCGTGTGAGTGCGCTATATTTAATTATCCATATGTGTGGTCGCGCACATACTGCCGCCATGTGTGTGTTACCAATGAAGTCTATCCTGCCTGCCAGGCACCATTTCTCAAACTGTAAGAACAGAGAGGCTAGAATGAATAATTCTATCCGAAACTTTGGAGACGAACGAAATAGTGATACCTTAACGAAACACGAAGCTACCATGAGCCTGTATCCGTTTTTGAGCCTTTCATTAAAACTAATAAAGAACTTTGATGAGGTGAACTATAAAATAGAGTTCTCTATAAACGCGCTAATAATCACGACACTCGCTTAACTTTGGTCCGAAACGGAGACTTAGGTACTAGGTAGGCTTACAGATCATACTGCAAATAAATGTCAAAGTAAAGGTATCTACTCTTTACACTGTCTCAAAATATGAACATGTCTGTATCGAGACAAGTAAATAAAATTCGTTCTATGAATCGATGTGAAAGAACGTCTACTAGACCTGACCATCATCGACCGTGCTATGGACGTGCCTGGCACTGTATAATGGTTAAGAGTTCCTTTACATAAAAATATATATTTTTTATAATTTGAATTTAGGAGAACTTAAAATCCTCTTCAGTAAAGTTTTCAAATAAATAATACCAAAAACCACCATCGTATTATTGTTTTCCACGTTAATTATCTAATTAGGAACACACTCTCCGTTCAATGTGGACTATTTGAGATGTTTTTGAGACACTTCATTAGATCTACAATGAGCGTCATGCGGGTTGGACGGCACGTTGCTCATAGTGTGATTCATGTTACGTTTCAAACTTTGAGGAGGACATGCAGTGGCTAATATTAAAGTTAATACGCCCGCTGCCCCAGTCTCGTCCAGGGCTGCCGGGAGTGCTGTGTTACGTAGTTCCTTGCGATGCAGTCAATCACGTGTAACTTTTCCAATAAAATTAAACTTTTAACAGAATTGATAGATAATTGTGTGTGTGTTAGATAAGACCCTTCGGACCCTATGTACTTGTTGACTCTTTGAGTTAAGCGGCACGAAGCTAATGACATTTAGTGACAAGCAGTTGGTGAATGATTTAGTGTTTCTAGAGGCAGTGGGAATAAACTTATAGGATTAAAAATGGGTGTGACCGATTACGATTGGGATTCATGCAATGGATATTATTCAGTAAGTTTAAATACTTTACACATTATTGATTTGTATTGATACCTGTAATACTTTTAATACGTTTTTAAATTAAATTACGTTATTATTACGATTTTAAAAAAAATGACACTTAATAACTGAAAATGTAGGTAACTTAGATTGATTTATGAATTAATCACCGATTACTACCCAAACTCTGCAATAACACTTCAATAAAATTGTATGTATATTATATTTTCTATTTGTTTACACTTTTTATTTATTGAAGTTTTGTTTGATGCTTTCTTTTACTGTATAAGTGTATAGCCATCATTATCTATATTATTAACTTCTGTATATTATTTGTTATGCTAAATGTTTAATCTTTTTTATTTACATACCTCTCTCTTTAGTTAATTGGATACACATTATCTGACACTTAATTTAGTGGTTTTAACTTACTTGATTGAAACATAAATAAACTGTTAGTTGATGAGTCGCCATTTGAATTGTGATTGTGACCTCATTCATAGCAGGAAAGGGAATTACATTGATAACGACACCGTTTGTCCGCCATGTTGTTATAATGTAATGTCCTGTTTAAAACTTACATACTGTGTTATAGAACAACTAATACAATTTTACATATTCTAATTTATTTGTTTACATTAAAGAATGACGGGAACCGAACCCGCGAACTTTCACAAACTGGGTGACTACAAACGACCATTTGAGCCACACTTGGGATTAACCTCTGAATTACTTCTAGTCTATTTAAATTAGCGTTATATGCTGACGTCTAAGATGTAGCCGTGGCTTAACGGAAATACAGGCAGGCATTGTAATACGGCAGGCTGTACGTTGTAATACTAATGATATTTATATTGTTCGGACATTTTTTACAATTTTACTTTCTAAAAAGAAGTTATTATCTATATTATACTTACCTACTTCTAAAAAAATTTAGATTACATAATCTTATTAGTTTTAAGCATAAATACCTATCCTAGATAAGAATGATAGCTTATATTTTTTTTATAAATAATCGCTTTGTGATTACAAATGAGGATACCCCACATAGATTAAGTGCTTGGTTCAGTATGCACGGCTAGTTGTTCAATTCATAGTTAGTTGCAGGCAGACGGTGCAGTTTCTTTATTTAGATGCGACTTATATCCGCGTTCAGAATTATAGCCAAGCGTAAATGTTTATGCTAGGGGGTTTCGAAATGTTCTCGGAACGATATCGAGAACGATTCGCTTTTACGTGTTTACTGAGTTTAGTCTCTCCAAATTCTCAAAGAAAGTGAATTTCACCTTGTTAAAAATTAAGAAGCATTTCGTAATGTGTAAAATGTTAAATAATTGACAAAAAGTTAACATTCCTTTTAAAAGCAGGGTGAAGAATCTGTCGCCTCGATCAACACAATGTCGATATGCAAGTCGGAACTCCTCTTCTCACCTGTAAAAGAAGGAGCGCATGGCGTCCACTTCAGCGTGGATAGCCTCGACTGCGAGCTGCCCACGGAGCAGGACCTCATTCTTACCTGCCAAGCCAATAAGGACAACTACACTATTGCATTCGAGGGCAGTCTTACAGTTTATTCAGAGGACAGTGAGTGCGCCGAACTTGCCGTCAATCAAAAACATGGTAAGTCCATTTTCGGATAGTCATTTCATTTTCCTAGTAGGTACCTACCCACCGCAGTTATTCCGTATAAACTTAATTGTAATTTCAATTCATATTTTTGTTATAAGTATTCCATAAAATTTGCATAAATTATTACGTATTATAGATTATATGTTTTTAATGTAATGTAAAGTGATAAAGTCTTCACTATTCTAAATATAGAAGACCATCCTTAATACAAGTTCTTTGTTTGATAGGGTAAATTATGTGTAATTTTTATGACAACGGTAAACACATTACTTGTTCATAAAGTAATGACTAATGATAACATTGACTAAGACTTGAGTTAATCGCTTTCAGACAAATTGGGTAAGGAAGACATGAACATAATTTTAGATAACGATGAAAGAACGCGCAGGAATTTAGAGTTATTAGAGCGATGTAAGAAATTAACTAATAAATTAACAACTTCTATGGCTAGAAGTGATTTAGGCTTAACTACATGGAGTAAGTTAAAGAAACAAAGCAGTCAGTCACCATTAAGAAGGTAAGAACAGTTTTTAAATCCGTGAAATTTATGAACTACTCTCATTAAATTAAATGTAGAATATAAAAAAATCTTATTCCGTTTTAGGCATCCATCTGGCAATAATAATGAAGATTCTAATGATACTACTGATGTTACTAGCGAAATGAATAATTCTGTTATCAAAAGCCAAAGCTTACCAAACCTGTACAGGCGAAAACTTATTAGTAGTTCTATTAACTCAAATATTTTAAGCACCTCAACAGTAAGTATAACTGACAAAGTCAAAGTTCTTTAACCTCATTTTTATGAGTTGCTACTTACAAAACATAAAACTATTTGTTTTCCCAGGTGGATTCCTTCACTACCAACCAAAGACTAACGGGCACTCCGACGTGTATGAAAGTATACGATGTTTCACAAAACCGTTCATCACATGGTAGTCAACATTCAGAACCTATGAGTACATCATCAACTGAAAACCAAACTTCTTCAGATAAAAGTCAAACGAAGCAACAATTTAATTTAGTCAAATTGTTTATGAAACAAAAAAGTATGAGTAATGATGGTATTGTAACCATGGATCAATTAGACCGATCAGAATGCTGGCCATCAAGTTCTGGGGGTGAAAGTGCAGATTCAATAGGAGAACAAAAATCTGATTTTAAGCTGTCTGAACGTCCGCAAGCAGAATTACCAATGAATATAGACGATAATTCAACAATATATGAAGAAATACCGTCAGCTAATCCATATAATAGAGTTTATGATGAAGTCCTAATTGAAGAAGAGGAAACTGCTGATGGGACTAGACTAAGCGACAGTGATACAAATTTATATGCTACAGTTAATAAGCCACATATAAGAAGAACAAACATAAACCTGACAAATAGCCCGTCAAAATTAAGATGTAACAAAAAGTCATATTCTTCTCAATCATCAGCTACTAGCGCTAGTATATCAAGCTGTTCTGAATCTGATGGTACTCAAATAACAAGATTGAATAAAGTGTTACAAAGAGAAGCTAGTGATCATAAATCAACTTCGACTCACATGGAAGTTGACACCTTAGATAAAAGTATGCAAACGTCAAACATACAATTATCAAGTCTGACTCACGAACGTGTAGAACTACTTAAAATAGTGGAACCTTCGTTTCTCCAGAAACTGAAAGAAGGAGATTGCGAAAAACCTGTTTTTGTATTGTATCCAAATTATACATTACCAGACATTAGTTTTTTGAATGGTAGGCCAAATATATACCTTAACCCATTAAAAGTTTCTCCTAAAACCAGTGAAAATAAAAGAAGTAGATTACAAGTAAAAGGAAAGCGGCCATTTTCATGCAATGATGTAGAAATGCTTAAGAAAAAAGGAGTTGGTCATATAAAAGACTGGGACTCCCTTAACTTTTTACTACCACTGGAATGCAAACAGCTATTATCAGAGTTACCTGAAATCATGCAAAATACAAAGTGCACCGAAAAGTATTGCAATGCTTCTCCATCTTTAAAAATTAAAAATAGACCAATGAGTTGCGATTGCAATAATTTAGCAGGAAATACTACAGCAGTATCTTCAAGCTCTAGCACTGCCACTCAGCCATCTTCTGGCTATCGAGGTTCTTCGACGATGTTAACCGATTCTTCTGCCCAAAACAGCCCAGCTCCAGCTGGTAATTTCAATCCACTATTCGTGTATCGCTATGACAGCGCCACTAGTTCCGAAGCAAGCGCCGTAAATACCGAAGGACAAAGAATTAACCCTACAATTCCTAAGCGTTCACTTTCTATAGCAGATCAAAATCGGATTGCAAAACAAGGAGAGTTAGCTCCTCCAAGACCACCCTTACCAAAAAGCATACTACGTAAATCCATGGATAGGACACGTAAATCCAGTTCTCACACAAAGCGATACAGCATGTTTGATATGGATGATTTTATGCAAGATCCTGTAGTATGTATGGCAACTGCAACTGAACATAAAACAAAACGGCGGTCACTTCAGGAACCATATTATCTACAAAATCAAAACGTAGATTACAGGAAAAATAATGATTTAGCTGCAAAACGACTATCACAACAATTTCTTGACGCGGCAGATAAAGATGCAGATTATAATGAATATTACCAAGATGAAGGAGTTGGTACAGAAAGTAGTTTGGATTCCGGGAAGTCAAATGAATTAAAATTCCATAGGCCTCACACGCCACCTATGCCAAAACCCAGAACAAAGAAAATAGAATACACTGAATTTCCACCTCCAGGAGCTCTTATCAGTAGTGCAGACCTACAACAATTAGAAGAATTCCTGAAACAAAGCGGGCTTAACTGTCAAAATATGGATGAATGGGACCAAAATCAAGTGCAAAAGGTAAGGAATCAAGTATCTAAATTCCTTCAAATGAAAAAATCACAAGAGGAGAATCAAAGATCTACCGAGTCAAGTGGCAGTAGTTGTAATAGTAAGAAGTCAGTGAGTTTTGCCCAGAAATCAGATGCTAAGGTGGAAGGGCAGCTGATTCAATTAAAACATCTGGATGAGTTAAAGGTGGATATTGTAACTCCGCCTAATTCACCAAATATCTCTGCAATAGCTGCCCAAAGACATTATCAGGTAACGTTAATTAATGTTCATTCTACATTGCTCCTGCCTTTTCCAGTTGATTTCTGTGAGTAATTTGGTTTATTTATTTGTTATGTAGGTGTTTTATGTTTATTTACTTTTTTAATTTCATAATATTGTTTCTTGATGTCTACTCACGAGCAAAAAGTGAGTATTTTTATATTGCTCCTGATTTTACTATTATTATTTCTTGTTTTTGTGCCTTTTCCTTTATCTCACTCCTGTAATAGAAATTGTTTACAAAAGAAAATTTATATTTTTTTCTGATCAAATCTATAAATTTACCAGGGGAAAAATCTAGCTGAAATACCGATTTGCGAAGAAAGTGAGGTGAGCCCTGATGAATTTGCTAGTCCAACTCATTACGAAGCAAGGGGAAAATATGATCTAATCGATGTGTCACAAAAAAGAGGTAGGTACACCAACCGAAATTACTTGACGATCAAATACCTACTTCATAATTGTACAATAATGTTTCCTTTCCTATTTACAGCATTAGTTTCCAACGTGACCGATGCAGTGGAAATGTTAATCCAGCACTTCTCCCCGGCGACTGACCAAGCAGACCTGGCATTCTTAGGAGATTCAAAACAATCTCCAGCATGCGCTAAAATTGCATTGAATGCATTATGCCCCGCTTTGTATGCAATCTTCAGAGATGGTCTCAAAGAGAGCATTGAAACCTCATTTGGATCAGTAAATAATTCTGTATGGCAAATGGTTGAAGCAACAGCCAGACAAGGTAAAGGGGGTAAAATAACGTAATTTAATTTAAAGATACTTAATATGTAATAAATTATTCTAAAGTCGGTATAGTAACTATTAATAACATTGTAGGTCCAATAACGAGGTCATTGAACGAGCTTGTTTTAAGAATCAATAGTGAGGATGCAGTAAGCGAAGGTCTTGTTAAGTTCAATGCGTTTATACTGGGTCTTTTAAAGTAAGTATAGAAAACATTAAAAATTCCTGTCTACCTGTTGTTAACCTGATTTTTTTATAACTATATTCTATTTTTCTTGTTAACAGTGCACAATCTGTTGACGCATGGGTGTCATACGTTAGAACTCGGGAATCAATTCTTGCCAAACATTATGGTCCTGACTCCTTAATACTTGCCGGATGTGTTGGAGAACCTCGCTGTAGAGTACTGTTGGATACCTTATTGACGAGCCTGGAGCCCTTAAAGCTACTGCCGTTTTCACTTGATTTGATGTTTGAAATGCGCGAACTACACAGAAGTTTCAAGAGGATAGAAAGTGATATGCGCGCAGCTAGTCGGGTAAGTCACTATGATTTGTGTCCACCTTTGATTAATATAGAAACAACACATTTAATATAACACTCTTCTAAAATGGATTAAGTTTGATGTTTTTCTTATTAACTTATATTTGGTAAGTACGTAAATGCAAAAACGAATATAATAACACTTTGTACATGTTAAACTACCGCCTATCCAAACAGACATCGCTTTATTTGCATTTTATTGTTTACTGCATGTGCTTACGAATCACGACTCACAGCGCGCTCTTGTCTAAGCGGGTTATTTTAGCCATTGACGTTCGTGCACAGCTTTCATAAAATGCAAATAAAGGTTTCAGAATCAATATCAATCTGACCTTGTCAAAACAATCCTAACTAAGTAACGAAAAATAGCATGAAGCATGACGCTAAAACAAATTTCGTGTATTTAACAGCCCACTTCAATTAACACTCCGCCATTAACACTGAACCAACGGAACTTGCTGAAACTGGTACGGTCTATGCAATCGAGCGGCCTGTCAAGCGATGATTGTCAGACTAGCGTCATATTGAGACACAAAGAGCCCAAAAACAAAGAACCTTCCACTCCCGATCTACTGAACGATTCCGCAAACGTTAAAACAACGATAGAGAAAAACAGACCACGGTCATGTGTCAATCCTACTGCGATTGGATATGACATTTGTCCAAATAACAGCAGGATTGAGCTGGAGAACAACCGTAGATGGTCGGGAGTGCAGTTAGGTTCAAAGTTGATGCAAGCGTTTGATCGACTCGTTTTCGACGACAGCGACGATTACACAGATAGCCTAGAGAACAATAAACCTTCCAGTAAAACAACTAACAATGATGCAAAGGTAACTTGGCTGAGTTTGTGTTTCAAGTGTGCATCATTTCGTAGCCCTCATCTTGTTTTGTGAGCCATTTTGCAGTTCGATTAGTTTGGCACAGCTAATAGCAATCATTTTTTTTGCAGAATTTAGCTTACTTAATAGATGTGACGGTATATTATTTTTTACGCTTTCTCGTAATACGCGTGTGTGGTTTTTATTTGCGATGTGTTTAATTACACCACCATTATCTTTTAAGTGATATAATATTTATAGAGGTTTGATCATAGATGTTAGTGAATGAATATTATATAGTTATAAAAACTTCACTCTTTTTATTAATTAAAAGTTTTACACTCCTAAAATATACTTTAGTTTTAGTTACTTAAAATATTTTACACTATTATAGTAAAATAAAGATAGTCATCTATCTTGAGACTCAGAAATTCTGATTATTAACGTGGTGATAGTATTTTTCATAATATTTTTAACAGTTGGATACAAGCAGTGAGGAGCAGTTCAGGCCAGGGTCCGCTGGGAGCTGTGCCAGCGCCAACACAGGCAATGGTAGCAACAACTCCGGTGGAAAGTTCCGACGATTGCAACTCAAGTGGGAACTAATGAGCAACGCTGAGAGCCCCAGCACGCCTTCAGGTAATATGATTTTGTATTGAAAAATAAAGATAGTGTTTGATATCGATTTATAAAGATATTTTTTTTCAAATTTTTTTATGAAAAAATGAAAAACGACCAAGAACCACTTCTTAGTCTAAATAAAGTTCCGTAATAGTTAACACTACAAAATGTGTGTGCAAATGTGTCTTTTTTACTAAAAGATGTTTGTTATTGATTATGGATCGGCAAAATGAACGGACAGACAAGGATTACTAATTTTTTTTATAGTAACCCTAACAAACTGCAAATCAGGATTCATTTCAAATTACTAAGGTAAAAACAAAAACATCTGGGATCGGCAAATGTAATATCAGCTGCGCAAACAACAGACTGTTGAAAAACATGAAAACGTTAGCAGAGATGCTTAGCAGAATTATTTCTGGTGTTTCTGACTAACAATATAGATATATCGTTGTATGATGGTTCTATAATAATAAACTTCTTTGTTTTCAGGCGAAACATCGCCGGCGGCGGCCCGGGGCTCAAAGATCCCACGGCCTGTGTCATCGCCTGTACGACCCCAAGCTCCCACGCTTCAATCTCCAGCCAAAAATCAACATCGGTAACTTTGACTATTGTTTCTCACGTATCACTATCGTCATATTGCTATTTCTTTACTTTGTGCTATTTTTTTTATATACAACTAGATGATAAGCAAGCTGACGGCCCACCTGATGGTAAGCGGTTACCGCCGCCTATAGACACGTTGTTATTTGAACCAAATGATTTTTATATAACACACATCATGAGATTAACAGTAGCGTCTTAATTTCCAGTGGTATACCAGTACCGGTACGGAAAGGCAACTCTCCCACGACAAGTACACCTCGCATCGCTTCGGCAAGAACTACCATCACAACTAAGAAACCACCTCAAGTCGCGAACAGGTAAAAAAATATTATCAATTGTTTAACTATTGAACTACAAGTATATTTATATTTTCAAAACAATTTTAAGCTCTTCACATTCATTAACGCGTATTATTTTTATGGTGGTGGATGATTCTTCCAAATATTTGTGATTCGCTTTTTTTGTTGAATTTGGCAGCACATTTAATTTCTGAGAACTACCCAATAGTTTTTAAATTTTGTTTTTAAATATTTCTAAAAATGTTTAGACAGACTATAATACCAGTTCACGGTGGTACTTGTGTGGTGGTGGTTTTTTTTTTTTTTTTTTTTTTTTTTTTTTCGATGGGAGAAACGCCTATCGCGCTATCCCGCCCTCTGGGGTAGAGGACAGGGGAGTGTGGGGCTCGCACCCACTAAAACTCCCATCGATGCACCCTCTGGTCCACTATCCGACAGCAACACGGGCAACCTAATGGCATAGCGTCCGTCTTGCCATCAAAGCGGTTGACCGGTTTACGGTCTCGTCTCAGCAGGGGGGACCTGGACCCCCTCTGACAGCTTAAGGTCGGCGCACTAGTACATCAACACGCCGACCGGACCGTGCAATTCGGACAGCGTTCCCCTGATCACTGCCCGAGGTCCAAGAATTAAGAATTAAGTGGGTTGCTGGAGGCGACTATAGGCCGTCCTCCGGCGACCCCTCCGCTGGCGACGGATGTCAAGTGTGGTGGATATTTCCCGCGCACGCTCGTCATTCTCTTTCCGTGACATGACGCTCTCGCAGAAGGTGAGCATCGCCTGCCACGACCTGTCGCTCTCAATCATCTTAGAAATGACAGTCGAGAGGGAGAGGTCGTCCCCCACCTCCGCAGCAAGCTCTCGGCGTTCGCCTACCCAAGCTGGACAAGCCTCGAGAGTGTGCTGCGCATCTTCGTCAGGGCAGCCGTCACAATGGTGACACAGAGGAGCAGGTTCCCTTCCAGCTATTCGACACAGGTACCCTCCAAAGCAACCATGCCCCGTAAGTACCTGTGTCAGGTGGAAAGTCAGGATTCCATGCCCTCTCCCTAACCATTGCTTCAAGACGGGACGGACTGCCTCGACAACGCGGATACCGGCACTAGGCCTTTCAAGTCTCCGCGTCCACACCATGACAGCTGCCTCTCGCAGCTCACCCCTACAGTCCTCCACCTCACGTGGCGTCGGATCCTGGCCTCTGGCACGCGCCGCCTCCCGCCAGAAGTAAGTTGACAGGAGGGCCCTCGCATCTAGGTCCCACGGCAGCGTTCCGGCAAGTATCGCCGCTGCCTTCATGTAATTCTGCCTAGGTTTACTGTGTTTCAGTGAAATTCTTAATTTATATTCTAATGTTTTTATTTGTTTAGGAAGTTTATGCACTTAGATAAAAATAGATCGGATGATGATGATGGTGGTGATGGTTTATGCGTAAGGTATTATGGCTTGTTGTTAGGTTTGGCAATTAAAGGGTTTCAACCTGGCAGTGATAATGTATTACCAGGTACTACGTACAGCCGTGTAGACAATGTTTAAAAGAAAAAAAAACCTGTGCCTAAACTATTAAATATACCTAATTAATTGATATTTAAGGTGATTATTGGCGTAAGTGTACATTCTATGTTAAAATTATTGTCATATTGTCATGACCACTCTGTATAATAATATGTACCAAATGTTAATCGGTCATTTGTTAATGAATCAAATAAAATAAAATGAAAAGGAAGTTGCATCATAACGAAGCAGAAAGACTAAAAATATTATTTTTATAATAATCTTAAGTTTTAGATAGCTTATAGTGGGTACGCATCCAAGTCTAAATATTTTTACAAATAATATTTCAGTTTTTTTTGCATTGCGATTGAGTAAAGACATTGTTAGAAATACTTAGGGAGTACTAAGCCAAAAAGATGACAAAGTGTAGTACATGATAGTGAGTTTTACTTTTGTTCTACAAATATCCGAAAATCACGAAAGTAGTCATATAATCATCTATGTAGCATAGCAGTCTTCTAAGATACACTTGATTTTTTTTTACCTATGATAGGACAGTTCTAGAATAAAAGTTTTTTTTTTGTTACTTATTCGTTATCATTCTGGTACACTTAATCATTCCTTCTGCTTAGTTACCCCCTTTCTGGCTTACCTCACCAATATGGATATTTATTGAGCAAAACTTGTATTATTTTTATACAAAAACTCTTTAGAATACCCGAGGCAACAACGAAGAACCCCGTTTGCAAACCTCGACTATCAAATGATGCTGTTGTTAAAACCACCACACATGCTAAGAAATCTTCGTATGTAAAAGATATACATATCACGAATTAACGCAACTAATAGTCATAACCATGATTATGGTATCGAGTGTAATTAATATTCTATAATAACAGCATGATAGCTCTTATTATTATGGCAGTATGGGAAAATATTCTAAGTCCAGAATATTTTGAAAATAATAATTGTTATGTACCTATTATTTTTGTTACCTAAATAAACGCATGGAAGTGTCATTGCTATGAATAAGGTTATATACATGACCTCTACGAATTTGTAAATTGTAACCACAACTTATTTGACTAATATTAACTTTCATTAATGGCATGATTAAACTTATTAACTTTCTAATCCTACCGATATGTATGTAGGTAAATGCTCCTTATTGTGCTGAAGACGATTCAAATTTTTAATTTAATTTTAGTATAAAACTGATGAGCTTTGCTGTTAAAAAATCATACAATTACAACCTATTTAAAAATTGAACAGTCTTCAGTGAAATCCAAATAAATAAAATTTTGCATTGTGACGAATTATTTGGTGGTCATGCATTTGGATCGGAAGCAAATTTTATTTTTGTAGACTGTGCTTAAGTCAAGTAGATAGGGAATAATAAAACATTAATGTGGGAACAGGACATCCCGAGTAGACCAAACGTGGCAGGCGGGAACGGCACCACGGCCTTCCTCATTACCTTACGGCCGGGCGGCTCCGCCAGCTGCGCCAAGAAGAGCTGCCTCCTCATCAGCGTCGAGGCCCCATCACACCACTAGTCAACAGAAGCATAAGTACGTTCACGTTTGATACAGCACCTATATGTATATCTATTCAAATTTTAGATACAGTTGCAATATACTGGATTCCAGTGTGTGTTGCCAGTGATAACATACGGCTGTGAAACGTGGTCGCTCACTAAGGGCCTTCTGTTCAAGTTCGCAGTCGCACAACGAGCTATGGAACGAGCTATGTTAGGTGTTTCTCTGCGAGATAGAATCAGAAATGAGGACTTCCGTAAGAGAATCAAAGTCACTGACATAGCTCTTAGGATTAGGAAATTGAAGTGGCAGTGGGCAGGTTACACTGGCACATAGCACGCAGAACGGACGGCTGGTGGGGCGTTAAGGTTTTGGAGTGGCGACCGCGTACCGGAAAACGCAAAGTAGGACGGCCTCCCACTAGATGGACAGACGACCTGGTCAGGGTCGCGAGGAGCCGTTGGATGCAGGCTGCGCAAAACCGTTTTATTTGGAGATCGATGGGGAAGGCCTTTGTTCAGCAGTGGACATCATAGGCTGGTATGATGATGATGATGATGATGATACTGGATTTATCACCATCGTTATCTCTAAACGTAGGCCTCCAGTAAAATTAATTTTATGTACAAAACATCTCGTACTTTCAATGTAGTAAGAAAAAGGACAGGTTTGACATTTATTTAGTGAGATGGATTCATTTGTATTAGTTAAACATTACATCTCAAATACTGACTAAGCTTTTTATTTAACAGTTCCACTTATCACTATCGTTGTCCAGGCAATTTTTTTATACAAGTAGATGACAAACAAGCTGACGGCCTATCTGGTGGTAAGCGGTTACCGCCGCCTATAGACACCTGCAGTAACAAAGAAAAATCACTTGATATTGCAGGTGCGTTGTCATCTTGAGGCCTAAGATGAAATGCCGTCCATGCCCAGTAATTACACTGGCTACCTTTCCCTTCAATCCGAAACACAGCGAATTGTTTCACGGCTGAAATAGCAAAGGTGGTACCTACCCAGACGACCATACACACGGGCCTACCACCTAGTACAATATGGAATAAATAGAAGTTCTCTACTTAAAGTTGTGTCAACGAGTATAATAAAAACTCCATTAACAAAGAAACCTTTTATTTTCATAATAAAGGTGTTTAATTGTTCTTCATGTTATCTAACATAGCCGATTGCAGTGAAGGCAATGAAAAAATTAAAAGACTAATTATTATTTCTCAACGTACCTCCTTGACATGACAACCTTTTTGATCCCGTTATTTGTTTTAGTGTGCGGTTAAGTAATATAGAAACCAAAAATAATTTTAAAGTCGTAGCCGCAGTACATCCTTTAAACATTTTTATTATTTAGGAGAAATATTACATACCATTATATGAATTATTTGAATTGTCTAATTGTAGAAACCTTTTTAGGTACGTGAGGACACTGTGGCATCGACTACCGTCGGATTCAGGTCATCTCGCGTTTAATGAAGGAGAAAGACTCCGACTAATACTCGAGGTCGATGACCAACACCTGCTATGCTGTAGAGGAGACCAGAAGGGGCTAGTGCCTCGCGATGCCGTTTTGTTGGAGGATTTCTGATATTGGCAACCATAGCATGACTGGCAGCCTTGCTGGCGCCCGTTGAGATTGAACGGCAACTATGGAAAGAAGTGAACCACTAACTCCATGTCTACTTTCCACGGTAATCTGGATACTGTCAGTTTGTATTTGTATTGAAAACCTAGGTACGGTGTACAAAGTCAACTCACCGTGAAATGTGAACATGGATGGACGTAATTAGTGTTGGATTGTGTTTTCGGTACATTGGTATTGTGCAGAACACTGCCAACCAAAGAAATGGAAGTGCTTTCGGTTTTGTGATTGGGACTCAGCTGTTCATAGACTCTGTATATAATTAGTTTAGTATTAATAGGAAGCCCTTTCATCTTTAAGTATTTTCTTTTGCTATATGTTCCATTCAATTTATTGTCATCTTATCCCATACTATTCATATTTTCTTCTCAATTTTTGTAATCTACATCACTAAAATCATACTATTACATTTCTTATCCAGTAGAAGTAAAATCTAGTCTTACGTTTTAAGGCACTACAAGGTCTTGGACTGTATATATACTAATCCTAAGAATCATTATTGTGAAATATTTACTGTTAATGAATACCTAAGCGTTAACCATATATCTATTAAACATGAACAGTAAATATTATCTCCATGGAATGTGATATAGATAAATTATTTACTTTTATTTTAAGGGGGAAATCTCATACTCGGAAGGGCAAACTTATTTAAAATTTATACTAAATTAATCGAAATTCCTTATTGCTTCGAGAGAGACACCAAATAAATTGATGTTTAGATAAATTATTTCAATGTAAAATTGATGTCTAAAGTATAATTGTAATATAGACTATGTATTATAATAATAATACTATGTATTTAGTGTACGTACTTCTTAGCGAAAAAGTATTGCTTTGTCAACAGTATATCATTTGGAACATTTTGTCGTGCGGTAGAGCCTAAAACCCCAGTTTCCACGGATTTTAGTTAACTCACTCTTATCAAATAATAGCATGACGCCCTTCCCATCAGCCTTTCCATATCGGTCTGTGGTAAACTAAAATATATTTTCAGAAACAGTGGGATAGTATAACAGGTGTACTGTACTAACTGCATGGCCTTCACCTATAAATGATCCCAATAGCTAACCCACAGAGAGAATACGAAGGTTTCAGTAGCGGTGTTGGAGTCTAACATACTTCGAACTTCTAATCGCATGCGCCTATCCTCCATACACTCCCATACTCTCAGCACTGCATTAAGTGACACATCAAATATTATTCAAGCTGACGCTTTACCGCCCTAGAGTCATTCATTACGTTGCAAAGACTTAGTACTAATTATTTTAACACCTTAAATCATAATACTCTATGTACTTAGTATTGTTCACGGATAGTGTGATATATAGTCATATCACTTGCTTCTAAGCGGGTCGCAAAGAAATGATATTTTTGGTACGAATTTGTATTGCTCAAGATTGAAAGACATCATTTTCAATGAATATGATATTCTCGTCTGAATACTCTTGTAATCTAAATTATACTCGTGAACTTCAGTATTTATAATAGTAAAGTATATTTGTAAATAATATTTAAAGAAAATATGATTACTAGTGAAATTAGTGATCGAAATTTGTAACAAACCTTTGAAATGCACGATACAGTTCCTCTTGTAGTGAGTCGTGCTATGGAGTCACATTGGCAAGGTAGTCGGTATGCTCGTATACTCTTAGTGAACAAAATTATTTGTCGTGTGAGTGAAACTGTGGTGTCTTTCTCGAAGCATGTGTGATTTATCGAAGCTCTTGCCAACTGCGTTCAGTGGTCAAGTATCAAGAGGCTCGTCGACACTTAATCTCATTATATTTAGATGGATGTAAGTTGACAAAATTAGAACTGTACAATAGACATAATTTAATACAATAATTAGGATATGAACGTCGTTATTTGAAATCATTATGTTAAAGTTTTAGGTGATCATAACATGCATATTTTGGACCGTTTTGTAATATAGGCATCCCATTACCCATTTTAGAAATATTCGCGCTTTGTGACTGAATGATGTGATGTGGCCTTTTGTATGTAATTAAAGTTATAATAGTGTTAATGTGTTGTGCGTGTGAGCTTGTTGCATCAGTCGGAGTAATCATTGTATCGTCTATTTATCATACGAACTGCATCTGGGAATGCTTCCACAAATTATTTACGTAATTATTAGTAATCGAAACTCTTAGTGACCGTTGAAGTATTAGTCGAACAAACATGCCTTAAAGAGGGGAAGGGAGGGTGAAACTGAATAACATTTTGGCTTCGCGTAAGCTTCGCACGTCTCGCTTGGCAGTTAGCGCGTTCCTATCACAGTTAGGAGTTTCCTAGTCGTAAGTTTTTATCAACAATTTGTATTGTCTAATGATGTTGAACAGGTTTTTTATATAATGACATTAACTCCTGCGCGTTCGTTTTAATATAACATTGTTGGATAGGATGTGGTAAGTCAGTTGTCCTTATTGGTACAAGTGGTTAAGTTTATTTCACAAGTATCGTGTATTAGATTATATTTATAATTTTCGATCGGGATCAATAAGTTGAATTTTGAGTTAGTTACTTTATTTTCTTAAGAAAAAATAAAATAAAAAAAAGATTTCGTTTATTACGAAAAATTAACGAACGACTGAGAAATAATTCCGAATACTGTATTATCTAATTAAGTTTACCTCGAACATGAAAATGCTAATGATTATTATATTTGGACATTTTATCATTATGAGTATGTATTGTTTAAATATTTTATTTGTGTTAAGTGCCATAATTTAATGAATTAACAATTAATAAAATATTATTGTAATGCATAACCATGTACACCAATTAAAATATATAAAACAAATAGTTCATTGTCTTTTAATGTGCCTACCTAGCATGTCTAAAAGGATATATCAATCAAATGGTTCCCGGGAAGTTTAGGGTATTAGAGGGTTTATACAGGGTGTTAGATACATATTATAACAAGCGGGCACCTACCCATGTTTACAAGTCATATAAATTACTAAGTTGTTCTTAAAAATTGATTTCGAAATATCGTATACATTTGTATGAAGAAATTCGAAAAAAAAAATTACATTTTTCAATTTTTGATAACCACTTAATATTTTTCTGTTTATGCTAACATGGGTAAATACCCCTAGCCCTACCCCTGGGGGTAGGGTGGGACTAAACCTTACCACCGTTAGTAGTGCTGGGTGCTTGGGATTTAATGGAAAACCAGAAAAAAAATATATACTACAAATTGACAATTATATTTAGATGTGAGGAAATATCGTATGTATGTAGCTGAATCATCCCCTGAAGTACCAGGCTACCATATCTATGTAGGAGATGTTTAGCATACTGTTAATTTTATTTATATAATAATCGTAGGGGTACAATAAATAACCTCTGATATACTTATGGTAGCCTGGTACTTCAGATTGGAAATATACATTTATTAGGTGTCAACGAATCAAATGTATCCACGGACTGAATTACTTTCTCTTTGTCGCATTGTAGGTTTAGTTTAATTAGAAAGTATTATAAAATAAAAAAAGAATTATGCTAATTTAACACCAGGTTCGTAATATTTGGAAAAACAAAACCTGTAAACATATAGTGCACAGCACTACGGTGGTATGGTTCAGTCCCACACTACCCCCAGGGGTATGGCTAGGGGTATGGTGGGTCTGTCATGGGTAAATGATGCCCGCTTGTTATGATATACACCAAACTCCTCGTATCTGCTTATTTTAATAATAAAACAGCAAACTTGTTTCATACTTTATCTATTGAACAAACAATAACTACACGATTGAAGCTCCCTACAAATGCAACATTTATGGCCGAATGGTGAAAAGTCATTTAGATTTTTGATCCTGCTCAAATATTGAGTAGTTGCCAATACAGATTTTTGACTTTGACAATACTTAAAATATTAAAGATTGTCTCAAATAAATAGTTTGAATATTCGACCGTTAAGCTATAAAAAGTTATCAATGTTACAATATTTTAAACATACGTATTCTTACTTATGAGCTAGTTTGACCACAATTGATAATACATTTCCATGACATTTTTAAAAATGAAAAACTGGTAATTACCTATTGAAATACTATGCACGATGCAAAGATGAGATAACATTTCAAAGGTCAATAAGTCATCTACTTTATGAGCTAGTTAGATCACAACGGTTTATAATTTTTATGACATTTTTCACATTTCCAATTGGGTTTATATCTAAGTATTGCAAAACAAAATACACGTTTACAATTTGATGTAGGTAATCATAAGATAAGATATGATAAGATTTCTAAGATCAACCGTGCTTTATAAAATATCTTATTTTAGGTACATAACGTTTATAGACTTTTACGAAAAAAACTAGAATATAATATTATATTTTTCAAAACACTTTAAGAAATATTCTACATTATGGTGCTTAAATATATGAATTTTGAACTAGTAGATTATTTAAAATCAAAGGTAAATACCTAGATCCTAGAATATGAATTTATCATGTGACGTTAGTACGTAAGTACCTTACATATCATATTGTTCTATGATCTGAAGGTATATGAAGCCTGGATTCCTGGTTCGCTTAACTTTCATAGAACAGACTTGAACACATGGTCTGTCAATCTTTAGGTTAGACGATATAAAACATTGAGCTCCAATACTACTGTATCGGAGAGCCTAATGTTTTATATTGCTAGTAAGCATTGTAAAAATAAACAGAGTAGGTATAATTATTAGGTTATAAATTAACAATTTCATAGACGACCAGAGAATTTCACTGTAAAAAAAAATTGTGTTCGAAATATCTGTTTATGGACCAATATTGTTACCTACAGTGGAAATTACATTTTACGCAAGTGCAGGTGTAAAATGTTTCCCATCTAAAAGACAAAGATTTCCAATAAATTACAATCAAAACTTTCCTTGATGTTGTTCAAGGAAAAATTATAACTTCTACATAAGCTTAAGATTAATATACATCTACTAGTGATTAGTTGACAAATTCTGTAGAGACATCGAGAAGTAAAAGTTAACAAAAATAGTTAAAAGTAATTTAGAAGATGTTTAAGTAAAGATTTCGCTGATTAAATATTTACTGGCAAATCGAGTATCAGAAAAATAATACAGAAATATATTTTAAATATTTTCTTAACATAGATATAGGTACCTAATTAAATCCTATTAGTGACTTACCTACAACCTCAAAGTTGATCGAGTAAGTAACACAACATGGGACCTACGTTCTGAGATTGATCTACTGCTATCATTAAAGCTTTCTAACCTATTATCATACCTAATAATTTACTAAGTTCTAATATTAATTAACACATCAATTTAGCCGATACCACGGAGACTGCTGTGCGTCAGCGTATGTGCGCATGGGTCTTCACGACTTGTTCAATCTGACACTCATCTGTAATTTATTTGCATATCTCCATCGCATGTTAATACATCTTTGGTAAAACTAATCAACAACACAATCTAAAATACTAGTGTGACATAATATTTTATTTAGAACTCATAAGAAGTGGGTGATCACATAATAATATGCAGATATAGTAATTATATGAATATTGTGATACTTCCTCCAATAAACAAGCTCAAACAAAGTGCAGTATGTAGTACTTAGGTACATATTGGACGGATACTATACTTAAGTACCTACAGCGTAAAATCTGATAATTATGATGAACCATACAAGTATCTTTTTTCCGACGCAAAACAGGCGCAACTGACGTCGATTTGCGGAAACCGCCCGCACAACGAAGAAGACGACAAGTATCTTTGGAACATGGATTGAGGAGCGTAATATTAAATTTCAACATCTAGGTATTCAAATGCGATATGTGGTTTTGTGTTCGATATACACATTTTATTTTAGCTACGATTTCCTCCTTCTTTAGAGTTAATGACTTAGTTACATTATCATAAATACCTAAGTAAGCAATTCCCTAAGTTATAGGTACTTGTCAAATGCTTTTTCAATCTTCACCCTTTGTCAATTTTCAAATCCTTTATTTGAAAATTTGTGATAATAATGCAAATTGTAACATTTCAAAACAAACACTATCAAACCTAGCCTTATCTGCAGATACCACTTTCCCAAACTGGCTGTTCAAATAAGACAGAACTACGGCTGACTCTACATCTAAAGCTTCTTATCTTGCAATCAATATTAGTATATTTTGATGTTCGTGATATTAAGCGAATAGTTGTTATTATCTTCTCAATATATTGTGAACGCTGGTCGCTGCGTCACCGACGTGCGCCTCAAGCAGACAGAACGCGGTGGGTCACGCGCGCTCGCAGGACGCGCCATCGATGCTCGTCTGTTACGCTCGTTGTTCCTCCGTACCAGCTGGTCTTCCTCCTCCATCAGACCATGCCGACGGCGAGGAGATGTCACACGTGTGGTGCGAGGGGCGCGGGCCGATCGGCACCGAGACAGCGGACGGACGTCCTCTGGCCAATCCTCTGTCGCGTAGTAGTCCTGGGGAAACATATTTTATATTACACACTTAAAGATAAGAATATTTACAAATAAAGCAAATGAATATGAATTTTAGTGCCTGAGTTTTATTCTCATTCCTAATACTACTGGGTAAATAATTTTAGATAAAGCTTCTGGATCAGCTTCAGCCTAGAAAACAATTTCAAAAGTCAATAAGGTCTAATATCGCAAGACAAATTACCAGCATTGACTGTCACGATTTAGTTTCGAAGAACTTAAAATTGAACACAAAGTGAAGCTACATTAAACTAACCTTAATTGATATAATTAAATGGAGTAACACTTACCAGGGTCCAGTGGTTTGTCATTTGTCCACTATGTGCGTGTGAGTGCAAAGTGATTGTAGATACATTTTACTACACTCATATACGAAGAGCATGCGACAAGATTATATTGATAGTAATAAAACTACGATAAAGAAATATTTTGACAAATATAAAAGAAGCTACAATAAGAACAGTATCGTAGTACGCCAAAAAACAACATTATCTTGTCGCATACTTTACTTGTGGTATTGTGAAAACTAAAGGATACGGAATACAAAAATAATATTTACAGTTCAAATAAAACAAATGTCTTTGTGTTAAGTTATATTAAACGTTTACTAATTATATTAATACGTCAATCGTTTGCGTTCACAAAATATTATAGTCCGTAACCTAATCCAAAATTTTTGATTAAAGTAGTTTTACCTATGTAGATCAGACCAGGGGCCTTACCACCATCTTTATAAAAGCGATTCATATTCCGCTCGGTTCAGTATTTGTTCCTAAGCTGCATCGCTGTCATAGTCGTAGGTAGTCCTAAACTGGATCGCGATAAAAGATGGTGGTACGGGTACAGTTCACCTTAATGTATATCTGTAAACTTTTTGATTATTATTGTATCAAAAAGTTTACAGATATACATTAAGGTAAATAGAGTGAACTTGAACGGTCAGTTCCATTTTCCATATCTGCTTTGTATGTTTTGAGAAATGAAAAAATCCTTTTAAATTATACTCGTTATCACTTCATTATAGGTACTTATTACTACTTATATTTTGAACAACTAAGAATTATGTAGGTAATTACACCTAAATAATATAACAGGGAGCAGCAACACATTATTATACCGACATAAATTTCAAGTAAATTTTGTGACTCAAAAGCATTAACATTAAATTGATAGGCGCTATCTAACTCTACATTTCTTACGTACATAATAAATTGTAGTTACATATAAAACATTTTACTCTAATTAAATCTGGTCAGTCCTCTCAAGCCGTTCTCGTCACAGCAAATATATAAAAGTACAAAAGCATAATAATATCTTACACAAGTAATTGTTATCAAATTGCATTAAGAAATCTAACTTCGGAAACAAAGCACTAGTCTGTTACAAACTATCTACCTGATTCTAATTATTTTGCTGTGTCAAGAACTCTCCAATGTCTCAATAACCTTCACGTCACTCCAAATTATATATATTTAATGGAAATAGGATTTAACTTATCGGTATTTAAAAACCAAACAGATGACAACAATGGATGAATAACTCTATTACATCAATTTAAATTATAAAGGCATATTATATTAAATACCAATCCTAGACAGTAATATAGATATTAATAAGTCATAATTGCAATAACAAATCACATAAGTGCTATAAGTGCTTATACAATAAAAACAAGTGCCCATCATAGGATTTAAAAAACCACTATCGAATGAATGTGAGTAAATACCATATTGTGTGAGCTATAGTGAAATGAAAAGTAGAATACAATAATATTACATAATACTCGGCTTTATTTTTATTTTGATAGGTAATGCACAGCACAGTTAAAAAAGATGTGTTATATTGGCACTCATGCATGACACTTTTAACTTTCATCTTCAACCTAACTAAAAACAATCCAGTAGAATCGATTTGAAACCACTTATATCATGATTTAATTCTACTACAACACTAATTATAGTAGATATTTGATTCAATAAATCAAGGAACCAATTATTTTCAATAATCTACAACATATTGTCTTGAAGATATGATAAATTATTGACATTCATTGAAAAATCACGGGCAGCATTCTTTAAGACCAGCTCACAATATTCATTTAGTCTGGGTTACATCGACTTTACCGTTTAACGATATAAAATAAAATACAAAAATTGGACTTTTGGTGTAAAAAGTTAGTATTGATCCTCAATAAGAGAACCTGTCTCCTAAAGTGTCTTCTTAACACGATTGTTGATTCAAGTTCTCATCTGATTTTGGTGTCTGCGATGTTGGTAGTGGACTCTACGGGAGAGAATAAGATTAGATAAATTATTTTAAAGAGCTTGAAGTCTTAAATGTTTAAATCAATTAATATAAATACACAAACAAAACAAAGTTAAAACAGCAAACGAAACCAAAGAAAATCGACGAAAATGAGATTTGTTAATCAAACTTGGAAAAGATAATGAGAAAACCACACCTCCCCAAATTACCTACTCAGTAATAAGTGTACAAATATTCAGGCTGAAACAAAAAATGAATTGTTAAAATGAAAAATGGATTGAACTTAACCTTCACCGAATAGAAAATGGGAGCAAAAACAAAAAAAAAATGAAGGCCCAACACAAGTTGAAGCCTCACCTCCTGCCGCGAGTGGCCGTCCGGCACCGGCGACTGGCTCATCTGCTTGATGTATTCTTTGTCGTCAAATATTTTGATGTCACCACCGCCCGGTTTGTGCTTTACATTGTCCAGGGACCCCACTTTACTTTGTGCTTTGAATTCCAATTTTTGATTTTCGATCTGTCCGAAAGAGTCAATGTGCAAATAATATAATAATACACATAATAAATATATTTTCGAGGGTAGGTATAATAGAAGCTATACAGATATTTTAATTTCCAAAATATTACTAAATTTCATTCAAATACTATCAATATTATCTGAAGAGCTTTTAGACTACCCACAAATGTAAGTATTATAAATATATAATAATTTAATATAAAACATGTGTAGGTATTTGTATATGTTATATATATCGGTGCTATATGTAGACATAGATAATTGGTCGATGATATCCGATGTGCTTGTTCCATCAAAAGGTTATGCATACATAATCAATATTGATTTTCATAGCGTGCACGTCGACCATATTCAGGTGAATTGTGTAGGTAAGAATATCTCATTGCTTGAAATCAGCTACTTTTATAAGCCCTTGAATTTCTGGTTGAAAACTTGTGGCGTTCTTTTTTATTTTATGTATAATTATAGAATCCTAATTTATAACATGTGTAAATTTAGATGACATAACAACATTCCATGAAGTGACGTTCTCAATAAATTCCAACAATTGTCGTGTTTAAACATTCAGGTGTAATAAAACTTTCATGAAAGCCGAACAGCGTGTAAAAAACAGCCGCAACTTTGAACTTATTCGTAGATTTTTATTACTTTTATACTTATGCCGTCATCCACGCGCATTCTTAGATGCACCAAACTGACCTTTCTCCATAAAGAATGGAAAGCAAATTGTTTATGCGATGCCCTCCACCTTGGCAACGCCCATTTAACAAACTAAAAACAATAACGACGCTTTAACTAAATATTAACAAGGGACTTCAAAGAGAACCTTCTGAAAACTTCCAAACCGTATAAGATTTAGAAATTCGTGTAAATTTCTTTCTTTAAAGTAGTGCAAGTGAAAACAAAACAAACAATAACGTGAACACTTATAAAATGTTTGTAGCTTTACTCACTGCTCTCGTTCCATTTTTTGCAACTGTTGACTGAAGAACAATAGCATATGTTATAATATACATTTATTAATAATCCTGAGACTAGCACCTACTTGTCTAATCAGCACGTTGTATTACTTGTGCGAACTGCGATAGTGTTTCTTTCTATAAACTGCCTTTTAACAAATAGGTACATAATTACGACCGTGTCATTACTGTTCGTTGCTAAATACTGAAGCTTTAATTTATTCTACGTCTAAGCCTACTAATGAATACTCACTGATAAATTTTATTACAAGATGTTCGGTCTGTACTGTAACATGAAGATTTAAAGAAATATGTTAATGATATGATTGAATATTATACCTTGACAGCCCCACCACCTGGCTTATGGGTGATGTTAACCGTTGACGCTACTTTAGGCTTCGCTTTTTCCTTGAAGTCCAGTTTTACTGTCTCAATCTTCTTATCACCGCCACCTGGCTTATAAGACGTGTTTTGCAGGGAACCGATCTTCGACTTAGCATTCCATTCAAGTTTCGTTGTTGTGATCTGAAACATTGGTTATATTAGCTCATATTTTTTCTGAACTAAGAAACTAAGATTACTTTCTTTCTACTACCTACTACATAGTGAGAATTTTTATACCTTCTTAGCCCCGCCACTTGGGGCATATGTTTCATTTTTAGCAGCAATTTTAGGCGTGACGTTACCAAATTCGATCTTCCTATTTTCAATTTTAATTTTTCCGCCTCCTGGTTTATATGTTGCGTTGTCCAAAGAACCAATCTTGGATTTCACTGTTTTTATATTGGGCGACGGTGCATTACCAACTTGCACCTTATTCATCGGCACTTCTGTAAAATGTTTATTTTATAAAATCATATCACCTAGCACCCGATAAGATGACCTGATGTCATGTTAATTTGTTAACTTGGTGTCAGTCAATTTATATTTTTATTATTGATATAAATTTAAAATTCATCAAAGGTTTCTTCACGATCACAACAATATCTGTTGGGTATTTTACTCACAACGTTGTTAGTTTGTAGATACTTACTTTTCTTATCAGCAGGCAAAGGATTTTCAGGTGTTTTAGCAGTCGCGCTCTTGCTTGATGATCGCGAAAGGCTCTGCTTGAGACTACTACTTGACTTTTCCTTGGTAGGCAATTTACTCGGTATTTTCTTGTTTGGTGAACCAGGAGATCCATTAACATCCTACAAAATATATTATTGAATATACATCATCATCGTCATAATTTCCAGTCTATATAAGTCCCACTGCTAGGCTTTCCTACATTGGAGAAATACATGAAGTGTTTGGGCCATAAAACCACACGCTCTGGCTTAGTAGGTTAGTGGGTAAAAGCGGTTGCAGTAACAACCGGTACCAACGACTTAACATGCCTTCCGAAGCAAGGAGGAGATTACAAACTTTGATTGACCCATCCCGGGGGACCACGGCGAAAGTTGCTTGGTTTTCGTATTGAAATCGGAGCACTCAAACCAGTACGCCACCGAGCGCCTCACGCCACAGAAGTCCTCACGCGCTCTCGAGCTCCGAACCCGTGAGTAGTATCTTAGTACATCTTACAAACGTCTGTGTAGGATACGGTAATCGCTTACCATCAGGGGAGGTGTATGCTTGATTACCACCCTTGTTTAATATTTTTTAAAAATCCTTACATTTCCTTGGGTAGATTCATCAACACCGCTATCGTTGTCTCCATCTGAAATTTAATGAATTATTATATTAGAATATTTGTTTCTTAAATAAATATGCGACATTATTATTATAATAACTATCCTACTTTGGAGATTGGCCCATATAAAACCTTAAAAATACTTATTTTGTATTGGTTACCTTTAGGTCGCATTTTTGGTGCCGAGGCTGCTTTGCGTGGTGTTGATTTTTTAGCTTCCAAAGGAGTGTTTGGTGTATTTAGTTCATTAGGTTTTCGTTGTATTGGTACTGGAGGTTTAGTTTCTACAGCCGGTGTCGGTGTAATTGGCGTCATTTTGGTTGGTGTTGCAGCAAATCTCATATCTTTTATTAAAGAATCAGGTATAATATCTGTTTTGCTTTCAATTTTTGGTGTTTTAGGACGATTTATTTCAGGAGTATTGCTACTAGATTTCTGTGATTGTGCAGGACTTTGCATCATTTGTTTAGGTTCTGGGGATTCATCACTTCGTGTTAAAGATGGTGAACGATCATATAAATCACTTTTGTTTTGATTTTGTCCAATTTGAATAACATTTTTATTCGGAGCCGAAGGGTTTTGCAATATGACGTCATCATCATCATTATCTACTTTCTTTTTTGGCGTTGATAATGACCCTACAACGGATTCGGTCATTTTAGAGCCCAATAATCGTGATTCAGGTCGGTCAGGGATATCTTTGATTTCACCCGATTTTATGCTTTCCTGAGACCCGCGTATATTATCTTTACTATCGGTTTTTATTTCTTGAATCAGGCCAAGCGCTGGACTCCGACTTACGATTTCCTCCATTTTTCCTCCTATGGCACTAACAGATTTCCTTCTATCGTCATCCAATTTAAGAGGGCTTGGAGCCCCAGGTGCTGCTGCAATGCTGTAACTTCTGCCTTTTGCCATTGCAGGCATATCAACGCCATTTTCGGATTTATGGATATTTTGATTATCATTCGAAATGCTTTGGTTATCCAGGTTGGCGGGTTTATTTTGAAATGTATTAATTTGATCTGGGCCCCTTATTGAACCTTGCGACGGTTGTCTAGGTAACTGGACCGGTGGTGGTACTGCAGTGTAGGGTCCGCTTTTAGGAGCTCCGTTCGAATGCTGCACTATCGGTTGCCTATTAGTGTCAGGCGTGGTTGCTGATCCAAATTGAGGCGGTTGTCGTGGACCAAATTGTAAGTTATTTGGAGGAGGGAGTCTTTGTGGCGGTTGTCCCAATGTCGGTGATTGTAGGGGTCTTGGGCCCTGCTGTGAAATCGGCTGTGGGCCAAAAGGGCGTAGCGGAGGCGGTCTAATTTGTTGAGTTGCTGGTGCCACTGGTAGAGGACCTCGTGGAACTGGTGTGCCAGGGCGAGGACCAAACTGAGGAGGGGCTGTCACTGGACCTCCAGGCTGAAATTGTGGTCTTGGCTGAGTCGGTGGTGGTCCGACCGGTCTTGGTTGTGGTACAAACGATGATCTCGAGCTCTCAACTCTATTAAGGGGCGGACGTGGTGGCGCTTGTGTGGGCCCAAAATTCTCTTGAACGATTGGGTTTGTACTCGGAGTTCGGACCTCAGCAGGTGCCTTAACAAATAAATAATAAAATTACGAAATGTAAATGCCTTATCCCAGTTTCTAGTTTATTTTAGTTTCAGATAAGATTTCAATTTAGATAAATCGTTACACGAATGCTTTGAATATAAACTTGTTGCCATTACAAAGCAAATAACTTCAAACCTAATTCGTGTGTGTTAAATACTGCCCAGTTTTATCGCCTGACAATTGTCTGATACACATCGATAGTATGTCATCATATTTGTGATACTTAATCGATATTAAATATGAAAATGCAAACTGTCATCTCTTGCAATAAACTAAGTGTATGTCAAAAATGTAACCATGTGCATTTTAAGTACTACCTATTTTAATGCCAGATTGTACTAAATATTGGAGATTTTAGAAATATGTGACAAAACACGACAGCAGCGAGGGGCGGCGACGACCGTGCTGTCTCCGCCTCCGCACTCGACCCAAACAAACTGCTCGAATCTTCCCACGAAATAAAAACATAATATGGGAGACTGGAGGACTGCATGTAATCACTTGTGTTTTTATTATTTTTTAAGACGAAATTATAAAAACAAAATAAATCTCTAATAATCTGATTTATTTTGTTTTTATAATTTCGTCTTAAAAAATAATAATTAAAATGTTAATAGATCAATTATTCCAGCTGAATTTCTGGTAAAGAGAGTCACATCAACAAGAGAGAAACTTGCCTAGTTTCCCCAAAAAATTATAATGAGTGCATTAAGTTTCCGTGTTTCCCTGGTTTGCTCGAGGCGCATTGCCCGTAGACATGAGTTGTCACGAACTCGGCCACTGGGTCAACAAGCTATTGCCGGATAAAAAATATAGGTCCTTCAAATAGTGTCACTATTTCAATACTTTTCGAATTTATATGAGAAACTCTGCATTTTGATCGCTGCTTTAGATTTTTTTTTTGTACAACAAGCGGTACAATTGTATACCATTAATTAAAATTCAATATATTATTATCAATATTTCAACATACTTAATGATTTAATTACCGTCACGTTACCGACGAGAACGTAGTGTGACGACTGCCACGGTAGAGAACTAGGATTATTTCGTTTTTAAAATTATTTAAGTGGATATACTTCCATCAAGCTTTAAAGTATCCAACATGGTGACCGAAACGAAATGTTTGCAGACTCCAATATTAAATATTGTGATAGTAAATTTCGTAGAAAATAAATTAACCAAGTGATGTAACATTAATAAACAAGTGAATACAGATCATAAATTTATAATAAATAAAAGTGACATTATTGTGTGATACAGTGATTTAATTACATAAAACAAGTTTTTAAATCACATTTTAATGTTTTTGATGCGTTTATCCCGCCTGGAACATATATTTTTTTCATCATCATCTTCTTTATTTGTAATTGTTACTCTTTTTTTTTTACTTCTTGTTTTTCAATATTTAATTTTACATAATTCAAGATAATTGTAATCAAGTTATTTATTGTAATACCCTCAAGCAAACGAGAAAAAAATCAGATGATTGGGTGGTCTACCTGCTGCCAAAAATGTATACTTTGCATACTTTCTATGTCCAGCAGTGGGCGTCTCTCGTCTGATATGATGATTGCATACTTTCAGTCACTGTTGTACTAGGGTACTGTTTTATGGGGTGTAGCAGCTGATGTCAATAGAATTTTACATTAAAAAAAAAGCTGTCAGATACATGCTAGACATAGTGTAGAAGCAATAGCATAGGCTAGTGTAGAAACAATTTTGACCAGCTTGATATTATGAAAGTTACAGGAGAACTTTTAAATTAATGTATATATAACGTTGACTTCAAAATCTGTCTAGGAAAAAATATGTCCACGCTTATTCTGGTTCACGGTTTAAAGATAATATGGTTATTCCTAAAGCTAAATTAGCCAAAATTACCAAAAGTTTTCTAATTTTCTGCATATATTTTTTTTAATAAGTTACCTCTTGTGGTTAGTAATTACCACAAAATGGATCTTTTAAGTATATTAAGAAAAGACTCGTATGCAAAAGTTATTATAATATTAAAGACGCTCTAAATGATGACTTAATATTTTGTATAGAATAGTTTGTTGACTCATTGTACTTAAGGATTGATAATATCTGTGAAAAAATAATAGCATATATCTAAGATATATTTTTGTGTGATATTGAATGTAATATAAAATAATTAATTTTTATTTATGATAATTTTTATTAACTAATATGTTGCCTTATTATTATATAATAAATTCGACCTAGACTAGTAATATACTTATTGTAATTTGGCCTAACTAAGGGCAATGTATTAATAAAAGATGAATAAATTATAATGACTACCGTTATGACGTCCGCTAACAATTACCGAACATTAATTCTGAATATTGCACTCTACATCGATTTTTCTTCTGCAAAATATACTTACGTACCAGTAGATATAAATTTGTCATAAACATTTTAGGTACTAAGCAAGGGCTTCGTGATATGAAATAAAGGAACAATAAAGCGTCAAATCTATATTTCAGGCCCGCGATTTGATCTACAACAAGTCAAAAGGTAGATGTCCCATCGCGTGATCACTATCGCGTACTTATTGCGTCGTCAAACCGAACTGACTTTACATCCAAATATTGTTAAATTTTGCAAATCCTACACTGAGCATAGGCGCGATATTGCATGTTTGAATATTATTGGTGTAAGCGAAAACTATATTGAATTTAAACTTTGAAATCATAGTATTGTTTCAATGTCATTTATTATTTTTGATAAATTTCTAGTATTATTAAAAATAAAAGGAATGCTTGAAAGACTGTTACTTTTTAAGCTATATTTCATAATCTAAACAAATGTGTCGAGGGATTCATGTTTGCATGATAATTCGTAAATGAAGACAAGCGAAAATGTAACTCACATGTTATGGAAAACAAAGCTAATAAAACCTTGTAAGCAATTTGGTGAAGTTGCGCAGAAACTACTTCGGATTATTTATTAGATAGTCTGTACCAGCAAACTGCTTGATGACGTAACGCTTTGAAGCTCTACTTCAAGGCAAGTAATTTTTGGCTGCTTCTAATAGCCATCATTTAACTTATCGCGATGAGCAAGTGTTTTTATTGATTACTTAATAGAGTTTAGGTTTTCCAAGTCTGCTTTCATATTCAAAACGTTGAGAATTAACGAAGCATGCCGTTAACAATTTCTCCTAGCCCTTTTAAATTTTGTGGTGAGCGTAAACCGACAATGATTAGGCGAAATTGATAGCCGTTCAATAAAAATGGCCGCACACAAAGTTAATTGCTACGAAAAGCTTTATCTGTATAAGTATAGAACCAATTGAATAGAATACTTATAATAGAAACAAAAGTTTTTTATGGTTTCTTATTTATAAAACAACTAAATAATACATCTAAACTTATCTTTTTAACTAACATTTAGAGTACCTCCGATTGCTTTCAAGTATTGATTATGAAGTCGAATCAGCAGCAGGCTACCACTGTCGCTAAGTAAGATGAAAATTACTAATAAAAGGTAAAAAATTAACAGAAAATTATACTAACCTAATCTAATCAACAAAAATACTAACTTTACATGTAAAAAATCCTTATTGAACGTATGTACATCAAATCACGTATTTATTGTGCAATCAGTACTTTTAAATACAAACAAGGCAGTATCTTTTTGTTGCTCATTTAAATAACTCCCCTAGTAAAAACCAACACTAGATATTTATTAAGCAGCCTTAATCAGTGCAAGGTGCAAACGCTGCCACTCGTGTTCTCGTGAGCCACGAGCTTACCCGATTCACGTTATTTCCCTCCATACTCCAAGCTACTTAAACCTGTATATCTTCAGATTTTAATCAGAGGATGATATGTCATAATTCTTCACTCTTCGAGGCGATCGCTTATACGCGATATCTCCTTGAAACTATAAAAGATAATAAAAGTTTTATTAGCTACGAAAATTTCTAGTTCTAACTACTTGTTCGTGCCGTGCCTTGCAGTCGCCGTAATTTTATTATTTTAACTAACTCACGCTTAAGTGTTGAGTGGTTAAATCTACGACTACACATTGGTCTGTTCACGCCTGCTAAACAGCTTGGTGACAGATGGTTGGTTGGTGATTTGAGAGATCTATGAAGCATTTGGTACATTTCATACCAACTTAATGTGCTATGTGTTACTATGACTACTACCACGTATGAACTACAACTTTGTTGTGACTTATCGCTAATACTGCTGGACTACCTGAAATATATCGGCTTTTGACTTTTCATGAAATACGTTGCCACTTACGCATAAAGTATTTTATTTAATTTGTTTTTGATTTTATGGTAACAACGCAAAAAAGAGAAAGAAAAGCGATATGTAACAAATACACAATATCAGTATCTAATTTTTTTAAACTATTTATCTGCCTTTTGTTTGTATACTTACCTCTATAAAATATTCATACTCACTTCTTACATTTGATTACAATATAGTACGTCACTCAAGATAATCCCAAGATTAAAATTATATAGATTTATTTAGAGTATATCTACGAACTTAGTATCAGTATGTATTATATTTTATATTATAATCAGTTTGAGAACCTACTCTCTAAATTATTATTTTCAATTATAAAAATTGATTTCGAAAGTTATAATCTTATATATAAAATTCTCGCGTCACAAATTTAGTTACCATACTCCTCCGAAAAGGCTTGCCCGATTTTCATGAAATTTTATATGTAGATATATTCAGTAGGTCTGAGAATCGGCTACTATCTTTTTTTTTGGACAATTTATTTTTTATGGCAAAACAACGTTTGCGGGGTCAGCTAGTAATAATCTAACACTAAGACGAATGTGAGAAGTATGTTGTATTCCACCAAATTACCACTTTAATATTAATACTATTATGCAAGTAAGTAGGTATACACGCGCCTGATTTTGATTATCTTTTAATCTTCTTTCAAGGATTATGTTTGAGTCATTTCCAATTTCAAGGCGGAAAGTTGGAAAACTTGGATTTTCTTACAACATGAGTCATCCTCATAAACTTATATTGATGAGGTACACTCAAGTGCTTTATACTAAACTAACGCATTTGTTATCGCAATCGCATCACAGACGAAGTAACTAATAATGACGTTAATAATAATAACTAATAATTACAGTATAAATGTTAAACTAAAATAGATTGTAAAGTAAATAAACACTAAATAGAATTAATTCGCCAGAAGATAATAAATCTATAAAAATACTCTTCTGACTATGACAATTGAGAAATCAATTGTATCTGGAATCTGATGCTTGACGGGTTAATAATCTAGGGACTCCCGGGTGCATATGACAATTAAAAACCAATGATGCCTGGAATTTGCGACTCGACAAATAGTAGAACAAAATATCAAACTTTCATCACAAGCGGACAAACATACGAACAAAGATTAATTTTTGTTTATAAAGATATGCTTTTGACAGTACTTAACTAAAAACATTGCCTGTTCAAAAATAAATAAGCGCAATTCGTTATTAAACACGTCGTTGACCAAAGTACAAAGATCAAAAATGATTTTCTAACACGAAATTGTAAGTCGATTAAAATATGAGTCATCCATCACTTCTTTTTACTTAATAAATCACAGGACAAATTTGACTCACATAGAATAAAGTTTCGACAGAATACAAATTTCAGATGTATGAAGAGTATTTAAGTACATCTATGAAAGTAAAGACATGTTCACTATTTTGTTTTGAAATTTATCTAATTTCTATTGTTAATTGAGAAGAAAATGATTTGATTTTGAATCATTCAATAATTCTTTTTCTAATATTTTAAAATACATTAAAAACATAAGTATATTACTTGTCATAGATAAATAAATATCTAGCAAATCAGTCAACTAGAAGGTTGCAAGAAATGCAAATATTGCATGTTCTCATGCCCGTTGATTGATTTGATAATTCCAGCTTTATTCGATATGCTTGCAATTTGCAAAATTCTGAAAGCATTTTCATAACTACTAATAACTCATCTCACATTTAATTTAATCAACTTTATTATAGCATTTCATTTCAAACATCTTAAACAAGTATTCGAAAGATATTTCAATAAAATAATGATAATACAAGAAAAATTACATTTAAAATACCTACAATACATTTAAAATTTATTGACTATCTGGTATAATACTTTTGTGAAACATAAGATCATCGCGAATATCGCGATTACGATGATAATATTCTAGACTTTCCTAAAACTTACAATCTTTTGAGGTAAATAAAGTACTTAAACGTTTACAATTATCTAATACTAGCAACTATCTACTTCAAAAATAGATATTTATTCCGACAAGCGACATAAAACAATGACTCTATTGTTAGATGTAACACAATCTTACAAAAACCATTTATAATTGTATGACGTTAGTAAATCATTGATTACGGTTTACAACGAAGCTAAAACATTCTATAAAAGTTCGGATGAATGCCAAGTTTATGAAGATGGCACGCTTAGAACGCGTGCAGGGCGTGGAGAGATTATTGGGCACTCCCAGCAGTAGAAGTCCTTGTTAGAGACCTTGACATTTGTCCACGCCTTGCCAAGAAATCACTACCGTACACCTTAACCTCATCACCTATTCATTGTTCCCCAAATTTTTCTAAATTAGGTATAAAGTATATCCTACAATGGTCACCGACATAGCGATGGAAAGGTCCTTCAGTGTCTTTCGCGTACCGGGAGACGTAGGGTTAGTAGGTAAAGCCGATGGATGGCCAGCGCAGGACCAATCGGTTTGGAGATACTTGGGGGAGGCTTATGAGCAGTGGGCGTCTCGGCTGAAATGATGATGATATCCTATAAATCTTGTAATCTAGTTAGTTAGTTATCTGTATATAAAAAAATAAGACTCGCCTGAGTCCTAATGAATAAAGAACAAAATCAAAACAATCAAAGATTATTGTTTGGCATCCTCATCAAAATCCGAAAATAAGTATATGTTGTTAATTTTTGATTTTAACATTATTATAAATGTTTGAAAAATTACTTAGTAATTAAAATAGAATAAAACTAGAAAAATTTCACGTCCTGAGGCAGGAATCGAACCCGCGACCTTTCGCAATCCGGGCGACTGCTCTGACCACTGAGCCACCCAGGACTTGGGATAATCCTGTGAAATTCTTCTAGTCTATCTTGTATTTGCGTTTATGAGCTAACGTCCACCCTACAATGTCGAAATATTCTATTTCAACATCCGAAACGAGTATTTTTACAAATACCGACGATTCGGTTAAGTTGGGGCAGTGCTTTCAAATATTCTTAATTTTTGATTTTAACATTATTATAAATGTTTGAAAAATTACTTAGTAATTAAAATAGAATAAAACTAGAAAAATTTCACGTCCTGAGGCAGGAATCGAACCCGCGACCTTTCGCAATCCGGGCGACTGCTCTGACCACTGAGCCACCCAGGACTTGGGATGTTGAAATAGAATATTTCGACATTGTAGGGTGGACGTTAGCTCATAAACGCAAATACAAGATAGACTATAAGAATTTCACAGGGTTATCCCAAGTCCTGGGTGGCTCAGTGGTCAGAGCAGTCGCCCGGATTGCGAAAGGTCGCGGGTTACTTAATTACTAATAAGAGCAAAAATAAGTGATAATAAGTAAAGTTTAAGCTCAAAGGGATATATAAAACTCATTTTACGTTAGATCATTTTAAAAAAGAAAATATTATAAAAGTGGGCATGTTAAAGTTAGGCATTTCACCTTAGGCTTGAGTGATTTTTTCCTTGTTATTGCAGGTGTCTACCACCAAGTGGGACGTTAGCTTGTTTGTCATCTAGTTGTATAAAAACCATAGTTTTCAGACGTAGAGTTACATTTGTATTATAGTAAAAGAAGTTTGTGAAATAATGCTAGCTTGTGTATTAAATTACTCCTTATAAAGAGAGCCACGAATCCGACCTTCAATTAATTAATTTATTTCAATTGTTCGAGTCGGTACAAGGTTTCTTTTATTTGTTACAGGATTTATAGATAATTGTTTATTATTTAGGGACTTCTTGCTATACCAATGATTTAGTTTTTTTGTCTGAAACACTTGATTTGTGATAATACTAAATTGAATAAACCCATTATCTTTTAATAGGTAGGTACGTCGCGGTCAACATGACGTTAAATTTCATTATCGCCACTTGCAACGTTTTTGCAGTGTTTAGAATTGCGTCAGCAAATTTCATTCACGTCAGAATCGATTAGTATCGTTAAATCGATAACGATATTAAGAACATATTTAGATGTAAGTAACTTGTAGATCAAGAGTCAAAGCCTCAGAATTTCTATGATCTGAGGTTGAAGCATTACTCAATATCTAAGTTTTCAGTGGTGTTTGAGTATTTTGGCACCAAACGGGCTAGCTACTCTTTAACGAATTGCGATACTTCTTACAAATTGTGTATTTATCCTCGTTCATTCTGAAGTCAAATAATGTGGTGGTCTTTGATTATTTATTTATTTTTATTTTACGCATAGTTTGCCAACAGTACACCGTACACTGTTATGACTTATAAAGTCGTACTAAGTCGAAATGAAGGAACATCATCAGCCGAAAAAGAATTCCAACATTCGATGTAGATGTATTTATTTCTTCTTCTTAAAATAATATAAAAAAATTCAGTATGGTATGATGATAAGATTTCTCAGACTCTACAAGAGTGTAGAGTCTGAGACATCTTACAAGAAAAATTAAATTCTTGGATCAAGTAAGTTATTTCTTTAGTGAAATTTCTTCTGTAAAAAAATTGACTAAGTATTAAAATGTTTGACATACTCATCATCAAGGACGAAGACTGTCGCGTGACTGCATCGAGGTTAAGTCGTCGAAAAATTTTGTACCACGGGATTGCCTTCTGTGGGTTTATTGACATTTAGTAAACAACATTATGCTTCAATATTTTTGAGAAAGTAGTATCTTATTTAGTACAATTCAATTATAATTAAAAAAACTACTTTACTAAACATACCTTTTGATTTATGACAGATCTATAATAATACTAACTCCAGATAGAAATTGTTGTGTGATTGGAAAAACATTCCATTATAACAAAGAATAAAAAATATCAATTATCATCACCAGCCCATATACGTCCTACTGTTATGCTATCTTTGCTGTCTACTAGATGAGATAAACTCATTAAAAAATATGTATGTAATTATGATTTTAATAACAATTTCGTTACTGCTTTACATCTGAACTTTTGCAATCATCCACAACGGCGGTTACAAAGAATTCTGCTTTGGTTATTGGTACATAGTTGTTTTTTAAAACAATGGTGAAGAATGTATCCTGTTATAAATGTCCAACAAATAATAATACTCTTTATTGCACTTTAAAATTACAAATAACAATTAGTTAAAAAAATAAGTTGGCAAGGGTGGTAAATATACCTAATCCACAAAATTTAATATCAACAGCCAATACTAATATAAATAAACTTTCACTATATTTTGGATTTTGCCGTAATTGTTTGAAAATATAAGCTATTTAAAAATTCCAAAAAAAAAACAAAGTAACATTTGCATTCATAGGTAGGTACGCAAGTTCTTTTAATAACACTTTTGCGTATCGCGGTTCACTGTCTTATGTTGGGAATATAACGACCCTTTCACGAAATGTACATAGTTATGTTTATGAAAAAACCAAATCCATAATTATTAGACTAGATTCTTGATTATGCTTTTTAAAAGTCGACTGAATGCATCCATCATAAGCATCCGTGACCATCAGTATCTACCGCCACCCAGCATCAAACATATTAAATGTATAATTTTATTATTTCAATAAATATAAACATAATATTGACAAAATTATATACTTATTGAATTTCAATTCATATTAACCTAACACAAAGTAAAATTAAAACACTCCGATGACCAAACTAATCTGAGTTAGTCGACCGTGCGTTGTTTGAGGATGATTTAGCTCATGTTGCTTACCCCTTATTTAGCTCAATAAGCTAAAAGTAAATCAATGTCCTTACTACTTAGCCAAACGAAACACCGAATTGTAACTAATAAGCCCAAAACATGTCTAATGTCGCGTTAATCTGGAATTAAGTTGTTTCAACTTTTATCATTGATGTGCCATTTTGAGAAAGTCACTAGCCTGGGAGTAGTCGTTCGTTTTGCATCACCACTAAAAGTGGTTTTTGTTAGTAGATGTATATTAGAAATAAAACTACTAACAATTTTCTCTACCTTCGTGAACAAGACACCGATTAGCCTTTATCGTATATCCGGCACACATATCCTGAGTGTATGTACGTTTGACGTAATAGATGACATAAAAACCGGTATACTGCAAAATCATTCTTCATACTCAGCTCTACTTATGGGGTAGTGACGACAATACGGCAATAAATTAAAACATGGGCTATATTAGTTCATATAAAATGTTTGCAACTTTCTAATACATCTTATTCATTTGATGATTTCATAACATTTTAATGAAATAATATAGCATTGGCTGCATTCTATCAAAGAAATGTGATAAAATTAACAAATTAATACGATGAATTTAAAAGTTGTTAAACATTTCTATGAACTTTCAAAGACCAACTTCTATCATCCACTATTAAACTATTAAAGCCCATGTTTTATTTTTTGTCGTATTGATTATTGAATGTGACAATGCACTATAATGTCACTGATCAGATTTTTTACTTTTTGGTTTCCATAACAATTTAATATAACCGCCTAACTTTCTTAGTATAATGGTGTACTCGAGCCATCGTTGATTTAGCCAGGGAAAATGTAGATCTACTTTGAGTTGAGAGTATTTTCAATAAAAACTAGTCCAATTACGTAAAATCCTTTTCAACTATTAAAAATTTATTGCAAGTTGGCATCGTCGTCGTTATAAAACATGATGAATCATCATGCATGACTAGAATAAACATCTCTTAACATTTTTGGGTAAGATAAAAAAAAGCCATTGACACAGATGATTTCACAAATATAATCCTCCATTTCCGTGGTTTATAAGTGATCACTGATTACAGAAATATGAAATTGCAGTGTGATTCATACTCCATATTTGTCAGCCGCGCCAAAAGTAAAATACTATTGTAAATTGTAGAATAATAATAATTCGTTTACGCAATTAGTTTAATAGAGACGACAGAGGCATTAACGTCATTATAAACTGTTACTCAATTTCAAAAGACTTTAATTAAGCAAAAGTTTAATTAACGCGAAATTTGCGTGAATCTAAAACATTCTAAAGCAAAAAAAGTCATTACTTTAATTAAATTGTTATAACTTGAAATGAAAAATACCGATGTCAGCATTATTTCGGGAAAATCCAACAGTTTACTTTTTATATCTATGTACTTCGATTTTAAAATTAATATAACTACGTATGTAGTACATTGATGGCCACTTATCTCAATTGGAAGAGTGTAGTGCGGAGAGGCCGTGAATTCCATTCCTGAATGCAGATAGATACACTATAGGCATCGTTTGGATAAGAACCTATTTATAATATTTCAAATATATTTAAAGTACTTAATTGATAATGATAATTTATTCACATCATAATCTCCGTTTAAGCTACAAACTACTTTGATCTTTCAGGAGATTCCACTCTCTCCTGTTTTTTTTTATTTTTAACAGGGTAGCTCGTGGCCTTCATCTCACCTGATGGTAGTGATGATAAGGCCGAAGCTTCTCCCAGATTCCCTCAACCACAGAGGAACTGGCTATCTCATAACAATAAATGTTTTAAGTCGAATAATAACAAATTATTACTAAGGTAGGCCTAGACTAAAACGGGTAAGGGCTTATATAAGCTATTAGGATGTTGACTGTACATACGGCCGTACATCAAGCGTAACACGTCTGTAGGAAAACGACTCTTATTACAACGTATCAAGGTGCCCATAACTTCATCTGCAGGCATTTGAACGTACCGTGGTGTACTGGCGTCATTCTATCTCGCTTCTCACGTCAGTGGCAGTGACGTGGACTGATAGAGGTTTCTTTTGCCAAATGTGAGTCAGCTGCCGTATAAAACCGCCGTATAGACCTAACAAGCCACATTCCGTATCGAACGCTTGCGCTTAGAGGATTGATAAGAGCCCTTAAATGTTTATAACCGGTGTCGAAGTTATCAGTAATCGATTGGAACATATTGATATCAATAAACAAAGTGAGTGCTAGTTTTTAACGACAGAGTGTTTTTTCATATTTTACAAAGTAAGATTTAGAATTAGCAAAACATTTTACTCTTTTATACTTAACAGTGAAAAGTGAATCTTTACTTTATTATCTTCTCAGGAAACCGTTGTTATTGATAGTATGTTATCAACTGTAGTTTAGTTCTTTCAATAATCCTATCGTGTAAACAGATTGTGTATAAAGCGATGACTTCATAGCCCCGTTTGCTTTTACAGGAAACATGCAGCCGAAACCTGAGAGACCGCCAGTATGTCCGAAGCTGCCCCTTCTGCATCTAACACCATCAAGCAATACGCAAAAGAAGGGTGATGGCAGTCCAAACGGGGCCGACAACCCTTCCCTGTTAAAGCCGCAACATGACATTCCGCCCACTCCACCGCCGCAAGCTAACCCGCAATCGCTCGATTTTCCCCCACAAAGAATAGGGTAGATTCTATCCCAACAATCATAGAAATAGCTTCTAAATGGCAAGTTGCCATTTTGTCGGAACACGGGTATAACTCGTGAAAAAATGTGCCTCAGATACGTAAATGTCGGAAGATTTCACCAAATTACGTGCTGAAATACGTCAAACAACGAACATTTTCACGGTTTGATGGCTGTTTTTTGTGAGCCTCTTGTTTGGTTGGCGCGACGGCGTCGAGACACGTCCGTGTTTAATTAACTCTATGGAGTTAGAAGAGAGAATTACTACGTATTTATTGTATTAACGATCATGATGGTAATATTGATGGTTGTGTTTATTGTAATTTAAGTCTATTTTTCTTTTTAAAAGGGTGAAAGGTGGTTGCTATTTTTCTGTGATTTAAAGCAATAAGTGCAATATTTAACTTTATACAATAATAATAAGTGCCCAGCATTAAATTGTTTGCACCTGTAAAGCAGATATCAAAACGAAAATGCTAATATTTTAAAACATAATGCTCATCGTATCTATATTATTGTAAATATTTCCTTTGATGTAACTTTAAGATGAAGTATATAATCAAATAAACTATTCTTTAACTGCATACAGAATTACAGACAACTTGTTTTCCTATTATCTTGCCTTAGTGTGTGTACAATTTAACCCATACATGACGAAACCTGACAAGTGTATACTTCGGTGACTCGATTTCATACCTATATAGACATCCATATGTAGATAAGGACATAGACGCAGCTGATCACTTGCGTGGCTTATTAATTTATTCAGTATATAAATCTTTAACTTTCAATCCGATATAAAAGTAAACATTAGTTATGAAATGAAAATCTGGAATCGATCCAAAAATACTATCAATGAAATATTTAAAGCATTTAGCAATATACAGAATGTTGTGATATTTTTATATTTATGTGTAATTTAATTTGCATGTCTCGTACAGTCATCCGCAAAATTTAGTTAAAAGCTATGAACTGTATATACCAGCCAATTACAAGCCCTACTCGAGTAATTTTGAGACGAGAATACAATACTATATGAAGTAAATACTGTTAATGTTATACATATAGTCAGTTTATACAGGGTGTTGGGTACTGACATAACAAGAGAGCACCTACCCATGCTAAAAAGACCGGCCCTTTATCACAGCTGGATAGCTATAAAAGCTTTTCCATCACAAAAAAGGTTAGTATAATGCTCAGGTTAATACAAGCCAATAAAAATTGATTTGAGGAAAAATTGTACTATCCATTAAATACAAGATCATCAACAAGATCATCTTTGTTCTTATTTTTATTTTTAACATTATAATAAATGTGTGAGAAAGGTCGCGGATTCGGTACCTGGACATTGTTTTTTTCTAGTTTAGTTACTTTTCTATCATCCTTGATAAAACTTTAAAATATAAACCATAAAGACACAAAATTATCCTTTAGATATAGTAAATGGGATAGCGTAAATATCTTTCGCCAACTTGTATATCGTCAAAATTAATTAGGAAGTAAAACGGTTAGTTAAACAATTTTCCTGTTTTTTTATACAACTAGATGACAAGCAGCAAGCTGAAGGCCCACCAGGCGGTAAGCGGCTAACCGCCGGCTATAGACATCTGCAATAACGAGGAAAAATCACTTTATATTGCAGGTGCGTTGTCATCCTGAGGCCTAAGATGAAATGCCGTCCATGCCCAGTAATTACACTGGCTACCTTTCCCTTCAATCTGAAACACAGGGAACGGTTTCACGACTGAAATAAGAAAGGCGGTGGTACCTATAATACGAAGCCACTACCTAGTAAACACAACAAGAAGTGCTTTTAACACAACAATTCCTTTAATTAGCCAATCTTTTTAATTTTTATATAGGGGATTACACAATTACGATGGATCTTCTAGATTAAAAAGTATTATACCTATAATAAATTGGCGCGCTAACTACGTCTATTAATGTTATCTGATAAACAATTCTTGTCAGTAATGTAATAGATGTCATTCCAAAATTATATCAGAATTATCCATCTAATATCTAAGTCTCAGGTATATTTAAATACCTAAACCTATAGGGATACCTAAATATTCATGTTTGTTCATTTTCACAAACATTTGTTTTTACTCTAATTGCCGTCACAGGCTAGGTCACTGACCACTTCCATTACCTTGGCGGCTGTCATGGAAGTTTTTTCATTTGTATACGTATACAACAGGGGTGCCAAACGAAATGCTTTCAACGCCAGTGAAACAAATACACCATCTTATAAAAAAATAGGGTAACGTAACGCTGTCATTTATGCAGTATCTAAATACTGAGTGATAAACCTTTCTGAAGTAGGTAGGTACTCTGAACACAATGCTTCTTTGAAGAAGAGGGCTGACATGAGTTGCAGAATTGCAGAAAGAAGTATTATTATTGCATCAACTTACTGAACGAATCATCAATTGAAAAAAAGTCACCAATGTTGTTTTTTTTACAAAGCTCGGCAAATGACTCAACCCCGCCTGGATATGTAGCGATAAGAAGAGTCCATATACGAAGAATAGTACCTACAGCAAGCTAGTGTAGGTTAAAGCCACTACCCTGCAGGCCTTTTCACGCCTCATGAATGAACCGATATTATAATTACAATAGTTTAACTAGTCTCAACTGATACCTCGCTTTGTCAAGTAGGTACCTACCCACCTCACAGTGTAGTATAAGCGTCACCCAAGTGACCCAACAAACCAGACACAATAGACATTCTTTTGTTGTGGAAACGACGGTATTAGTAAAAGACAAAAGGTTGTCAAAATCATCGAGCAAAATCTGTGCGCGTCAACGTGGTTCAAATAGTTAACAACCATCAAACAATTGAATCATTAACTGAGGTGAGTTTCCACACCGTAACGCAAATCGGTGCGCAAAAGTTCTCTTCGTGGTGAATGCTCTAATAGGTAGTCAGTCATCACTAGCCTACATACGTCCCACTGCTGGACACATGCCTCCCTACATGGGAGAAGCACGTGAGGAGTTTAGGCCGTAACACCACCACACTGGCCCAATGCGGGTTGGTGGCTTTGTGGGTTAAACCGGTTGGAGTAACAACCGGGACCAGCGGCTTAACGTGCCTTCCGAAGCACGGAGGAGTTAGAGATAAGAAATTTTTGGTTGACCCATCCTGGGATCGTCCATGGCGAAAGTTTCGCTGCTTTTTTCGTAATCGAAACCAGAGCGCACAAACCACTACGCCACCTCTCCTCCTCCTAATTTTTATTGTAGGTAAATTATAACTCAATAGACAAAATCTGTTCTTTTCTATATATCGTATTTTAGCAGCATGACTATTGCAAAAAGATAATAAAATGTCATTTGACAAAATCGGTGTTTTTATAACAATTTTTTTTATAACCTTACAACATTTAAAAACTTATAGGATTTAACTGTTTACTGACCTGAGGATCTCAGTAATTTAGTAATTTCAGTTTTTGGTCATGAAGTATAAATTCGCAAAATGGATGAATAAATCTGTACAATATTTGTATTTTATGTAAAAAAGGGGTTGCACAAGATTTCGTTGATATTAGGTTGGGGGAAAAGTCTTTTCGCATTATATATTAGTATGTATGAACTTGTAATAAAATCTCTTTGGTTGTACTATTTGTATCTGGCTGGTTTTGGTATCATTAAAAGTTTAGATTTTAAAAAAGATAATTCCAAATTCAAATTAGGAAAATGTGTGTTTTTGATTTGTTTTTCGTGCTGTCAAGATGAGTGAATCTAATGAAGAAATTCGATACATTTTAAAATTTTACTACAAAAAAAGTAAAAATGCAACGCAAGCCGCGAAAAAATTTGCGATGTTTATGGACCTAGTGCAGTGTCTGTGAGAGTAGCACAAATTTGGTTTAAGCGTTTTCAATCCGGAAATTTTGATGTCAAAGATGCACGTCGCTCTGGTCGCCCTATTACGGATAAAATTGATGCCATTTTTGAAAAACTGGAGCAAGATCGGCATATCAGTAGTTACGACTTAGCTGAAGAAATGGAAATAGATCACAAAGCAGTTTTGGCGCATTAAAAAAAAATGGGTACACAAAAAAGCTCCATATTTGGGTAACCCACGAGCTCACTGAAAGAAACCTAATGAACCGTGTACTCATTTGTGATTCTTTATTACGACGTAATGAAACCGAACCATTTTTGAAGAAGCTGATAACTGGTGATGAAAAGTGGATCACGTACGACAAGAACGTGCGAAAAAAGTCGTGGTCAAAGGCCGGTCAGGCTTCACAGACTGTGGCGAAACCCGGGTTAACTCGCAACAAGGTGATGCTGTGTGTGTGGTGGGATTGGAAGGGCATTATTCATTATGAGCTGTTACCACCAGGCAGGACCATCGATTCTGAACTCTACTGCGTTGATGTTGCGAGAGAAAGCGGCCGGAATTAATCAACAGAAGGGGTGTGGTTTATCATCATGATAACGCTAGACCTCACACATCTTTAGCCACTCAGCAAAAATTAAGAGAGTTTGGCTGGGAGGTGTTAACGCATCCGCCGTATAGTCCTGACCTTGCACCTTCCGATTTCCACCTGTTTCGCTCTCTTCAGAATTCTCTAGGCAGTGTCAGGTTAACATCACGAGAGGACTGCCAAAACCACTTGTCGCGGTATTTTGATCCGAAGCCCCAAAATTTCTATAGCACTGGGATCATGTCCCTACCTACAAGATGGCAAAAAGTTATCGAACAAAATGGTACCTACATACTTTAGTTAAATGTAAAAAAACTATATTAAAAATTGTTTTGAATTTTCTTAAAAAATGCGAAGAATTTTTTTCCCCAACCTATTATAATCGCAATTCTTCGTCACTAACTTTTTCCTGCTCAAAGTCAAGTTCAAGGTTTAGTGAGTTCTTGCAATATACCGAAGATTGGGGAATCCCTATTCCCCAAAAGTCGGCATATTGCCAATTTCACCAGTAAAGTGTTAATGAAGAAAAAAACTGTGCCAATTTTTAACCGCCTTCAAAAAAGAAGCAGTTATTAATTCAGTTGTATTTTTTTTGTATGTTTGCTACCTCAGAACTCCGTCATTTAAAAACCGATTTTGATAATTATACCTTTAGATTGGTGCCATAGATTTTTTTTTCAAAATTGATTCACGAGTTTGGTCTCAAAATGAAAATAAATGGAATAATTGACATTTCAATTATTCCAATTTATTTTTAGTTTCAATTATTTTTCAAGATATTTTTATTAAAATATCTTTATTCAAATAGGCCACAAAGAAGGGCTTTCAAATCGTCAAATATCACATTTTTATCACTACTTATCAGAAAAAAAATTTACTAACAAATTCATAGTGTCTATCTGTTGTTCTGTCTGTCTGTTATGTCTACGTTAACTAACAATGTGATAATGTCCGTCTATCGTGTTTAAATAAAGTCATCAATGTAAGCGAAATTGAGGATTTTTGCTTTCTTGATACTTTCAGTGGTGCTTTTGTTAATTCTATTTGCGGCTAACAAATCTGGCTTTGACATTCGAAATTTATCACTAAAAATTTTATTGTAAAAAAATAAATGATAAACAAAAATAAAATCTAACTTCAAAATAATAAAAAGGTGAAAAAAATTAAACATGATTCGGTACTTTTTTCATTTTCATTTCAAAAGTTATTTTTTGGAGTTGGTTGTACACTTTCCATTGTTTTCTGGAAACAGTTCAAAGAATAACTTTTTGTCTATTAGTATAATTAATTTCGTCTATGCTTTTAATAAAATAAGTACCTATTTAAATTTAATTATTTTTTCCTTTTTAGTGTTCTTGAAGTCGGTTTTTATTTTTCTATATAAAACTAAATTTATGCTCACTATCTATCTCTTTCACTTTTCACTCAGCAATTGGCGTTTCTATAATAATAAATTATTAAAGAATTATTTGTTATTATAGAAACGCCAAACTATCCATAGAACTTTCGACTTAATTTGTCCAGCCGGGTAAGACTCCCGGGAGTGACTTGACAAGTTGATTTATTTATAAGTACAGCATTTATGCGATGTGTGAGAAAATACGTGGCTTACAAAATGCTTTATAACACTGTAAGACATTTCTATATTTAAGTAATTTTAGATACGTCATACGATAATACGACTGATTGTCATGTAGTTTTTTCTATTGAAATGAAGGCATTCAACTTTATCCTACTTTGAGATTTACAACAGAATCACCGCCAACATTCCTTCTATAAATAATGAACGAGATATAGTCATATTTTTAATAAATCCTCTTTAGACCCGAGTTATTACTCTACCAAATAGCATTGTAAGTACATAATAGGACCAAAACAAAAGACTACAGAGCTTCTAAATTACGCCACAATCGCATTTTTAACTAATTGTTATTTAAACATAGAAACTTTATTTCAAAATACAGAAACAAAGTCCACAACAAGATAATTAGAATTTAATGTGAAATTAATGATTCTTGTAAAACTAAAACAGTCGGATATATATACGGAGTTACAGAACAAATTAAACTTTGGTTTGTGTATGTAGGATTGTAATATCGTAGTTTGGATTAAAAAAGGAGCAATTGAATGAAGTTTGTGGTCTAAAGTTAACCAAAAACGATCATGCGTGGGTGTCAATAGTAGTCGTTTGACACAATTACTGAAGCCGTCACTTCGGTCACTTAACTCACTGCCAAATTTAGTTTCCTGTCCTCTATTACAATGACTGCCCACATAAAGCGACATCTATGAGTGTCAATTGAAACACCCAAAAAAGAATGAAAAGAAGGGAATTAATCTCGGGTATCACGCAACGAATCTAAATCGGAACACTTTGTTGGCTATTTTAAGGAAAGACTACTGACTCGTCTGTCGTTTGGTCACCACGCACAGATACCAAAAATGGCTATTGAAAATAAACCTCTAAAATCTCTTAAGTTTCTTATCCAAAGAAACCTCCTAACTTGCATTGAACTTATACAGCCCTTACATTTATATGAATATCGTTAATAATGATATTATAATATCAAAAATATGCTCTATCATAGAAAGAAAATTAATAATTCATTCATTTTTATTTCATATTTTATATTCATTTTCTATTTTCCTTTTACATTTCCGAAACGATTAAGAGCGTGTTGAAATCGCTTTCCGTAGAACTTCATGTTAGTAGCTCAGTAAATTTACTCAAACAAATATAATTTCAAATTTGAAGGAATAATCTTCACTTTATTGAGTGTGACCAGTTGCTGGCCGCAGTTTAAGCTTTGGACGCGACTTTGACACCGAAGTTGTGGTTTTAAACGTCAACTACCATAGAAATAACGACGGTTAAATTTAATCAAAATTATCAATAATTTATGACTCTACAACATGTCAAATAGTGGCACTACGTAGCAAATCACTTTAATAATGAATAATGACATGGGAGTAGTATTAAAGGGTTTCGCTAGATCTGCAGTCCACCGTACGAATGATACCTGAATTACCTAAATAGAAATCAGTTGGTACCTACTACTTTAGTAATTGAGTAAGCTTATTTTAACCTAACAAATTGTTTAAGAAAAAAATCATAATATCCTACTACTCCTACTCTTGTTTTTGTTATTCGCGTACATTTTTGACCAAAATCTTGGTTTGTTGCATAATTGAATTGTTCAACTGAAATATTGCATAAATTTTTCATATAAAAAGACCCCCATTGAAGAGAACATTGAAAGAAAAGCCTTTACTTTTTACTTTATGTTTTCTATCTAATCTTTATTTTTATTATTAAAGGCAGAGGTAATATATACAATTTATTTTATATAAAAAAGAACTTAATCGATTTTAAAATCAATATTAATTTGAAATTTCAACATTTTATATTTTTTTGTACAGTCGACAGCATATCAAGCATAACAGTTTGATGTTCACAGACAGATGTTCTAGAATAGTCGACAAAACTTATTATTCACTCTAAAAGGATAATAATTACTAATATACAGGGTGGCACATTTAGATCGGTCAGTATGGGAAAGTCTGAAATTATAAGACATACGAAAATCTCTTCCTAGGAACCATGTCATCGATTTTAGTAAAAAGAAAAACTGCATTCAAACATTTAAAAAAAAACGTATACTCAGCTCGGGAATCGAACCCGGACTTTTTGAAAAATAAAACTAATGCTATTTCTATTTCGATATCGGTTGTGTAGGTCTTAAGCATTAAACGTTAGTATGAAACATGATATCTAAAATGAATAAAATGCATGGTTTTCATATCCTTAAATTTATTTTAGTAAGTGTTCGATATTACCACCATTTTTTCAGTACAACATTTCCAACAACCAAGACATTCCATTTTCAAATGAGGTTTATCACGTCTCTGTTCAAACCAAAATGTTCCATTTTAAAATGAGGTTTATCACGTCTTTGTATCTAAGATATTTTTTTCTAAGTGGGCTTTTGAATTGACCAAAGTAAGTATGATTAATAGAAGTAAGGAAATACAATCACAGATAGATAATATTATCGCAGATAACAATATGTAAAGCAGTGTATGTAACAAGTGGCGACACCAGCAAAGAGCTACAAACAACCATAGAGACAATTTTACGCACCTAAACGAGTGAATGTTGTATTGAAAGAATGGTGGTAATTTCGAACACTTACTAAAACAAATTAAAGGATATTAAAACAATGCATTTTATTTCTTTTAGACATCATGTTTCATAGTAACGTTTACTGCTTAAGACCTACACAATCGATATCGAAATAGAAATAGCATTAGTTTTATTTTTCAAAAAGTCTGGGTTCGATTCCCGAGCTGAGTACACGTTTTTTTTAAATGTTTGAATGCAGTTTTTCTTTATACTCAAATCGATGACATGGTTCCTGAGAAGAGATCTTCGTACATCTTATAGTTTCAGACTTTCCCATACTGACCGGTCTAAATGTGCCATCCTGTATGTTAACAGTAGATATAATTAACTTTACACTTATTCATTGAGTAGGTACTTACTTATAAGTAAGACGATGAAGTATTGCTATATCAATTAATCTATTAGTTAGTAATATTGCACTAGTTTTTTTTATATATTTTTTTTGGGTTTTGCGTTCTTTAATTTAAAAAGGGAACGCGTCAATTCTAAAACTATGTGAAATGAGATTTAGAGTCCTTTACCAATCATCAAATTCGCTGTGATTCTAAACCAGAATTACAAACAAGGTAGGTACGTAATATTATGAATATGTGTTTTCAAGATTTGGACGTCACGAAAATGCTGTCAATAAAATATATCATGCTCTTTGATATTTTTCAATTAAGAAATAATCAGAAACTGTTTAGATAGTCATACAGCAATAACGTTAAATGAAACCATAATTACAGTTGTAACCATACAAAGTTGTCCACGTATCTGCGTATTTACATTAATAAGCCACCCTCTTTGTGTGTCCGACTTCAACATTAAGGTGCGTGGCGTGATATTTCTAAAAATATAATAACAATGACGCACGTGAAAGCATCGAAAATGGATGAATAAAAAATTAAAGTGTCAATCGATACATATATATTACGCGTTACTATTTACTGACATCGCTGAATTGAATGGAAAAGCCTAGAAACTTCCGATTTTCGATTCAAATAAGCCGTGGAAGCGTTTGCAGTGCGATTTATTTATTTTAACACTTACCAAGAGGTATATAAGATGTTGTGGTAAACAGTTCGTTTGTTCTTAGAGGTTTTATTTAAGAAAATGCTCAATGCTACCCCCCGTGGTGGACGCCGGCAGAACCTTATGTGATACGTCGGCCTCTATTGGCGACTGAAGCACGTGAAGACCGAATAAACTATCAGATACGGCATTTATTTTCTTTTGAAAAAATACTAATTTAAAAAACAAAATTTTATGACAACCTTTGATTCATAAAAAATAATTCGCCTTTTAACTAGATTTTTTTTATGTCGTTAAATTATTCTTTTTATGTTTTCAAAATTTATTGACTTTAGTGTATACGTAATACCTACTCTACATGTAAGAATTGGTTGGTGGTAACTTTCTTTTTCATTTAATGTGTAAAGCAACAATATAAATTATTTATCATATGTGCATATCTAAATGTTCGTAATTCTGGCAAACATTGCGTCCTGCGCCCTGAAAATAGTGCGCGCGCATCGCTATCGGCCAATCCCTAGGAGGGATACTATCAACACACACTGGCATATCCATTGAAGACGAAAACATTTTGCATCCCTTATATTAACAGGTTGTGTAAAAGAGACGCCGAATTGTCGACTCCCGTTCAGAAGTACGGAATAACTGGCATGATTCACAGAGTAAATTATTAAAAGCCTCCAAAGTAATTTTAACAAAAGTTTTATATGAGCCAAACCCTTAGACAGACACTAACTGCACCAAGAATTACCTGTAACAAAAAGTTTAAATGTTATTTTAAGAATAATAAGTCAAGATTTTAAGAGGTTAAGAAATTCTGAAAAATCATTTTAAGCAGATTGAATAAGGCAGATATCACAGGTAGATAGGTACCTACAGAAGTAGCTTATATGCTTTAGTACCATGTTGCTACCGTACTATATTGACGCTAAAGTTATTGTGACATAGTTATTGGTACTAAAGTTTTCAGCTATTTGTGTTATCGACCTTATTATCTATGTACCTATGTGTTACCGCTAAAGCCCAAAGTATGGTAAATCTTAAGATTTACCAACAAAAGCACAACACTAACCTAACCTAACCTAACCTACCGCTAAATGCTAGGAGTTATCTTAGAATTTACCATACTTCGGGCTTTAGCGGTAACATATGTAACAAACACAGATGATTAGGTTAATAAATATTTTGGCTTAGTCAAATATTAAATTGTGTTCACATCTCCTCTCGTTAAAAGTAAATTGGTAAATCTTATATGTTTCATGGTCCGAGCTCCTCATGAGTTTCTCCCATGAGGCCTCTTCCTAGCAGTGGAACGTATATTATTATTTATTTATTTCGGACCGACATACATCCATAGTTTGTTAGTAACTGTTTAAAACTTGCAAAAACTAGTATGTATGTATTTAGAAAAATTTGTTACTACCTACTAAGGTATTTACATTTTTTTCTTTTCAATACATATTTATTTTATTTAGCGACCCATGTATATAGGCTAGCGACAAACATACACAGCCAAGAGATCGTCGTAGAGATTAGTGGATACGCTTACGCGCAGCGCTGTGGTACTACTAGTATTGTCATCCTGAGTCCTAAGTTGGTGGTGGTGAATGTGGTGCTATGCTTCTTTATGTGAATCAGCCCACTACTGGCCTATTCCCAGCAGTGGGTGCCTCTCTTCACTTGACGTGATGACTGTCATGTGTACAAACATGGATTTTTTTACAATTTTTAGAAGCTCACTGCTGGGTGTAGGCCAGTCTCTACACTTGGCGTCTCATTTTATGTATTGCGTATCGCTGTCTGTGTGTAAGTATATAGTGTAGTGGGTAAATTGTTACATTTGTTTCATATTCTACAAAAACATGACCGAGTTGATATTCAGAAATTGACGGCAGTCGATAAGATAATAGATTTATCATTACAAGGGTAATAAAGCGAGCATTATAAATAGTGACATGTATACTTAAGAAAGATAACATATTATGGGTACGTCAACTTCAAAGTTTTTATTTGCTTTTACAATTGAAAAAAATAACAAAAAAAAAACTAATTTCATATTACTAAAAATGCAAAAATAATTGAAAGCACTTTTACCTTTAAGCACTGTTGTTGGTAGGCTCATATGTAGGGTCGTCTAGATAGGTACCATAACCGCGTTTTATATTTCAGCCGTAAAACAGTGTCGGAATGAACGGGTAGCCAGTGAAATTACTGGGCATGGAAGGCCCAATGCATAGGCCTCAGGACAACAGGTGTATCGTCAGCTCCCCCAGTATAATGAATGAATTTCTCCAATAAACATTGCCTCAAAATCAAAAGAAGTTAATAAAATAAATACAAATACAAAGAAAGAAAGAAAGAAAAGACGTTTATTTGGTCACAATTTTTCGAAGTCACAAAAGAGGTTAATAATAAGAGTTAACGCTTGATTTTCTGAAATAAATGTAGTATGAAGCTCAGAACAATAATTGTTCTGAGGTATGAAGCCTTGCCCCACCTAAAAACTGACACGTCCAAAAGTAGCTCAGGGCGCAATTAGATATTGTTAAGACAAAGTATCCTTAGATACCAATAAATTTTTGTTTAAAGGTGCGGCTTCTAAGATATACGTAAAACAAAACTGGATTGTAATAACAATCAACACCACAGATTAATGATAATATGTATCTATAATATCAATTATCAACACTGTTTGGCAATGTTTGTCATCTGTCAAAGTGCGTTTTGTTATTTTCTTCCAAGTTTAAAGGTGATTATATTGAGAAGGAGTGCAGAATGCTAATATTTTTTAAAAAATTATGCATAAAAAATACATTAAATAAATAATAAAAACATTACAAACACTAGGTATAAATGTATTTGACACACACGCGTAAAATATGTTAAATTGAGAATAGATTAATATTGTTTGTTATTTGTCTATAGCTCAGAATAATAATATGTACTGAGGTCTATAGTATTACCACAGTATGAAATTTATATAGACTGTGATATTACTTAATGTCAAACATAGCGTTATTTAATAAAAAAATATGTTTTTTTTATTATAGATTAAAAACTGATTATAGAATTGTTCTGAGGATTATAGAAGAAATAGTCTTCGACAATACAACGTTAATAATGTTCAGACTTCTAATTTAAATTAATTAAGGCGACCACTAGTTGCATATAATTTAGCAAACAAGTTATGTTAGAGACAATTAGATTGCTTAGTAATAAAAGTAAATAACTTGACTAGCTTTTCGCCGCAAATGTAAAATAAGAACCTTTTAGTAATTATTCCCATACATAGTTGCGCTTCGTCGTGTAAGTGTAAGATTTCATAGACTTCCCAAGATGAAAAAACTGACAGGCATTTTTCGGGAGCTCTCACTATCATTCGTATTCCTACTATTCTTATGTACTTCTTTTGTTTTATGAAAAAGTCTAAAATAAAAAATAAAATTACTAAATGATTCACCTCGCCTATATATGTTTTGAAATATGTATACAAAGTGGTGACGATAACATGACAATAAATTTAAACATGGGCTATACTAATTCATAGAAAGGTTTATATTTGTATGAAATAACATATAGTGATTTTTAATAAGAAATGCCGTCCATGCCCAATTACACTGGCTACCCTTCCCTTCAATCCGAAACACAGCGAACTGTTTCACGGCTGAAATAAGAAAGGCGGTGGTACACTATGTAGACGACCCTACATACAGGCCTACCGCCTAGTAAAATAGAATGTTATAAAATTATCAAATGAATAATATATATATATTTCAAAGTTACAAAACATTTTAATGATCATATGTATAATAGCCCATGTTTTAATTTACTGTCGTCACCGCCCTGTTTGTAGACCTTTGATTGTTCTTTGTTGTATATCAAGTAGGTACGAGTTGAGTAGTTGAAAAAAAAAGAAAATAATGAGACTTTAACAGTTATTAGGGGAGGTGTCTACTTTAATTCTGGCTTCTGCTTTTGCCACCTATATAGGTAGCGTCCAATTGATTGTTATTTATTCACGAACTAAGAGCGTTTCTACGTTTGTATGTGTGTATCTATACACGACTACAAAGTTCTTTACTCTGTGACACAACTAAGAAATATAACCACTTTAGAATGTAAATAAAACTAAAACTCCTCGAGGCAAATTAATTTAAGTAGGTAGGTAAGTAAACACCTACGTACTTTTTCGAAATTTTGGCCCTCTAAGAAAACTGTAGTTATCTTATTTAAACGAGTATGATTTCTGGCAAATAAATTGAGGTAAAATGAGAATTGTGTGACTGATTTTTCAGTGCTTCGCAGCTTTGCGTTCACAGTTCGTACATAAATTTCGTAAACTGCGCATTGTCAATAGTTCCGGGGTAGGCACGATAGTCCTTGAAGGTTACGACAGTTACGACCCTTCGCAGCCTTCCCTACCAGGAAGCGAACCCGCGATCGCGTGCCTGCATTCATTAGCCGATAGTGCGTGTGTCATCTTCAGGCGTTCAGTAGAAAAACGTTCCGCTACCTTGTCTTTTTATCGGTCAATGTACAGCTTTGATTCTATGCAAATAACACTTTTAAAATCAAACATTAGTTTAATTTTAATACGATGTTTTTTCATGAAATTGAACCCCCCATTTTTAGGAATTAAAACAAGAAAAAGTTTAATCGGTGGCTCTTCCAGACATTTTAGATTAGGCAAATAAACGCATGAATTTAGAAGTTTTAAGTGCTTAAAAGCGAAATAATAATAATATTAATACTCACACCAATTATCTAGCCCAAAGTAAGCTTGTCTTATGGATACCTACTGGATAACGGAGAAATAATGATAATACTATGTATATCAATATTATAAATATACTAAATAAACATATAAACATCCATGACTAGAGAATAAATAATGCTAGTACTCATGATACAAACATTTGCTCCTACCGGGATTCGGACTCTACTTTTATGCATACAGAAAAATAATTGTCATTTCAATAAAATTTTGTACTAGGAACATTAACAGAAATTTCATTAAAATTCAACGAATTCTACAGCAAATACAATTTATTATAATCGAAGAATATAAACCAATAAAAGTAACGCCAATTATATGAAAGCAAACCAATAACAAAACATCTTTTATCGAACACAGTTTAACAGATAAATAAAAACATATATAACAGAAATAACATCAAAAGTATCGAAAAGGTATTGGCGTTTGTTTATTAAAGGGGAGTATATTAAACAAAACATGAATTCGTATTTCTTCGTCAACGTCAATCACAGTTGTGGCCACGTTGTGGCATTTTGCCATTGAGCTGTATGTAGGTAACTCTATAATCGAGAAAACATAAAACGAACATTGGTCAAAGTTGATATAATGTTTAAAAATAAATTACGATAGCTCTATTAGAAAATAATGAGAAGCAGCAAGAAGTGTCCGTATTATACACGAACACTCTACGTTAGGCTACATTCTAGATAATAGTTGCTCTTTACTTATAAAAATATCTAAACTAGAAAAATCAAGCAATCAACAATAACAACAAACAAACTTTACAAACATTTATAATAATGTTAAAATGAATATTAAGGATAGTTGCTCTATCTTGCATCTGTGGCGCTTAATGCATTTTCACGCTTCTTTCGAAGGACCTAATAGAGACGATTCTGGTAAATAATACCAAGCTTTGTATGTACGACAATAAAACGAGCTGTCAAATTGTGCGTGAGCATTCTTTGCGAATGCGATGGAGTCGAAAACCATAAAGTACATTTTTATACCAAACCTCTTCAGAAAACTCTTTGTGATACAACTGATAGAAAGAGCTAAGCGACGCATACGTAGAGTGGACGCATATGTCTCAACGCCAATGTAGAGTCTGAGGCTCAAAGCTATTTGTGACCTCTATATATCAAAAGCACGACGCTGCAATCTGGTCTGTCCAGTGCGTCGAGGAGGAACTTAGCTGAGGTATTCCACAAGTGCGAGTAATATAATACCATGCATGACTGCATCCGAGTTTTGGACAGCAAGCATAATTGGTCAGGCGTGAAAATCGACGCACCTCTTTCACGACACTGAGCTTCATTTTGTGAGGCTGTTTTGATCACGCAGAGCTCAGATGTAGTTCTTGGGATATTTCCATACCGATCAAATTGTTATTGGCCTGTGCTGAAAAGATAAGTCATGTAGAGAACGAAGAAGAAAGGACGGCAAATATTTAGCTATAAGCGCGAAAAGCTGTGTTTTCATAATCTAAATAATTAAAGTTAAACAAGTATAACTCAGAGGAGTTTGATGGCGTAGTGGTTTGAGCGCTCTGGTTTCGTTTACGAAAACAAAGCAACTTTCGCGATGGTCGGTCCCCGAATGGGTCAACCAAAATTTCTAATCTCGAGCTCCTTAGTGCTTCGGAAGGCACGTTAAGCTGTTGGTCCCGGTTGTTACTGCAACCGCTTTAACCCACCAACCCTCATTGGGCCAGCGTTTTGGTGTTATGGCCCAAGCTCCTCATGTGTTTCTCCCATGTCCCATGGGACGCATATAGGCTGGTGATGATGATTAAGTATAACATTATTTGTAATATATTATATAACATATGTCAATATAACATTTTCAAGTATAATATATATTTATAAACATTATATGCCCATTTACATATTATGTAGTTTTTGAAAACTAGCGGCTACAGATTATTGATAGATTAGATTAGACCTTTTGATAGTAATTACTATAATTAGACCTGGAATTAGTGCTTGCTTTCTTAAAATTCCCGAGCAGGTATTAGAATTAGATTCAATTGAATTAAGTTAATTAAAAAGGTAGCCCTATATTTTTTTAATTCTTAAAAATATCAATTATTTCGTGCATGACATTAACTTTTTAGTTCTAAGCATAGACCATGCAGTTAGTAAACTGATTAAGTATTCTAGGTTGGGTATCCTAAAATCACTGTAACATATACAGACTGATGAAGAGAAAGGAGTAGGTACATGAATAGAAATAAATAAAAAATATAAAATTGAAAATTTTAAGTAACCCCCGGCCTCATTATCATCTATCTAACCCCATCTCATTGAGACTTTTCTTAAGAGCCCAACCACGCTATATCTACTACTTATAAGTTTCTAAAGAATTAAGGATCCCGCAGACTTTTTGATGGTTTATGACCAGCGCAAGGTTAGTAGGTCATGGGAATGTCACCGAAGTGACAGTAGGTACACCAAATTTGAAATCAATCGAATCTGTGAAAGTAAGTAAAACCCTTTTGTCGTGTAAAAATGAGCTGATAGTCATCAGACGCCTGCACTGATCTTCATAAATTATAGCTAAGAACCATCCTAGTCACGCATCCTAGTCAGCTTTCTAACAAAAAAAAACTGAATCAAAATCGGTTAATTTGCTTAGGAGCTATATATCATGCCACAGACAGACACACAAATACACAGACAGACACGTCAAACTTATTACACCCCTCTTTTTTCGTCGGGGGTTAATTATTTATTTATTTAATAATTTATGGCACACATAGAAACAAGATAAGAAAAACATAATAAAAAATGTACAAAATATAAAAAAGGTTAATTAGTTTTAAGCAGTTGTTTTACAACTAAACGTTAAAAATTCTGTGTAGCGCCATCTATCAAAAACATTTCAAATCAACTTTGCATGAAATATGTTGCCTTCACCGTTGTTCGTAGCAAATTGTCTATGAACATAAACAGACTTCTTCAATGCTACGAAAGTACTACGACATCTTCAGCTATATCGATAGATGTCGCTTTACAGCATTTTCTCATACATTGAAAGAGTTTTAAAATAATGTTGAATAAACGAATATATTATTTATTTATATACACATAAAACAAAGCAACAGTGAATATATAAACAAGGACCACAGCGGTGTATAATTTGGTGTAATATTTTTAAAAAGTGGCCAATGTTGATGTCCGCCAAGATATCATTACCTATTAACCTTTTTTCTATGACATGCCATCGACAATTAAAATTTAATTGTGTCTGGTATGTCGGTAATTCACAGATTTAGTTAATTTTAGAAAAACCTAAAAGTATACATAATTACTTTAATAAATTACATAATCAATTTTTTTGACTAAGTAGTTCATTTGCACTTAAAGAGCGGAGCTCTATAATTAATGCATTATGTATTCTGTGGCTCTATAGGTACAATTCATAGCCCAAATGTTTTTATGCAAGTCTAGTTTCACCTTTCCAGTTTTCTATATTTCATATCTATGCTTTTTTAACCTAGTCTATAATCTAGTTTTTGTAACCATGACATAACAATGGAAAGGTAGAAAAATTAGTTAAGTGTGCATTAGCTTTCAATCCACTTTGCACATAAATGTTAGGATGAGTTACAGACAAACTATACCACATAAAAGTGTAATGACCCAGAAGTGAGTCGGATGAACAATGGAGCTCTCAGCCGGTGGCTCACCCCACGTTTCAACCCTTCCTGTTTCAACCCGGTTGAATAACGATTCCAACTCGCTTCAGACATAACCCGCAAATATTGCGGTATTTACAAATTATCTGGTTCATTTTAAAGGACTGTAGACTGGAATAATTGTCAGGGGTCAGACGTGCTGCAAAAAGCATTATCTTTAGAAAACCGTCTCGTTCTTATTATCCACTAAGCACAGTTATAGATACTTTATTTCCAGTTAGATAATTTAAAAGAAAATTTTTTTGCAAAACTTTCTAAAATCTTTTCTGTAAAATAGATAATAATAATTTATAAATATTATCTCCATTGTCTTTGTAAATGGAAATGGATGTATGCTCAAGATTAATGATATATGTATCTGTTTAAGCTCTGTGCGTTCCTAAGCCGTTCATCCGATTGTTAGGAAACTTTGGTACATAAGTTATCTACTTGCGCCCGTGAAGTTTCTTTTAAGACCAATCATTTTTTTATTTCGTGGCACTACAACGAATGCCGGGTATAGCTAGTTTCACATAAATCAAAAGTTATAAAAATCAAATACAATATTTTCAATATCCCTACATCGTCTTTAAGGAGAGCATAAGCAGTGCTCGTCTTTCGGCTAAAATGATGACGACGATGTCATCTTTTATGTCAAAGACTGTATTTATGTAAAAAAAACGTTCTCCATAGAAAGTGGTATGTGAAACATATGACGGCAACTGTAACTTTTTTCGATAATAAAAGACAGGAAACACCAATGAAATAAAACAGCCTTACTCACTGCAGTAACACAACATTAAGAATAATAATTAAGTATTATTAGTCTGCGAGGGGATGGAGGTACTTTTTCAATTCGTCTTTCCTAATTTGAGCCATCATCCTTGTTTAAGCGTAAATTATTCATCTTAACTTAGGCTACGTGAAAATATTCTATAATAGTAAGTCTACGATAGTGGAGAAAAGTCTGAACTATAATTGCTGTGCAAAATTGAAATAATCAAAGAACACAGTGAACAAAAAAGATGATTAATTAAAGCTCAATTAGTATACAATTTCATAGATGAATAATTACAATAAACACTGCAATACACTTCGCTACATCATGCATGTCTAATCAAATTCTAAATACATAAGATACGCGTTATTGTTTTCCAATGAGATTCTCACGATATGACAAACTCATGTGCACAAGAAATGTTTAAAAATGTTTTCCTTTAGAAATAACTGTCAATGTAAATACCTTGATAAAAATACATAGCTCTTCTAAGTTATTCAATATTATGTTAATAACATTCTACTGAAATAAGATATTTTCACACACTTGATTTTGGCTTACGGCCCCTACCTACTAGCCTGACCCGACCCACACAAACATACAACTTATTGTCTTATTATGTTGGTGCTTTATACATTAATATTATTTAAACGTTAGAAACATATTACGAAAAATGTGTAGACTAGAAAAATTACCTTCTGGGACAATCAGTGTGACTACTTTAGCCACTGAGATACGAGGACTTGCGCGACTCCCTTAAGTCCATTTTTGTAACTGAATATTGTTATGGAATTTTTTTCTCGTTTAATATCCAGTTACGGAAAAGAAATAAATTGTCGTTTTCGAAACTGATTTTTGTAACCAACTACGAAAATATTGAGATAGTGACTCAATATTCGTAACATATCGTCATAATCTAAACGAGTACATAACATTTTAAATGTCTTCAAATACGAATCGAAAGTATGTAAATACAACTAGAAAATTAAGATGATTACTTATCTCTTTTCAACATAGTTATCGTAAGACAAGGAACTTTAATTATTGTCTAGGTACAGTCAACAAAAAAATACTTTTGGTTCCTCTTCAGTTTTCATGATTGGCAATTAGTTTGAACTTGAATAACGTTATACATATGGATTGTTGCTACTATCGTCCGGTTTCAAAGAAACTGCCTCCCACGTACGCTCTAAATTTGCAATGAACTGGAGAACCCAGCATGGATTCTCGATTGCTGAGAAAAATCTTGCAGAGATGCAAAGGTTTTCTCAAAAAGATCGTGGAAGAAATTTAACAGGGTCGCTAATACGGAATTGATACCTACTTCTGCCCGCCTAGCATGACCACCGAAACGCGATATGATAAAGCCATTTATCGCTTTGAACTGTCAAAAATTATTGGATATAACCGCCATCTTGAAATTTTATCAAAACTGCGAACATGTCTAAATACAATACATGTTCGGAGTTTTGATAAAAATTCAAGATGGCGGTTATATCCAATAATTTTTGACAGTTCAAAGCGATAAATGGCTATATCATATCGCGTTTCGGTGGTCATGCTAGGTGGGTTGGTGATGCAAGTGTCCGCAGCATAGACTAAATATTATGTCCCTAGGATACGTAAACATGTCCCATCAAGTAGGCCTATATGTGGTCTAAAGATAATTACAATTAAACAAGTATCATGAATATGAATGATGAATAGTGATAACTTGACTGTTGCCACGATAAAGATGTACTAAATATCATATTCTTTTTTTATTATTCTGTATCAATATAATCTTTAAAATACTTAATAAGTAAATGTATAGAATACGGTTTTTAATCACATCAAACAACATTTTATTTTGACAATGCTTAGTTTCAATTTGGTTTGCTATTTTTTTTTATATAAACCATTTTTTAAAATTCCGTTTTGATTTTTTTGTGATAATCTCTACATAGTAAATGTAAACTGTATCATATACATCCAAGATCAGACGAGCTAAGTTTAAAGTATATTGGTTCTATGCTTCAAACCAAACAAGATATCTTCAATGATTATGATGACACAGAATATTTTATTCACATTGATGCCGATGAAGATCAAACGAGCAAGGTGCACCGCACCTCCTAAATGGCGTCACAGTTACACCTCTCTGTTTGTTTTATTACGTCATGGCTAGATTTACACAGTTTCCTAATATGTTTCTACATACTGTCACCATATATGGGGCAAAAGGCTAATTACATTAGCACACAGTCTTCAAGATAAACTGATAATTTTCTCATTCATTTTCTTTATGGTATAGGTAGGGGTATCTCAGATTTGAGTTTGGGTGCTAAACTAAACCTGAAGAAGTAAAATTCCCGGTAAGATAAAAATATCGTACTGCATCTAATGATACAGATTTCAGAGAACAACTACCTATCAAACCGAGGAATACGCAACACTGTCATGCTGAGGTCAAATAAATTATTTTATCGATCGATTTTTTTTTGAATTGCTTATTTATACAACTACATACTTATTATACTAAAATATTTTTATTTTCTGCCGATCCTATATGTATTCAGGGTGGTGCCGTCAATATGACAATAAATTATAACATGGGCTATATTATTTCATAGAAATGGTTTGCTACTTTCAAAAATATCTTATTCATTTGATAGTTTCATGACATTTCTATGAAATAATGCAGCCAGTGTAATATTATTTCATACAAATGTCATGAAATTATCCAATGAATTAGATGTTTTTGAAAGTGGCAAACCATTTCTATGAACTATGTTTCAATTTACTGTCGTATTGACGTCGTATTTGTATCAATATTATTTTCTCGAAAACTTGCTTCTGCAAACCGGTTTATATGTAATACAATATCAAACATCACAAACCTTGAGCAGAGCAGGAAAATACTTTTGAGTTTGAAAACTCTTTTAAAATGTTACTGTCACCAAATCAAACCTAAGATTACGGATTAGCCTTTTTCTTTTTCATTCGATCTATTCTAACGTGGCTTCAATTTATGGCATATTTTATTTTGTAAATTGAACATTAAATCACGGATGACATCATGACCTTTGAATACAAACATGACTCGATTTTAAAATTCTTAGGACAATATATTTCAAATGTTGCTACCATTTTTTTCTAGATTATTCGTTGCGTCCTTGCTAGTCCAGTGTTGACGTAACGTTTCTATTTGTATATAAATAGAATATACTCACTATACAGTTCTATGATGTGAAATGTGCGCGTGAGTACCGGCGCGCGCTAATTCGTATGCGACATCACGCGCGACCCCGCGCTGGACTCCTAGACAGATGTTCCACTTGACATCCGTAAGAAGTGTCCCTTTTAAATAAATGTAACTTAATGTTTTTCAAGCCGTGTAAGACACTCGTCGGTCTTATGACAATTAAAAACCAATTATGTCTGGAATATGTGGCTTGACACAAATAAAAGTTAAGGTTGGGCATTAGTGATATTTACCACTGAGCTCCATTTTTGACTTTCAGAAAATCGCAGCTAAATAGCTCTGCTTTGTGGTATGGTACTCCAAGAGAGTAAGGTCGCCAGTGCTGATGATGAGAGCGTTATGGAGCAAGCGGATTGACTCCTATGCTGTCAACATAATGATTTTTAAAACTTGGACTATAGGTATTAGTTTATGCAAATGTTTTACAACTTTCAAATACATCTTAATCATTTGCTAATTTCATGAATTTCTATTATTACTACACTATGTTATATTATTTCATAGAAAGGAGAGGACCACAAACGTATGAAGCCTGGGCTTAGAATAATTTTAACTTTGAACAGCAATCCTACCTATCAGAGGTGTTAGCTATAATTATTAAGAATATGTGGTGCATTTAAAAATATTTTATAGCCCCCCGTTTATTTTTAAGCGATCATGAAAAATTCCATGCTTTAGTTGCTTTTTGCGTTTTGTTAGTGCATTAATTCAACTAGGTACCATTATTTTTTACTTTTGAAAAATGGAGCTGCATCTAAAAGTATAGAAAAAACTTCATATATTTAATAGACAATGCAATAATAGGTGCATTTGACACATTTTACGACTTGAAACACGAGGAAAAAAGTAAAATTGCATTAAATTTCTGTTGGATTTTTTTTACTTTTTTTGACAAACGGCCAGCTCGAAAAATCCGATTGATATAAAATCGAGTATCTTATTTAATTAGCTTTGTGAAGAGTTATATCACTTTACTGTTCAAAATTATTCGGAATGAAAGCCCAAAAAAGACCGTGTCCTTTAGCTGCAATAATTCATAGAAAAGTCATGAAATTATCAAATAAATAAGATATATTTGAAAGTTGCAAAACATTTCCATAAACTAACGTGGCCCATGTTTTAATTTATTGTCATATTGACGTCACCAGCCTGTATTTACCTATACGCTTGTTTGCCACCTTTGTCGCTTAAAAAAATCTGGCTCTATCATCGGCGCTTTATACAAGTCGATGTATGAATAAAAAATTGGAGTTGTTTCATTCATATTCCAATACATGTTGAACCTTGGGGCAGTTTTATATAAATAGGTATTACGATTTACTTGAAATTTCTATGCAGCACTACAACAGCTTAAGTATGTCCTGTAATGTCTATGTATAAAAACATAGCACAACCAAAACGTACCGTAAATTTTCAGGACGTTAAGTATGACTACCAAATTTTCGTTTTCCGATTGCAAAATCATATAAAAAATTCGTTCTTCACACCAAAACAAAACATATTCACAAATTATTATTGAGACATCAATTTTAATTATCTTGCATAACAAACGAAGCGTTTGAGTTTTAACATTATATTTCTTTGGTTTTTTATTTATTTCACTAAAAAAGTTTACCGCTTTTTATTTCCGAGAATCGGCGACATTTGTTATTTGACGTTATTTATTTTACAAACTAAGTAGTTTTAATTGTCTCAGTCTAATTGGAGGGAGCCATGCAATGTCGCGACTAAAATATTGCACAGGTAATATAAACTGGCAGTATGATTAAAACAGTTAATAATATTTAATAGGTGTTTATATTTATATATTTTTTAACCTTAACGGGGTAAACTCTTGGCCTTCATCTCACCTGATGGTAAGTGAAGATAAGGCCGACGATGGAAGCGAGTTACACCAGGATTTCTCAACCACAGAGGAACTGGCTACTTTACCTCTAACTGCCGGAACACAACAATGCTGTTAACATTATTGCTATGGCGGTAGACTTAGGTAAGATAGTGGTAGCTAAGCTAGCCAGGCGGACATAGAAAAGCCCTACCACCCACTAAACCAAGCAGAAAATTTCCACTCCTACGGGAATCGAACCCCGGACCTCTAGATCTGAGCTAGGTGGTCTCAACCAGTAGACCACAGAGGCAGAAGTATATTATAAGTTGTTATACACTATAACATTTAGGTACCTTGATACATTGCAATAAGTCATATTCCAACTGATTATTGATATTGAAGAATTTGTCTCCCTTCTCTCTGCACAACGTGACGCTTTCTCGTGTAGTTCCGTTCTGTCCTCTCTCTTACAGGTAGTAGCGAATATAATACACATAGGAGTAAGCTTACTCAAGTTTTATTTAGTATCACTATGCATTCATTTACAAAAATAACCAAGGGTTCGTGGTAACTAAACTTCGGTAGGCATCTTTGGATAGAATATTGAAGGAGACTGTAAGGGCATTTCGTGAATTGTCCTACCGTTACCATTATTGCTTGAGAATTAAACTGAACTACCGATTAGTTCAGTTTGATTCTCAAGCACTAATCGCTACGATGATATCAACATGATCACCGCAATTTACTCAGTGGGCGATATTTATTGGCTTAATTTGATACCGATTGGGAAACAATGAAAGATTGGTAAGTATTTATTTCCTTTAAAGTAAATGTTGCGTTTCTTTTAAATAGGCAAAGTAATTACTGAACTACTTAAAAGGGAATTAGTCAGATCCTCTGTTGTTTGCAACCTTTATTTCGCCGTTTATACTTTTCTTTATAAACAAATTAAAAAATAATATAGCAGCACTTAAGACGTATCTCTGTTATATTATAATAGTTTTCCGTAATTCAAAATGAGCAAAGTAGCGAGGAAAATCTAACACAGCTTAAAACAATGTTACCAATTTCCTACGGGCGTCCGTAGGTGGGAATGATGCGTGCGCGCCGAACTGTCGTCCGGCAATTTACCAATCACAGGCAGATGGCTCTAAAGACCTGTCAGATGCTCGATAACAAAGTTAGGTAACCACGAGGTTGCCGGTATGACCCTTAATAGGGGTGTTCCCTACAAGTGAAAATGTAGGTTTTTCAACTACATTTCGAAAATATGACTTATTTTAAGTAAAAACTGTTTTGCAAAGTATACATTTTTTATAGTACTATTTATAATGAAATAAAAAAAAATTGGAAATGACCCTATTCTAATTTTTGTTTACGTAAAAGTAGATATTTTCTCTCAATAGTATATTGTAGAATATTATAATAGTAGGATTATTTTTGAGTAGGTACTTCATGATTTACCGATTTTATTAGGAGATAGTAACCGCAACCAAATAAAAATTTTCTAGGTGTGCAAACATTACTGGCTGGAAAAATATCACAAAAGTGACCTCGGCAAGTTTTTATGCTGTACGGGGCTCCCGTTTGTTGTTAAATCTTGAGGACACTATTGTTTGGTTCACAGTTCATTAATCAGTGCCATTGTGAGTTCGGGATGAGCTCCCACCGCGCCCACAGGATCCGAACCCCTCCTCTGATTATTAAATCTCCGAATGAACCATTTAACACGGCATCTTTGCAAAAAAGTAGTAACAAAAAACGTTTTGACTGCAAAAAATATTTTTTGATTTTACAGATTCCAGAATTTTCATCATAAATACATTTTATAATTTGATTACCAATCATACATACTTAGAGTTATGTATGATTGGTAATCAAATTAGATAATCAAAATTGATGATAACGTTATTGTGATAGCAAAACTACCAACTTGACCGTTTTGTTGTTGTTTTTTTTTTCAAATAATATAACTCATTCTGAAGACATTTTGTTTTTTAATTACAGTTTGAGATACATATTTTTAGTGATAATAATACTTTTTCAAAAGCAAGATTAGTGGTCACGATGCACTTCGTTACTAAAAATGTAAAATTAACCTGGCCCTTAAAATAAATACGTGTTACCGAAACAAATGATCTGAATCTCCCATTAAGCTTATGAAACACAACAGCTCCTTTGAACTTAAAGCATCCAGTCACAGGAGTCCAGGATAAGGTGTTTGGAATGAGCAATAACTCACCATCAAAGGAGGATTGTCAAATTACTAATACGGTGTGTCTTCAACACACTAGAGACAAAACTCCAAACCGGATAAAAATACTTTAGGCTAACTAATCCATTTTGTAAAGACATTTTTAGAAGCCAAAACTTTATAATAGAATAATTTGTAAAGATATTTGTATGAAGCGTACGAATATGTATTTCATTTTTTCACTAGTAATGGATACTTATATAATTATATATGTATAAGTGAGTATATATCTCTTATGAATATCTTTCAGTTTTCTAATATTCGAGGCACAAGCTCATAATGATGCCTGTTTTGGGACAAATATTTGGTGTGCGTATAAGAATATATTATTAAGATGATACTCCAGCAAATGACCACCATACATTACATGAAGGTTGCTGCATGCTGTGACAAAAAAATTAAACCGATTTTTATGAATAAGTACGTAATTGTAGCCAAGATACGAAAAATAATCTGTGGTGGTGCCAGGTAATATTTTCTTAAGTGGAAAGTAAGTTATTCAGTTGTTAAGACTTAACGGGGTAACTGGTACTGGTACCGGTAGGGACGGCAATTTTTTTTTTAATAAGTTGTTATTGGTATTTAATTTTAATTACACAAATTTTACTTCGTGTAGTAAATATCAAAATGTTGAACGATAAAATTAAATGAATATAAAAATTAAAAAGGAGATAAGTACCTAGTCATTTAAATATTGTCATTATAATATTATTTATTGTATGTAATCTTCAAATGAAATACAACCCAAATCATCTTCAGCATATCTGGCTAATAAGCTTAACTAATAGTTAGATAATGTTCCGTAGATTGTAATCATCTCTAATGAGTAACGAGTAGTTAAAACGTTACAAGAGACTTGATTATCGAATCTACCACGGACTATGACATACTGTTTGAGACTTTATTACATATAAACTATGGGAACCTACAAAGTTAATGATAATGACCTAATTTAATATTGAGACAGACTGTTCTTTATGTAATCATAATTAATTTATGCTAATAAAAGATACAGAGCAGACGGCATTTGTATTTTGATTCGACATAATATAATTAGTATCAGTTGCATTTCTTGCTTTTAGTACTTTGACGATTTTATATTGTTTTCTATTTCTTCCACTATCATAGAAAAATACTGTTTCAGGCGTGTAGTTTTTTAATCAGAATTTTCAACTTTTATTGAATCTGATACTGAATAAATATTATTATTTTTCAAATAATAGTTAATATTGAAAATAATGTGTTATAGGTACATATTTTAAACATTTTTTATATGATGAATAAACTTTACACATTAGTAAAATTAAATGAGTTATCGGATATAGAATTTTCTAACAGGTAAGTAATTTTAAACACGTCAGACCACGTCATTATAGTAATAATTGTATTATTTTATATAATTCCTATAATGATATATACCTACGTCCCCAAAAAGTATATTGCTAAGTGTATATGTGTATGTGAGCATTGGTGAATAGGTAAGTTAATGATTATAAAGCAAGGAAGCTTTGTAAAAAAAGAGTGTCAAGTAAAAACAATATTTTGAGCAGTAGAAGTGAGGAATTAATATATTGATCATACCTTGATAATTCTTTTTTCGAAACATCCACCACAGCTGATTTTAGAAAACAATGTATGCAAACTTAGCAGCAGAGACAATACGGTGCGGAGAGGGCAAAGACTTCTTTAACGAGAACAAGTGAGTTTAATTGTGTTTATGGCATTAACATCACACAATAGATGTGATGTCTCGCCTTCTTCATTGTTTGTTAGTAACTGGGTCCCCATTAGGGATATTAAATTTTGGTTGTGTTAAACAAATTACGATCATTTTTGTATAGAATTACACAGATTGTGATTTAGCTACCATCATGCTAATGTAAGTGATCGGTGATAATACTATTATGTGTTAAATTAGATTAACTGCATGGGTAAAAATAATTAAATTTTCTAACATACTTAACTATTTTTTTAATAGGGAATTTAAAAATTAATGAATTTTATAATATTTATTTCGCTTTTTTTTAATTTCGAAGCCACTTTTGTTCGGTACCATACAAAAAAATACACTGGGCAAAGCATTTTTTGGTTAAAATCACTCATATTTTCGAAATATATTTGAAAAACCTACATTTTTACTATTAAGTAGGAAAAACTCCTATAATTGTAATCACAATAATTTCACGAAAATAAAATAAGCAATCGTAACTATCAGCGCAATATTACATATGATTTAGGTACCTTGTGATTAGTGTGTAAAGTTTATAAAAACAGTAAAAAGTACACATTACAACATCGTCGTAGAAAGTAAGGATGTAGAAGTGACGTAACGTTAATGAATAAATGACGTGATAAAATTAAGCGCTCGTAAACTTAGATTTATATTAATTTGACTTTAATTAGATGATTGTTAGCTTCATTGCTCTAGACAGGACTCCTGTGACATAAGCACATAAGCATCTAAGCAGATAATAAACAACGTTTTTTTAAAACGGTTGTGAGTTGGGAAGATCGTCATTACTTATAGAAAATGGAAACTCTTCCTGTGATTGTACAGATGGTAAGTGTCATCGGGCGCATGGCTAGAGACAATATAACTTAGAATAAATATGCGAGTAATTATATTTTGTACTCCATATTATTTACTGTTCTGTCCTAAAACTGCATGGAATAAATTCTAAACACTTTCCATTATGCAGGTATGAATATTAATTGTGTACAAAAAAACAACTTGTATGCATGATGCACGGCATTATGCTATAAGTAATTAATGTTTTTATTACCTGTACACCAACGATGTAATGGGAATCAGTTACCATAAGCATTCAAGCTATTGCCATTGTTATACCAAATGGAAAATGTGTAAGTTCACTAAAACTTTTATGATCTTAAAAATGAACTTGTAATTCTTTTAGTTACATAGCCGAAATAAAATGGAAAGTGACTTTTAATAGTAAAGAAAAATATTCAAGAAATGTTAAATTAAATTCAAATTGTTTATTTGCAAATTAAGTGTATCACATTATGATAGTCTTAGAATACGTACAATTACTTTTGTACAAAAAGCTTTTCTTTCTAAAATTTTACCTACTCAATTATTCAAATTAGGTTATCGAAATATGGTGGGTGACCTACTAACAAAAAGTAATTCATCCTTCTATTGTAAAGAAAGAAAAGAATATTGTAGCGAAAGCAAGTATTGTAACCTATACGAAAAAAAATTCTCACACGTGGTTAGAAATTTGCATAATTTTGAGAAATCACATTAAATGATGATATATTTACGGGAAAACATATTTTACTTTATCTCATGTGATATTAATCCTGATTATTAGAGATAAGTTCATGAAATATATCAAGAGATTATTTTATTTTATATTAAACTCATGTCAGTGAAATAGAAAATCTTTTTAGGTTGTTTCATACAAATAATATTTTTTTATTAGTTTTAAAATAAAATATAAATAGACAGGAGGTTCAAATAACGCGAAGAAATATTACTGTTATCTCTTTACGTGACTGTTTTTCTTCAGATATTGATAAAGCCAAATAAATAAACGCTCATGAAAATTATACCGATCTAAGTTATGATTATGACCCAATAAAATGTTATCCAGCCATGAAACTTTTGAAATATGTCACCAGTAAAATTTCATGCTAATATTCAGTTAATTGCAATCAGTAATTATCGGGCTTGAAAGGGACTTAGACTATGGCGCGAGCGGTAACAGGCACGAAGGAAGTGTCTTTGCACACTACTCCTTAGTCTATGCGAAGTTACTAATTTCAAATGATTTACTCGGTAGAATGTTTAGGGTTTATATTTTAGCTTTTATTTTAAGTAGCAATAATTTTGCAAACCTAAATTGTGTTCGCCATTTGATAACCATACTAAACAGAAAATACTTTTATGAATTACGCTAAAAAAATATTTCATTACACATGCCAATGTAAATTTAAATTTAAGTCTGATTGTATTGTTTATACAAAGTTTCATCTTTGTTGCTGGTCATACACGAAAGCATATTATCTTATTCAGACCGTACCATACTTATGTTTATTTTGTTCCAGAATTTGGTAGCAAGTAGCGAAAAGTGCCACTAAACGCAACAGTCTCACATGGGTATCATTCTAAAGCCACATAGGTTAAAACGTGAAATGTCGGCTAAGTTTTAACACCCAAAGCAGCGTCGAAACTAATATTAAACTCATGTCAGTAAAATAGAAAATCTTTTTAGGTTGTTTCATAAAAATAATCATGTTTTTAAAATAAATTAAATGGTCCATGACCTATTAGGTACCTATACTTAATTATCGACTAAATTCTCGAAAGCACCTACAACTGATCTATTTGTGTTTGGCGCTCGGTCAACAGCACACACTAAAATTAAAGTACCTATCTATTGAATGACACAAAATACATTTTATCAAGAACAAGATAAGTACCTATTTAAATGTTTCTTTGTGAAAATAAAACCTCGCCTGCATTTTTGATAATATATATTTTTAAATATTTCTTTGAATAGTCTTAATTTTATTTTTAATGGTGGTTTGTTGTATATATTTCTTTGAAAATAATGAATGTACAGTTTACTGAGCCAAGTTTATTTCTAGCGCGATAATATTTATTATCTCTAAGCTTTGATAACAATAGGATGTAGCACACCTGACAAAATCAAATATTTAATAAAGGATATCATCAAACTATTGTCTGGTTGAACATAAAATTAAATCGTTCGCAAACTAAACTAGGAAGTATAGGTAAAGACAGCACTAGAGCAAAAGAATACCAAACGTAACGAACACAAGGTTGGGGCGAACGAATATTGAAGTCTCATAAATAAAACATCAATCAGAAATAACATTTTTCCTACAATTTTTCAACTTCAAGTGAGTTTAGTGAAGTACGGTACAAATATTTAATACTGCTGCCGATCCTGAACCATCAAATAGTCTGTGGTATGCTTAAACTCTTCATAAACTTACAGCAGATATAACTTTTTTGGGCTCATAAGAATAGTCTCAAATGAGATGCTGTTAGATATATAATTAATGAGGCCGCAGGTTACGTAAAATTTTCAATTTCATATTTTATTATTGTTACACCGTGTTACACTGTATTTGGGACAGTATCAGGATACGTTGTGATACATACAGATTATTACAGATAATGTTCTGGAAAAACGGAACGGAATGTTAATGTTTGTCTTCTAGCAAATTGAATGGAAAATTGGTGTCGAGAACGCTACACCCACAGACTATAACAAGTATAACTCATAATGACCGGAACAGTACGAGTCATTGACAAGTTTACGACTTTCATGAACGAAAACGGAGTCTAGAAGATAAAATGTTGCTTCGAATTTTATAAATTAAATTTTCAAAATAAACTGCTAAGAATTGTAAATAAAAATATTTTAAAAAAAATATTTCCCGTACCGGGAATCGAACCCGAGCCTCCTGGGTGAAAGCCAGGTATCCTAGCCACTAGACCATACGGGAGTTGAAAATACATGCAAAAGAGACGGTCAGAATGTTATATTTTTGATTAATATAGAGTCTAGCAAAAAAACATACAATTTTTTGAATTATATTAAGAATTTTCAAATAAAAGTCTGAAATAATATAATAATATAATAATATAATTTCTTATTCGAGGAAGTTGAAGTTTCTCTTGCTGCATGACGTCAACGGTGGTCATGGCGTGAAGTCCAGAAAAATATCATAGAAGAGGAAGAATAATTATTGATTGGGATACCCACTTATCATGTAGCATTTTTTTATTTTGAGTCCCATATATTTCAGCACAGTTAGGTGCATCATGAACAAAAAGCATAAATATTATTATGTAATAGTTTAGAGCCAAATAATAATTTTGCTAAAATATAAAAATATTAAACAAAATTATAAATACTAATAACGATAGGTAAATAACTTAGGTAATAATCACTTTGACTAAAATGTATTTTCTTGGGTGGCCGTATGTCGCCTAAGTCATCATGTTTATTTTAGATATAATATTTGAATGGAGTATGAAAATTCTTTAAACATACGTAAGTACTCTAGATTTAGATTCGAGAATGTATTATTTGTCAACTGTACTATCCGCTAGATATGTCGATAGTAACAAACCATCATAGGTAAAGGATCCGCACTCCTCTATTGTAGTAATAAATATATCTATGTCCAGCAGTTGTTTTATGCAAAACACGTCATTGTTATGTCGAAACACATAATGTATCTACTTAATGTGTGTGTGTGTGTGTTTTTTTTTTGTATTTTCGAAGATTAATGATGTTAGTTCACTGTCTATTATACATTAAGTACTGTATTTTCATATTTTTATTTGTTTAATTTTAAATTTATTGATCAAAATTTTTAACTAGCAATACAAAAACATTTGCATCACTTGGCAGATTATGTGAAAATATGTGATACAATCTAATTATTAAAACACCTTCTGTACCATATTTTATTGCAATCAAGAATTGAAAATTTAAATTGAATTGAAATAAGTACAGTATACTGAAAAATATGTAAAAATATACAGAACAGTGTTAAATTGTCTGTTTTCTTTTTATTTGCTTTGTTGCGCGGCACAAAACAAGAATTTTATAGAAAGAACTGGAACACAGTCAAATATTCATTATGGCGCCAATGTCACTTTGGTGACGTTTAGTAGACTTCTATGCTCACAACAATAACTTATTGTTCTGAGATTCTATGTCGCACGCCATATTGCCATATTGAATAACGGTGAAATACACGAAAAATGACAACTTTTGTACAAATCAACTAAATACATAGTTGGTTTTTTGGAAAACGAATTATTTGTATTTTCCCGGATTCGGGAGATTTTTCCTGATTTTTTGAGATAGTGTACATATACCTGGCCGGTTATGAAACATCTCCTTTGACTGCATGCATATTGCTATATTTTTTCTTTATAAAAAAATGTGTGAGGTGTGTTGAGGATCGTGGTATAATCCACATTAACGGATGCACTGGCCACTATAGTTTATTGTGATGTATTCTTTGTGTTGTCATATAGTTTGAATTGGGTAACTATGTAAACAGGGATTACTTGTTAGTACACAAAATAAAGAACTTCTGGCGATTCACGGTGTTTCAGGTTATGGGCCCAGGCAGCATTTTTATCAAAAAATAGTCGTAAATAGTTTATTTTTCAAGCATAATGGCACAATCTACAAGGATAGAGTTGTTAGATAAAGAAAATTATGAAACTTGGAAAATACAAGTCCAGGCTTTACTAGTGAAAGCTGATTCATGGAGCTATGTAAGCGGCAGAACTGCGAGGCCAGAAGTGAGTAACAGTGACGAAGGTTCGATCGATAAATGGATTGCGGCAGACGAAAAGGCAAAAGCAGATTTGGTGCTATCAATCAGTCCAAGTGAGCTTAAGCATATTAGAGGATGCGATACATCACGTGACATGTGGTTGAAGCTAGAATCAGTCTATGCGTCAAAAGGTCCTGCACGTAAGGCAATTTTATTAAAACAGTTGACTCTATGCCGTATGCAAGAGGGCGAGGATGTTAGAGAGCACCTATCTAAATTTATAGGAGCAGTAGACAAGCTCAACGATATAGGTATACAAATTCATGATGATTTACTATCAATTTTGTTGCTGTACAGTCTACCTGCGAGCTATGAGAATTTCAGATGTGCAATGGAATCCCGCGACGAGTTACCTAAGGTCGATGTTCTAAAGATTAAGATTTTAGAGGAGGATAGCTCACGCCGTCAATCTAATATTCTTGAGGCACAAGGAGCTATGTATGTGAAAGGAAATGGACCAAAAGGGAAGAAATCCTTGTCAAAGAAAACTAAGCATGAGAGTAGTACTTCCAACACCAATGAAGGTTTTAAATACAAATGCTTTAAATGTCACAATGTAGGTCATAAAGCTAGTGAATGTCGTATAAAGAAAAACAACCAAGATTCTAGGTGTGCAACTGTAGGAAAAGTAGAAGATATTTTTGAAGTTTTTAATTGTAATCAATCTTTTAATAATTTTCAGAATAATTTTATTTTAGATAGCGGTTGTACATCACATCTTTGTAACAAGAGAGAACGGTTTGGTAAAGACTTTGTACATTACGATGCGAAATTAAATCTAGCGAGTAATCTGTCGACAAGTGTCAAAGGTAAGGGTAATATAACTCTTTATGCTTCAAATGATCAATCCAAAGGTCAGATCAAATTTCAAAACACTTTATTTGTCCCTGATTTGAGAAGTAATTTGGTTTCCGTGGCAAAAATTACTGATACTGGTCACGATGTCATTTTCAAAAGAGATAACGCCCTCGTTATCGACAAACAGGGTTTGGTTAAAATGACTGCAGATCGCGTGGGGAATTTATATCGTGTGAGAGAAATGAAAGATCCGATGAATGTAGCTTTGAATGCTGAAAATGTAGATTTACGTTTGTGGCATGAGCGCATGGGACATTTGAACGCGAGAGATCTTAAAAGGTTACTAAATGCTTACGAAATTGACGTAAAGACAGATGATATGAATGCGTTGTATGACTGTGACATTTGTGCGAAAGGGAAGATGACTACGTTACCGTTCTCAAAAACGAATGGTTCGTGTAATACAAAACTTTTGATAGTACATTCGGATGTGGTGGGTCCGATGAGAACACAATCACTTGGTGGAGCTAAATATTTTGTTACTTTTATAGATGACTGTACTCGTTGGTGTGAAGTCTATCTTTTAAGTAAGAAAAGCGAAGTATTAAACGCTTTTAAAACATATAAGGCTTATGTTGAAAACCAAACAGGCATGAAGATAAAATCTCTTCAATCGGACAATGGTGGTGAATATTGCAACAAGGAATTCGACGAATTGGTACGAGCTGAAGGTATTCAACGTCGATTAACGGTGGCACACACACCTCAAATGAATTCTGTCAGCGAACGCATGAACCGTACACTTACCGAGATGGCGCGATGTATGTTGTTATCTTCAGGATTAAGTACAGGTTTTTGGGCTGATGCTGTTGTGACTGCTTGTCATATTAGGAATCGTTGTCCGACGAGTAGCTTAAATGGTGACACTCCATATGTAAGGTGGTATGGAAAACCAGAGAACCTTGATTACATTAGAAGTTTTGGTTCAAAATGTTTCGTCTTGGACAAAACGCCTAATAAAAATAAGTTTGTGGCAAGAGCACGTGAAGGTATTATGGTTGGATATCCAAGAATGTCCAAGGGATATCGAGTGTGGATACCACAAGAGCATAAGGTTGTCATTGCAAGAGATGTCAAATTTCAAGAAAATGCTTTAATGAAAACTGTCATTGAATCTGCAATATCAGAAAATAAATCTGAGATTCAGAAGAAGTTTGTGGAAATAGAGACCACCGAGAATATTTCTAGTAATAAAGAAATAGATAATGTTTCTAACAGTAGAGATAATAATATGGAAGCAGATGAAAATGTTATAGAGTTATTACCAATGGAAAACAATACTGTAAATAATGAAAACATCAGCAGCGAACCTATTTCAATATTGAAACGTGGTCCAGGTAGACCGAAATTACAAAGGGGTCAACAAGGTAGGCCAAAAAAGGTCTTCAATATGATCAGAGTAGAGGAGCCACTTACGACAGCTGATGAGATTATTACAAGTGATCAACCAATTCAAGAAACGCGAGATGAAATAGAACATTTAGCTGCTGCAATAGAAATTTCATTAGATGATGCGATGTCTAGTGATGAACGTCAGGGCTGGATGGATGCTATTGTCTCCGAAGTAAAAAGTCTTGTCAAAAATGACACTTTTGAAATTGTGAAAAAACCCGTTGATCGTCAAATTGTTGGATGTAGATATGTTTTAGTTAATAAGTGCAATGTCGATGGATCTGTGAAGAAGAAAGCACGACTGGTAGCAAAGGGCTATAGCCAGAAATATGGCGTAGACTACTACAAAACTTTTGCACCTGTGGCCAGACTTCAAACAATTAGATTGTTGAGCGCAATCGCTGCGGAGATGGATATGGATATTTATCAAATGGACGTGAACACAGCATATTTGAATGGTTTTCTTGATGAGGAAGTGTATATGAAAATTCCTGACTTGATGGAAGATACTTTACGTAAGCTTATTGATCAAGAAAATGATAATTCAATTGTGGGACAGCGTGCCAGAAAGATGTTGAATAATATCCATGCAGGAGGAAACGCTTGTATCTTAAAGAGATCACTGTATGGATTAAAACAATCGGGTCGTCAATGGTATTTACGGTTGGATGAAAAACTAAAAGCGATGGGTATGCAACCTACGATAAATGAACCTTGTCTATACTTCAAGAAAAATGCGGATGACAGAATGCTTTTTGTGACAGTATACGTCGACGATATTTTGATTGCTTGTCAAGATAATCAATGGATTATTGAATTCAAGAAAGATTTATCAACAGAATTTGAACTTAAGGATTTTGGACCCGCAAAATGTTGTCTGGGTATTGAAATAGACAAAAACGTTAGTGGTATAAGACTATCGCAAAGGAAGTATGTAAATAGTATTTTAAAAAGGTTCAGTATGGGTGATTGTAATCCCGTTTCAACACCAATGGATACTGGAACAAAATTCGATATCAGTATGAAAGCAAGTGGAAATGAGAAATGGCCTTATCGTGAGTTGATTGGAGCTCTTATGTATTTAAGTGTTGGGACAAGACCTGATATTTCTAATACTGTTTCTAAGCTTGCACAGTTTACTGAAAATCCATGTAAAGTACATTGGTTGTGTGCTAAAAGAGTTCTTCGATATTTAAAGAAGACTATTGATTATTGTTTATATTACAGAAAAACAGGACAATCAGTTCAAGGTTTTTGTGATGCTGATTGGGGTAACTGCAGTATAGATAGACGGTCATATTCTGGATACGGATTTATACTTGGAGGTGCAGCTATTTCTTGGAAGTCACAGAAGCAGAGGACGGTAGCGACATCTACAACAGAGGCTGAATATGTAAGTTTGGCTGAGGCAATGAAAGAAGCTGTGTACCTGAATAGTTTAATGAATGAGATTGGTATGATAGGGCTGTCCAAAATAGAAATGCATGTCGATAACAGAGGTGCGCTTTGTCTCGCCGAAGATCCGGTTTTCCATAGTAGGAGTAAACACATTGACATAAAATATCATTTCATGCGTAATGTGTTGAAGGATAAGAATATTACTTTGAGACATTTGTCGACAGATTCAATGATAGCCGACATCTTTACCAAGTCCTTACCTAGTGCTAAACATTTAAAATGTGTTGATGGCTTAGGGTTAGTGCACTTAGGTTAATGCAGATTATGAGGGGCGTGTTGAGGATCGTGGTATAATCCACATTAACGGATGCACTGGCCACTATAGTTTATTGTGATGTATTCTTTGTGTTGTCATATAGTTTGAATTGGGTAACTATGTAAACAGGGATTACTTGTTAGTACACAAAATAAAGAACTTCTGGCGATTCACGGTGTTTCAAGGTGTGGTTTTATTATATCTCAGATCCCTGTTCATATTGTAGTAGCACCTACTTTTCTGTGCCCAACCGTTTCTCGGTCACTCGAGACTAATTGTTTATATAGAACAATATATGACGTAGCCGCTACAATTGACTTGAATATCTCATGCCCCTAATCATAATTTCTTAATTTGTGGAGTGGTACCTACATATCAGAATATGTGTGGCAGCAACCACGGGTTTTATAGCATTATCAAATTCACAACGTTACTTCACTGTTTGTCTTATCGGAAAATAATCTATTTTCACCTAAAAATTAAAACAGTTTTACAAAAACACTCTAAGACCTCATGGTAGGAGCCCTGATCATGTCATAGAAGACTATTTGTATGATGTGAAAATAGGGTTTTTTAAAACAACTGTTATTTTTAACCATTATTGTATTTTAAAATTATTTTACTAGCGGACCCATTTATTTCCGCTTTTGCTTCAATTGTAACAATCACGCAGTTCACAACTAATCTTTAGTATCGGTACAAGCAGTATTCTCTGAGAATGCATTTTTTACGTACACTGCGATCAATGGTGGGAACTGGGAACCGCCATGTCGTGTGTGGTCCTACATTCTACCGTTCCCTAACCAGTTACTTTTATCTGTCAGTTAAAACATGTCCGTACATTAGCACATTGATTACTAATCACTTATTTATTTACTTTAATTACAAGCAAGAGGAATTACAAACGAACTCTCTATTGCTTAATGTGTCACTGCAACTAGAACGGTAAAATCATGACTATCGGTAGTAGGCCCGTATGTAGGGTAGTCAACGTACTTGAGTAGGTACTTACATACTACTACCTCTCTTATTTCAGCTGTAACAGTTCACTGTGTTTCGGATTGAAGGTTTATCCTAGGCCTCATAATGACAACGCACCTTGCATGCACGCATGATACCAAGTGTTTTTTCCTTGCTATTGCAGGTGTATATTGACGATGGTAACCACTTACCAACAGGTGGGCCGTCACCCTAATTGTCATCTAGTTGTATAAAAAATGAAACAAGTAGGTATGTTTACTTGTTTTGTCATAAAAAAGAAAAGCTTTTAAAATTAAGCTAATTGATCCCCAAAAATATAATTATTTACTTGGTACATGACTTTGGCAGCTAATATCAATATTAGAAATAACAAACAAGTTCTTTTAATTGTTTCGTTTAAAGCCCCCTTTCCCGCAAAAACCCCATTAAAATTGATTGGTCGGAGTTTGAAGTTATATTATTACATAACATATTTGTCTTTTTGTTGTGCTTTTTCTGTCCAAGGAACTCCGAACCTGTCACATATTATACAAAGTCCTGGGACAAGTACATCGTAAATTTATTCATCATACCATAATATATTTAGTGTAGTAGATATAAGTTATTTGTTGTAAGTAGCATTTTTAATGAGCTTTGTGGTACCTGCTTGTCACACCTGAAATATTTCAATCATCCATGGGTTGGCTGGAAGAGATCTCTTTTAGAGATAAATCCACCCTTGCACACTTCCTATTACATGTTTTTTATTTTATTTATTTATTGGTTCACAAAACTGGTTACAATCATTATATTCACTATAAACATACTTCTAAATAAATACATTTTGTCAATACCCTTCTAGATGTGAACACAGCATGCAATTTTTTATATCAACATTATACTACTGGTTAGTGGAGTCAGGTAAACAAAAAAGATAACTTTATGATATTTTTTGAAGTTGATTGGTTTTGAATGAGACATACATTCTGAATGAGAGTAGATGTAACTTACTATGTATTTCTAAAGTGAAATAAAAACTAAAATATAAAAATATTATTTAAATAATTTTAATAAAGATCTTTAACGGCCTCGTTCGATGTTTTCCCGCGCTCGTAATTACCCCAATCTAGTCCACTCACAAGCCAGAGGAACTACACTATAACAGATTCCGAAATTTCTGATTTCCTTCATTCTAAAATCAGATACGTTGTATAATACTTATACCATAAGGTTGTAATGTTAAAAATATAAGTAAGTGTTACCTGTGTTATGTTTGTCATTTTTGTTCAAAGCCATTGGACCTTCTTTCACTTCCGCCATTTTCAGTTTTTAAAATGGACAATACAGCACCTGGAAAAAGCAATAAAATCCCTTACACTTTGGATAAGAATTTGTTATTTTTTTCTTTTTTAATGCTTGAAGTATTTGTTACCTACTTATTACGTATGTATTACTTACGTTGATCCAAAAACTATATGTAAAGTACCTACACTTCAGAGACAGTATAATTTGTATTGTGTGAACGCCAGCAGGCTCATAAGGGACAAGAGATAATTCCTAATATTTAAAATAAATTATATTTGTATGAAGATATTTATTTGTTGTGTAACTTCTAATGTTAATAATAAATATTTTTTCTTTCTTTCTCTTCATTCTTAGTTCAAGTTATTATGAAAATTGTAAAAAAAGTATACAATTTTCATCACTGAAGTACCTAATGGGCATAAGCGACAAAAGGTTTCAAATTAAAAAATTAAGGACACAATTTCGAAATATTTTCATCGCAAAATCTAATAATGTGACTACCGTAAATAATTAAATAGTAAAATCCGGAGAAAACTTATTACAAAAATATATTACTTAATAGATGAAACATGCAGTACCTATACCGAAACATATAGTACCTATACCGGAACATACAATATACCGAGATACAATAGTTAAATACAAATATTGCTATAAGAGCGTTTACGCCGACGTCTTTTCATAAACACTTTCAAGTCTAAATATTTAAAACGAACCAACCTATTCTATTGCCATGCATAATATCAGGCTAGTCTAAAAAGTTATAAGAGGATTTTCCGAAAAGTCTAATTGGATTTTTGGGTAGTTTGAAAAGATAAAAATTGCACTTACTTAACAATAAGACTGTTTCTAGAAAAATCCTCTGATAACTACTTAGACTAGCTTGAAATGCTTATACATGTAAAGTCTTATTGGAATCGGTTCGTTTGTTTACAATATTTTTGCGTAAATGCTCTTAAGCAATAAACTTTGACTACACTGCAATGTAAACTTTAACAAAGGTTAGTTTAAGAAACAAAATTGAAAAAAAGAAAGATCTTATCAATATCTCCTTTTCAGAACCAATTGAGTCGCAGTAAAAAGTTTATTTCAAGTCATTAATAACATGCATTATCCTTCACAGCCTTTAGTGCTTCGAGTGTCAAAAGGATATGCTATGGTAGCCGCTTACCATCAGGCGGGACGAAAGCTTGTTTGCAACCTGTCGTATGAAATAAATTAAAATTAATACAACAGCAGCAGTATAAAGCTAGCACGGGTTTGCGGTTACTGTTAGACGAATTCAACCAGAGGCATCTCAAATAGATGCTAGCATACAAGCGGGACAATAAAGATCGCGGTAGTTCAACTTTTGGAACCGGTGTAAATTCAGACATGACAGACAGAGACTATGACGTTGTTAGTTAATATATTTTTTATGATAGTTATAAAAATGTGTTTTTGACGATTTAAAAGTGCTTCTTTGTGGCCTATTTAAATAAAATATTTTTTCTTCCTTTCTTTCTTTCGATATAATTACGAGTTATAAACTATGTTTGTTTTTTTGCAAATGTAAAACTCCTTATACCTACTAACTCTTTTCGAAGTCCTGAAGTAAATTACTATCGTGTTTAATCTTTATTTTCGTGAAAAGGCACCTTATGGGCCGGAAAGATGGAGGCGGCTAGAAAAGTGTGTTTCAAGATACTGAAGAATTTCACCAGGATCTAAACCTTTGAAGATGAAGAACGTTATAAAAGTTAAAACTTATTTATATATTTAGATATGTATTTCAGCCAGAGACTTAGAGACAGGCAAGTCGATAATGCTGACGGTCACCCACCTAGCTATGACCTTGGATTTTTTAACAAAAATAATATTAAATACCTACCTACTTCAGAACACTAACAAGGCAAAACAAATTAAATTTAAGGACCTGCTAATCCTGCTACTTATCTAATATAAATGTATTTTTTGAAGATGATGCTAGGCTGCTTTCAGAAACAAATAAAATGAAGCACCGACTCTAAATATCTCTATAATTAGTAGGGATACTTTTTTTTTATTTTTTGCTGTTTTTATTTATGTTTTTTTTAACTACCGCCGTATTAGGAGCTTTAACCTTAGTCAGTCAATGTGAATACACGGTTTTAATATTTTACCGCCTATAAAGTAGCAATAAAATACGAATTCACGCTAAAGTCGTGTCTAATATTGAAGTTATATGGCTTGCAATAATAATTTCGTAAATAACAATTATACAAACAAACAAATTAATTATTACAACAATGCTAGTAAAACAAATTGAAATCCACATCTAACCCCACTTAAACCGAGAGACATTGCATTGCATAGATATGAACAACATACTACAAAAATATCTGTCGCTCTACAAAACATACATGTATGTTTTGTTTTATCTTTACTAGATAATTTCCGCCAAAATATATGTATATTTTTTCAATTTCATCTGTTTATATATATTTAATTACATTATTTCAATACAATAAGTAGAAAAAGTATATTTAATCATATTGGAATAGGCAAATTACTATGATAGGTGCTCTACAAACTGTTGATTTATTGTCTTTTCGTTCATTCTACATCTTGTATCTTGGAATAATAAGAAACATTCAAGAAGATTTTGTAAAATATATGCAACACAATAAGGTCTAAATAAATACGCAATTACCTACATAGTTATATTTTATCGTTACAACCGTAAACTTAAGCCGAAATTTGTTGACAAATATGGTAAACTAAATAATGAGAAAGATTTTCCAAATTTTTTTGTAAATATAAAACTCCATTGTGTATACACCTACTTACTGTTTTCGAAGTCGTGTGACTTTCAATAGTGAGATATACATTAAAAACTGACTTTGCTTTTAATTTAAAAAAACCTATTTATCATTGTGTGTGTTATGTTGGCCCTTTGTAGCGACTGTAAATGACTGTCGTTTTGCGTTACGAACTCTGCTCAGAATAATTTTATACGTTACTTTCTGGAGTAATAATACTTATGTTGTCATACTTGTTAAGATTGGCGTCGGTCGCCGGTAAACACCTTATCACTGATATCACGCAAACACAGCAGCACTCGCGAGGCGAGCTTGTCTCGCGTCGGGGAGATAAACACTGGCCTTAAAACGTAACTCTACGTAGAGCGGGACGAGCAGTGTTGCTACATTCTTCAAGGAAACTCCACAGAAATTTACTCGCTTGTGAAACATAATACTTTAAATTTTATTTATTCCATTAAATCCGTTTACAGCCAATATTTATTTATAAATAAATACTAACATATTTATTTAATAAGTAATAACTTTAATTGCACAATATAAGTTACAATTTGGCGGACTTAGTTGTCCTGATTTATTTTTCATCAATAATGGCAATTATTGATGAAAAATAAAACAGGGCAACTAAGTATGATCTAATTAAACAAATTGATACTATTATCATCAACAGCCTATATACATTCTACTTTTGGGCACATGCCTTCCTACATGGTAGAAACACATGAAGAGTTTGAACCATAACACCACCACGCTGGCCCAATGCGGGTTGGTGGGTTAAAGCCGTTGCAGTAACAACCGGGACCAAAACGGCTTAACGTGCCTTCCAAAGCACGGAGGAGCTCATGATAACAAATTTTGATTCACCCATCCCGGGATCAGCCATGGCGAATGTTGCTTTCATTTCGTATTCGAAACCAGACCGCTTTAAACTACTACGCCAGCGAGCTCGTCGTGACATTAATCAAGTTTAATGTCATGAAAATTTAGCAAATCTGGTCAGTTTATGCAAATCAAGTATTATACGTTCGATTTAAAAGTATTCGGTCAAGTACTTTCACTACGATTTTACGAGGTCATATTTAAATAAACAATGACTTTTTGGTTTCTAAAGGTATCTTGAAGAAAACTTAAAATAACGATATACCTATTATCTACTTTAAATTATGTCCATATTTATAAGATTAGAATTAAAACTGATACAAAGCGTTTGACGTCATTTCATGGCCAATTCTAAAGTCTGTGACTAAAAACTCACTGGATTATTTATAACCATTTTCCCGAAATAATCGAGTCGATGTTCAAATAGATCTAGCTCTAATCTTTCTTTACTCTAAATATTAGTAAAATAACATACGTCGTCACCTTGTTTGTCGTCTAGTAGTATAAAAAAGTATCATACATTACTTATAGGAAAAATTATGATCTGAAATGAATAGACTTCCTACTTTATGTGTAACATCATAATCTCTGGCAACATTTCTCACAGCTTCACACGCCACGGAACGGAAAATAATTAGCGGAAAGCGCCGACGGTTGCCGAGCACTCCCGATGAGTGTATTGATGCCGGGAAAACAGTTTCCGCGCCATTTTTCTTGGCTCGCGCAAGGGTGATTTTGGCAGACGATACCCCCGGATGACCCTGTTTCAAAACGGCCATTGACCAGATGAGAAAACCTTTCGCAATTTTAATGATAGCCTGTGGATCAGTTCTAAAAGTCAGGTTCATACTTACAGGACATCATTTAAAAATGTTTTTCAATAGTTAGATAGTATGTAAAAGTTACCAAAAGAGAAACTTTACTAGCTTGACAAAATTTTCGATTTCAAATGAAACGTTTCATTTTGAAGTTTTTTTTAACTATTTTTCAGTAATAACTACTTAAACATATTTCAAATTCACATGACGAGAATTTATAACCGTTTCCAGAATTTTAAAAATGGTTAAGATTCTTTTAAATTTTATTTTTACCATTATTTTAAATGTTTGTAAAATATATTAGATTTTTTCTTTGTTAAGATGATTAGGATGATATGCTTAATTTCGTTTATGTATGTTAAGATTTTCAAACAGGGTTTAATTAAAAATGTAGGTTTGCTATTCCGATTTTTTTTTAAATGCTTAAGTACATATACTTACTTCTGCATGGCTAAAGTGGTTAGTATTTGAAAACTGCAATCAAGTATCCAAGTGTAATCTACGATGTCTACGACGTAGTACCCTTTACTACGCCGTAGCGTTTCTTGTGAAACCTACCCTTTCAAGGTAAGTATTGTCTGTCCTCTTTTATCCGACCAATATGTTGCCTTAATATGTTAATAAAAACCTGATAAAGTTCAAGGAACCGGATATTTAAAAGAGAAGTGTTTTTTGTGGTCTGATAACTATTTTAGTATTTTGCATTTTAACAAAAAATATAAAATATATGAATACACTTAAATAAAAAATCAAAAAATAAATTTAAATTTATGCACGATTCATAAAGAATGAAATGACATTATTGCACCTTCCAAAATACGAATAGAATCAGTTTTAACAAGCTTAAAACAGTTATTTAGTAGTAGCTTAAAATATAATAAAGCCTCGGGGCTTCTGGATTTTGTAGTGGAATATTTCAAAGTTAAATGCCGTATCAACGACCATATTGTTCCATCCTTCGGACATTTTGTCGTGTAGACGACTCCAGAAAAGTACTCTTAATACTGACGATAGCGAATTTTACTTAAAAGAAACCATTTCTTTATTTTCAAAAGGAAGCAAATCGCATTGATTGATTTTTGATCGCTATTAGTAAGTTACACATCGACGCAATGGGAATAATAATTCGTTGTTATCACAAGTTTTCTTTCACTTGGTATCCTAAACAACTTATCGTTTAACCACTTACACCGCTTTTAGGTTACGGGAAACCTTTCATGTAAAAAAACGTAATATTTATAAATTATTCCTCAAATTTCCCCACACATTGCATTCTGTCAGCGTGAATTACATATTTTCCTATTCCTAAGTGAATTCCCTTTTTTTACTCCCGATTATCAAAAATTGAATAAAGATAGCGGTGTCGTGAAAAGCCTTCCTATTATTGTTGATATATATTTCCTACTACTAATATAATAATGTTTCTCGTAAAAAAAGTTTGGTATAATTTGGTGGAGGTACCTATAGGTATACTTTTGTCGATAAGATTTTTTAAAAATCTTGTCTCTTTAGAAAATTAATAACATCTACCAAGCATTTAAATGTACTATAGTCCCCGTAGTCTTCAGAGACCCACTAATTAGACCCACCAGTGGCTCTTTGAATACAAGTATGTCATCAAGTCCCACTGTCTGGTGGGACCCACAAGACTATCCAATTTTATATCTTGTGGTACCCACCATAATCTGTGCTTAATTGTAGTGTAGGTACAACTATAATTTAGTTTAATTAAAATAATATTTTAATTTACCGGGGATTTTTTTTAACTATTTACCAAAGTAATTGAGTCAAGACTTAACATTTTAACAATTTATTATAAAATTTACGGCTTTTTGTATTTTTGTCATTATAAACGTACTTAATAAATAATAATAAAATTTAAAAAGACACGTACAACGTGTGTTTTACAGTACTTTAATTTAATCTTACTTTAGTATGTACAGTCATTGGTAGAAATTGTACAATTTGTTGTTACATAGTATAAAAAGGGGGTGAGTCCGTATTTAAGATGGCGTATACGGGGCATAGACGGCATGGGGTACGGGCGACGGGCGGCGGGCAGCGGGCGCGGTGGCGCGGGCGGCGTCCGGCGGCCGGCGTCCAGGCTCCGGCTAGCTCGAGGAAACGCTGCTTAACCCTCCGCGGGGGCCTCCTCCTCTTCCGCCTTTGCGCCCCAACCGTCGCACATTTTCCGAAGGAAAGCTGCAGAAACAATAATTACTATTAGATATTGCAATTAATTGCGCAATTTATGGTTAATAACGAGTTGCCCATTCTACAAATAGAGACTGCAAAAAATGAAAATGCCTTCGTCCAACAAGTATCCTGTACTAGCTACTAAACATCAAAAGGCACTATAGCTAGCTAGCACAGTCTAGTAGCACAAACTCATTTTGATTTTAGTTAAGTTACTATTTGGAATAGGACTCCAGAAAATTATTACCAGACATCAATAAGACAGTTGAGATAGCAGTAAAACAGAAAAGTAGAAAACAACAACAATAAAAGCACCAGAAGTAAATTACAAAAGAAAAATCTTAAAACTCCTGCATTAAGCGAGACATTTTTGCAATAGCTGTATCCGTAGTTCCACTTACGATCTTATAACTAAAGATATGACGAGATGTGGTCTTCTACGCCATCACCTTCTTCAGGAATGCTGTAAAGGTAAATAGGTTAAGACGAGGGGACATGCAAAATGGTCAATATGTACCCTCATGCTGGGGGGAGGGACAAACTAAAACTACAGTCGTAGGTGACAAAAATCACTTTCATTAATGGTGTTCTGATTCAAAGTTGGGGTTCAAAATTATATGCACCATGCATTTTTCATAAAAAAAAAAATATCAATTTCTTAATGTGTTTCATTCATCTAACTCTGAATAGAATTTGAGGATTGCTGAATTGTGTATTTATGATATTCACGGGATATTTTATTATTTATAGTTAAATACTCATGGGTTTAATATGAACTAATATCTAGAAAGAAGACAGTAATTATATATCTTTATACTCACGAGCGTAGGGGATCATGCCATCATCATCTTCAACATCCATGCAGTCCTTTGCGACTTCATCGACTTCTTTGTCTTCCAGTTTCTCGCCTGATAAAGAAACGTAAAAAAATGTGCGTACAATTTTTAAATGTAACACCCATTATTTGACATAATATACTGTTACTTTAAATAATGAAACCTAAAATGGAACAATAAATATAAAGTAACATTAAATAATGAAATTTAAAATGGAACAATAATAATTAATCAATAGAATTTTAACTTCTCGATGTCTCGTAAAGTTAAATTCATTCGATATAAAACCAGAATTGAGTTCAAAAGATTTGTGATAGAAATGTAGAAAGGAACAATAATTTGCTGAATAATTTTACATAATTTAAATAGAAAGCAACCTAAGTTTAAGTAATTTGTGAACTTTTTGGCGGTTCTAATGGAAATAAACATACGGTGCAAAGGATAGTTATGGGTTTGCACGTCATGGAAGACAAACAATGGCGTGCTTAGGTCAGAATTTTGTATTAAAAGCTTAACGTTTTGAATAATTGCTATTAAAAGCTTGCTTCTTTATCGCTGGATGTATTTTATTATTAAAATGTCATAGTTACCGATTTGAAAAGTAATATTTTTGATTGTTTTTTATTCTCCAATTAACATAAGTGACAACTCGTTAATAATGAAAATTGTACTCTGAATATGATAAATGAGGAAATCGGTGGTGTAGACGGAGCTCGGTGGCGTAGTGGTTTCAGCGCTCTGGTTTCGATTACGAAAACAAAGCAACTTTCGCCATAGTCAAAGCCCGGATGGGATAATCAAAATTTTTAATCTCGAGCTTCTCCGTGCTTCGGAAGGCACGTTAAGGCGTTGGTCCCGGTTGATACCGCAATCGCTTTCACCCACTAAGCCGCATTGAGCAAGCGTGGTGCTATGGCCCAAACTCCTCATGTGTTTCTCCCATGTAGGAGGGCCTGTACCCAGCAGTGGGACGCATATAGGCTGGTGATGATAATAAAATAAAATGTTATCAAGAGAAAGACAATTTCTTTCATCTTTCACCCCTGATTCACTTTGAAAAGTGTTAGGTGAAGTTTCACTTTACGATTTTTAATATAAAATAGCCTAGCACAATAACGTTGAATTTCACATGAAAAGTGTTGTAGTCAAACTGGTAAAGATATGTGCAATATTTTTAACCGCCTCTGTGGTCAAGTGGTTGATACCACCTGCCTGAGATCTAGAGGTCCGGGGTTCGAGGCCCGTGGGGGCAGAAATTTTCTGCTTGGTTCGGTTGGTGGTAGGGCTTTTCTAAGTCCGCCTGGCTAGCTACCACCATCTTACCTAAGTCTGCCGCCATAACAATAATGTTAACAGCATTGTTGTGTTCCGACAGTTAGAGGTAAGATAGCCAAAATATTCCTCTGTGGTTGAGGAATCCTGGTGTAACTCGCTTCCATCGTCGGCCTTATCTTCACTTACCATCAGGTGAGATGAAGGCCTAAAGTTACCCAGTCCGAACAGCTACATTATTGGCAAACATACCTAGCGCCAGGAGGGTGTGTGTGAGCTCAGCGCCGAGCATGAGGCCATTTTCATTTTTGTCGTACAGTTTGAGACATTCCAGGAAGTCCTCGTAGCAGCCTTGGTCTTTGTCTTTCTTTGCTTGCGCGTAGATGGGAAGGAACTCTTCAACCTGAAAATGAAACAGAAAATTCCACTTACATCTCCTAAGAGCCTGTATCTTTCAACAATATTTCGCAGTAGTATAACCACTAAATGAATATTGTAATATGGATGGATGTTATGTTTGTTTGTTGTTATCTTAAGGGGAGGCCTTTGTAGTAAACATCGTTTGGCTAAAAGAATGATGATGATGAGGATGGATTTTATGATCTGTATCACTTTGTAATATTTAAGTATGTATACTATACTCTTTGATCGAGTAGCCATGATTTATCTGGCCTTTTTGTTAGAAACACTGAAAGTAGCTACTATATAAGTAGATGTTTTTGACAAATTAAACCAATTAACTATTTTATTGGATAAGCCATAATAAACCACAATTCAATCATATGAGTAACTGACATATTAAAGCCTAAAGTATACTTCATGCAGTTCTAACAGGTTATTCGACAAATATAATACTTCTCATTGTATCAGGAAATCGAAACACCATCAAAACTTCAAGTAAAAACTCCTATAAAAAACAGTGTATTTATTATCTTTTCTTTCGTACCGTGAGCTGTTTCTCGCCCTTCTTCTTGGTGCCACCGAGTTTCTCGATAGTGGCCATTGTGGGGTTGGAGTTGAGCGCCCTCAGGACGTCGCCGAGATTAAAGGCGTCGATTTTACCGGAGCCATCGAAGTCGTAGATCGAGAAGGCATAGGAAGCCCCTGAATACACAAAATAATTTATATAAATAAAATATCCTTTTTTATACAACTAGATGACAAGCACAAGCAGACGTCCCATCTGGTGGTAAGTGGTTACCTCCTCCCTTGTAAAAAAAAATTAAAATTTAGAGTGTTTTGTAAAAATTAAATAGAAACTGAAATTAAGACCGCTATTGACTTTTATTCGTTTTCAAGTGTAACTATTTAACACCGAAAATTAAAATATATAAAAAATAATAAGTGCCTATTGATTTCAAAATTTGGATTAATGCCGGAAGTGTAAGTATCAATCCAAATTTTGAAATCAAATGATTTGTAATATTTAGGTTTCTATTATATTACATCTGATTTGATTCAATGAACTAATTTCATTAATTATGTAAATCGATAAATTCTAGAAAAATCTTGGAAACATCAATGAGTAAGCTCGCCAGTACAGGTAGAGCGTGGGCGGACGTGGGCGTGCATTCTTCGCCTAGAATAATACTTTTCAACTGCTATTTTCAATATATTCACTGCGAACTCGTGCTTGAGTCACATTCTAAATATATCCCGATTGTAACTCTGCCCTAATTTCAGATAGGTTTAAAACGATCTGTGATTGTAAAACTCCGTTTCCGTCAAATAGGACTAAAATATCGTTTATAATTTATCTCATTTTTGATTTTAAAGATCTTCATTTAATGTATACTTTCGGTTTTTCGAATTATATTTGGTTTGTAAACTGGACCAATATACATATATTGGTCCTGTTTTATCTTAATTCTTTGCTTTGAGTGCAATGATTATTGGCAAGATGGCAGAAATTCCCTCGGTTAGTAGATCAGCTGATTATACCACATGATGGCCTTGATAATGGCACTAGATTTATCATATCAACAAATTAGTAATTACGTTATCAAATTAGCGCAAACATGATTTGGCTACGTATGTTACACGTATATATTTACATGCTGACCAATAATTCCTAATCGGCTGCTGTGAAATCCGAGCGGAGTTTCTCTGTTTGGGCGGGCGGCGTAGCGTATCACGTGACGCGAAAGTTTAATTTTGGAACGCAGCGCACACGCAACGTGGCCCTGCCACTGGCGCCGCCGGCATCTCTTAGCAACGCGCGCCTTTTATGAGAAACGATGCTAAACATAGATGGTATGATGCTCACTCCCATTTCATTTATGTAATGTATCAATAATACAACCAGGCATAAAACTGGAAGTTCGAAATATGTCGAAGCAGCCAAAAATTAATTTATCGTTCTAAAAAAGTATTTACTTAAACTAAAAAAAATCATGCACTCAGGCGGGCACTGATACTTAAAGTGTTCAGTCACAATTAATATCTAATATAACTTCTGATTATCAAGCAATCACCAGATTATTATCATTATAAATTATTCTGAGTACTAAAGTTAAGTATGTTAATTACCGGGCTAGTTAGATTTCAAAGAATACTCACTTTCGACGTCGATCTTGCTGAGGTCGCTCTGAAAATTATCAAAAATATTTCATTACTTTGATGTTCGACAGGTCATCATCTTATGTGTGGTGTTATTTAGTGTGTAGTTGATGCATCCCGACACTGCAGGTGCTTGTATGTGAGCAGCGAAGTTAAAGATACGATACCATGTTTTTCACTGTTTAGGCACAACACTTTTAGATAATTGTGTAGTAAGATCCGAGTCTCTCGCGAGCTTCCGGTCTGCGGAATCGTTTATGAGAAGACAACACGTTTTCTACAACACTTTATGAGCTAACAGTCCATATTTTCACTGTGCACCTTTTCACAATTTCACTGCCGAGATGACTCACCATTTTGTGTGGTGGTAGTTGGTTCCCTCCCGGTCTTCACTGGCAGACGTTCAGACAAGAAGTGGGGCTCTGTAACTTTTCGCGGGACAGTTTTAACTGGCTTAGATGGCGCACCCATCTGGATATTTGAGATTTAGCCCAGGAATCCGCAACCGTTCTATTTTCGGCGAAGTAAGTCTCTATCATCAGCGTCTTCGGACGCACACGTCTCACGTAGGAACAAGCGAGATGAAAAGCTTTTACAAGACCCACTGCAATACAGACTCTTATTCCAATGGTATATCTACATTTACGCAAAACTATTTTGATCGATCTGTGGTATATGTGTATAGGTCCATCTTAGAAACCAAGGTGTCTATCGATATTCTAATCGATAACTGAAGGCTGTCATTTTAATTATGATACCTACTGTTTTATAATGCACCCAACTGAATCTACCTTGTAAAATTAAAATTCAATGTTATTTTAAATATTTATTGCAAAAAATCTTGAAACATTGGTACCGAGTCCAAACGACAAAGCTTCGACCAAAAAAAACTTAATGTTCTCCACATTTGTCGGAGTTTACATCGAAGGTGTAATCTTTCCATCGGTTTGAATTGACCAGAGCCTCACTGACTGTGTTAAACTTCCAGACCACGTGTTGAGTAGAGGTAGGCGAGGAGCATAGGCGACGTTGGTCCAAAAGACTGGCTGCACGCCGTCTAGCGCCTGGAGACAGTGGGCATATTCCACGTACTGACCCAGGAATACGTGCTTCCTGTAAATTATTGCAGACTGTTATATACTAAAAGTAATAATCTTTTCTACTGTTTTTTATATTATTACAGAATCTTAACAGCTATGTATATTCGCTTTATGAATTCCAATTCCCATTTTTATCAACATGCAAAGTTATCTCTTAAAATTAGGTGCTTGACATTAAATATCTACCCATCATTTTTGTATTTTTAATTCAACTTCAACTTTATAAAGTTAGATGTTTTTGGTTAAGAGCAACAAAACTTCCAAATATTGCGTTTTGTTGCTCTTAACCGAAAACATCACTTTTAAAATGATTTCATCAGTAAATGTTCATTTTTATTTAAATAATAAAATATGGAGATTAGACGAAATGAAGTTGAACCTTTCGTTTCCCCGGTGTCTTGCGTCGCCACCAACCACGAAGACAAGCCAATATCCTTGCACCCTGTGACCTGCATCGATGAACCAAGCTGCTTTTACGAGAACTTACTGATGCAGAGACTGCAGAGGTAGCCTTTAGCTGTTGATTTTCTTGCTACAAAATCATATTAAGTCAGTATTAGATATAAATGGACACTTGTCCACCGAATTCTTCACAATTTACTCATAATAAAGGGTTCATTTCTTGCAAAGTGTATACATACATTTATAGTCTTATATTATAAACTATTAACAAAGATAAGATTATAAGGATTCATTTACCTGCTCTATTTCATTCTTTACTGATGTATCGTCCGATGTTTGCAATGTTATTAATTCTACTTCTTGCATTAACATTCCTTTAGGATCCTGTAATACAGGATCATCGTCGTCTTCAGAGCATTGCTCGTAATCACCTATTAACAAGCATTATTGGTTGAACGCTGTATATATCCAGGAAAACACCTAAGTAAAAACTGATACTATGATAGTTTTATAGCTACAAAAACTAACTAGGGTGAAAGGAAGTTCAAATGATAAAAACATGCAATACTTTTAAGAAAAGCTTGTGAAAAAGGAATAGCTTGATGTAGAAAAACATCAAAATACATTTTATTTCATTATATGATCATGATCACCTAATAAATATCATCCTTTTTTGATTAATGAATAAATATAACAAGATTTTAAGTGGTCCCTCAAATCTTGTGTTTTATGTATAGACAGCCGCACTCCAAGTCATAACACGTCAGAAAACAACACTTAATACAATAACCGTTGAAAAAAAACAATATTACATTGGATATACCTTAACCCGTTGTAATGATAGTCTTCCTCCAGTAGGTTATTTTTAAATAACCAGAAATTAATTGTTGTTCATTTTCATCTCATGAAAAAACCGCCTAGTATAATAATTTGCGATTGCGTGGTAGAGTCATCAGAAGAAGTATATGATCAAGTGTAAGAAATCATGTCCTTATTGATTTCGCAGACTTACAAAAGTTCACCACTTAGGTACTTTTGCTGATGATTGTATAATACTAACGAGGAAGATCAGTTTTTCCGTTAGCATGGTTTTTCTAGGTAACGTCAATGTTTAAAATATGATAAACTAACATAATTTTTCCCTCTTTTCCGAGATGAAATGAAGGGTTAATTTATTCGACTTCTCGAAGTGTTTTATAGGGTTATACCGAGTGTTACTCAGAACTCAGAATTCCAAAATAAAATTTGGAATTCTTAGTTTGTGTGTGTGTTTGATTTTATTAATTTAGTCGGAAAAGAAGTGGTCTGAAAGGTGTCATTTTTTCAGCGGTAAATCTAGACCAAAAACACAACCATCCTGCTGAACGTATACTGCATTACTTACGGTTCAATGTTAAGTAAGCATTTTCGTAGTGAGCTACATTGTTTTTGCTATCTTCTTTTTTCATTTCTTCATTTTTGTCCTAAAATTCAATAACATTAAATTAATCTGCTAATGATATAACTAAACATTTATTTGATATTCATTTTGAAGACGCTTATAAATACCTTAGTAATTTCAGAGACTACAACCGAAGAACTAGCAATATCATTATTACATTCAATCATATTATCGTCAACGGAAAATGCAACGTCACCCATAGTATTTTCTAAATCTGCAGTGCATATAGCATTAGCTAGTAATGAATATGCAGAATTTTCAGGACTCTGTGATTTTGCTCCAGTTAGGGGTTCAGTATTTACTATATCTCGATTAAGAGCTATGCCAAGAGCTGTATTGATTATTGTAGCCATAGCGTTGGTTAGCAAGTCTTTGTGATCTTCATTGCTAGTCTCATCACACAAAAATACGCGTTCTACTTCACTCATGTCAAATAAATTATTGATGAACATAGATGTTGATGTGTCATAATCATTTTGGTGCTAAAAATAATAAACTGTATATCAATTGCTGATAATTACGTAAATTACTTACGACCGTTTTAGAAATCCAAATGTCTAATCATTTACCATAGCCAACGACGTAAACTCTTCATCTCCTTGGCCTATCAAACTGGTGTTGTTTGATATTTTTTGAAGTTCATCTAAAAGTTGTAAAAGTATTTTAATATAAAGCGAAATTCTTTCGGTTGCTGTGCCGGAGCAGTGTCGTGTAGGTAAATTATGATCCTGATACCTGTTACTTTCTGTGGAGTTGAAGTCGCAACAACATGTGAAACTATTTCCGATTCGGTTCTCATAATATTAAAAGTTTCAATAGATTCTTCTTTTGAATCAATAAATGTTGAAATTTCTTCCTCAACATCACCAAGCATACCACTTTTCGTATTTTTCAGCATAGTCAAATAACGACGTGATTGTCCTAAAATATAATATGATGACAGATACACATACAAAAAATATATTCAAAACAATTCGATTGAGATTGGGAAAAAGACGGAAAAATACTATTTAAGTTTTTTTAGTTTGCCCTGCTACTAAATACTATATCATACCTTCGAAAGATTTATTTAATCCAAACATATATTTAAAATTACCGGATTCTGAAGCAGCATTGGCTATAACGTACGCTTCTTCCAATACTTGGCTAACAAGATGAACAGCCAGCAATGCCGCTAAGCGGGCCTCGCTGGTTGAATCAGTCTCGACTAAAATTAATAAACACCTTTTACTACCTCATAAATTATTAAACCTATGTTTATCAAATATAATAAAATAATAAAATGCCGACAAAAAATCTAAAACTAAAAACACACCTTCCCTGTTTGTCATTTTGAAATTTACTGACGTTTAGTTTTTTTTTCGCCAAGAGCAGCACAACCAGCCAGTAGCAGTAGTAATTTAAAGGTTTTATTATATAGTACAGTGTGTTAGGGATCGGACTACCGATACTTTACCAACGTGTTGTATGTTAAATTTTATCGACAAAAAACTATACAAAGGGGGGTCGCACACCTCACCCTTATGAATTGGAGCCATTTAAAAATTTCATTTCTCGTACTTTTACGAGTTTACTGAAACTCGTTGTTTTATGATTTTATGTTGTCTACGTACATAAAAGTGACCTTATTTTAAAGATGTTGAAATGTACTAGCATTTAAAACGGTATTTGTTAAGAAGTTACTGAAAATAATAAACAAAACCCTTTGATTTAGACGAAAAACTTGGAAAAAAATTGTGATTTTTTTAGTTATTGTACTCTACCTAGAATACCGGGCCGTTTTTTTTCTTCTAATTTGTTTGCAAAAGGTTATGCTAACAATTGAACTTCAAATGTTTACCATTAATCACGCTAATAATTAAGAAACGGCGTCTAACAAACAAGTAGTTTTATGGCTATTAAAGGTATTTTTACTATTACAAGGTTGACAGCTAGATTTCATTTTCAGCTACGTTTGGTGTAAATAAAATATACCTACTAGATATTTCCTACAACGAATGTTCAGACATTTTTCTTGGTAAGTACCATTGTGATGGTAGTAGCCACTACTGAACTACTGAAGCTGAGACTACTGAAGCGGTACGCAAAGGGAGGTCACAGAAAAGTTTTGTTTACGGATGAGAAAATTTTTACAATAGGGAATATGCATGTTTTTTTTTATATTTTAAATTAATCATTTACATCTTTATAACATAGAAAAAAATCTAAATAGGCTACAAAATAGTCAAATAATTTTGCAAAGTAAAATTTAAAACATTTATTAAATTTGAGCAGTTCGAACGCCGCCATTTTGCGCGCGCTTTTGATGACGTCATTGGTCATGTCCCGTGTTTGTTTACTATTGCGTTTCAGATACTCCATAATTATTTTCAATTTTAATTGCAATACTGATCATGGAGGAAGTTAAAAAACCTTCTTTCAAGTATTGTATGGTACCGAAGTGCAAAAACACTATTATTAGTACACCTGTTAAAGTGTTTTTTGTATTTCACGCGATGCGAAAGTACGAAAACGATGGTGTAAGATGATAAGAAGGTATAATGTATCTCCATTTTCGGTTGTATTTTGTTGTGAAGATCATTTTAACGTATGTATGCTGTATTTATGTACAACTAAGTGTGAATTAGCTATTAAGCAGTAGAAAACTTTGTCTAATACTAACCTAACCTAGTTTATAAAAGTTCATTAAAAATTTCTCTAAAGAGCTTGCTTAGGTACTCCTGTTGCGGTTTTACGAAATTTTTAGTTTCAGTTCAGTTTAAGGAAGATACAGTTAATTATATCGGATATAACATAATGAAACAGAAAGGAGAAAAATATAATCTATATCTACATTTAAAGAAAGGAAATTTCTCATATATTTCTGTGTCAAAAACTGAACCCGTTCAGATCTGAAACAAGCAAGCACTTAATTACCTAAAGAAAATTTTCATTTCTCTAATATTTACAAAAAGTATATAAACATATCATTCTTGAGTGAGCTTCATTAACATTTTACGCGTAAATTAGGAGTTTACGATCAATTTTAATGACAAATGGTTATGTTTTGGTGTAAGTAGTATTATATAAACATTTATGAATAAAAATCTATGTTATGGACTAAAATATACCATGTAACATAAAAATTACCTTGCAGCTTTCACTTCTTTGATCTCTCGTAAAATCGAGATTTGATGCAAAATATGATGACATCATAAATGCATCTATTTTCGGCAGATTATCCGATTGTGCTTTGACAAAACCAGTTTCTGACATCGTCCTTAATAATAATAATCACCAGCCTATATACGTCCCACTGCTGGGCACAGGCCTTCCTACAGGGCAGAAACACATGAGGAGTTTGGGCCATAACACCACCACGCTGGCCCAATGCGGGTTGGTGGGTTAAAGCGGTTGCAGTAACAACCGGGACCAACGGCTTAACGTGCCTTCCGAAGCATGGAGGAACTCAAGATTATAAATTTGATTGACCCATCCAGGGACCGACCATGGCGAAAGTTGCTTTGTTTTCGTGATCGAAACCAGAGCGCTCAAACCAATACGCCACCGAGCTCCTCATCGTCCTTGATTGACTACAAATACCTATATATGCACAAGTAATCACACAGAAATGCAGTTTTCAACAGTTTTTCTCACTAAAACTATTAACACAGTACGAATATCGTCACATTTCGATTCGACCAATGGTGACGCGTTTTGTAAGTTTGAATTTCCCTCCCTTATTTTTCACTTTCTTTATAATATTTTCTGGGTTTAAATAAAAAACTAAATAAAAAATAACTTTTAGGTTTAATATTAAGACGATATAGAATCTAGAAAAAAATATTTGAGACAAATTTAAATTTTATGCATATGCCCTATTGACCAACATTTTAACAAACAAAATGACCGTATTTATGCTCAAAGCTATATGGAAGCTTCCCAATTAGTCGACAGAGTGCAACGTGGGCACTATCCGACTTCAGTGATGGTTTTGTGGAGTATTAGCTATGAAGGAGTGACTGAGCCATACTTTTGTGAAAAAGGTATCAAAACATCGGCACAAGTGTATCAAGATACAACACACTGTAAAAGTAATAAATGTTATTAGCAATAGAAAAATATTTCTTTTTCTTTTTTTCAGTATTTATGGCAAGACTAGGTATATCAATATCAATCATAGACAAACTGAGTTTACTGCGAATATCCTCGTTTTGTTATTCAAATCCTGTTTTAGTTAAGTATACAATTTTATTGGTATTTATGTTACCTGTTCTAGCTCCTGTTACCTATACTTATAAAACCATTGATCAGATTATGATAAAACTATGGTAGAGTATTCTGGGTACGCCTGCGAAGGTTCCTGGGTTATAATATTTATTTTTTTATTTATTGATTTTATTCTAAAATTCAGTATACAAAGGAGAGCCCGCGTTTACAAGCCCGGTAAAGTTTAATTGATTCTGCACTTTGATAATGTTAAATTATGTGTATTTATATGAAAGTAACAGTTAGGCCTTGTTTGCTTTTCTGATAAATAAATACTTTGATAAGCCAGAAACATCGGACGAATGTTTAACTTGATAAAAAAACTATTTCTGAAACTAATAAGTATGAGACAATGTAGATAGACACATAACATTGGAAACAATCTACGAAGTGGGAACTGTTTAGTGCGACCGCTCCCTACTACTCTATTTATAAATTGCCGGCACTAAGTGAACATTGATATCAACGCCAATATTGTTAATTCAATACATTTCGTAGAGCTAATAAATGCTTTTATAGTTATAGACCTATAAATTTTTACTCACACTGAAAAAAGTATTTAGCCAAACTACTTACTTCGATTAAATTAGTTACCTATAACCAAAATATAGCGAGATGTAATTACAGTTTATTTGATTCAACAAAACGATGCATCTCTATGCATATTTATTTATGTCTAAGTATTAACCTAAATTATGCAGTCACTATTTTGAGCTACTGGTAGCCGAAAGTTCAGTGGTAATTTTACGAGGTAATTTTTTGGCCCAGGAAATATTTTTTAATTTAGTTGAGTACAATACGAAAAAGTTAGATTTGATTTTCTGTTTGAGGAGTAGGTCTTTATTGATATTGATCCTATAGACATGGTACTGGATGTTACCCAGCAGTCAGTGCGAAGCTTTTGAATATGCAGGTATTCACAAAAACTAAATAAAAAAGCCTTCGTAAATGAATGTGTTATTATTTTTATTTGTACATTTTTGTCTGCAAATAAATGCGACCTAAATTTCTAGACGGTTCTTCAGGCAACCGTCTGTAGTTTCCATAACAACGTGAGGCTGCGCACACAGATCAATGAAAATACTGTAGGGATGTCAACTAGTAGGTAGCGATGTGTAGGGTTCGATTTCGTGTGTTTTTTTAAATACAGAAATAAATAATCTTCTTTGTTTCCATAAAAGTTTAATTAAACAGTAAAAATAATAGCATAACTAAGATTTTTTACCTAATACCTATGTTATCAACTTGAATGCGTGCTTGACAACTCAAGTAAAACTGTTTACTTAAATGTTACTCGAATGCCTGCCGAACCTACCTGTAATTGGATCGATAGATTAATAAGGTTATTCTGAAAATTTAATCAATTTTTCAGTCGATTCGTATTGTTAAGTTTATAAAACCTACTGGAAAGGTTTATAAAATAAAACTTAAATATAAAATTCTGTAAAATATAATATAATTTTTGTTTACACCATTTTTCCACTGTGAAATATCACTAAAATCCAGCCATTGTCTCATTAATTATAGTGATTTATAATGGTACCAAAACAAATTGAAAACCTTCATCACTTTATCTTGGGGGTTTCTTTTGAGCGCAAATTTAGATTAGTGGTATCTCAAAGTATACATATAATATCTCAAAGTGTGAAATTAATCAGCAACCCACCATTATTAAAAAATGTCATTATTAAGAATGAGTAATGAGTCTGTATAGGTAAACTTAGCTGTGGCAACCCTGTTCTCTCGTCTCGGTCCAACTGCGCAAAGCCTCACTCTGGGCCGAGCTTCCCTGCGATAAATGCGCGCCTGTCCTTTACCTCTGCGGCTGTCCTTAATGCCAGCTCTCAACCTTTGGCTGATGTAAACAGTGCTTGCCAACCTTTGATTATGTGACCACTCATCTTCGATATTCCTAACGGTGAGTGTTAGCTTTTGTTTCGTAGACTTAGATATTTAGACCATTTGCATAGTATCAAGTTATATCTACATATTAGCGAAATGACAACTAGGTCAACATAAAAATTAAAATAAAAAATGTTGCATTAAAATTTTATTACGTAACGTGGGAGATTAGGACCACTTCACAAAGATGTGCTCAAATGAAAGGATCGAATGAATTCTTCTAATAAAGTTTTTCAATAGGTAATTATGTAGAGACATGTGGTAAAGATTCTAAAAGAAGTCCAAAACTAAAATGTAGCTTGATGTAAGTACGTACTTCATTATTTTTTTACGTATGTACAAACAGCAACAATCTTAGCTGCCCGTTCGAGACGCAACAGACAGAAATGTAGAAAGAGATGAAATTATTTGTACACATAACGAGTCCGTTCGGATCCTAAAAAAAATTAATTTTTGAAAACTTTGCAGTCTTTATTTAAAATTTGACACGGCAATAAAAACATACGATGAAACTTTATTACTTGCTTTATTTCGACAAGATTTTGAGGACCTAATTAGAGACTACGACTATTAATAACTTATCTTGGAATTAGAAAGACATAACTTAGTATAATAATGTAGAGGTGGTAGTCTGTGATGGTGTGGTCTTTAATTTCTAGACAAACTCCACCAAAAGAAAATGAAAACGAGAGAGCTGTCGGAAGATGACCCTAGCACAGATGAATCGGTACCGATACCGGTACAAATATTCCTGTGGCGGCAGACAGCTCCCTTCGTCCGACCAAGGCTGGGGAGAGTGCACGACGACGATTGCATGGTATGACATTACACTGTTAAATACAGTACACCTCTCAATGTACTGGACACATATATTTACTAAAATAACCACTCTCCCATATATTTTAACATTAATAAGTGATACCTACTTATTCAAAAAAAAATTTCTAATGGTACTTAAATTCACGGGACAGGCATTATTATTCTGTTATTAAACAAAGTTATTGTGAATGAGGTTTCAATAACCTGTACCACTGTAAATAATCTTCAATTTGTAAATAAATGTCCATAAAGTAGTACTTAGATACATAATACTTACAGAGTAGATCAAGCTTTACATTTGTAGAGTTGCGAAATAACTACTATTACAAGTAACTACTTAGGGAGGTACCACATTGTAAATCTTTCTCTGCTCTGTTTTGTACATAAATAGCTGTTTAGAATTATTTTAGGTACTTAATTATAGACAGTCCCTATTGATTTAATCTATATGTACCTATACGACATTGTCTACATGGCTATGCTATGCCCTGTGGAAGAAGGACACTCAAGAAATGCATTGAAAGGTTTTTAAATCACATAGCTGAGCTGGGAGTCAAAGACGCCAAATATGAGAAAACCAATATTTTTATATGGTTTACATGCCAATATTGCCAATGATCCAAAAAGGGTCTGTAAAGTTATAAGTCTTTCAATAAAGACAACACTTATCTTAAATTAGAGTGCCCTACGTAGTAATTACGAATGACGGTAGATCGAATGTCTACAGTCTACAGCAATAGCTGCATGATAAAAGTATACAGATAAAAAAAACTACGTTACTTTGTAATTAAAGTTATACAAGCTACTGCTAATAAGGAGTGTAAACAGAATTGATTTTAGCCTATATCGGATCTCCTTGTCTAGCACGCAACTTTAACAGCGCTTATGCATTTTGATTCAAAATCTGCATAGTTCCAATTATTCCCATGAAATATTCTAATAATAATTATGCAATTTAAGCTTTCATCTGTATATTCAATTCATCCGATCACCAGTTTTTTGTGCTATGAAAAATCCTAAAAAGACATAGAACCTAAAAAGACATATACCTACTTACTAAAGGTATTCGCGCAAATTAAAATTTTGAGCTTTATTTCTTTCGCTAAAATGAATCATCGCGCTATTAAACTTTCGTGATTTGTTTCTTTCGTACCTAGATACGTTTCGTCAATTCGTTATAGGATCCAACGTCATTCGCAATATTCTGTAGAACACCACGTCTAGTTCATGCAATTTTCAAAAACATTTGTAATGCAGATTTTTATAAGTCTCTCCAAATGACATAGCCTAGCTAGACAATAGCATAAAAACCTCTTCAGAGATTTAAAAACGTTGATATAAGTACCCATAATAATCCATTCAGTTAAAAAAGGGCTGGTTTCACCTTTTACAAACAAGTGTAAAAATCATTTTGTAAATAAAATAAATTGTTGATCACAGTTCTGTCAGAGAGCACCCGGTCATCATGTAAGTACATTGATGTCAACAACATAGAGTACAAGTAGGTATACCTTAAATCAACTAGTATAAAACCTACCTATACCCACAGCTTATGCACGCAGATTGTTATTGTTATTATTTGAGTAAATTAATACTTTTTTGTAAATCATTATAGTACCTACCTAGTAAAGTAATTCTGCCTGTCTGTCTGTTACGTTGTAACCGATTTAGATGAAATTTGACGTGGATATAGATTAAATCCTGAGAAAGGATATAGGCTAAATACGTCTATGGCGCGATGACCGGCCTACAAAAGGAAGCTAATGTCTTTTCTCAGTGTGTAAGTAACCTAATTTACGTTCATATATTTTTTTTATTTTTAACGGGGTCGCTCTTGACCTTCTGGTACACAACTCACCTGATGGTAAGTGATAATAGGGCCGAATATGGAAGCGAGCTACACCCGAATTCTTCAACCACAGAGACAGAGGAGCTGGCTAGTGGCTATCTTACCTCCAACTGCCGGAACACAACAATACTGTATGATTTATTGTTATGGCGCCAGACTTAGGTAAGACGGTAGTAGCTAGCCTGGCGGACTTAGAAAAGTCCTGCCACCATCCAAACTGAGCAGAAAATTTCTGCACCCATGGGAATTCAACCCCGGACCGCTACATAGCTCTGGGTCTCAAACACTAGAGGCGGTAAATATTTAGGATAATATCTAATGAATTGAGCTACTAAAAACCAAAACCAAGTGGGCGACAAAAATCGTGAAGTGGCATATAAACGTCGAAAAGATGCCCAAATCGGATTTTTAGATAGGTTAGATTAGTATGATGCTCAGTTAAATACAAGCTAAATATTTATAGTGAACTAGTAGCCATGCCAAAGGGTAGTCCTTGTCCTTTTATAGAATATACAAAATGGCACATTTAAATCGGTCAGTATGGGAAAGTCTGAAACTATAATACAAACGAAAATCTCTTCTTAGGAACCATGTCATCGTTGTAGTAATAATAAAAACTGCATTCATACATTTAAAAACAACGTGTAGGTACTCAGCTTGGGAATTGAACCCAGACTTTTTGAAAAATAAAACTAACACTATTTCTGTTCAGATATCGATTGTGTAGGTCATAAGCAGTAAACGTTACTATGAAACATTATGTATGAAATGCATTTTCATAATAAAATTATAATAATTAAAAAATAAAAAAATAATATTATGTATATGTTGTATGTTTATATTATGTATGTATGTATGATTTGTATTTATATTATTTACGTAGGTATCTATTTAAGTATGATACGTTTTTATATTATTTATGTAAATGTAAACTTTTCTTTTATGTTTTTGTGTGTGTTTTTTTTTACACGTACTACCTCACCTACCTATCAAGATCTCTCTCTGAACTCAAAGGTTTGCTGGTAGAAAATACAGTTTTGTGTTAAGCTCGCCTGTGTACATCATGTTTTATATTGTAAATTTTGTTGTAAGTTGTTTTGTGTACAATAAAGAATAAATAAATAAATAAATAAATATTCAACACTAACACCTATTATCTAGCCCAAAGTAAGCATCATCAAGAGCTTGTGTTATGGATACTAGATAACGGATAAATATTGGTAATAATATGTACCTATATGAATATTAGAAATATACTAACATATAAACATCCATGACTCGTAAACAAATGCTCTTACTCATCATACAAACATTTGCTCCTACCGGGATTCGAACCCGGGACCTCTTGACCGAGTAGCCTGCATAGCAAGGGGTATAGACCGCTTGACCAGCGGGTCGTCATTGTTTTCATATCCTTTAATTTATTTTAGTAAGTGTTCGAAATTACCACCATCACCACTATAGGGGTTTATCACGTCTCTGTTCAAACCAAGACGTTCCATTTTCAAATGAGGTCTATCACGTCTTTGTATCTACATACTTATAGTAGGCTTTTCAATTGATTTATTAGTTTAAGTATGATTAATAGAAGTAAGCAATTACAATCTTAAATAGATAATATTATCGCAGATAACAATATGTAGGTAAAGCAGTATATGTAACAAGTTGCGACACCAGCTACAAACAACCATATAGACAATTTTACGCACTTAAACGAGTTGAATATTGTGTTGAAAAACAAAAATTAAAACCGACTCCAAAAAACTGAAAAGGATAAAATAATTAAATTTTAGTAGGTACTCATCCTCTAGGCACATATTTTTTGAGTCGGTGCTTCACTATCTATGGTTTCTGTAAACAACTTAGCACTAACTCCAAAATTATGTTCCTAGGGGATGAGTACCTACTAAAATTTAATTATTTTATCCTTTTCAGTTTTTTGGAGTCGGTTTTAATTTTTGTTTTAATTTTTTTTTTCACAATAACTTTTGAAGGTCTAAGCTAGATGGGTGACCGTGAGCTTATATTGAATTCTACTATCGTATCATTTCACTAAAAATTCATAGGAAAGCAAAAATCCGCAATTTCGCATATGTAGACGACTTAATTTTTCCAGTTTTTTTTATTTAAAAACCAAACTTCCCAATGGATTTTCCAAAAATTTTTTATGGGACCAAATGGGAACTATTCCGCGTCGAACAAAAAAAAGAATCATCAACATCGGTTCACCCAGTCAAAAGTTCTGAGATAACAAACATAAAAAAAAACATACAGACGAATTGATAATAACATCCTCCTTTTTTTGAAGTCAGTTAAAAATGGTGGTCATTTTGAACACTTAATAAAATAAATTAATGGATATGAAAACGATGCATTTTATTCATTTTAGACATCATGTTTTATAGTAACGTTTACTGCTTAATACCTACACAATTGATATCTAGCTTTATTTTTGAAAACGTCCGGGTTCGATTCCCAAACTGAGTACACGTTTTTTTAAATGTATGAATGCAGTTTTTCTTATTATTAAAATCGATGACATGGTTCCTAAGAAGATATTTTCGTATGTCTTATAGTTTCAGACTTTTCCATACTGACCGATCTAAATGTCCCAACCTGTATACTATCGCCATGGCAAATTTCATCTAAATCGGTTCACCGGCTTTTAGTTGAAAAGAGTAGTTACTTTCCTATTTATAATATTAGTGTGGATATACATTTATTATCTCGTAGATATCGTAGCAATTATTTTCATTAGTAGATAGATGTAAAATGTTGATTATTATTATTATTTTTATACAACTAGATTACAAACAAGCTGACGGCCCACCTGGTGGTAAGTGGTTACCGCTGCCTATAGACACCTGCAACAACAAGAAAGAAATCAATTGGTATTGCAGGTGTGTTGTCATCCTGAGGCCTAAGATGAAATGCCTTCCATGCCCAGTAATTACACTGGCTATCATTCCCTTCACCTTACCCGCCTTTCACCTTTAATTTTACCTTTTCTTTTTTTTGGCTTTGATTGGATGATTTTTGTTTTTGATTGTTTTTTTATTGTTGGTATCTTACTTGACTTGATATCGAACTAGAATTAAAATAGCTTCAAATTAAACATATTGTAAGTAGGTGTACAGAAATTACAACAGTTTATGTTGCTCACCTCACCACTTAATTAGTAGGTTTCTATATCATCTGCAGCTTTGTACCCTAATAAAGTAACTAGGTACCTAATTTTAGATTTATGAGACCTTAGCCTTCATCCCACCTGATGATAAGTGATGATAAGTCCGAAGATATCTGTGTAGACAACCAATATACACCGTGTTCCGAAAGTCCAAAATAAAATTTAGAGAATGGTAGTGTTCTTTCTTTCTCAAGAATTACCTCTGAAAATTTGACACCTTGCAGACTATTTTTATATTCCAATTAAAATGTAAACATTGTCCTGCTCGTGACAACCCTAAAAAATACGTACTATTTTGTATCGTACGTCACACTACAGCTAAACCACACATACATTCACACACCCACGCATACGCACTCTCACCCACGCACACCCACGCACGCACACACGCACACACACACGCGCACACACACACGCGCACACACACACACACGCACACACACACACGCACACACACACACACACGCACACACACACACGCACACGCACACACACACACGCACACGCACACGCGCACACACGCACACACACACACACAATTCGCGCATCTACTATGGCATCAAATCCCCGCCCCACCCCAGAATTCAAAATATTTCGGAAGTCAGTAACACCTAGTATGTTCATAAAAATAGGTTGTTGTCGGCTGACTGTAAAATCGACGTTTTCTTCGGAAAAAGAATTAGTCTTGCCCTATCACCGTACAACGTTGCCGCAAGTTATTTTCAGAATAATTTAAATCATTCCCTCTGCGTCGACCCTCTAATCTATGGCGTCGACTCTCTTTTCGTCGAGTCTCGCTACGGTGACTCTCGACTTGACATGGCAAAATTCGTAATAACGAGTGGTCATTAAATAAATAAAGAAGAAGAAGAACTTAAAAAAAAGTGGAAGACTGTCAATTTTATCGTAGGTTGGACACATCATCACTCTATAGTTATTATAAAGATTGTCTTAGTCATTTTCCGCAAACTTCCTCTTCTATTCTTTAGAAACCAATATAGCCATGAGCTATGGCTGCAAGGGCTGGAATTCCCTTTGCTTCACTTAATAACATTTTCAATGTCAAGTTCAATTTGCCCTAGGGATGTGACATTGTACATAAAAAATCGATTTTTAATTAATCGACTTTTATTGCAGGATGAAAAATCGATTAATAAAAAATCGATTTTTCTGAAGAAAATAATCGATTTTTTTATAATAATCGATTTTTTTCTAATTTGTCCATTAATTTCAAAATATACACCGTAAATATATTTATTAATTAAAATGTATATCAATAGATATTTTAATTAAAAATAAACAGGAGAAATAGTAAGTTTTATACAAAATAATCAACACAAATTAAAGTTTTAGAACAATCAAATTATAAAAGGTTCAGATAAGTTCGGTATAATGTTTTTTTTTTATATATATTGTATGGCAACAGCTTTTTACTTTCTGCCAATGTTAGTGTTGAAGGTAGGGAAACTATATTTATATGGAATGGATGACGGAATGACTATAACAGTACAGAAGAGTTCCAGGTTTGGAATAATAGATATTTGCTAAGGACTACATATAATGTTTATAACGGAATATAATTAATAGATACTAATAATATAATGTTAAGATATGTTACATAAAATATTAAATTTTAATATTATTTAGACATATAAAGGAATACAAAATATTAAACAAAGGAGATAGTATTCTTTGACAGTCAGTTCGCGTTCCGGGCTTCGGGCCAAAAGACCAAACTTTGTCGGGGGGCTACAGATGAAAAATCAGTAATAATATTGATTGAATGATTATAAAAAAATCGATTATTAATCGATTATTTATCAAAATAAAATCATGTATATAAATCGATTTTTACTTTAAAAAAATCGATTATTAATCGATTTTTTTCATAATCGATTATTTTTTCACATCCCTAATTTGCCCGCCCGTCCGTCAATGTCAAAATCAAAATCATAAAGTTTGAAAACAAACAAAATTAAATTTGCATTGTATTTCAAGAATAGTCTAATAATAATTATTGAACGAAACAAGATAATTAAAATCACTGTTTACAATTTAGGGAGGCCAAAATATTTTAAACACCTTTCTGTGAATATATTTTACTTTAGGTTTTTCAAGTTTTTGTAGACTCGTAAAACTTTTTACTTCATTATTCATTAAATCTAAATTTTTCCATGTAATGCTTCCACAAAGGAAATTAAAAAAGCTGCAAAGGTGAGTAACTATCTCTATTGAGACGAAAATACACCCTAGAATTAGGATCTTTATAATTATGTTATTTTATGTTATGAATATTTTTCAGTCGTTTGAAAAAGCTCTGGTGCAAAACCTTCGCTTAGGCCTGTCTATCAGTTCGTCAGAGTCAGAAGCGATCGAGGCGATCCCACGATGGCGTCTGATTCAAGCTGCATTTCCTCATGTGATGCATTCTTTGGCAGCTTTGCTTCACAACAGGTAGACAAAATTTATTAGTATATGAAAAATATCATATACCAGTCTTGTTTTTATATAGGTACCTATATAAAAACAAGACTGGAGTCTTTTTTAAGGTAATGCCTTAAATTTTAATACTCATGATACACCTTTTTTTGTAAACCCCTTTTTGGAACTATTCCAATTCTTTATATTAACTAGATAACATTATTTTCATCAATCTTCACCAAATTTTCTAAATTTGATCTAAATCATTTTTTCATTAATAATTTCCCTAAAATACTAAAACATTTTCTGTATGTAGTTCATACATATTATCCTATAGTTTCTTACAATATTTTTAATATATTCTTTAAATTTTCATGAATTAATTTGTAAAGTATTCACAATAAAGACATGCATAATTCTATATAGCATTGTGAAATTGCTAGTGAAGAAACATTCAGCTGCCTTTTTTAGTCAGCTTTCATTAATTAAGGTACAATTAGTAATATCTTTAAACCAACTACCTATTGAATAAGCCAAAATTTTTAGAAAATATTAATAATACCATCCCTCAAATTCTAAATAAAAATATTTCATGGCAGATTTGATTGCATTCTTATACATCACATCACATCACCTTTGTGATAACTGTGGCCAGGAAGGCCTCTGCCCAGTAGTGTAACATATACAGGTATAAGTTACACTACTGGGCACTACTGTAAACACATAAAGAGTTTTTATTATAACACCACCACTCAACCAAAGACCAAGTGCAGGTTGATGTGTTACAGTGGTTGCAGTTACAACCTGGTTCATCGGCATAACATGCCTTTTGAAGCACAAAGGAGCTGAAAATTTCAAATTGTTACCTATCCTGGTATAAACCATGGTGAAAGTGGTGTTGTTTTTGTACTTGAAACAAGTGTGCTCAAACCATTATGACACTGAGCTTCTCCTAATATAAAAATCATAAAATTTGTCTACCTCAATTATTCATTAATTTACAAATAGTAACTAACATTTTATTAGTAAATAATTTGAAATAATAATTTTAATTACAGAGTAAAAGACAACATGCAATCTTTGGGCAATGTGGAAACAACCCTCTTATACACTCTTCACTGGATCCTACTTGATGCTTCTGATGAGTGTACTGACAATGATTATGAGAATGGCATATTTCATGCTAACCCATTCCACTATCTGTTTTCAATACCTTCAATAACAGTATGTATTTTTTAACTGTATTCACAGATACTTGATCTGTAAGTTTATTCAAGTTCATCCTAATGATTGACAAGACCAGATTCTTGTTATAAATTCAAACTGATTAAAAACAGTTAGTCTGATTATTAGTTCTAGAAAAATATAAATGGACTAGAAAAAAATCAGGGGGTTGTCATAGATTGTTAGAGCAGTCACCGGATTGTGAAAGGTTGCCAGCCCCAAGACATGATCATTTTCTAGTTTAGATATTTTTCCCTCAATATCTTTAAAACATTTATTATAATAGTTATAAAACATAAAAATGAAGAACAGTGAATATCTGTAAACAATCTAAGATTGTAACTTAAGTATAGTTTAGATACAAACAACTATCAACTATTTCAGCTCTTTGTGTTCCTGTTTGCACCAATCTGCCAGCACTTGAAAGAATCCGACTTTACCAACAACTACCGCCTGGAAAATGGATTGAAGATGTGGCAGGCCATGTGGGAATTCCGTCACCCGGATGCACCATGCTTCTCAACGCTAGTCAAGCCAAAACCAAAGCCATTAGGAGGTAAATTTTTAAAGAGATCACAACATGAGGATATATTTTTAGGGCGTAAGTATTGCATATTACATACCACACTCTATGAATTTTTAATATTGCTACTACATTACCTACCTTGGATGTATTTTAAAAAAATATCTATATCTTTGCAAATTAACTAAATGTAATTTCTTGTTTGTGGTTTGATATATGTTCAGCTGTACTTTCCATGTAGTATGTAGCATATTGTTTCACTATTTATTCATCTATGCATTATTCTTTTTTCTTATTAATATTTCCTAGCAGACCTAATTTTACCTTTCCTTCATTAGCATAATAACTCATTGTAATCCATTTGTATTTATATTGTATAATCAAAGGGGATAGTAAAGTTTTGGGCCAGCTCATGAGCACCATTTCAGATTGTATACAAAAATGCACTGAATAACAGTTTCCTTTAATTAACACCAAAAAAAAATCTTTAATTTTATAGCAACAAATAACAAAATTAAAATAATTATTGTATAAAACAACATAGATGTAATAAAAGTGCCCAAAAGTGTTCTGTCATAGTCCATAGCCACAAATACGATGGTAAAAAATTTAATTTAATGTCATATAATCTTTTTTTTATATTTTTATTCAATGTTTCAACTGTGAATATTTTGGATGCGCTATAAAGGGGTTTACGCCGCGTTTAAGCAATTTTTGGCTTCTCATACAAACCAAAAATCGCCAATATTTTATTTATTATAAGACTTTCAGGAAAAATCTGCCTAAAACTTTTTAGACTAGCCTGACTCGCTTAAGCATGGCTAGTTTTGTTACAATCGATTTTCTGAGTTTCCAATATTATCGACTTGAAAGTTTGTATGAAAAGCCGTGCGGCGTGAACGCTCTTAAATGTTTTTGTGTATTTTCTGCCTTTTTTGACCTAGACAATGAACAAATAAAACGGCGAAATTCAATGTAAAGTCGTAAGAAACAAATTTGTATTTTGACATTGATATTTTGTTTTTTTTTTTAAATGGCTACCTCTCTCTGTGATGTTTTTCAGCAAATTAGATTAGTTTAGCTGCTGCGTTCAGTCAAGTTTTATAAAAATGATGAGATAAGATGTGTTCTTACAAAAATAACTACAAAAAATGGTGCTCATGAGCTGGCACAAATCCCATACAAAATTTTATTTTATCGTTTATTGATAATAAGCTCACCTATAACCTCCTAGTAGAAATGTATTGACTTGTCTTAATTAATCTTAATAGGTAACCACTCCTCAAAACATTGAATACCATAGCAATTGTTGTATTGATTATTGTAACAAAAATCAATATTATATTCTTACTGCTTTTTTAAAAATTTTCCTTGGTGGAAAAGTGCCCTAAAAGGAAAATAAATAAAAAGGTACTTCTTTGGATCTAAAAATGTTTTGTTTACTTTATGAAACACATAACTAGGATGTAGCGTAATAAAATGAAGTAGTTGAACAATGGAACTACACTGAACTTGTGCAAGAATCAAGATTTGGTTAAGATACTTTTTAATTCAAATATAAAATTTATTTTCATTTTTGTTTGCCATTAAGCATTCCTAGTTTAATTGAAGTTCTATAGTCCAGTTATGCAACGCAGTAAATACAATATCAGAACCGGTACTGCGGTAAAGTACCTGTCCTGGATACGCCCATGCTGGTTTGTCAGTTGTAAAATAATAAAATATTAATAAATTTGTAATAATGTAAGGATTTTTAGGAAAATTCTCTAAAGAAGAAGGAGTTCCTAGTAATGAGAGCCCACCTAGTCACAATGTATCTGCTTCACAATCAGAGGCACTATCTAAACAGCCAAGCACTGAAGAAGAACCTTGGCTTTCTTCACCTAAAGAGACAATATTTCCTGAAACAATACCTGAAGAAAGCTCCAGTACTGAGGAGGAACATGTTGTAAGTTAACCATCAATACCAATGTTATTATGTTTTTATAACTCGCTTTAATATCTTAAATAATGTTGAAGTTCTATGTTTTCGTGCACATGTTAAACATATAAATTACAGGTTATTAGTACTTGTTGCTCGAAATTCATTAAGAATTCTTACTCAGAATCCGATTTTATGTTTCCAGTTTATTTACCGTCTGCCATCAGAACAAAACTTTGGAGGTGCAGTAAGGGAAACATACACTGTATATTCTGCTGACCCTAGCATCTTCCAGCTTCGTAAAACTGATGCTGTAAAGCAGCCTTTGCCAGGAATTAAGCCTTTACCAGCAGTCACAAAAATGAGGTAACATGATTTAGATCTATGCGCTAGTTATACTCTAAGCACAAAAGATCCCGAAGGGTCCAAGTGCATCGTGGCGTGGTCACGGTCCCATTATCAGTTAAAATAGTTATACCATGAAGATACATATTTATACCTTCTACCTTACAGTAAAAACCGCAGTGGAATCCATTCAGTGGTTCCACAGAATACATGTGGTTTTCAACTTATTTGTGTACAAGCAGGCATTGTATTAAAATTTTATATATACAGGTCACCTTCGAGTCTTGAGTTGACTGATAACTCTATCTAAGCTTATTCGATTTACTCTACGGTCTGACTGATTCAATGTCTTTAAATTCATAGATTCGCCGCGCTTGTCACACCCGCGCTACCTCTAACCTACTACTAAGCGTTGAGTGACAATGTTACTTGAATTATGTAGTCGATAAAATAAAATAAAAAATATTTTGTTTTTGAAATATATTATAACAATACTAATTACGTGGAATAAAAATGCGCACTGTCTCCGAGATAACCCTTTATAAAGAAGATATTGGCAGAAGTAATTTTCTTCATTTGTAAGAAAGCTAAGCTGTATAAGCTTTTCTTCTTGATTTCCCGCAAATTTTATTACTGACATAAAAAGCTTAATGCGCTCTGTTTTAATAAAACCTAAGGCATTCATTAAAAGGCTCTTATTTCTTTTTTATAGATTGTTAAATTATTCGAGTTAATTTTCAAACTTTCCACAGAATTTACACCATAAATAAAAATGCATTCCTAATTTTTCAGTTCTTCAGATAAAGAATCCTTATCAGATAGTGTAGGAGCTGGACAAGGTCAAAAAAGTACTCCCACTTCTACCGAAAAACCACCATCGGCAAAACAAGGGCATGTATGTGTAAAATATACATGATTTTGTGATTTTTCCACAATGTTCCTCGCGTTCAAATTATTTTAATCTCATTTTCTGTTCAAGGTATCGGCAGCAACTTTTCTAGACGTCGCAACACTAAGATGTCTTTTTACTTCCCAGTGGCAAGAAGAAGGTGTATACTGGGCTTTACATTATTTATATAATAGGTAAAAATGAAATTTACTGTCCAAGGGATAAAATTAGAAAATCCTTTGATTAGAATATAGCTTTAATCTGTGAATTACCCACATAACAGACGCTATATATTTTATATTTCATGTGAGCGCCGAACAGGCTGAGGTGATAGTCAGCCTTGTGGTGCCTTGAGCTCCCTCTACTCTTTGTACCTTATTACTAAAAGTAATGTATAGGTGTCGCAGCGCGCCGAAAAAAACTGCAAAACTTTGGGAACCCCTACATTATTTTTATATTATTAGGTTGGGGAAAAAGTCTTTTCGCATTATAGTATGTATGAACGTGTAATAAAATCTCTTTGGCTGTACTATTTGTATCTGGCTGGTTTTGGTATCATTAAAAGTATAGATTTAAAAAAGATAATTCCAAATTCAAAGCCCCTCAACCACCACGCACTCTGAATCAGAGAGCCGGCCATTTTGGCGCATACACCGAGCACTCTGATTCAGCGTGATTACGTAATATAACTTGTATTTTGTTATATCTCTGGTTCTATTCAATCTATATCGTTGAAATTTTGTACACAGACTAAGGAAAGTATACAGATTTTAATTAAATCGATAGTTTAAACAAGTAACATGATTTTAGTACACTTTTATAGAGTTCTTGGCGGCCATTATTTTTTTAACCGGGCGACGCGCCGTGCGGCGCGCCTCGAACGGTTCAAATTCTGATTATTAGTAATTAAATGCTTTTAAATGACTGGAAACTTGTTAAATACGCATAATTATATTATAACTTGAGTTTTTGATATGGATTTCATATGTTTTAAATGAATAGTTTTGTCACATAATTTTGGCGCATACACCGAGCACCCTGATTCAGGGTGATTACGTAATATAACTTGTATTTTGTTATATCTCTGGTTCTATTCAATCTATATCGTTGAAATTTTGTACACAGACTAAGGAAAGTATACAGATTTTAATTAAATCGATAGTTTAAACAAGTAACATGATTTTAGTACACTTTTATAGAGTTCTTGGCGGCCATTATTTTTTTAACCGGGCGGCGCGCCGTGCGGCGCTCCTCGAACGGTTCAAATTCTGATTATTAGTAATTAAATGCTTTTAATGACTGGAAACTTGTTAAATACGCATAATTATATTATAAATTAAGTTTTTGATATGGATTTCATATGTTTTAAATGAATAGTTTTGCCACATACTGACAACCCATTTGGGCCTCTCGGTCAAGCAAACTGAATAAGTTTGATGACGTCAGCTAACTTTTATTTTGTTATATCTCTGGTTCTATTTAATCTTTATCGTTGAAATTTTGTACACAGACTAAGGAAAGCATACAGATTCTAAATAAATCGAAAGATTATACAAGTGACATGATTTTAGTACACTATTAGAGAGATGTTGGCGATTTTTTTTTAACTTGGGGGGGGGGGGCTTCGCCTTTTGTAATGCTTGTAATATGGAATATTGAATAGAGAGGTGTGTACTTAATGTAAGGAACGAAATTAGATACAATTTGTTATAATTAATGGTTTTAATTTTATAACTATTACGTAATATGTACTAAAAAAATAAAAATAAAATATAACTTACAATTAACCACATTTAGAGAACACAAAAGTATACTAATGCTTTTATATTATATTTAGCAAATTTTATGACGATTCTAAATATATAACTATGTAAATAGGCCTACAAGACAATATTCGAGATATAATCGTTTTAATGACCGAGCGTGCACGCAAGCGAAATTCGATACATTTTAAAATTTTATTACAAAAAAGGTAAAAATGCAACGCAAGCCGCGAAAAAAATTTGCGATGTTTATGGACCTAATGCAGTGTCTGTGAGAGTAGCACAAATTTGGTTTAAGCGTTTTCAATCCGGAAATTGTGATGTCAAAGATGCACGTCGCTCTGGTCGCCCTATTACGGATAAAATTGATGCCATTTTTGAAAAACTGGAGCAATATCGACATATCAGTAGTTACGACTTAGCTGAAGAACTGGGAATTAATCACAAACCAGTTATGGCGCATTTTAAAAAAAATTGGTACACAAAAAAGCTCGATATTTGGGTACCCCACGAGCTCACTAAAAGAAACCTAATGAACCGTGTACTCATTTGTGATTCTTTATTACGACGTAATGAAACCGAACCATTTTTGAAGAAGTTGATAACTGGTGATGAAAAGTGGAATTAATCAACAGAAGGGGTATGGTTTTTCATCATGATAACGCTAGACCTCACACATCTTTAGCCACTCAGCAAAAATTAAGAGTTTGGCTGGGAGGTGTTAATGCATCCGCCGTATAGTCCTGACCTTGCACCTTGCGATTTCCACCTGTTTCGCTCTCTTCAGAGTTTTCTAGGCAGTGTCAGGTTAACATCACGAGAGGACTGCCAAAACCTCTTGTCGCGGTATTTTGATCAGAAACCCCAAAATTTCTATAGCAATGGGATCATGTCCCTACCTACAAGATGGCAAAAAGTTATCGAACAAAATGGTACCTACATACTTTAGTTAAATGTAAATAAACTATATTAAAAAATGATTTGAATTTTCTTAAAAATGCGAAGAAACTTTTTCCCCAACCTATTATATAAATTAAAATTTACATTCACGCTCTAAAATAAGTATTTTCAACTACAGATAAATTTATTTTGTTTCAGATTACGTGATATATGCGATGATATATCCAAGCAAACACAACCTAGAAAAAGAAGCAACTCTTTGCCAATACCTAAAATTGAAGTGTCTGTTTATCAAAGCCCAGAAATAAAAGAGCGGGATTCGTTGAAAAATTTCATGGAAGTACCAGAGTTAAAAGATATGTCTCCTCTCGCTGAAATACCGTTTCCAGTTGTTGCTCCTAAAATCGAGGAAGAGAGCACTATGACAAGACGTTCTAGCGAAAAAATAAAACGCAAAATGAAAATGGCTGACTTAAAAGCATTTGTAGAAACAAAACTGTTATCAAAATCAGACAAAGCCTTAGAAAAAATCGGTCAGGAAGACCACAAGTTTTCCTTTCACACAGCAGTAAGAATGATCTCTGTAGATATTTTTTTTTCCTTTCTATTGTAGTTTTCTTCTTCTACTTGTGCACGTCCTATTTGAAATAATATTGTTTTAGGAGTACCATAGAAGCCTAGACAATGCTGATGACAGGCCAAATTCGGCACTATCAAGCAACTTTCCTACCTTTGCTCCTAGACTAACAGGCGATTTGTTTCAGTGCAATCTTATCAAAGGAAAAAGTATGCCGAGTCTGAGGTGAGCTTTAATTGTTAAATTTTATATTCATATATATTTTCTCATTTTACCTTAATATTAGCATTTTTTTATAATACTCGGTGACTTACGTATTAGCAATTTTCTAAAACTTCATATTTAAATAATTTATTTTAAATTTAATTTATAATGTTTATTTATGTATTTGTTATTTTTAGGCTATTAGAAATTATTTTACCCGTTTTCAAGTATGTCATTTTTTGTAGATAATTTAGTCTAAAACTTACTTTCAATATGATTGTAAAATAAACTACAGGTTATGAGATCACACCTATATTTTTTCTCTCGATACCTATCTCAATAGTTATAGCACAGCATGGTTAATATCTCGACACATTAAGTGATATTTCCTATTTAAAAATTGACTTTTTTTCTCTTTCTCCCGTCTTGATAACGCTTAAACCCGTACACTTTGTAATGGACGAACCAAACGGTCGGTAGCTGTTTGATTGATGAGATAGCCTCTAATGGGTAAGTGCGCAAAAATGTTGCAACGACGTAGACGCTTAGTATATTAGATGCAAATATCGCTCAGCAGGACGCTAAAGGGTAATGCATAGGCATCATATTTATTTTAGGCTAGTTTTAGTTATTTTCATATCACTAGCGGTTTTGGAATTTAAAAATCGCTCTAAATGCAGGCGAAGCTTTAAAAGTAAACAATTACTTTGATAAAACAGTATAGCACTTCAACACACATGCTTATAACACTAACAAACATCAAAGTGGTTGTCGCACGCATACTAACGCACTTCTCGTAATAGGACATTACTTTTAGAATCAGAACATTTTCACGTTTTGAATAAAAGCCTCAATAAACCGCAACGCTTCAGCAAATTCACTTATTCATAATTTTGCATAGTTAAAATGATTCTTTCGCAGGTATTCCCATCAAAGCAAAGTGACCCACTATCACTTTTATACCTACCTTACTTACTAGCATGGAGTAGACAGATTTTAAAGTTAAAACACTCTTTACGGACAGGCACACACCAATTTTTAACATTTTTTTCCTAGTTTTTATTACAAATTAAAATGTCAACTCTATCTAAGGATATACTCTGCAGCTGCTATCTGTAAAGATTGTTAACGAAATAAAAGTTAAAGTTTAAATATTGCATGTATGCAATAAATTGGTAACCACCGTAATTAAAAGAAATCTAAAATTATAGAAAATGAAATCCGTGTTACATTCAGGTCACATATAATAATATTAGTTAAGTAGTGTATTTTAATTTATTACTCACAGAGCAAATATCCAATTTAATGTTATAGTAAAGTATCGCACCTAATCGCACATTAGAAACCATCATAATTCGATTCAATTTTAACTCATGCTAATGTTCGAAAACTATTAATGAAACAAAGCTGACACTATACAATATATTCAGTTCAACACTTCATATACCGGTATTTGGAAAAAAACTGCGCTATATTACTACCAGATTCTTATTTCAGATATATCGGGGAAGCGAAGACGGAACGGGCACGCGGCCCTTCATACACAATGCCCGCTCATATTCAAAAGAAAAACAACCCTATTATAACAGTCACAGAGCACACTCCAACGCCATCACCGGACTATTTATCGAAGACGAGACAAGTCAGTAAAAGCTGAGATACCGCCGATAGAGTAGACGACCGCCTGGTCGAGTGGTCTGTACCCCAGGCTACTTGGTCAAGAGGTCCCGGGTTCGAATCCCGGTAGGAACAAATGTTTGTATGATGAGTACGAACATTTGTTTACGAGTCATGGATGTTTATATGTTTATTTAGTATATTTCTAATATTTATATACATAGTAATTAAAATATAATAAAACTAGAAAAATTTCACGTCCTGAGGCAGGAATCAATTTTAATTACTAAGTAATTTTTCAAACATTTATACATATTATTATCATTATTACTCCGTTATCTAGTATCCATAACACAAGCTCTAAATGATGCTTACTTTGGGCTAGATAATAGGTGTGAGTGTATAAATATTATTATTATTTAGATCAAATTACAAAATTTACTATACTGAACCATAAATTCGATAGTATACTGAACCAGAAGTCCCGAGTTCGAATCTCTGTAGGGGCTGATGTTTGAGTGACGAAAACGAACATTCACGACTTATCGACATTTATTTGTTTATTTAAGTATATGTTGTCTATGAATATAAATGCAGCGTCTGATTGTATGGTTATAACATGAGAACCATTTCTGTAAGTTAGGGATTCTACATGAATGTTGTAAGCTATTTATGAATCATTACGCTATGACCAAAGATACCTCATTTCCACGCATAACTTCTCAACGCGGGCTGATCCGCTAGTTTCTAATGATTATTCGTTATCTAGTTACCATAACACACTTTATTATTTATATTCTTTATTTGTGGAATATAATCAGTCTGAATGTTAGAATAGTCCTTATAGTTTGTCTTAAAAAATCATAAAATAAAATTTCCAGGGGTCAATGGAATCCCAAATTGATTCAGTGAGCATGCAAGGGTCCCAGCATATTCCTACTCCAGAACGCAAACCAAGCTTAACACGATCACAGACTGATTCCAATATCACATACGTTGTAGAAGAAATACAAGAAGCACCTGGATCTTTGCACTATATTACAAAAGACGGCGATATTGACTTTCAAGTTGTTTTAAAGGTTAGTGGTATTCACAAATAAAATTTTCTTGGCCTAAAAACCTACTAAACCATAAATTCCAGACACGATTGATTTTTTAATTGTCATTCGGAAATCTTGACTCCCGAATGATGGCTCAACCATCTCCCGATAGCTTTATAAACAGATCTGAAACCCGGAATACTTTTCAATATTAATTTAACAGGGCACATACGACAGCACATCAAGTGTAACAGTCGCACTACGAAAGCCGGCTTTATTACGAAAGCGGTAAGGGTCTCAAGGTCAAACTGTTACGCTTAACGTTCTGTCGCCTGTACAAGGTCTTCCCTTCATATTATTCTCTCGCGCTGGAGTAAATCCCAAAATCTCCGCTTGGGCTCCAGTACCATAGGTAATTAACTAATTTAATTATAACTTTGCATTGGCTGAAAATGATAACTAAGTTGCTAAGCACATTGTACATTATAAGACTTAATGTATTACACTTATTTCGCAATAAAGAATTGGTTTCTGAATTCCTAAAAGTTAAGCCCTGGAGCGTAGTACCAATTCAGTGATAGTGATAACTAACTATAGTATTAAAAAAATTGAGTAGCATTTAAACTAATATTACGTAAACGTCAATCGTTTATACATACACACAAAATGGCAACCCTCCATATTATTATATAAACGTTCAAACGTTTGTATGATTGTAATGTCATTATTTCTTATAATATAAAAAACTCAGAATCCCAATTTCTAACTAGATGCTCTTCCACATAAATATTCAGTAGTCTTATAGTGATAAATATTTTCTAGGCTGTGTATTCAGTGTCCACTATGGATAGTTTCTATATAACATTGAGGGTAATGGAAGTTATGCTCAACTTGGTTGATACACTGATGGAGATTGGTGTACATAAGAACTGGCAGAACAACGAGTCAGAAGAACTGCAGGGTGCCAATATTGATCCATTGATCGATTTCAAGGATAAAGAAAGCAAGGTAAATTGATGTCTGTGCTTATTATGTTACAGTCACTTATAGTGTACTTTTATGGTTATATTTGTTTTTTCATTTTCTCTAGGAAAGAGATTCCGGTATACCGTGTGCCCAAAGTCAAGACTCGACCAACATTGATGGTGGTGATAGTTCAAAAGATAAGGCAAAGGTTGAAGAAAATCTGGATTGCCCGTATTATATGATTATGCATATCATTTTGAGGTAATGTAGAGTCAATTTTATATTATGAATTTGCTTAATCAATATACGTAAGTTGAATTAATTAAATGGTCAGAAATTGAATAAATTTCATTTTTCAGGCTCCTTCGTCAATTGGGTTGTTCGCACGGATGCATGACAGCTTTACGAGGACCTCAAGCTGAGTGCCTTAGAGTCCAAGCCAGGAACTCTCTCAGACAACTACGGGCCGCTTCGACTCCCAAATTTACTTTGCGGCTGAAAGAAATGACGAAATACGCACCCATAAGAGAGGTGTTAGACAACCTACATGCTACTGTTGGATATTGTGTTGAACCAGCTACTTTGGTGTCGCCTATGAGTTAGTATTTGATAAATTATTAACAAAATCTGCCCTACGAGCAGACTGAGTGACTGAGAAGTTAAACATAGCATGTCAATAATATAAGTCGTTTTCATATTTAATTTTTATTATTATTAAATAATTCTTTATCTGTCACTTTTACTTTTATAATTACTTACTCATGCTTTTTAATAATTTTTGTATCTAGATCACTAATATGTTAAGTTGCTCAAGTTGCTCTTCGCGCTATTCGCACTTCATTATTATTTAAATAATAGGGATGTTAACGTATTCAAATCAAAGTAAAACTTAAACGAATAGTGGTAGTTTTTTAATAGAAATCCTAAAAAACAGTAGTTTATTGTATCAGTACAGAATTTAAATAGTATTTAAAAACAAAATTCAATTAAATCACCCTCAGGTCACGTGACAAAGAACACCAATCACAGTGTATGACGTCACTTGCTGTTAGCATCACATTCTATCAAAACAAAAAACCATCTAAATCACCATAGTAACATATCAGTGTTTGGGAACACGTAACGGCAATGCGGTCACGTTCCATGAATATGAGTTTTAGAGCGAAATTTAAATACATAATTTTTAAAACATTAGTCGTATTGTTCAGAACTCCTTTTATACTTTTGTATTTTTTTATTATTTTAATATTTTGTGACAGAAGATGATTTTGTCAATAAACCCTTAGTAACCAACAACAATATTTTATCCTTTATTAATTTATTATAAATAATACTATAAATCTTCCAAACATGAAACGACGTTACTCAAGACGTTTTCACGTATAAAATAATTAATTTTTTTTTTTGTTTTTTATACAACTGGATGACAAACAAGCTGTCGGCCCACTCATGGTAAGCGGTTACCGCCGCCTATAGAGTATAATAACTATATCGGGCAATAAATAATAATAGGTACTTATACACGACATGAAACACTTACCGAAATTTGTCAACATCCTTATAGTAGCACATTTTATGTAAATCTGTACAAAATTTTAGTATCGTTTTGTCTGGAGTAATGTTAGAATAAAATAACCTAACACTTTTGTTTATTACTAACTAGCTGCACCCGGCATGCTTTGCAATGCCTGTAAATAGAAAACTGTTAGGTTTTAAAATCCAGAAACCTTGTCGCGCCCAGAACTACCAAAGTTTCATTACAATCTGATCAATGGTTTTGGAAGGCATAGGGGACAAACATACTAACAATATTTTTCATTTATATAGATAGATTAATTTGATTTGAGTTAGTATTTCAATACTAATACTTTCAGGTCAACAAAAACGCAGTAACAAATCGCCGGATATTAGTCACTTACAAGCCGGCTATGCTACCAATTTTGGCGCTGGACAAGGAGCCAATGCAAATAGAGCTGTAGAAACATTTATAATAGAGTGTACTTTCAGAGTACTCGTTACTAGGTTTGCAATGATGCATAAAGAACTGAAGATGCTTGATAACTCTGTAAGTCTTAACTAATTATTTGGGTATTGGAATGACAGATGTTTGTGTTAAACTCTATAAATTGTAATCTTTTGGCAGAAATTATATATGGAAGTGCGTCTTCTATTAAGTTACGTTCGAGAAGCCCATGGTGGCGTATTTCGCGTGGTTGCTTTTAGTAGTCTACTGGATACCGCCGAAAGACCGGACAGTCAGGTGAAAGAATCCAGTATGCAAACAACAAGAGTCATTAGGTCAGTGATTTTTTCCCATTTCCTGTTCTTATTCCACTATACTTTCACTTTAACCTTTACCAGCTCGAATGGTGTGTCCTCAAAAATGTAATATCTATTGTTTCTGGTTTGTAGATTCTCCACAGATTAAGTGCGTAAAGTAATTTGTAAGATTAGAATGCTTACATAAAACTTAAAAGCAATAACATCGCTATTTTTATTTCTTTAACGAAAACTTACTTATGTTCTGCCTCAGAGCAATTTTTAACCGACTTCAAAAACGAGGAGGTTCTCAATTCGGCCGGTATGTTTTTTTTTTTTTTTTTTCTATGTATGTAAGGGTGTAAGGGGTCCCGGATAACACCTCACGGGATCCAAGCCAACCTCACCTGCACGTGGTGCACCCTGCTGTTCAACAGACGAGGCTCTGGCGCTCCCCACCAACCCGCACTGGGCCAGCGTGGTGGGAGACGGCCCACAACCCCCCAAACATGAACTCACAGAACGACACAAGGCCCCAAGTGCCCGGCGGTACCGGAGGCCGCGCCGGCGGTGACGGACGTTGGCGAGGCGCCGGTACCAGGGGTGCCAAGAATCCCCGGGTGGTGAAGATATCCCGTCAGACGACCTTGGCCCTGGCAACTTATAACACACGGACATTGCGGACCGAGGAGAAGCTGCTGGAACTAGAGGAAGAATTGAGCAGGATTCGCTGGAGTATAGTCGGACTATCTGAAGTCCGACGAGAGGGCGAGGGCACGATGGTCCTGAAATCCGGCAACCTGCTCTATTTCCGGGAGGGCGAAGATCTGTCCCAAGGTGGTGTTGGGTTTATTGTCCACAAGTCTCTCGTGAACAACGTTGTACAAATCGGAAGTGTGTCGAATAGGGTGGCGTACCTTATACTCAGAATCACCAAACGGTATTCGTTGAAGGTCATACAGGTATACGCCCCGACCTCGACTCACCCCGACGAGGAAGTAGAAGTAATGTATGAGGATATCTCTCGGGCAATACATACTTCCAAAACTCACTACACCGTTGTCATGGGAGACTTCAACGCAAGGCTAGGCAAACGTGGCGATGATGAGTTGAAAGTGGGGCAATTTGGAGCTGGAATCCGGAACTTTAGAGGTCAAATGCTGGCCGACTATATGGAGAGGGAGGGACTCTTTATGATGAACTCCTTCTTCAAAAAACGGCCGCATCGAAAATGGACCTGGAAAAGTCCGGATGGCGCAACGAAGAATGAGATCGACTTCATCATGTCGACTAAGACTCGGATATTCAATGATGTCTCAGTGATCAATTCGTTTAACACGGGGAGTGATCACCGAATGGTACGAGGCACATTGAATCTCAACGTGAAATCCGAGAGGTATCGACTGATGAAGTCTACGCTCCGCCCTGCAGCTATCCAGATCCAAAACCCCGAACTCTTTCAGCTCGAACTGCGAAATCGCTTCAATTGCCTGGAGGACTGCACAGATGTGGACACGTACAACGACAGGTTCGTGGAAGCTGTTCTTACGGCGGGTTCAGGGCTCTTCAAACCCAGCCGTAACAAAAGAGGTAAAAAAATCTCTGCGCCAACTTTAAAGCTCATGAAGGAAAGACGTGCACTGCAGTCTTCCGAAGACGCTCGTCGGCAACTCAACAAACAGATCTCCAAGTCATTGACCCGCGACATACGCCACTTTAATACAGAATGTATTAGAGAGGCAATCGAGCGGAACAAAGGCTCCAAAGTGTTCGCCCGAGATCTGTCGATAGGACAGAGTTTGCTGACGAAGCTGAAAACGGAGGATGGCAGATTCGTTACATCCCGATCTGAGCTCTTGGCCGAGATTGAAAACTTCTATGGACAGCTTTACGCGACATCACGCACACCTGTCACTAAGGCCACCGATCCAAGAGCCAAATTAACCCGACATTACACGGAAGATATCCCGGACGTCAGCCTGTACGAGATTAGTGTAGCTCTCAAACAACTTAAGAACGACAAGGCGCCGGGCGACGATGGAGTTACAGCCGAGCTTCTGAAAGCAGGTGGACGACCGGTCCTGAAAGCTCTTCAGAGGCTATTTAACTCCATCATGCTCGAGGGTAAAACGCCAAAGGCATGGCACAGGGGCGTGGTGGCACTCTTCTTCAAAAAGGGTGACAAGACTCTATTGAAGAACTACAGACCCATCACGCTCCTGAGTCATGTCTACAAGTTGTTTTCGAGGGTTGTTACGAATCGTCTCGCACGCAGGTTTGACGACTTCCAGCCTCCCGAACAAGCCGGTTTCCGAAAAGGCTTTAGTACCATAGACCACATACATACGCTGCGGCAGGTTATACAGAAGACCGAAGAGTACAACCTGCCATTATGCTTAGCGTTTGTGGACTATGAGAAAGCCTTCGATTCTGTCGAGACCTGGGCCGTGCTTCAGTCGCTCCAGAGATGCCAAATAGACTATCGGTACATCCAAGTGCTGCAGTCACTGTACGAAAACGCCACTATGTCAGTCCGCCTCCAGGACCAAGACTCGAAACCAATACCACTTCAGCGGGGTGTGAGACAGGGCGATGTTATATCTCCGAAACTGTTTACTGCCGCGTTGGAGGATGTTTTTAAGCTTTTGGACTGGAGAGGACTTGGCATCAACATAAACGGCGAGTACATGACTCACCTTCGTTTTGCTGATGATATCGTAGTCATGGCTAAAAACCTGGAAGACTTGGGCACAATGCTCGACGACCTCTGTAGAGTCTCCCAACAAGTGAGTCTTAAAATGAACATGGATAAGACGAAGATTATGTCGAATTCTCATGTCGTACCCACTCCTGTGAAGGTTGGAAGCTCTACACTGGAAGTTGTTGACAAATACATTTACCTGGGACAAATAGTCCAACTTGGTAGGTCCAACTTCCAGAAAGAGGTCAATCGACGGATCCAACTCGGCTGGGCAGCGTTCGGGAAGCTACGCAGCATATTCTCGGCACAACTACCGCAGTGTCTCAAGACGAAAGTCTTTAATTCGTGTGTGTTGCCAGTGATGACGTACGGAACCGAGACATGGCCGCTTACAATGGGCCTTATACAAAGGCTCAAAGTCACCCAAAAAGCAATGGAGAGGGCTATGCTTGGTGTTTCTCTGCGTGATCGAATCAGAAATGATGAGATCCGCAGGAGAACTAAGGTCGCTGACATAGCCCAAAGAATTGCGAGTCTAAAGTGGCAGTCGGCAGGTCACATTGCGAGGAGGACTGACGGCCGTTGGGGCGGAAAGGTCCTCGAATGGCGGCCGCGCACCGGGAGACGCAACGTTGGTAGGCCCCCCACAAGGTGGACCGATGATCTGGTAAGGGTCGCGGGAAGCCGTTGGATGAGGGCAGCGCAGGACCGATCGGTTTGGAGATCCTTGGGGGAGGCCTATGCCCAGCAGTGGGCGTCTCTCGGCTGATATGATGATGATGATGATGATGATGTATGTACACCGATTACGCCGAGATTACTGATCCGATTTACGTGATTCTTTTTTTGTTCGATGCGGAATAGCTGCCATTTGGTCCCATAAAAATTTTTTCAAAAACAGTTGGGTACTTTGGTTTTAAATTAAAAAAAAACTGAAATTATGAAATCGTCTACATATGTGAAATTGCGAATTTTTGCTTTTCCAATGACTTTTTAGTGAAACGATACGATAGTAGGAAACAATATAAGTTGACGGTCACCCATCTAGCTTCGACCGTAGAAAGCTATCACTAAAAATTGTGAAAAAAAATTTTAAACAAAAATTAAAACCGACTTCAAAAAACTGAAAAGGATGAAATAATAAAATTTAAGTAGGTATTCATCCCCTAGAAACATATTTTTGGAGTTGGTGCTAAGTGGTTTCCAAAAACAATAGAAAGTAAAGCACCGACTCCAAAAATATGTTTCTAGGGGATGAATACCTACTTAAATTTTATTATTTCATCCTTTTCAGTTTTTTGAAGTCGGTTTTAATTTTTGTTTAAAATTTTTAATACATACTTATGAAAAATTACAGAATATTTAATCGCTAGTTTTTTCTAAACCCCAAAGAGATTTAGTTTACTTATCTGAATTGTTTATATTCATAGACATATTCCACGTTCGGGGGATGATGAACGCGGTTCAGACACAGGCGCTGACTCAGGGTGTGCAGCTGATGATCGAAGTCATAAAAAGTTCACTTTCAAAAAGAGGAGCACTTCTTCCACCGGAGCACATGTAATAAAATACTAAAGTTTTAATTTACCTCGTGTTACTTAAATCTTAAATCACAATGATGGAAATCTAATTATTTTGTAGAGTTTATTGGAAACTGAAACTGGGGAAGAATCGGCAAGCCAATCTCCTCTATCGGTACGCACACGCCGCTACCAATTGACTCCGCGACAATCGGAACGTACTATACCTTCGGCGTCATCAGCTGATATAACTCCTCATCATAAGATATCGCACTCCAAGTCTATACCATCTAAGTTCCATATCAGTGGTATTGGTGAGTCTATTCTATAAATATATTTATTTACACTCATGTTTTAAAATTCGAATTAAGATCTCAAAGGTGAACATATATTGACATACTTTTTAACACAGATAATCAAAATAAAAATTCAAAAACCACCTGTAACATAATGACCATTAAAACATCGATTGGACACATAATATTGCAACTATTTTTCTTAAAAATAACATACCTGTGGCAAGTGTTTCAGACAGCCAAATTGAGTTACTAGTTGACACTTGCAGAAGCTTATCGACACCATAGAGAACCTAAACCAAGATACGCGCGCAGCGCTAACACAGAATTGAATGTAGATTTTGCACCATATTGTCTGAGCAAAAAACAATATTAATTTATAAAAATGCCAAATGTTAGTAGCGACTTATTTTTTTATTTAAATGTATATATGAGTTTTGACAAAGTGTATGTAACTGCACATAAATAACTTGTTATTAAAACACTCGTGTCATACTATTAAAAATTCTCCAGGGCTTATTTCTTAAACACCCGCTCGTGTTTAAATAATACTATTATCTAAATAAACTACTATTATCTTCCATCGTACTTTATTATATTGGAATCTGAATATTACATATTACTGCCGCTTAGAAAAAATAAGAGCATTTGTAACAATGGATAATTTTAATCATCATCATCATCAGCATATATACGTCCCACTGCTGGGCACAGGCCTTCCTACATGGGAGAAACACATGAGGAGTTTGAGCCATAACACCACCACGCTGCCCCAATGTGGGTTGGTGGATTAAAGCGGTTGCAGGAACAATCGGGACCAACGGCTTAACGTGCCTTCCGAAGCACGGAGGATAATTTATATAATGCCCTTTTTTTTAGTGAACTGGTTCCGTCAAAAGCCGCAATCGCAATCGCTGATCCGCAATGGCGGAGGATCTGGTGAATCCTTACCTATATCTGGCAGCATGATATCGTTAGCTCGACCACCTTACCCTTTGCCTCAACATTCAAGCCGTCCTGTACACGTGAAGCGAAGGGTTGGATACACTTTAAATAGGTAACAATTTTATCGTTATTATACTTAATATCGATATCTTCAGACACCGTTTTAAATAGTGCTTACTGCGTTCTGAACAGCCGAATATCTTTCATGTCTTTCTTTTCTAAGCTACCAGCACCATCAATTGTCATCATTGTTTTAACAATAAAACATGTCTTTTTTCTAGTCTAGTTTATATAGTTAAAATAAATTAAGATAAGAATAAAAATGTATTCTATTTGCTATCCAGTTTTATTGTTACAGAGCCAGGAAACGAGTCGAAGATAGGTTACACAGGTTCGGTTTGAGGAAAATGGGTAAAAAACGAGATGGAAGTATTGAAGAAACGAGTGGTGGGTGTAAGTGTTTTGATCCTTTACTTCTTATATGGTCTTGTTGGATAAATAAACACATATAATACTATATATCCTTTTTAATTTACTATGTAACTGCTGTAACCAATCAAAATTCCCCCAGACATGTCTCGGCGGGGTTCAGCGGAAGGAGGTTCTGGTGGTGGCGAATCTGAAGTAGTAGTGCTAAAGCGGAGACGCTTAGTAGCAATGGCTCCTCTGTACGCAGGATTGCAAAGATTTAACTTTTTACTAGACGCCACTCAACCTGGAGCAACTCCGGATGCACTTTTCATGGCTGCTCTCCTTGATTTGGTAAGAAATTTTTTAGGTGATGTTTCACATCTACATTTAAAGACATGTGTCGGCGCATTAGCCGCACCGACGCTCAACCTTCAGCGGCAACACAGCGGTACGGCGGTGGCAGAAGGGACGTATCGCACCGGTCCGGGTTCCCTTTCTACACGCACTTGGCTTCACGATTGGTTCACGGCCACATAAGCTTCGGGTGTCCTTAGGGCCGCGCTCATCTCTGCGACGAGTGGGGCGGAGGCGGTGCGGGCACGGTGACACAGACCCGAACACAAAGACAGCGGGCAGTTCCCACGCCATCGGAGCGGCGTAGTGCGGTGCTAAGACAGATTTATTTGGCGCGAACGAAATATCTAAAGAGCGGTGTTATCATTTGTTAATTCAAATTTCTTTGCAACGTTTTACAATAGGGCAAGGAAACAAAAAGGCTAATTTCATTGGTATTATGAAGAATATAGACAATGTTCCGATAAATTATACGAACACTATAGAAAGTAGTAACACAGAACCAATCTAGTACTATGCTGTAGAATGACTATCGAAACTTTTTACTGTATATTGAAGGTAAAACGCTTAACCTTTAATAATCATACACTCACACCTATTATCTAGATCTAAATAAGCATGATTAAGAGCTTGTGTTATGTATATTATAATATATCTATCGTTCTTTTCTAATTTCTTCCACTAACTCCTTAGTTTTCAAAGTAGTGACCCCCAAGGGTCCACGGGAGACTCAACTAGGTTCAACGTTGGCTGATTTTTTGTCGAGTTTTGGGAATATGGTAAAAATGTAACTGCAGAAGTCCACCGGAACCAGCAAAATTTTGAATGTGAATGTGACAAACATCTAGTTGTATAAAAAAAAATGGTCTATGAGAAAAAAATCTGGGAACCCCTGCACTAACTAGTTAATAATTTGCCTATTTTTTTGCTTCACTTTTTTCTGTTCCATAAAGTTGCCCTGTCAAAAATTACCGAAAGTATTTGGTCCACCACGTCTGCAAACATTTTGAAACGACGCGTCGGCGTTGATAAATACCATAATACACTTGTTACAATTAAAACACTACGCGCCGCTGCTGCTGCCGCCCCGTTCGCCGCTGTGTTCGTGGGCGAGGCCTTAGTGTGTTGTATTAAGACTTATTAAAGCTTGCCTATATTATACATAACCCAGTAGAGCCTAAATATTGGTCCTTCGAGCCGTATTTGATCACCCTTGTGTTATTTAATGTTGTTCTAATGTTAACAATTGTCTTTCAGCCATACACTGTCGTAGTAGGAAGAGCTTCAATTATATTGGAATGCGCTCATTTAGTTCACAACTGCAATAAGGGTCAATGGCCTTATTGGTTGAAATCAAACATTGCTAAAAATACCGGTAAGCATCGATACGTTCTAAGTATATTTTATAAGTTTACTGCATGGATAATGTACAAGATGGTTTTTAATTTCGTTGTTGACAATATATCCGGTGGGACCGAAACTGAACGCCCTTCAATTGTGATAAATAAAATTAAATCTAGCAGTCGTGGTCCCGTCTCCTAAATACATATTTATCATTTTGACAATTATTAATTAATCTAAATTTTGTGGTTTCAGTTACATCTAGTCCACAACTGAGAAGGCGTCTGGCTGGCAAACTCTTCTATCAATGGGCAGAAGTAAGAATAATATGACTTCCTATTCCGATGTTATTTTAGCGTCAATTTAAATAAATACATTTTTAATCAAACTATTTTCAGGCTATTGGCAATAGGTTGGAAGAGATGCTTGTTGAAGATAGAAAGCATATTGACACTGTAAACAGCTTGATGACTGATCCAGACAGTCAGCGAGAATTATTGCAACAAGATGAAGAAGAGGACTTCCTTGATGAAGGTGGGTACCATAACTTTTATTACTTTGCTACAATAAAATGAAGTTTAAATATTTTCTTCTCTATGTTACAGCCAGTATTCGTCTCTCTGGAAAAGCCATTGGCGCTGAATGCCCTCGAGCTCTTAGATTAGTCGCCTGTGTGCTTCTGTTCGAAATCACCGCCTTCCTGCGCGAGACTTACCAGAATCTTCCCAAGTCCTGTCGCTCGTCGTTAAAGGAAAGAGGACCTTGGGACCGAGTATACAGGTACGAATCTACCTTGAATTGCTTGAAGATTTGTTTGGTAAGTAGTTAAATATAATGGGTGTAAATTGATTATGTTTTATTATTATGTTGTGCGAAGATGGATGGAAAAACGACGTATTTTGTGTAAGACTAAGTGAGTTCATTCTGTTCCGTTCGTTTGAAATGATGTGTTAAGAGTGCATACATTTGATAAAACTTTTATTTTAACAGGGCTCTTAGCAGTCAACACACATTAATGCCAGTCGAGTATGTGATCTAAAAAGATAATGCATGTTTCCTTGCATTCAGCACTATGCGTGCATGCGTAAAATAGAATGTACATAAAGTTGGATAATGTACACTTTAATCTACGCAAATGTCACTTGAGAAATGGAAAATATTTAGTAATTTTTATCACCTTTTAAAAAGTTTGGCACTTTAGGGGCCTACTAAGTAGCTATTTCTGGCGAATGACTTTTATAACAGGAAAAAATAGTTTTGTCTAAAATATGTAAAAAAAAATATTTTTTAAAGTTTTAATTCTAGATTTTTTAAAGGTGTGTTACAAATTTACACCACAAATAGCTACTTACCTCTCCAACTAGTAACACCTAAGATGTAAGCTAAGCAAACGCAGGTCTTATTTACAATACTATAAAATTAACATATGAATACTTAAATCGAGCTAACGGCTAACTTGCATGGTATGTTGTAAAATACCCACATAATTGAGCTATACCACTAAGGAATATAAAATAATTATTGACACTAATATTAAAATTATATTTTTTATCGAACACCCTATAAAGTACAATTTTTCAATAGTCCTACTAATTAATAGTTTAGATAAAACTTAGTAAAAAATTTTTTGCTTTGCTACATTGGCATGCACAATAACGATTTACAAGTGAAGTAATATTAGATTGAAGAATAGAAAGCTATTTCTTCTTAGCCGAAGAAAGAGTTTTTTTTTTGTTTTTTTATGGTGATATAAAATTAAACAAGGGTTTATGTGAAACAGGGAAGCGAATCGTCGCTGGAGTATGGCGCTATCTAGTATGGGCCATTCTCAGGCATCAGCACAGAGTCTACAGTCAATCGCAGGCGCAGAAACCGAGAGAAAAATATCTTTTGTGCTCCATGAACCTGAGAACGTCTCCGGTGGCAGTAATGTTACTGTACGTATTTTTTAATATTCTTATGTCCTTAGTATATTAGATAAACCTTTTCGATAGCAATGCTTGTGAGTTATCATTTAACTTTTAAAAAATACTGCGTAGCGTTACAAAAGTGTCACATCAGTTTTGAGTAGTACTGATTCAATCTAAGTGGAATTGTAAAAAAAACTATTTTAAACTTTGCAGTTAGCAGATGCCATCCCACCGGCTCCAGAAGATAAGAAAGGTCGTCTTGGCTCCCGAGGCAAGGCTTGTATGCATAGACGAAACACGCAGCAAACCCACTCTGCGTATGGATCCATCAAACGACGGTCAATCAAGCTTCGACAGAAAGACACTAGAGATGTTGATGAATGTAATGTCACCTATTGCAAGTTTTTTGTACACAAGTTACTACTTTCGGTTTCTTTAAAATTGGCAATAAATTGTTGTTCCAGTTTTAAATCGACGATCGGATTCAATACAAAGCAGAAGAAAGGTTTCCTCGCTTTCTGACAGAAGTGATACGTCCGAAGTATATCCTACTGCAGGTAAAGTTCTCAGGATTTTTTCGTTTAGCTTTTGTTGCCAATAAGATTCAAACCATACTGTAGTGAAACGGAAAAGTCAATTTCGGCATTTGCTTCGCACAATGCAAAACAGGTAAAGTGTGTGTGTCACACTGCGATACTCCGCGCCATACTTCGGTTGAATTCCGTCGACGATGTCCCCCTACGTTTTGGTAAAAATCAAGTATCAATTAGTATATCGCGTCTTTGCGTAAAGCCATGTGACTTCCATTCGGGTCGTTCCACAGTGGGACATCCATAGGTCATAAATCTTAAAAACCTGCTTTCTTGTTTTACATTTTATTCCTTGTCGTTACATTGGATAGTTGCGGTACCTTCTGAAACTATAAATAGGTCAGTAATTAGAGTGCGCCTTCATTATCTATTGTGCATTCAAAGAGAGCGCATCGCCAATCGTAAATACTGTTATCAGTGAGTCATTAAAAAGCGTGACGTCATTTGTTGTCATTGCGGGACCTGTGAGTGCTGTGTGAGTTTTTTCTGAAATGGATATCCAAGAACAGGGTATGTAATAATTAATATTTTTATTTTAATTGTATCTTAGTATATATTTTCTTTAGTATGTCATTGCTACGAGGCGACTTTTCTTGGAGTATTATATTTTAATATTCAAAGTTTGAATAAACTTTTAAATATGTTCCCACTCGCTCCGACTATGGAGGTATATTGCACCATAATCTTTAGACTTTCTTATCTTAGGAAAATTAAAACTTGGCTGCCCTTATCTGCCCTTTTGGCGATGACAAGGGTGCTACGGTTGCCAGATTATCTCGTAGCATTTGCTACGAAATTAGTTTATTTAGTCTTAGTGCTTTGTGTAGGTTTTGTGACTGAATTTTAACCGTTTTTTTTTTGTTTTAGGTAATTTATATATATGCTCGTTTTCAAGAATGCATATTCTTGAAATATGGCTAACTGTCAATACCGATAATGACTCGGAAAAGTGTCGTCAAGTCCTACAAAGTTTGTTGACTACTCTGAACGATGCTGAGAACATTGATATTCATTATTTAGAGAAAATTGTTAATAATTTATGTAAAGCTATTGCTCGATTCTGGAAAAAATGTAATAGGGATAAAACCAAGCTTTTATATAAGAATTCCGATTGGTTTAATGTTATTGAAAAAATTCAACTTGTGAAAAATAATAAGCAATGTACTCCGTCTGAAACGTCGCCGTGTCATTCACGTGGTCGTCCTCGAAAACCTTTTACGCAATGTAGTAAAAGGACTAAACGTCGGAGAGTAGCTGATTTGTCAAAGTCTGATGATTCTACTGTGAGTGCATTGCTTGATGTTTCAGACTGTTCATTCGATTCGTGTATATCTAGAGTTAGCACTGATGATGTCTTGTCACTTGTGACTGATGCTCAGTTGACAAAACATCAGTATTTATTAATTAAAAACTTTGTTAATAGTAAGATTTCTCCTAATGTATTACCATGTTACCAACAAATTACTAAAGCGAAACAGAGATGTTACCCTTCTAATATAACTGTTTCCGAGTCTTCAGCTGAAGTTGAATTACAAAGTCTTTTTGATCACACAGCTTCTCGAATCCTTGAATCTCAAAAAGAGGTCTTAGATCAGATTCCTGATGATTGTTTGTCTAATATCTCTTTACTTGGGAAATGGGGATTCGATGGCAGCACTGGACATAGTGAATACAAACAATTTTTTTCAGATTCAACTTTAGAAGATAGTAGTTTGTTTGTAACATCTTATGTACCCCTTCAAATTATTGTAAAATTAGCTGAAGATAATTGTAAAATTTTATGGAAAAATCCTCGACCCTCTTCCACTAGGTACTGCCGTCCTATTCGATTTCAATTTTTGAAAGAAAGCACAGCAGTGTCTTTGCAAGAGGAAGCTTATTTTAAGGATAAAATTGAAAGTTTGCAACCTACTTTTATTCAGATCGACAATCGTGAATTGGTCGTTTCTCATAAGTTGCAGCTTTCAATGGTAGATGGTAAAATTTGTAGTGCTTTAAGTGAAACATCTACAAGTAGATGTTATATATGTAATGCTACCCCTAAAGAGATGAATAAAATAGACGAATGTTTACAAAAACCTGTAATAGAGAGTAGATACCAATTTGGATTATCACCACTACATTCTTGGATACGTTTCTTCGAATATTTTATTCATCTTTCATATAGATTAGACATAAAAAAATGGCAAGTTAGGCTAGATAGTGATAAACAATTGTTATCAAATAAAAAACAATATGTACAGTCCCAGTTTAGGGAACGATTAGGTTTAATAGTTGACAAGCCGCGTAGTGGTGGAAGCGGGACGTCTAACGACGGAAACACGGCCAGGAAGTTTTTTTTGGAATCAGCTGTATCTGCTGAAATTACAGGTTTGAATAAGGATCTCATAGATCGTTGTTGTGTAATATTACAAACGTTATCTTCTGGACATAAAATTAATGAATGCAAGTTTAAAGACTATGCATTACAAACAGCATACAGCCTGGTCGAGGAATATCCGTGGTATAGTCTTCCTGCTTCTGTCCACAAGGTGCTCGTACATGGATCAGATATTATAAGTTATGCATTGTTATCTATAGGAGAACTTTCCGAAGAAGCTGCTGAAGCGACAAATAAGTATATCAAAATTTATAGACGAAGTCACACTCGAAAAATGTCACGTGAAGTTACCAATCAAGATTTAATACAACGACTATTATTACATTCAGATCCTTATATTACAAGTCTTCGGAAACTTCCCCCTAAAAAGAAAAATACTCTGTCACAAAGTGTAATAGAATTGTTACATGTTTAATATTGTTAGAATAAGAATAATTTATTTGTATTTTGTTAGTTGTTTTGTTTTTTTTGTATTTAATTAATTTTAATTTATTTATTTCTATTATTTTATTATAATTAAATAATGTTATCAATGTTTTGACTCTTATTTTATTTAAAATATATGTTTTACATTCCAATTTTTAAGTGTTTGTTCATGATAAATTTAGGTAAAAGTATGTTATTGTTTATATTTGTTTTTTACTGAAGTAAACGTTTTTTATTCCGTAAATACATGTACTTCTTTCATTTTAATGTTCCTAAAACACTTTTACAACTATAAGTCACTAAAATAATACAATGTATTGATAGTAACAGGACTTTAACTATTTATGACCGCCCTTGTATGGAGCGTGTCCCTCCGTGCGTTCGTCTAAATTCAGGCGAACTATTGCAAACAGAGTTTAGTGATGTGACATCGAAGCGCTTTTTATAAGTTAATGTATTGTACGAGCAAATGCAGTTGCGAGAAATCTCAAGCACTCTTCCCTTTCGCTGGAGGACCATACATTAAAATTACGTTCGTCAAGCATCTGTAATTTTCGACAGAAATTAAACACATCTCTAAATCTCAAGATTTTACAGCTGTCTTTTTTCCACCCTTAATAAAAGAAAAAGACGCTCTGTACTTAAATTTAATTTTAGTGAGTGTTATCCAGAATCGAGCCCAATGTCAATTTTTAGGGGGTACAGTAATAATGCCCGGTGAAGTGGATAGTGGAGGGGAAGAAAGCCCGGGTGTATTATCTGACGACCATGACCATCCCCCAGACAGTCCGGACAGTAACTCCACTGATCCCCCGGATAATAGTAAAGGTTTCCCATGGCTAAAGGTGAGTTTATTTTCCGATCATGTGAAATTAATTGCGAATATTAAATTAACCTTTCGTCCCTTACCAGCCAACAGCGCTTATACACAAAATGAAATATATTGTGTATGTGGATACTTCACAGAATAAATATTTATTGTAACTTCTATCTTCTATCTTGTTTATTTCATCGCATCTAATAAAACCATTTTCATGATAGATTACACCAATATTGCATTCGCAGGTTATAGTAAAGTTCTTGAATTCGTTCAATTACGTATGCAGCCACCAAAATTTCTGTCACCCATACTGCTTCCGCCGCAATATGCGATCCTGCATTAGGCTAATGAAGTCCGTACAAAAGGTAAGCTGGCTAACTTTAACTTTAATATTTATTTGAATTATAATCAGCATTCTAATTGCAAATCATAATAAGATATAAACAAAATTATTACATCGAAGTGATCTTCGCAACAGTGGAAATGAGGTTTTGTGAAGCTATGTTCACTGCTTCCAAGTTTTAACTCATTGATTGTAATATTTATATCGGTCTACATTTTAATCCACAACTTTCCCGGTGTCATATATCTCTGATGGCAATAACCAACGATATTTTAAACTAAAATATACTCAATCAAAGCTCCAGCGTCATATGGTTTATGGAAGTTAGAAAACGAAACAGCATGGCGTCTGCGACACTAGTTACCGTGTAAAAGTTTTAAATTAATTATGTAAGTTATTTATTTCAACACATTTACAGTTTGCCATTCCCAGAAATGCCAGGGATTTATTTAATATAACAGTGCAAGATTAAATTATAGGTTTACGGTGAAAAATTCGGTCCTGAAATAAATATCACTAGCTCTGACGAAGCAGTAGGAGGAGCTCGGCGAGGGCGGCGCACGCGCAAACCATCCGAACATTCTACGGACAGGTAAAGTTGTACTATTTAAATACCTGAGAATTCCTATTAATTCCCTATTACGTTATTTTTTAACAAATCGTTAGTGTATAAATTCCTTCTTCGGTAGCGAGAGTTTTTACACTAACCTTGTTTGTAATCGCAGAATTTTATAAGAGTGCTTTTGAATTTACTTATTATTTATGACTTATGACTGTTGCAGAATCGACCGATCAGTAATAGAATCAGCAGGACTAGCGTACAGAGCAGCGGGAGTAGAACACACTCTACAACATACTGAAACCGCGCCCGTCACTAAACCCGGTGCAATGCCATATCCTCCTGTTGATCCGCCACCTATACTCAAATATCTGAAAGGACAGGTTAGTCGATACTTATCACACTAATTTTTTCACGCCTATATAGGGTTGTATGAACGCACCGCACCGATACGCAGACACTTTAAATTTAAATTTATGATACCGCTATATTTAAATTCCGGATTTTCTGTTTGCTGAAGTTTAGCCGTCTCATCCATTTTTAATCACTTTCTTACCAAGAAATCTCGTACTAGGTTCGCGACGCCCACCACACAGCCTTAGCGACACTAATCAAAGGCGCCACAACAATGAGCGAAGAACTTTTTGCTGAATGTGCCCCCGTTGCATGGCAGTTACTATTGGAATCAGATCGGGAATTGAGCTCTTGTGCGGCAGCATTGTTCATACTAGCAGCTGTGAAGACCCCTCATACTGCCTCTGAGATTATGCATCGGGATTTGAAACATGCCGAGGCGGGTGTAAGGTAAGTTAATTAAGGGTTGTCGTCAACTGAAAATTATACTAACATAACCAACAAAAATAATAAATGCACACCTGAAAATCCTAATATCAAAACACCTATTGGTTGTGCAATCAATAATTTTAGTGAGCAAGTAATTTTGCCTTGTGACGCAGCAATGGATTAGCAATTAACTTCAAATGACACCCATATCCATTTAAATTCTTCTTCTGGTGCGTCTTCATTGCTGAAGGACGACACAGCAACGAATAGGCAATTAACTTCAGATAAAACCCATTTCCATTTAAATTTTTCTGCTGGTGCGTCTTCATTACTGAAGGACGGTCGCTAGCTTCGCAAACTTTCTGTCCATCGCGAAACAAAACAGTTGTTAGACGGATGTCATTCCTGTTTCACTCTCGGATGACCCTCGGTCAGGACTTTTTCCTGCACCCCACGCGACGCTTTCCGTCGACTTTGCCCGTCAAAATTAATTGAAGTACCTATGTACCGTGTCTTAGTACGTGCTCGAGGTATTATTCTTGCTCATTTTTATAAGATGCAAAAATGTTGGGGTCAAGCCGACGAGCGCTTTTTCGGTTTGAACGATTATGAATGATTATGGTGACACTAATGTGTTACGTAATTAAAAGACTGTATTATACTACTAACTTTTGATACAGGCAAAATTGCATAATGTCTGGATGGTCAGATGTCACAATATTCTGTAGACGCTTATTTGTAATTCTAGACGTGTACCTGTGTTTTAGATACTTAATAATGAGGCTCTGTTGTGGCAAATAAAACAAAAGTGAATATTTTTTTTGTTATTAGGATAAATGCAATTTTGCGGTTCCAAGTAATGTGGAAGCTACGTTATCAAGTATGGCCTCGAATGGAAGAAGGCGCTTCAATGACTTTCAAGGTGCCTCCACCTGGCATAGAATTCACTTTACCATCACCGAAGATCGGCATTGAATCATTGGCTGTTGTTGATCCACCTTGGACGCCACAAGTTAAAGACAAGGATATGGAGATGACTTTGAATCAAGAAAGACATGTAATGTATATTCCTTTTAAGTACTTCCTTAATTATGACAAACCAAAACATTATCTTGATATTAGACAAAAAAAAAATATTTTCTAAATTACACTATCCTATAATAATAATGTTTTGAAAGTACACTTTACGCGTCATACGCATAACTTGCATTCAAAAAATTTATGAATAAGTTCAAGTCCTTACAAACATTATTCCGTGTCCGTGTGAAATCGCGCGGTTTTTACTTACCACATATAAATCAGATGAAATGTAATAGACTATCTTTTATTCGTCCAGCGCTCCCTAGTAACGGCAACAAAAACCCGCAAGAAGCAACAAACAGAAGCAATCAAGCGAGCCTTGCAACAGCGTAATGATAAGAAGCGAGCAGAGAGGGAAAGTTTCCTCATAACTACTATACCGATTACAAGACAGGCAGCAAGAGAGCCAGCTTTAGACCACGCAGCTGATGACCATATAGAACGTAAGTAACTGTTAACAATTAATTTATTGTCAATACTGTCAATACCTATTCTATAGAGGTGTTTTACCAATCTGGTATAGTTACTCATCATAAAGCACAATTTTCATAGTGCACTTAGACGTCAAGCACGGTAGCTTAGGGTGAATTCACGGTCACTTCATGTGGCTACCTTATTCCCCAGTCGTCCTTTATTATTCGGAATATGTCCAACATTCCAATTTATATAGGATCACAGGGGAATTCGTTACACGGATTGACGAATGTCGATTACTTGTGGTTGTGCCTGATATACATGTGCTGATGAGATGGATTTGGCTAGTGTCACCAATGAATAAAGTAAAAAATAATTACATTTAAGAAAGATTGAAAGTAAGGCTAGTGACGGAGTTGGTAAAATAATCATCTCCAGCTCATCATGTATGGAAAGGCTATGTAAGACTGAAATACAGTCGGTGCAGGCATGAAAAGAAATAATGAGATGCTTAGACTGATGTCAAAAGACGACAACACTGTACTGTCCCAAGTATTAAGAAAGAGAACGAAATGAGTCTTTAGATCTACACCTTCCTTCTAATCTGCTTCCTTACACTAAGCGTGCAGATATATATTTTTTATAATCACAAAGAAAGGAGGTCATATAAATTTATTAGACTTGTACTTTCCTCAGCACCAGTCGATGAAGAAATGATAGAAGGAGTTCGTGGCTCGCATCATACTCAGGTGGCATCAGCATTGTTCCCCTCTGTGTTATGTTCAGCTGTAGCCGAAATCGTTTCATTATTGGACGACGCTGCAGTCTCGCGTGATGGGTGTTCAGTCTATGAGGTTGCTTATCAGGTAAATCATTATTAAATAGTCATATCATACCCTAATTTAATATAATCAGTTGAAATAATAATAGTACCGCATGACCGAATATTTTTGTACTTTATAATGCCTCTCAAATGAGACCTGATTCATAAAACAATTTTTAAATAATTTTTGTAGGTAATATGGAACTGCCTAGTGGAAGACTCCGCTCTGTTCCTACGTCATGTACTTGAAAGATTGACTAGAGATCACCAAGACGAGATGTTCAAGTTATTACGTCATCTGATCCGTTTCATACCACGGTTGCCGCAACAAGCCGCCTTCGCCCTTTACAACTACATAATTGGATATGTCATGTTTTATGTCAGATCTCCGCACGAAGATGGACAGAGGATGATTGGCGCTGCTCTTTCTATTTTATGGATGGTAAATAACTTATCATTAGATGAGTAGGATGCCTTATAGAGGTTGGTTGACAGATAATATGAGAAGACGCGAATAATTTGAAAAGAATAATAATGAATTATTATTAACAATAACTATTTTTACTGCGACTTCTTATAAATTTTACTAAAATATTAGAAATGAACGATTTCCTTTTCGAAAATTTTAATTATTAACTCTTGGTCTACATCCACACCATTATCTATCTATTGGTATTGTTTAGTTATTGGTACAGAAGTTGTATAATTTAACAAATAAATTTTCGTAAATGTTTATAGGTTGTCCACAGTGTACATGGTATTATGTTCAAAGATCTAAAACAAATTTTACGTAAGGAACAATGTGATGCGTCAATATTACTGACAGCTAATGTACCAGCTGCGAAAAAAATTATTGTTCATGGGCCAGGTAAGTGTCCAAAATATGTTGTTTTCCTCAGTAATAAACAGATTTCCCTCAGTGTGTTTATAATTTATACATTTTTTCTAGCGGACAATGAAGGCAGTATACCATCGCAATTCCCAGTTCAAGAGGACACAGTATTCTCGCAAATTCTAAAAGAGTCACTTGATTTCTTCGGCATTCCAGAGCATTTGCACAGGGAACATTTCTTAGTCGATTTTAAAACACGTACGTATTGAGAAAATATATATTAGACCATATGTTTAGATTCACTTTCCACTACCAGGTGTTATTAATTGATCTTTTCGTGCATTAGAACTTCAAGGATTAAAGAATTTATTAAAAATCCTTTTCGGCTCTTTTACTACAGCTCCTCATGTGTTTCTCCCATGTAGGAAGGTCTGTGCCCAGCAGTGGGACGTATATAGGCTGGTGATGATGACTACACTCTTTAATCAAATCGTTTTTAACTTTAGATTGAAACAGAGCCGGGATCTAATTATTGTTCCAATTTTAGGTCAAATTCACAACCCGCAAAACTATGTCCGTGATCACTATTTCTTCAAGCGTTCCCAGTACCCTCAACTGGGGCTTGTCCACATGGAACCCGATGAAGCATTCCACAAATTGCAGCAACAAGAACTTCTCCTGAAGTTTGTTGAGATCGGTAAAGTCTTGCTTACGTGGGCTATCCTGAAGAACGTTGACATGGTGTGTTGACAAAAATAAAATTAAGAACTATTTGGACGATACAAATATCCCTTGTAGATTGAATTGATTGAAATGACGCCATATTAACAGGAATGGGTCCAACTATCTTATGGGGTCTTATTTTGTGCATTATACTCCTAAGCCTTATTTACCTAAAATTCCATTTGCTTTTCAAGTATGTAAACAATTACCAAAGATTAGAATCTTCCTTGTTTTAGCTTGATATTATTGCAGATATAGAAGCAAACTTTTTTGCAGTTTAAAAATCTTTCATCATTTTTTTTAGGTTGTCCAACGTGTTGTGTTTTTGCATGACGAACTGATGAAATTGCCGTCATTCCCGAGAAAGGCTTTGGAAGCTGACTTAACGCTTTATAGTGGCGGTCCTCTAGGCTCAACGCTTTTGGGATTGGATGTGTTGCACAAATTCATGTGAGAATATTTCATATCTTTATCAATTATAGTTTAACTAGAACCAAGTAAACTAATTCTGTAAACAAAGTATTCGTACTTTACTACATTTTTAAAGAGAAAAATAAGAAGTCAAAAAATAGAGCCTAAATCCTTATTATACCAAAATGATCACACGCACGAAAATTATGTCATCTATTCAATAATTGGAGTTGTGAAAAGTGTAATAATGAAAGATTTATTCTTAATACAATTAATATTACGAAATAATTTAATAATGACTAATGTAAATTGAACTTTTTAAACACCAATCAGCTCAAAGTAACGTCACTCCTTAAGCCAAGTACATTGAAAAATATTATAAAATGGAAACAGGCTTACATAAAGCAGACACGCCAAAAAAATCGAAATTGGCTATAAAAATAATGCTATGTTTATAATAGAAAATTTCTATTTTACAAGCGTAGACAGATATCAATACAAACGCTTATCCAGTAAATCGAGTGAATCGATTTACAAATTATTATAAGATTCGGGAGTGACGCCAGGCGCGTCAATAAATAACAATAAATAAATTATAGGCATATAGTTTTTTTTTTGTTAACTATGTAATATTAACTATGCAATGAGTATTTATTTTTCCTAAATATGCCATAGGTGGGTTCGTCTAATAGCGCGCATGTTTGAAGCAATGGCTGGGAACTTTACATCGTCTAGAGACATCCATCTGTTCCTGAACGTACTCAATGGTGCTCTAATGCTGCACAGCGAGGATTCTTTAATTCTCAGATACGTTATTGCTACTTATGTCAATGCTTCGTTCAACTTCAAAAGCATTTTCTCAACGAATGGGTACGCTTTATTTAACTAAAAAGCTATCGGCCTTACTCTTAAACGCTTACTAAAACCTATTTTAATTAAAACACTGATAGTATAATTAGATAGTGAGCGTTTATAAGTAAGTTCACTCATGTATGTTCAAGACCGAATTGCCTCCATCATTTTGTCCATTTTTTTTTCAGCTACCTCCTAATAATGCCAACGTTACTTCAAATATACTCAAACTTCCAAACAAACAAATTGGTAACGACTACTATAGAATACGCTGTAAAGCAGTTTTACCTTTTGAATCGGAAACCGTTTATATTGCAAATGTTCGGCTCTGTGTCCGCCATATTGGATACGGACGAAGAATCTACATACGGCGACGCAAGCAAAGTCAGTTGAAAGTTAACAACAGTATAGTTACAAGTAATAGTTTGTGAGCTAAATTGATCAAATAAAAAAAAATATTTTACTTTTTATTTTAGGTGCAGTCAAGTTGTCTTTTCAACCTCCTTTTAAGCTTAGAGACTCCATCACCGGATCCTCTACACATAGCGGAGTTAATCAAAGAAGAAAAACCTTTAAAACCTATAGATTTCTGCTATAGAGATGAGGAGGAGATGGTCAATGTCCTGGACTGCATCAGCCTTTGCGTTATGGTGGTTTCCTATTCAGCTGAGAGTATGAGAGGCTATCAGATGCTTGTAAGTAACTAGTAATATAACATTATTTTGTAAAACAAGGAATATCGGTTAAACGGGTCTAAAACACTGTCACCTTATAATTTATCTGTCGTTTTCGTGATCTTCTTATATTTATTTATTGATTCCAGATAATTCTAGAAGCGATATTACCTTGTTACGTAAAACAAATCCAACTTCCATCGTATAACAGGGAAGGTAAAACAGAAAAAGAGATTATTCAGCAACTGGCTATTGCTATTAAAACACTCGTTAACAACTGTGAAGGATTGTCTAAGTAAGTTTAGCAGTAGATTTTCTTTTTACATATACTAATAGGAGTCTGCTCTGATTTATTAACACATTTATGTGAAACGGTATCCGCTGATGTCATCGGATCGGCACTATAAAAAATTAGACGTCGACAACGTTCGTCAAAGCCCAGCGTCGTTGTTAACGATTGCGTCACGAACCTAAGTGACATTGCGTCTAGCTTTTTCGGTAGCTTAATTCGTGTATTTTATTGAGACACTTCCAAAAAGGGTAAAGGTTTTACCTGCGCATTGTCCCATACTGTAAAAATTAACACGAAGCGTTATAAGAGTGAAGTCTTTGCTCTAATCGATGAACTCTGATGACCATACTCGCCTCACGAATACAGCACTACAGTAATATAATAATAATCTCTATAAGATCGTTTCACTATCGGGCCTTTGAGTGTGTTAGGGAACTGGCAGCTCACCAATAACATATCTTGCGTATGCCCTCAGGTTCACCATAGGTAGCTGGTTCTTTGCGGAATGCTATCCGAAGAACTTCGCATACTCACTGTGTGAAAATATACCAAATTCTAATCCAACAATGTGTAATTTGCCAGTATGCTTCTAGATTTTTCTGCTGTTAATATTAACTTGTTTGTTTACATTAGATCGTACAACGGCCCTTACAGGACTTCCCCTGAACATAAAGGCTCTTCTCAACGAGCGGTGCCGCGTTCAGCAGCCACTAACATCATATTTGACGAGTCTCACTCCAAGTTTGATAACTCCAAGATACAGATTCCTGAGTTTACGGGAGCTGAAGATTCTGAGGTGATAAGTCACAGTAAACTTTTATATATTTTTTCCCCCTTTTTTACATATTATTTTTTGACATTGTCTTATTCTGCTTAGTCGTTGAAATGGCCTTATAATATATCTACATATCTTGGACTTAGTTGGTGCGTGCTGAATACCGTCGTCCAAGAGACGTCCTGTTATCTCTGGTGGGTGAGTTTATCGGACGAGCAACGTCTCGGCTCCTCGACCTCAATGGCTCCAAGGGCAGTGGCGGCAGTGAAGGCAAGCCTGTCGAACTTCTTGACTCGAAATCGCATGCCGTAAGTCATTTTGTAATATAAGTTATACTTATAACAAATCAGAAGTCTTTCCATACTTTTTTAAATTATGTTATCTATTTTATAATTAATTGGTGATAAGAAGTAACACTGATAGATTTACCAAATCCAAAATCAGTAATTTAGTCAGTTTTAAACTGTTCATTTAAGGATTTGATAATTTAGTCCAGTTACAGTTCATTTTAAGGTTTGAAGGAAATGGAAAAATGCGCCAATTTAACCTGATGTAACGGAAAATCAAAAAAAGCTTTTAATGCACCTTTCAGCGTCTCGCAGATATAGCCCACTCACTCCTCAAAGTGTCTCCATACGACCCAGAATCAATGGGCTGCCGTGGCCTCCAACGGTATATGACGCAAGTATTGCCTGCTGCCGATTGGGCTGATGACGCTTTGAGACCAGCTCTGATCATGATACTCAGGCGATTGGATAAAGTATTCCTTAAGATCGCCAAGAAGCCCAGTATAAGGGTAAGTGCGCAAATGTTAGGTAAAAAAAATGAAATGTGTCATTCCAATTTCTTCGTTAATATTTTGGAGTATTGAATTTTTAGAGAAACACGGACTGGGATTCCGCGGCTGTACTACTGAAAGGAGTATATGAAACTATGATAAGATGCCCTTACATAATGCACTGGCAACAAGTGAAAACGCTTCTCAATACTGTTCAGGTGAGCTTCCAGGCGTTTCTGGACTTGAAGTAGGCTGTATTAAAATAAATTAAATGATTTCCTATTGTAAAAAATATTTACAGGCTTTGATCGTATCAGAAAACAACACTAGCGAGAATTTATCTTCGGCAACAGCCGCTCTTATGTCTCAACCCCCACCGCCTCATTTCTGTAGCACAGTTGTAAGACTAATCGCATTACAAGTTATAAATACAGGGGTGAGTAGCTGTATTAGCTTGAGTCCTGGTAGCTTTATCGCTTTACGCTATAATGAAAACCTAAATATTCAATGTTTTACAGGATAGCTACTCTTTAGAGCAAATGTGTGGTGGCAGCGCAATATTCCAGTCAGCTGAGAAGACGGAAAACATGCTTATGAATTTGTTCATGCCGCTTTGTTTGCGCGTCGGGAGTGGCAGAAAAGGTATGTACTTTTAAATCATCATTATTTAGATCACTATTAGACACTTCACCTATCATTATTTAGATCTAGCCCAAAGTAAGCATCACTTTCGAAGCTATTGTTCTGTACTTTTATTATGCCTATGTATAATATTTTAGCGCTTGTGAAATATTTCTTTCCATTCATTTTGTAGGTAAACGATCGCGATTGTTAAAAAATACAATACATTAATTAAAATACTCAGTAAACTTTCTAACTACATCTATTTCAGACGTTCCACCTCTGAGACAATCTGATGTAAGCTATCTCGTATCGGTAGTCCTCAACGCACTCTGTCCCCCGGCTCCGCCCGGACAGTTAGCCGCAGTAAATGCAAAGCTAAACGCATCCGACGCAAGAGCAAACTCTTTAACCTTCACGGGAAGTAGGGACACAAGGAACACCACACGGTTGTCCAATCAACTCTACAGAATTGCGTTTTTGGGTAAGTTAATTTAAAATATTTTTGTAAACTATACAGCTTATCAATCATGATATCGTCGGTGGGCGTGCAAGACCGCGTAAGAGCAGTTTGCAATACTGCATATTCGCATTTTCTTCATTTCACAGGAGGGGGAAAAAGTTAATATCTTGGATATTTCTACATATTTCTTTGACTCAACTTGTTTGGAATTTCCCTGGCTATTGTTTAATGACAATCCAGTATAAGCGAATCAGTGCTAATAACCCGCGGGCGCGATATTACAATTTTGCGGCTTTTCTAAATTAGACTGTATTGCAAACTGCTCTTACGCGGTCTTGCACGCCCACCGACGATATGTCTAATAGTTTTTTGCAAAACTGGCTCATTGTGTGTCCACAATATTATTTATCAACGTGATTTTTATTACAGCTTTAAAAGTAATGTGTGCGTGCTTCACGAGCGAGCTTTGCTGTGAATGGGGACGTATAGCTCGGGCTATGCGCGATCTCGGGCGTCGGAATGAAGCTGCCCACCACCTGTGGGATTTTCTAGAGCACGTGGTTACTTACCGGACTCCTCTTTATATTTTGCTTCAACCATTTATTGTGCATAAGGTTAGTGTATCATTAAATATGAGGGAGGGAAATTTGTAAGCAAAACTTGAAAAGTTTTTATGAAAAATGTATATTCAAGTGATTAAAACTACCTCTTTATTTAGAATTAAAAAAATTGAAGTTGTAACATAAATCGTTAACTTATAACGTAGAAAAACTGAAAATTTTAAGTAACCCCCGGCCTCGTTAATCGTCTATCTAACACCATCTCATTGAGACTATTCTTATGACCCCAAACACGCTCTGTTATCTGTTATATCTGCTGTAAGTTTCTGAAGAATAAGCATCCCGCAGACTTTTTGATGGTATAGGATCAGCTCAAGGTTAGTATGTCATGGGAATGTTACCGAAGTGACAGTGCACCAAAATTCAAATCAATGGGATCTGGGAAAGTTAGTAAAAACCCTTTTATCATGTAGAAAATGAGCTGATAGTCATGAAACGCCTGAACCTGATCTTCATAAATTATAGCTAAGAACCATCCTAGTCACGTCAGTTTTAAAAAAAAACAAATCAAAATTGGTCCATTCATTTAAGAGCTACGATGTCACAGACAGATACACAGGCACATCAAACTTATAACACCCCTTTTTTCGTCGGGGGTTAAGAACAGAAACATGTGAAAAGTGATAATGTCTCAGTGATTAGAGCTGTCGACTCCGGATGGAATGTAAAAGGTCGCGGATCTCCCCAGGACATGTGTAGAAATGTTTATTTTTTTAACAATCTCTTTTTCACTAGTAGGTTAATATTGACTACTTATTGAAATACTCAAATACCCGTACTATCTAACTTTGACGTGTCTGTATATCTGTGTTACTGCCTGTGGTATCGTAGAAATTGACCGATTTGATTCGGTTTATTTTCGAAAAAAAGCTGACGTAATCAGGGTGGTTCTTAGCTGTAATTTGTGAATATTAATTCAGGCGTTTCATGACTATCGCTCATTTCCTACTTGAAAATGTTACTAACTTTCACAGATCCGATTGAATGAATATTTGGTTGCGTTAGTATAAGACATGCTAACCTTTAAATACTCCTCTATCATCAAATAGTCTGCGGGATGCTCAATTCTTTAGAAATTCACTGCAGATATAGCGTGTTTAGCCTCATTAAAATAGTCTCAATGAGATGTTGTTAATGAGGCCGGGAGTCACTTCAACTTTCCAATTTTATATTCATTCATAAACGCTCAGCTGTCACAACCACCAATCGGCGACAACGAGCGGCATATGCAATTCGTTGTTCGCGAACGCGTCCGCGGCCTTAAGCTGCCGGCTGCGCGCGCGCGTGGAGCGTTGCTTGCTGAGCTAGCGAGAGAACTACGCACCATGAGGGAAACACACGACCAGTATAAATTTGGTAAGTTGGACGTTAAAATCTAATTCCGGATTGAAATTTTAACTAATGGAAATTCAAACGTATCGATACAGTATACGACATAAATTGCTATGCTTTAAAATGATGCCGTGCTATCGAAAGGCATTTCATTGCACGGCATTGAAAGACGAGCCACGGGCTCCCGTAGCGGGATGCCGTGGGCTACTACAGTAGGCAACGGCATGCCACGGACTCCGGCGCTCGTTGTGACATACCGCTTATCGAAAATCTTCTTCTATCCCTATTATTAGCCTGTGCACCTTCTTCATCTGCAATAATCGATACCAACACCAAATCTCAATCTACCTGAGGCACATCAACACTCGATCAAACGCAACTGAATACTAGAAGTGTATCGGGCAACAGGAGTTGCCGAGGCGTGCTTTGTGTTTTCGCCGTGGCATGCCGTGGCAAGGCGCTGGAATGCCGCGGTATCTAAGCGGCTAGTGTGCGCTGGCTCACGGCAAAATCCTTTGCCATTCCGTCCCGGTCTGCGTAGGCCTTAACTCTTATGCTGTGCCCGAGCTTTTAAGATCTCGTTTATAACATCGAGGTGTGCAATAAATTATTGAGTTTGAGTATCACAGTTAAGGTTGTGTCGTTATTTTATGTATAAACTATGACCCACTTCTGACACGAAAAAACAGAGACTTATAATTTATAAATCTAGGTTTGTTACCAGAACAAATAGCAGAGAATCTAGGTCAGGGCGCCGGAAAGCGGGCGTCAGAAGTATTCCCCCGGACTACGGCCCCGGAGAAACACCAACAGCATCGACCCTCGTTGATATCGATGTTGGTGGGCCGAGGTGGCGGCTTGCCCAGGACGCCGGACCATCCTCTTCCACTTTCTGCACAGAGAGGTGACAAATTTCTCAATTTTTGAATCAAAATTTGAGACTGCACTTAAACGATTTACGGTGTTTGTAGGGGTGTTACCAACTGCTTGGTTTAATCATAAATTTAAAATATTATTTAATTAAAAATATTTATTATTTATCAGTTATACAAGGACCTAACCAGGAACCTTTTATCTACACACGACGGCACATCAAATGTAACAGTTGCACTACGAAAGCCGTCTCTATTACGAACGGAGTAAGGGTGGTCTCAAGGTCAAACTGTTACGCTTGATGTGCTGTCGACTGTACTAAGAAATCTGGCTTACAATCAACGACATAAGGATAGTTTTTTAATAAAGAAGTTTTGATGCAATACTAAATTAAAAATGCATTACAGGGCTAGTATGTAGCGGGAGCCATCCCGAACTCGAAAAACCGCTCTAAGATTCAATCATACGCGTAGTGTGCCATTTGCTGTTTCGTTCAATCTTTTGATTGTTGTCAAATTATGACAAATTATCTACTATTCCGGGTTTTAGTCTAATCCAGAAGCTTTCCGTTTTCGCTATCTTAGAACTTACAGCTTATATATAATACTGGATAGCGCAAACAAGAAATAATAAGTGAAACGATATTACATCAGAGTCAGTATCGAGCGGTTCCACCACAAGTCAACATATGCAGGCCTTCGAGGGACTCGGCGGCAACAGCGGCCGTCTCAGCGACAACAGCAACAACGTTCCCAGCAGTAATACCTCGCATATGGGTAATATTTTCTTGGCCAAACTTATTACTTATAGGATAGTTCACATTTATAATATACTAGCTCCACCCGGCATACTTTGCAATGGTAAAAAGAAAACTGTTAGGTTTTACAATCCAGGAACTTTTGCAGGCTTGGGTAGAACAGCTTGCCAACGTTTCGTTTCGGATGAAGAGAGGTCTAACATACAATTATTCATATTTTTATTGATAAAGATGATATCGATGTTTAGCCATTTTTCGCACTCAACGTTACCGATAGCTTATTAATAATCATTATTATTATTATACATGTGTAGGGTCCAACAATTTCGGCAGCGATAAACCGGCAGCCAGCACTCCTTCGTACGGTAGCACGCAGACCAAATTGCGCTTTGTCCCGTCTGTGGAGTTCAAGCTTAATTCAGGTTTGTAATTTCTTATTGTTATTATAAACTAGCTTTTGCCCGTGGCTGGTTATCGCTCCAAAAAGTATTCTATGTTATTCCCAGGGTCTTAAAGTATCTCCATACCATATGTCACCTAAATCGGTTCAGTGATTTAGACATGAAAACGTAACCAACAAACTCACCTTTGCATTTATATGAAAGAATTGAAATTGTTTCAAAACCTGTGTTTAATATTTCAAATTAGTCTAATTTGACTACTTATGTATTAATTACTAGCTAAATAATTTTAGATTGATAAAATACACAGCACCTTAACAAGGTTAATTTGTATCCCTACTTTACCTGTATTATTCATTCGTTAAACACATTTTTGCAAATTAAAATGGGGATAAGAGTAAGTCGTTTTTCCTTATGAAAGCACAATATATCGAAAACTGTCAGATATAAAATCCGCCTAGTAAATAATATTTACGACCATCGAAATTACTTAGTGAAATTTCATCACCGATTTCACTGGAGTTTCGGAAAAAATAATAAGACCCATTTTTCGGCACAACCATTGACTATTTCCATATCTAGATATTTAGCACAATAGTTCTGTAAGTTACTTTTACGTGCTTGCATTAGAAAAAATAAAAGTTCCCCTCCATTTAAGTACATGTTTTTCCTTCGAAGCAAATATTGTCAAAATTAAATACTTGGATAAGTTTATGTCAATCAAGTTTACTTAATCTAGGTGAAACTTCAATGTCACCTCTATCACCACTATCTCCGCGTGACCCTCGCGAGTCTGAAACGTGCATTGATAACGAAGGAGTCGCCTTAGTACGAACCAGCGAGGCTGAACCGGACAGCGCTGACCCCAACGACCGTCCGAGACTGCAGCGATCTCACGGACCGTCTAAGAAAACATTCAAATTCCGACGAAGCAGAAACACTAAACCTGAGGTTAGTATGTTACTATGGTTGAGAAGTTTAACTTAATCAACGATATAAGTATCGTTAGACCTCACATCACTGATGTAGATACATCAAGATCTTAGTAGATTATCAAAACCATAGCTAACTTTGAGCTCATCAACTCGCAGCGGACAAGTCCCCTTGGTACCAATTCAATCGCATCTTCAACAGACTCTGGCGATTATCCGTGGGGTCTGTTAATTAGGTACCCACATATCAGATACAATATAGATACCTATATTGTATTCAAGTGCCGGCGGGCTTTTAAGGAACGATTGTTACTTCGTCAAATGACTCCAAATACGAAAAATGGCGCTCAACCATTAGAAAATAACTTTATAGTAATTTTTTTCTTATCAGATATTGATCATTTGTTCATATTTGTAATTGTTTGAAAATTCCATTGCATACATATGGATGCAATTTTTACAAGTTCATGATTCTATCCAATCTATCGGATCATCATCACCAGCCTATATACGTCCCACTGCTGGGCACAGGCCTTCCTACATGGCAGAAACACATGAGGAGTTTGGGCCATAACACCACCACGCTGGCCCAATGCGGGTTGGTGGGTCAAAGCGGTTGCAGTAACAACCGGGACCAACGGCTTAACGTGCCTTCCGAAACATGGAGAAGCTCAAGATTCTAAATTTGATTGACCCATCCCAGGACCAACCATGGCGAAAGTTGCTTTGTTTTCGTGATCGAAACCAGAGCGCTCAAACCACTACGCCACCGAGCTCCTCACCGAGCATCTATCGGATGGTTAAAAAAAAAAAATTTTCCGATGTCGATTTTTAAATCACTATTTTATGTATACGAGTAACAATATCATAATCATCTTATTAGAACGGATTTAGGTTCCCAATCTCAAAACCTGTTACGCTTGATGTGTTGTCGACTGTTCGTGTGTACTATTATAGTCGGACATTTTGTATCTGTTTTACTAAACTATGAACCTATTATGTGTACTTAATAACGCGCACTAGATACAGCATTGTTTGTAACCAATAACATAATTGTGCCAGGTGTCGCACGTCCGACTAGAATCGGACGAGTGTTCCTCCCCTGGCGCCGACAGCACTCCGCTGCGGCGACCCTGGCCGCAGACTCCGCTTCTGCTGCCGGGGAACGTTCCCACCGACACGTCCTACGACAGCGAGATCTCGCAGACCTCCTCCACCTCCGGATACAGGCTAGCATTAATGCATCAGTAAATAGGACTCTCGCATTATGGCGTCGCATGATCCGTTCGTGATATCACCGTACAGGGTTGAACTCCAACTTTATGGTAAAACTGAGATTTATCAGATGGATAATAATAACAGCAATGCATTTACTGCCTCGTTTTACAAAACAGTGGTCCTGATTCTGACTGAATAAATAATAATTTAATTGTGAAGTATTTATATTGCATTATAGGTAATAGATATTATTGTTGAGACAGCGGCGGACTGAATAGGGGACAAAAAGATAAGTTAGGTGCCACACTGTCATTAAAGTTCAACATGATAAAGAGAGTTATAGCTTGTGACGTCATTTGAGGATTCGAAAATAGCAATATTTTAGGACATTTCAATCTTAGTTTCATGCACATCTTCAATTTCAACCGTAAAACAGCTCGCTGTGTTGCGTATGAAAGGGAAAGGTAGCCAGTGTAATTACTGGGCATGAAATGTATTTCATCTTAGACCTCACTCGGGTTTCTATTAGGTGACGGTAGCTACTTACCACCGGGTGGATCGTCAACTTGCTTGTCATATAGGCTTTTAAAAAAATCTAAAAACATACCAACTTTTAGTCAATAGTGTCGCAGTCCGGCTTAATGTCAACTACCTAACTGTCTTCGCATAATACGGACTTTTCTTACCTCTTCACGTCAGGTGGTGTTGAGTCATTTGGCGTGATTTGTGTAAAAGAACTTGACGTTTCGACACTTTCAATGTCATTCCAACCCTTTTATTGAAGTAGAATGAAAGGAAGGCAGGTTACATAATGTCAGTTTAAGAGAAAGACATTAGAATCAATCGACCTTATTGTCTTCATTGCAAAATCTCTCCTTAGACTTGAGGGTCCAAATCCGCTTAAACAAGTTAAAGGTCCACCATCTAGCCATTAATAAAAAGTATTTGATAAATCTCTAATACCAAACTTATATTTGTACCTTAAATTAAACTTGGATTTCAACACGTAGAGGACGACTCACGACGTCCAATCGAACGAGCATGACTAAGTCTTGTGTATGTGATCTGTGAACGTGAATAAAATTATATTTTGAAAATAAAAGCCAATCTGAAACAATTTTAGTCTTAAAACGATATGTTCTGGGGTTGGACGAAATGAGAATCCGCCAGCTTTCGCAGTATTTTTTCTAGACTTGGATTTTTCTAAGTCTACAGAGGTCATAAGACTTTTTTCTTATAAGACTAGAACAATCGCCCAGATTGTAAAATGTCATGTATCCAACTCTAGAATATGCCTTTTTAAGACTATTAGATATTTTATTGTTAAAAATAAAATAGAAGAAAGAAAACAATAACAGACGCAAGAACATACAGCTGCGTATTTAAAACCATAACAGTGGTCCGGTCAGCAACATTATAACCGCCTCTGTGGTCTAGAAGTTAAAACCACCTATCTCACATCTAGAGGTACGGAGTTCAATTACCGTGGGGGCAAAGGTTATTAAACGAGCTTATGTTTTAAAAACGAGGTTTTGAGAGTTTTAAAATAGTATCACGCTTGTGTTATGGGCAGTTACATACACTATCTACACCCATACGTCAAATTTTCATCTAAGATCAAACATCAGACATTTTTTTATATTGATATTGTTATAAACAAAGACAAAATGTCGCCAAATCTACATTCAATTCAAGTGTCAACTAATAATGTGAAACACTTTTGCCGTAGGTTTGTTTTTATTAACAAAAATTGTTCTAATTATTAAATCACAACTTTTAATAAAATAACGACTAACAATCGGTTCGAATGTTACACGTTTTTTTTTTAAATTATCATTTTGATTATCTGTGTTAAGTATGTCAATATTATGAGATGTTATTTTGAATATTGAAACATGAGTGTGTAAATAAATACAGTACAATAAATAAATGATATTCGTGATCGACTCTCTGACATCTGAACTTGACATCGGAGAATATCCCACAATTAAATTGATCCTTGATGGTGTTTTGTAATGTCTTTCCAAATGTTTTTTGCTGACCGAACATGTCTGTATTCCCGTTTTTTTTTACCAGTCAAAGGAAATGTCCCAAAAATGTATGGAGACCCGGCCAGGTCTATGTATACCTACACTTTACTGGAAAATGGGCAAAATAATGCAGAACAGAAAAGAAAACCCTGCAACACAGCCCAATATTCATCATTTACACTGGTGACGTTTATTTGACTTATATGTCGCCCGCCATATTGACATAATTGAATGATAGTGAAATAGACAAATCATTTTGAACGCTATACCTCTTAGCTATACATGAAATCGAATTATTAGTATTTTTCCCGGATTCACCTAATACGTTGTTGACAGATTTTTTAATTTCATAAATAAGAAGTGTAAATCTTATTGCAAAAGAAATAGGTTAAGATCAATAGTTTCACGGATACAATCGCATGTTTTATGTGTAGCGGCGCATCGTCCAAAAACGCTCCATAGAAAATCTACGTAACAGGGGACGTCACATGTTCCTTTGTTATTAAAAATGTATGGGGCATATTGACATTCTTTTTAATAAAGGTGTCATAATAGCTATTTTATTTAATGTAAACAATCTAATACCATCCATTTTCCATAAATTTTCTAAACCGGACAATTTCAACAGTATTCTATAACTTTTAAGTTCGAGTTGCTTTTATGGGTAAAAACAGCGTATATCATCAGAATATGTGAAAACTAGCGCCATGATCAAACTTAGGCAACATTTTTTTTTTGGATAATTAATACATACACCTGGCCGGATATGAACCATCTCGTTTAGACGTATTGACGTCTCAAAATGGATCGTCAGGCGTTTTGATAGTGTGCCCGTTGCAGGGAGAGTTACAGCCTGCAAGCGTCAATGACGGAGTCCCCCGGGGGCTCGCTGCGGGCGGCGCTCGCGTCGCCCGACTGCGGCGAGCAGAGCGCTACACCGCACGCCAGCCCCGACGGTAACGACGCTTAGTACACGCTCCAACTTACAAGTTAGAAGTAGCTTATTGTCTCGTTTCCATCGGATCTTATTTTGTAATTTTTTGATGCAGAAAACATCCTAGTAAACCTTCATAATGAAACCGATTTTCGTGTGTGAAAAAATCTATGCTATAATTACTAAGTAATTTTTCAAACATTTATAATAATTTTAAAAATCAAAAATTAAGAATCTATGCCATAAGTCTGATCAAAATATACCATCAACCCTGTGACACAGATTTGTACATGCAATCGTGCCCGATTGTACTGGTAAAATCACCTCTATGTTGCTATCCTTTTTATCGCGTATGTCATCTCTTTCCGACTACGGCAGTGGTAATTGGCATATGGTTATACCGACACGTCGAAGCCGACATCTTTTACCTCGCTCCTCTAAACTTGAACAAACACATTTTTAGACACATTTTTTTTATTTGTTACAGCCTCTCTGAGCTACGAATCCGGCACCTCATCTGCAGAACGCACAGCTCTCCTGGGTGCTGCAAGTCAACGTTCACTTCTGTTGAGCAGTGATTTAAGAGATGAAGACACGCTGCTTTGAAAAAATATTTTATGATAAATTTGATATTCTATAGAATTAATATACCTAAGTACCTAATGTTGAACTATTTTTTTTATATATTTATTTATGCAATTTTTGAGTTTCTAACAGAGAATTTATAATTCTTTATTACCTAGGTATATCTAAATAAAAATAATTTAATGTTATAGAAAACCACTAGTAAGATTTTTTAAATAGGTAGGTATTGTTTTAGAAAAGTTTAATAGATGTTTTGATTTATGAAACTTTGTTTTATTTCATCAGTTTATAAGGATAATAATGACAGCAAAGAATACTTAGTCCTAATCATTTTTTTTTTCGCAATGAGCGGGTACCGTAGCCCTATAGGCCACGGTTTCCTCGCGCGTTGCCCACTCGTAAAAGTCCCTACATAACGCTTTGTCAATGAGCACAAGACTATATATATTTTTTTTATTAACCATCAACATATCATACAGATCAAATAATTGCAGTTACAGCTACAGGTATACAATTTAACTTTAAATCTATATGTAGGTACGACTGAACCAGGTGTGTAGAATCATGGACTATTAAAATAGATTATTTATTAATAGATTTTCCGTTTAATATATGTATAGTGTATATATAAGCTGCGATGTTCTGTAAAAAATCTGTAGTATGCACCTTCAGAGATGCTTTTTTATAGACTTAATGCTATAACACAGACCCCGTGACGCGGTAGTCGTATAGCACACGCCACAGCCTTCCACTCATGATGAGTAGGACAGCCTCCACTGCGTTGGGAATGGGGAAGTATTGAATACTGGCGATTCGAACCTTCCCGCCATCGGGCTCTATAAATTATAATTTCCACTGCTGCTGAACAAAGGCCTCCCTCATAAATTTTCCTCACAAAATGGTTCTAAGCAGCCTGCATCCAAATTACTCACGTTTACAAAATTTAAAAAACTTTTTAAAATAATAGTGGTGTTTCCTACTTGAAAATGTAGGTTTTTCAAATAGATTTTGAAAATATGAGTTATTAAAAATTTAAAACTATAAAATGCTTTGCAAAGTATATTTGTTCAGTACAACTCAGTATAAGTACCTACCTATCAAAGTTATGTGGTTTAGAAAAAAAATGGCGAACTAAATAATACAAAATACATTTGTAAGGTGCTGCCACACTGCGGTTAAAAAATGTTTACAAACATTTTCTAACACTAATACATTTATTAACAAATGTTAGGAATTGTTACATTCTGTTAGGAATTGTTAAATGTTTTAAGTGCTCCTACACTGATGCAAAATGTTTACAAACATTTATAACATTTAAAAAATCGCGTGCTGCCACACTGCTGTTTAAAAAATTTTACAAACATTTTCTAACACTAATACATTTACTAACAAATGTTAGGAATTGTTACATTCTGTTAGGAATTGTTTAATGTTTTAAGTGCTCCTACACTGATGCAAAATGTTAACAAACATTTATAACATTTGAAAATCGGCTCGCTCGCTATACAGGCTATCCCTGCACCCTGCTGTGGCTTGGATTATATGTATACAAACAAATAATCACAAATGTTTTATTTTGTTACAATTTGTTGACTAGTTCAGAAATTCTTAATTTTTTATTTTATCATTATTATAATTGTTTGAAAAATTACTTAGATAGTAATTAAAATCTAAAACTAAAAAAATTCACGTCCTGAGGCGGGAATCGAATCCGCGACCTTTCGCAATCCGGGCGACTGCTCTAACCGACTGAGCCACCCAGGACTTGGGATATCCCTGTGAAATTCTTCTAGTCTATCTACTCTGTCGAAATGTTCTATTTCAACATCCGAAACGAGTATTCGAAGATTGCGAAAGTTCGGAGGTTCGATTCCCGCCTCAGGACGTGAAATTTTTCTAGTTTTATATTTTAATTACTTAGTTCAGAAATGTTTAGGTACTAACATTATCTAACATGAAAACATTTTCTAACATTGTGATCGTATGTTTCTTAACAAATGTTTACTAACGTTAGTAAACATTTTTAAACAGCAGTGTGGCAGCACGTATTGTTTACAAACAAAATATTTTACAAATGTTTTATTTTGTTACAATTTGTTAACTAGTTCAGAAATGTTTACTAACAATATCTAACATGAAAACATATTCTTAACAAATGTTTTCTAAGGTTAGTAAACATTTTTTAACAGCAGTGTGGCAGCACCTTATTAATAGTTAACAAACATGGAATGTAACAACTTTTTAGATGACAACTATGCATGTAAAATATGTAAATGCCTCCATACACATTCGATGTAGTAAGATGTTTTGGTTAAGGTGTGACATCTTCCACATAATTTTCTAGTGTTTTTGACAACTTGTAACTGCACCTTAAACATATAGTAATATTCTCTTTGCTGCACCTTAAATAATTAATAGAAAATTGAACTTATCACAAAAAAAGATTGAGTAATAACAATAATCATACAATTACCTATAATGAAGCTAGAGCCCACGACGGACAGACCTTCCTTATTTTATAAAAGTTGAAAGTTACTCTGTACATACAGGTAAGAAATACCCATATGAAAAATGTACTCTTTGGTAAGAACGACCAGCGACTATAGAGTTTGGGTGGCCCCTGGGCAGGTAACTGGTAGCGAAGGTGTATAAAATAGTACCTAAAATTTGTTGAAGTATAAAGCTCAATTTTTTTATATTTTCTTTGGATTAACTTTAGAAATGTCGTCATCCATTGCCGGACACTTATGATAGTTACTACCCCCTGCCAGACACACTTAAATTTAATAACTTATTACCTATGCTTTCGTTTATGTTTGGAAAAATAATTTATTACAAATAAAAAATAAATTTGAAAAAATAGTTTATTACACATTTACGCTTCTTTACATAACAAAAATGGTTGTATAGCAATTTGAACATCCGAGTCCATAGGGATTTCATGAATATATTTTGAAAATGTTATCACAATCTTATAAATGCTCCTTTTGACAGATGAAATGAGAGCAGCTTTAATTTTTACAGCTGTTGCATCATTTAAAATATGCTTCCTATGTATAAGACCTGGTTTTGTTAACTTATCAATACTTTGCTTCAAATTTATTAGAGTTGATATAATAAGTGGCAAATCAGTCTGCACAACTCCATAATTATCTTCTGTTAGTGATGCAGCTGCAAGGAATGCCAAACCCTCACATGTCCACATCACAGGCTGAGCTTGCATCAATAAATACTTCAATCTTGTGTCTGCTAGTTCACCAAAAAAGTAATTGATTCCAGGTTTTTGGCATAATTTATGAAGGAAGATATTAAATTCTTCTTTAGCTACATTGGTAAATGTATCTTCAATTTTATTCCTGTTATGATCTTTCAATTCAAGTAACTGTGGGGATTGCGCCATCTTTCTTATGTTAGTAGAATAAAGACCCAAATTGGGGGTTACATTCATAACATTTCTATTTTTATTCTCTTTCTGGGCTTGCCTTCCATCTCCATTAATATCATCAAGTTCATTAGTGAAATTATTTATCAGGGTTACACATATATCTCTTAAATTATTCCAATTTCTTGGGTGCCCACCTGGTTGTGATAAGGTAAAAATATGTTGTCTTCGTGTTGGATCTGTCATGGCCATAATCCTCAAGTCTTGGGCACCTAAGTAGCCATTAAATTGAGATTTTTGAACTAAGGCATTATGCAATGTAAGGCTAGAATTAGACTCAATAGGAAATTTCATTGGTTCTGTCAAGCCAATGTTAAATACAGTTCTCATGGTATATACTGATACAAAGAATAAGCTAGTGTAAAACCATAATCCAATCCAAATTCCAGACTTAATTAAATTAAATAAATTGTCAAGCGGAGGATCTTCCAGATACAAGCCATACACTTCAGATACAACACTCCTTGGATTATTACCCCATAAATAGTAAACTAGACTAAAGTATGCTACAGGAACAATTGAATTTCTGAATGCTGTTGATAATATATCACTAATGGCAAGTTTTATCTGCTGGAATTTATCTTGATAAATTGGTGGAAACATTAAAATGGTTGTACCAAATATGTGGACATTCAAGAAGTAATATAAGCCCATCCACATTCCACCAAATTGCAGGAATAAGCTTTGTTCCATCAAACATTGTCCATCATAATGCTCACACTGCTTCTTCAAGACATAAAAACTACTTTTGGCTAAAGATGAATATAAGCTCATTGTAAAGTATCCACTGAGGGCATATAAAATACCAAAGATAATATTTTGGATAGAGAACATATTAATAAACATTGAGAATCGAGTAAAGTACTTAGGCAATGGCATCATATAGTAATTCCCATAGACGTAAGCTTGGAAGAAAGACACCATTGCAAGTAGGATTATGTTCAATCCCATTTTCCAACCAAAAATGTCTTGAATCGTATATGATATCCATGTTATGGGATGCACTAAATTAACTTGGATGATGAAAACTAACAAAATAGCCAAGAATGTTTGCAGGCATAAATTCCACAAAACTGCAACAACAAGTCTTTGTGAAAATATTTCACTTTGGGATTCCATACCGGCTAAAATGTCCTAGGTTATAACGGCTTTTTAGTATTCTTCCATACTAAACACAATTTGTAAGAATTATACGCTTGTTACAACAACGCCTGGTAATGATGTTTCACATACAGATGACTATTACAGTAATTAATTACTAAAGAAAGTAACTGTATTTTAATAAATTGCGATACTAGTAATAATAAATACAAAAGTTTTAGACTGGCTTGGTTATGGTAAAAAGCACAGAAAGGAACACTCAAACCACAGAACACACTCAAACACTGCTAGAAATGGCTAGAAAAGAAACGGTTGATTCTCCCTACAATGGGAAGGCAACGGAAACTAATGTCCATACAGCCATGTCTTCAGTATTTCTTATTTCTTCTTTTTAACCGAATTCAAAAAAAGGAGGAGGTTATCAATTCGTCTGTATGTTTTTTTTTGCATTAAAATGCTGGCGTATAGGTAAATGTACTCCTCGTATAGGTCTACCAAAATCTCATGGCATTAAATAAATAAATATATTTATGATTTTGATATGGCAACGTCAACTGTTATCCCCCACCTTTTTGCCTCAAAGATTTATATAATTCTTTTGATGTAAAGATTTAAATCACTCTTTTAAATCTTTCAATCTTTTGTTACTCAGTTGATCAAGACACGTAATTTAAATCACCTTTAGATTAACTCTTTTAAATCTTTCAATCATTAGTAACTCAGTTGATCAAGACACTTAATATCCATTCATCTTCAAATCACTCTTTTATATCTTTCAATCTTTTGCAACTCAGTTTATCAAGACAATATTTTCAATCATCTATATATATCACTGAATTTTGTTGTGAAAGATTTATTACATTGCGGGTCCTGATCATACCCTTGGAGTGACAACACAAATAAGTGAATTTTATATATTTTTATGTAAAGTTACGAGATGTAATGAGATACGTACCTACTTACTGTAACATTTTAGGTATATATAAAAATGATTAGAATTTTTTGGGTTGGATATTGTCTTAACATTGGTGCTATCATTGAAGTAAACGTTTATTTGGTGTTAAATAAGTTGAAAATTGCTCGTTGGCGTAGTGGTTTGGAGCGCTCTGATTTCGATTACAGAAACAAAGCAACTTTCGCCTTGGTCGATCCCAGAATGGATCAATCAAACTTTTATTATCTACAGTTCCGCCGTGCTTAAGAAGCTATTGGTCCCGGTTGTTACTTTAACCCACCAACCCGCACTAGGCCAGGGTGGTGGTGCTATGGCCCAAACTCTTCATGTGTTTCTCTCATGTAGAGAGGTATGTAGGCTGGTGGTGGTGATGATGATGATAATGACTCGCAAAATTGTTTTGTGAAGCAAGTGTTTATGGTGACGTGCAATTGGAAGATGATTGTGTGATCATAAGTGAATATAATGTGAAAGACGTTGAGAGTTTTATCCTGGTTATCTACCTCATCAAAGTATTATCATGGAGATTGTCATCATAATTATATTTCGCGCCAAACTCTCACAATAGCATTTCGATTCAATATTTACAGAATTATAGAAAATTCTTAAGATATGGCTGTAAAGGCATTTGTTCCCTTGCCTTCTCTGTAATAGAGATAACTTAAAAATACAAAAATAGCACCCCATTCTTTCTTTCACTCTCTGAATTTCACTCATTGGCGTAGTATTTATAACCTTTTTGCTCATTGGTTGAATGAATCAGAGAATGAAATGAATCTAAGATCTAAAAGATTTAAAGATGTATTTGGAAGCCAAGTGATTAAGTGATTTATTAAATCTTTTGAACGGATGTATGTACAGTCGACAGCAAATCAAGCGTAACAGTTTGACCTTGAGACCGCCCTTACTACGTTTGTTATAGAGGCGGCTTTCGTAATGCAACTGTTACACTTGATATGCTATCGTGTGTACATCTTTTTAACCAATCACTCACGAGTTACACATCTCTACAGAAACCTAATAGGTTTCTTTCTGAACGTCTTCGGAAATGTCAGAAAGTAATGATTTAATATATTTACGCTATGTTATCTGTGGAGTATTATTTATCACTCCAACTCTTAAAAACTCAATGGTCCTTTTCTCTATTTCTAATTTGATCGTATATTTACGCCAATAAAGTTATTGCAAAACATTAACAGTTGCTCTCAAATAGAAAATTGAATGGTGATAATATCAAATCGATAAAACTCTATGTCATTTGAGTCAGCTTATGTGGCTGCATAAATAGTGCCCTACATATTTACAGTTTTTACTCAAATGGAAGAAAGTTGTAAACTGAGAGCATTTCTTTTCATAGGAGTGACTTAGTTTAAGTCTTGTGATGGAATACATTCCGGAGTCTCACCGTTTTTCCATTGTATGAGAAACTTTAGTAATGTACACCCTAATTGAGATAGCTTCCAGTGTGGGAGTGCTCGTCACCCTCGTCACGGCACTCTCATTATGCGTGTGCGGCTGCAAAAACTCAAATCAAAAGTAAGTTATCATGTGATATTATTTGAATTGAGAATGCATTATTTATAGCATCATTAGTAGTAGCTTTCCTTTTTAGGTTGGTCAATATTACATACATAATATTTATGTTTTTTTACATGACAATAATATGGGAATTGTACAAAACTGTTTCTAAACGTTTTCACATAGAGGCATTATGAAACTTATTAACTTTTATATGAGAATATTTCATTATTGTGTATCAATTAATAATTTAATTTGATTTAAAGTGGAAAATTTGTACATCAACTTATTACATTGCACAAGCAGTAAGCGATGCAATTATGACATGATTACACATCAAAGAAAAATGTGTGCAATAATTGGGTCTGTATTGTAGTTTAGACATTACAGGGTTGGTTACAGGCTAAGTCAAACATAGATCTTTTAACAGGTTGTAGTATCTATCTTTATTGTCTAATCTGACTATGAAACTCTGTACCCCAAACTTAACAATTTTCAAAATATTGGAGATAGGGGTTTTTTTTTTAATTCTGTTTTTTTTTCACTATTTGCCTTTATTTTTTGGTGTTCTATGCCTCTAATTTATGTATGTTTACATATTTGTGTAGTAGATAAGTTATTTTATTACTCTCAATACTAAAATTGCAGTTATCAGAATCAATCGGGTTGCAGTAGATGATTGATAGATAAAATAAATACTATAAAAAAAAATTTCTATTTGAAATATTTGAAAAAAAGTCTGTGACAGTTAAGCTGCAAATTAGTTTAAAAATATATATGCTTCATTAGGTATCCAACAAGATATAATAAGCTAGTGTAGGATTAGAATTCTTAGAAAAAATGGCTCTCAGGTAGTAAAGATTAAGTAAAGTCACTTGCTGCACCTATTATTGTCCTTTACGGGATTGCGGTGAGTGCGAGCGTGATATCATACAATTTTAAAAGGTCTGACTGACCTGGACAAACTGGACTCGGATTTGGAACTGGTAAAAATGATAAACTTCACAAATGGGGAATATGGTGATATTTTGATTAGCTATGGGTTCTGCAATTGTAAATCTACATGAGCTCGTGATGAAGACATATCTTGTTATCAAGGCCACCAAGTACCGGATGTTATTGTTTTTAACGGAGTTTAAGTAGTGGCTCTATTTCAAGGTGACAAAAAGACCTGGGTAGATCACGTCTCAATGATGATAATGGAGACCAATACAGTGAAATAGGTTAACAGCTTGTATTCAATTCAACTTCCTCAACTAAAATTGTTGCTCAAGAACTTGGACTCTCAGTAGTGAAAAGTGTGGTTTATGATGTATACTGCCGGCTCTTCTATCCCTATCATTACACGCCAGTACACATTATCAAAGAAGATCATGTGAGAAGGTCGGATTTCTGCAGATTCATGCTCAATGCAACAGTTCTACCACTTAAATATTACCTATTTAAATATTACAATTTTTTTCCATTTACCCTAAAATTTTTTATTTTATTTTTATAAATAATTTATTATAATCCTTTTTAGTATTTTGAAATCGGTTTTATTTTTTGTATAATTATGTTTTAGATGCCAGTTAATAAACTAAACTAAGTATAAAATATGTATGTAAATTTTATATAATGAAATAACATGATAATAAATATTCTTAATTTTATTTTTACATTATTATAAATGCTTGAAAAATATAACAATGTAAAAATGTTTTAAAAAGTATGATAATAAATTATTCTGGCTTTTGTTGAATATTAACATTTATATTTAATTGCAACTATTTTAATATATTTTCTATCTGCTGATATTTTAGGCTTTAGTAATCAGTTGGTTATATTCTGGGTCTGGAACTAAATAAAAGTAAGACAAAAATCATGACAAACTGTCACAAAAGACCTATAACTGTTAGAGGAAACAACATAGAATATGTCCAATACTATATTTACTTGGGAAAACAGGTGCCATTTGACAGATGCATCAATAACACAATCAATACCAAGAAATAACAAGACGATCAAATATCACATGGAGAAAATTCTGGTCACTAAAAGAAATTCTGAAAGGCGACTACAGTCTAAAAATAAAGAAAGTAATAATGGACACCTGTCTTCTGCCTTGTTTGTTGTATGGTTGTCAAACTTGGCTCTTCACAAAAAAAGCACAAAATAAAATTATCAGAACCCAGAGAGCAATGGAAAGAAGTATGCTTAAAATTAAAAATATATACATATAAAATCAAGAGTGCTAAAATCAGGATAAAGAGAAAGATTACAGATGCCATTAAACATGCTTTAAGAACAAAGTGGAGATGGGCCGTTTACATAGCAAGACTGACAGACAAGAGATGGACATCTATTAGCACTAAGTGGAAAGGTCCATCCGGAAAAAGAACTCGGCAGACCAATAAAAAAATGGGCTGATGACTTAGTACAGATTGATGGCCAGAACTGGCACAAATTTGGGAGAGACATAAAGTTGTGGAAGAGTCTGGAGGAGGCCTTTACCCAAAAAGGGATCCATATCTCCAAATTATAATAATAATTCAACTAACAATTAGCATATGTAAATTTAATATATTTGTAACTAGGAATAAGTTTTTATCTAGTTACATAAATTCAAGATTTAATTTCAAATAAAGAACAAACATTAGAAACTAAAAGAGGCCTTTACCCAAAAAGGGATCCATATCTCCAAATTATAATAATAATTCAACTAACAACAAGCTTAAGTAAATTTACTAACACATAAATTTTTAAGCAATACAATATTTGTAAAAAAGGAGATACGGAATAAATGGCTTATTATTATTATTATTACTATGGTTATATTCTGTTTACACTTTTGCTTTAGGTTCCGGGTTTAGAAGCTTATTAATATAGTTGTACAGCCTACCGCCTAGGCAACAGAAAAAACTTTTAGAAAATTATTTACGAAAATATTCTGAGGCACATACATTGTTGACTTCTGGCGCTCTGACGCAATATACAGGGTGGTGCCGTCAATGCGACAATAAATTTAAACATAGGCTATAATAATCCATAGAAATGGTTTGCCACTTTCAAAAATTTCGTATTCAATTGATAATTTCATGACCTTTGCATGAACCACCCTGTATGAATTGGATTGAGGGGGGTATGAACATTTATGATCCATTATGTTTAAGTTAAGCTATTTGGTAAAGAATACATTTCGTACAGAAAAATACCCACGAATCCCCGTAGCAAGTTAGGGAAGTGTCATCTGCGTAAGATATAATAAATTGTTACAGATTTTTAAGTTTAGTTGACATAGACCATATAAGTAACATAAAAATGAAGTGGGGCCAATTATAATCATATGTAGAGAGTTCACTGCTGTTGAGATCTCTTTTCTTTTCCCCTCAACCCTCGGCGATGTACCCATCTTGCTGCGAAATGACGATATTGCGGGGGGCGCCAAGAGGGTAGGGACTTAGCGGGGATGGGGCTGGATAGTTCCGGAGGGTTTACAGCCATTCCAGACCCGCTACCGCACCAACCCCGAGTCACCAACCCCGACCCCAAGACAAGTTGGGGACCTCTATCTGCACCACAGGAGAAGAAGCTTGGGAGGGCATAAGTAAAGAGCCCTAGCGCCCATGTCGAAGTGCCGCGGACTGCCGGAGTTGCCGGAGTCGGCAACGCTCAAAAATAGTCGCCTATCCGTCTGGGCCAGTCCAACAGACCAAGAGACCAAATGTCTGTGTCAGTCACACAGACATTTGGGAGAAGGGGACGGCTTAAAGGTTGAGGCGTAGCCCTAAAAGGTCTAGCGGCGGTCACCCCCTGGGCACCAACCATGCGGTATGCCCCAAAACCGAAAAAGCCCACTGCCCGTACCAGTACGGATAGGAACAGACCGGACCGCCGCAAAGTGCTGCTGATCAACAAGGCCCACAGAATTTTTATGTGTCCCCACACATAGAGAGTTTGGCTTAGAACGAACCTAATCCAATCACATCTGTTGATGCTTTGAGACAGAATAATCGATGCGGCAAATGAAATAGGAAGGGGTTAAACCTCAGAAAAGAAGCTGAGGGCTTAACAACGGTGTAGTTAAAACTAAATTTAGACACAAAATAAGAGTGCGTATGCGAAACAGACACGGAGACGTGAAACATTAGCTGTAATCTTAGACTTTCTGTGAAATAGTAATAGACGTCATGTTGTACTGATTTTGATGTGGATTTTAATTTGTTTTCTGAGCCAAGTATTAAATTTGACGCTTATGTACTTCTACATGGGAGCTTTTCATCAAAGTTTTTTTCTACAAATTATGATTTTACCCTAGCTTGTTATACATACCTTGTAGGATAGCTAACGAAACGTATATGATTTTAATAAGCTTATCTACAGCATAACTGTCATAAAATTTATGACAGTTATGCTGTAGATTTTTTTTTATATTTCGGAAAGAAATGAATATCTTTTACTAATTTATTTCAATTTTAAACTATCGATACCTACTTTACTACGACCCAGTTAGCTCTAGTAACTGCAATTTTAGTATTGAGAGTAAGTAATAAAGCAACTTATCTACTACACATAAATCGCAAATATAATAAAATTAGAGGCAAAAAGCACTAAAAAATAAAGGCGAATAGACAAAAAATCATCAATATAAAAAAACTTCAAACTCCAATATCTGGAAAAGTTTGGGGTCGACTTAACCTGTAACCCTGTATACAAGATGAATAAAACCTTTTATTGGAATGGCAGCTACATTGTTAAGTGTTACTGATTATAAACTTATAGATTATTGAGTTTATAATCAGTTATACAATATTATCATGTCGGAGGAGCTCGGTGGCGTATTGGTTTGAGCGATCTGGTTTCTGTTCGAAAAACAAAGCAACTTTTGCCATGGTCGATCCCGGGAATGCGTCAATCAAAGTTTGTTATCTCGAGCTCCTCCGTGCTTCGGAAGGCACGTTAGGCCATTGGTCCCGGTTGTTACTGCAGCTGCTTTAACCCACCAACCCATATTGTGCCAGCGTGGTGGTGTTACGCTCAAACTACTCATGTTTTTCTTTCATGTAGGAAGGCCTGAGCCCAGCAGTTGGACGTATATGACGTGGCTGATGATATTGATTATGTCTAATTTTAATTTCTTATTTTAACAGAAGTGAGTTGGTGGGCACAGCGGGTGTAGTCAAAATTCGTTTTGATGAGGAGGTTCCATCTCCAACGCCCACCACTCCTGCCTCTATCAAGCGGTTTGTTCTAGACAGAGCATGTTTAGACATACCTAACCCATGGGCTTTAACCAAAATATTCACTAATCATAATCTTTAAGAATAATTTATAGGAGAAGTATTAGAATAAGCATGTATTATAATTTTTCTAGGGTTACCATAGGTTCACAATTTGTGTGTGTTGATCAAATGTAAAAACCTTAAGAATTGGCTTAAAATATTATTAAGCTCTTGTTGGAAAGTCAAAAACAATGATCAGTACAATTTCAACCAATTTTTTAAAAAATATTTACAAAATGTCATTTGGTCACATATTTGACAAGGTAAAATTGTTGATAGGTACTTAAAAGACTATACCTATCCAACTAAACCTATCAACTGTTGTTGATACCTTGTTGGTTGACTGGTGTTTTTTTAAAGTACAGTTAAGATTTCTAAAACCCACTTTTCAAATTGGCTTTATTCATAATTTAAAGTTTAACGGGTTTGATTGGTTTTTCTCCTTTAGAATAAAGGTAGTAATTATATTTATTGAATAAATGTAGTAATAAGATTAATTATTACCTACATTTATTCTAAAGGAGAAAAAGAAAAAGCATAAGTGTAGGCTGATAACATATAGTATTGGTTAATTAATATGCAGGAAAGATGTGGATGCTGTTAAATCGTATTACTATTTGCACAGAGTGGCGCATTTAGATCGGTCAGTATGGGAAAGTCTGAAACTATAAGACATACGAAAATCTCTTCTTAGGAACCATGTCATCGATTTTAGTTATAAGAAAAACTGCATTCATACATTTAATAAAAAGTGTACTCAGCTCGGGAATCGAACCCGGACGTTTAGAAATATAAAACTAACACTATTTCTATTAAAATATCGATTGTGTAGGTCATAGGCAGTTAACATTACTATGAAACATGATGTCCTAAATGAATAAAATGCATTGTTTTCATGTCCTTTAATTTTTTTTAGAAAGTGTTCGAAATTACCACCATTACCACCTTAGGAGGTTTATCACGTCTCTGGTCAAACCAAGACGTTCCATTTTCAAATGAGGTTTATCACGTCTTTGTATCTACATACTTATTCTAAGTGAACTTTTCAATTGATTATTTGTGTAAGTATGATTAAAAGTAAGCAATTACAATCATAGATAGATAATATTATCGCAGATAACAATAATATTATGTAAAGCAGTGTATGTAATAAGTTGCGACACCGGCAAAGAGCTACAAACAACCATAGAGACAATTTTACGCACCTAAACCAGTTGAATGTTGTCTTGAAAAAATGGTGGTTATTTCGAAAACTTACTAAAATAAATTAAAGGATATGAAAAACAATGAATTTAATTCATTTTAGACATCATGTTCCATAGTAATGTTTACTGCTTAGGACTTACACGATCAATATCTAAATAGAAATAGTGTTCGTTTTATTTTTCAAAACATCCGGGTTCGATTCCCGAGCTGAGTACATGTTTTTTTTAAATGTATGAATGCAGTTTTCCTTATTACTAAAATCGATGACATGGTTCCTAAGAAGAGATTTTCGTATGTCTTATAGTTTCAGACTTTCCCATACTAACCGATCTAAATGTGCCACCCTGTATATTCAAAATGAAAACTTGCATTTTTTTTTACATAATAACAAACATAGTCTCATAAATGTATAATTCTATAGTAGATTCCAAAAAGGTTTGGTAACTCAAGACTTACATAACCCACGAATGGTCAGGAAAAAAGTCATTTAATATATCAAATCAATTTAATTGCAGGATAACTCTCTGCTAGTTATAATTCTCTGATGTCAAATTTCTTATTATTTCTTCTCAACTTAATCACTAATTGAATAAAAAAAATGATTGACTTTCATTGCTAACTGTACATTTTTTTTTATAAAATACTGATGCTTTGTAATATTCTTGTTTATGTTATACTTTAAATATAACATTTTTAACATAATTAACATTGGTAAAATGGGTGTTATTGGTATAAATTGGTTGTTAAATCATAGCTTGTAAGAAATAAAATAATTATGGTGTGAATTTAATGGCTTGACATTATTTCATACTATAAACATAGTATAATTTCATGATCCAAATGTAAATATAAAAAAGATAACAATCACTAACACCCTAACTAATTTCATTACTGGAGCATTAAATAGTTTTAATGATATATTATCTAATTATATTATAAGGTAAGTGACGCCTGTTTCGGCATCCTAAGGCTCTTACAGCTTAAAGTTTTTTTTTTCATATTATCAAACAAGATATCCTTTTCAAAGTTTAGTGTGATGAGTATTGGTATTTTGATAGTAAGTTAATGCATGAATTATGTAGTTTTAGTTGGTAGTTTTTTTGTATTAATTTATTTGAGGTCCCTCTTGTTTGAACCTATTTCGTGATAAAATTGGCACTGCTTCTAAGTTCATAAATTCATTAAAATTGAAAAAACATGTAAAAGTAAGATCAGATTCAACCTTAGAAAAAGCTTTCATTGCTTATATTCATAAATAATGTAAATCAACCATTAACTACCCCATATGTAGTAAAAATGTATAATAAATCGAATAAAATTCAAAATTATGATGGTACTACTAGGTCAAGTACTTATTTTTATTTACCTCAAAATTGAAAATTTTTAATGGACTTCAAAAAAAGGAGGAGGTTATCAATTTGTCTGTATGTTTTTTTTATGTTTGTTACCTCAGAACTTTTGACTAGGTGAACCGATATTGATGATTCTTTTTTTGTTCGATGCGGAATAGTTCTCATTTGGTCCCATAAAAATGTTTTCAAAATCAATTGGGTAGTTTGGTTTTTAAATCAAAAATACTGGAAAAGTTAAGTCGTCTACGTATGCGAAATTGCTAAGTTGTTTCCAGAAACCATAGATAGTGAAGCACCGACTCCAAAAATATGTTCCTAGGGGATGAGTACCTACTAAAATTTAATTATTTTATCCTTTTCAGTTTTTTGGAGTCGGTTTTAATTTTTGTTTTGGTCACCTTCGAATTCGTGGTATAAGAATTCTAGTGTACAAAATATAACGAATTTCGCTCGTAAGAGGCTTAATTGAATACATTATTTGTTTTTTAATTTACATTCAAATTATCTTAATTATTATATAAATAAAGAGGGAATAAAAATACATTTCTATGTTTCGGGAGTGTCACGAACTAGGGTACACACGAAAAATAATATGATCACTATTTCGTGAGACGATTTTTGCAATTTTAAATGAATTATTTATTTGACTATAACTTTCTTCTAAGTCAAATCTATTATTAATGTATGCCAAAAACCACTATTATAAGTTTTATTCAAATAGATAGACCTTACCTTTGCCTTTTTATGCATAAAAAATATTCGCCGGAACGAAAACAAATGTATGGAAATGTACTAAGCAGGCCACGCGTAGCGGCGACCCGGCGACCTCACCAGTCGCGCCGCCCAAAGAGTACATTTTTTGGCGCCGCCCTCGACGCCGCACGGCTATCCGTGGTCGACTGATACTTTCGAGCATCGTTTTGCTCTCAGTATAGTCGACAAAATCTTGAGACTTGATTTCTTAGACAGTTTACACAGTAGGATTATGTTCTAATTTACAATTATTTTCATATATATTTTTTAGCGCCAGAAACCAAATTAACGAAATACCATATAAGCACGAACTAGGCGACACTTACCTTAATATTAACTGATATAAACTTATAATTAAATAAGTGTTAATTTGCTGTTGGTTTTTGTCAGCATTTCTTAGTATTTTTTATTAATTGATGTAGTACTTATTAACTTGGTCATGAAATTATAAGTCAGGTAATTATTAATTTTCCAAAATACTTTGAAATATCACTATATTTCAGTATTTTGGAAAATTCGTAGATATTTTTTTTTATTGCAATTTTTATAAATCCTCCGAAGTTTAATAAAAAACATAGTGACATTAGGCCTGATAGTACACACACTTAGTCTAAATTAAAGTGCAGTGCATGCATCTCGTTCTCTTAATATGAATGCAAAAAGGAAAGCGGTTTCCTATACAGAAAGAGATGTACATACCTACTGTAATTAAATTTAGATATTGGCTGTAACATATTTTTAAAAATTATTAATTATTCCAAAATTTTTATAAAATATGCTGCATGCTGTAATTTACCATGCAAAGACAATAAAGAATATATTTTTACACTTTTTAGTACATCAAATTCATTACAATTAATAATTTCCAATTAATTATCTTATTTTCTCCGTTATCTAGTATCCATAGCACAAGCTTTTAATGATACCTAATTTGGGCTACATAATAGGTTATTATTTATTAATTCTGATATATTTTTCTCATTCAATATTTTTGATTGTTTGCTTATGAAAATTTTCATATAGTTAATATGTTCCATACCTAATTATTATTATTTCTTGTTTGCATTATAAAGAGCTTCGACACAGAATAGTCAGCGAAGCTTGCCAGAAATACCACATCCTGTTGGTAGACATGACAGCGGAGACACTGCATCGGAAATATACGCCACTGTGAACTTGGAAGAAGGTAAGCATTTATTTTCTTACATCTTCGAAAAATAATATTATTTAATATTAAAAGTAATGCTTGAATAAAAGGAGATGTCTCATACCCGGCCAAGTATATGTACACTATCTAAAATCAGGAAAAATACTAATAATTCGTTTTCATGCATAGTTGGTTTGTACAATAGCTGAAATTTTTCGTCGATTTCACCTTTATTCAATATGGTGGTTCAAGTCAACTAAACGTCACCAAAGGGACATAGGCGCCATCCCCTATACTTACATTACTCTTTGGGCGCCATGATTAATTTGACTATGTTGCAGTTTTTTCTCTAAAAATTCTTGTTTTGTACCACGCAACAAAGCAAATAAAAAGAAAACGGACAAATGAACACTGTTTTGCATATTTTTACTTATTTTTAGTATACCGTACATAGACCTGGCCGGGTGGCCGGGTCTGCATACATTTTTGAAACATCTCTTTTAACACTATTCATTAACAAGCTTATACTTTTACTATTCAACTAGCTGACCCGGCGAACTCTGTTCCGCCTTAAAGGCAACAAATAAGCAGATTTTGGAATTTGTTTTTTTATTAGAAAAAATACAAAAATAAATTAAGTACCTACATTAATCATTCATTATTATGTCTGTATTTCAGTACATAGGTTGCTCTTCACTTAAGTACCTTGTGATACACAACATTTTTCGTTTTATTATTAGGCGCAAAAACAAACAACGCAGATGGATTTCTGACCCGTGAACATGCCACATATAATTGACCATGGAAAAAACATGGATGTTCTAGATTCAAACCACAAACTTTTAAGGATTGGCCTTGTGATTTGTTGATGGTCATGGCAAATGCAAGACGGATCGGAAATTGAAGTCTTTTAAATTCAAACGGCATATCGGTTGGGATCATCGGTATCCTCGGAATGAGAACTTCCTCACTTTTGAATTTTCCTTTCAGTATCGTCACGTAAATTACATTGTTCATCAATTTTCTAACCACCAAACGCGTACCGTTGCACAGTTTTGGTTGGTTTATGTTTCGAAGCATGATTACTACGGAGCCAACCTTTAGGCGTAAATTGTGCGGTGCTAAGCCAGGCACATCCAAGGAGTTTAAAGATTCAATTGGATAGTTGGTAGCTTCATCTTCATTTGTGACGCAGTCAATAGATTTGAATGAATGCATTGTTCCAATGATCTTATTTTGAATTATGTAGTTCAGGTCATCTACATCTTTATTCTTAGCTATATATGTCTTCTAGTCATCTATTCTTCAGGTCATCTACATCTTTATTCTTAGCTATAAGATAGTCTTAAAATTATGTCTATGTCTATGTCTATGTCTTAGCCGCTAAAATTGCTCGCTCACTCAACTACTTATTCATTATTTTTTAGTTAGAAATAATGTTTCGAAATACATTGTTGATAAGACAAAATTACTTAGCTGCCCCCTTATTCTCAACTGTCGGAAAATATTCGAATTTCGGAAACTCTATACCTGTCACATTTTATCGCTATACGTCAAAGCGAGACGGCATGTGACTTTTCGAATCGAATCCGTGATCCGACAGTTGAGAATAAGGGGGTTCTAGATGCGCGTTTTGTTGTTCCAAGTCTGATGCGTTTTTGGTTTACCACCTTTTATAGTTCACTTCACTTTTTATTTAAATTGGCAATGATTGTTATTTATTAAATAGAAACTCGAAACAAACACATCAACCGGTCGACTTCAAAATTAAAAATTTTCAACCATACTTAACCATAGACAACATTACGTTTAGCTGTCAGTTGCGTGTTGTAAATTTTTTAACAAATGAACGGCCAGATTAATGTTTTGACTGATAAATTTTTTGATTTGCTGTCAGTTGCGTTTTGTTATTCCATGTCAGTTGCGTTTTGTTATACCACGTTTTTATCCTATTCACGTGACGTCCCACGGGAATAGGATAAAAAGTATCCTATGTCCGTCTCCTAGTTCTAAGCTATCTCTCCAACAATTTTCAGCCAAATCGGTTGAGCCGTTCTTCAGTTATAAATAGCGTAACTAACACGACTTTCTTTTATATATATAGATAGTCTAATAAATAAACAATTTAGTTATTATTATTATTATATTTATGTTGAAAAATCTCAGCTCGGCGCTGGTAAGTAAAATCAGGTACGGGTTAAACCAAGTAACTGATCTGTTTTACTTATGTATGTATATATATATATATATATATATATATATATATTATGTGTCACTTGATTGATTGTGACGGATGGTGTGTTATGTATGAGGAACTATATTAATATGGTCTTCTTGTAGCACTTTTCGGACTATTCTACATGTGTTTAGTATAGCAGCTTTTTGCATAGTAATGTATGTGTTTTTCGGTAATTGTAATAATTTAATGCTATTGTGTAAATGTTTAGGTATTACTCCAGTACTGGAGAGCACCAGCGGCACAATGTAAACTTTCTTGAGCTTCCAAATTCTTAAAATTTCGTCTTTTAATTCTGAATATTTTTTAATTTTTTCAGAAATGGTTTTTTGAAGATTATGAGTGTTGGGGACTGCTATATCGATTAAAAATGCACTATTATTTACTTTATCTACTACTGTTAAATCAGGTCTATTGCAGTGTACAGTTTTATCAGTGAAAATTGCTCTATCAAAGTACATCCTGCAGCTGGGGCTCTCAAGCACCGGCTTAGGTCTGTATTCATAGTAGGGTAGTGTTTTGTTTGGCAGTAATTTGTATTGAATGGCTAATTTTTGGTGGATGTAATAAGCTACCTGATTGTGACGATGAGTATAATCATGTTGACTTAAAACAGAACAACCATTAATAATGTGTTGGATGGTTTCGGGCTGCTTATTGCACAACCTACAGCTATCGTCTACATCAGCACATTTCATGATATGTTTTTTATAGTTTCTAGTGTGTACAACTTGATCTTGAATGGCGATTAAGAAACCTTCAGTTTCTGGGTACAAATATCCTAATTGTAGCCATTTATTTGAGGATTCAGAATCTATATGCTGCTGTTCTAGGTCTTTAATATGACGGCCATGTAACTGCTTTTTACGCCAGTTTTCAAGCTTTTCCCTTTCGTAATCCTGTAGTGATTTGGATATTCTGTTAGTAGATTGAAGGTTGAGGGGAGTAAAGTTCATATCATTTTCTACTGCAGCTGCATGAATCAGGCTATTTTCGGACTTTTCATAGAAGAATTTCCTAATATTTTCTATTTGATTCTGCCATAAGAATTTTAGGTCTATTATACCACGCCCACCTTTATGCCTTTTAGTGGTTCTATAGCTGATTTTGGATGAAGACATTTATTCCTTGTGAGAATAGTTCTTGTTTTGATTTCTAAATTATTAATATCAGTGTGTGTCCATTTGATTACACCAAAAGAATACGTTAAAACTGGAATTGCGTAAGTATTAATAGCCTTTGTTAAATTTCTAGAGCTAAGTAACTGCCTACAAAGTAATTGAAGTCTGCGTATAAATTCTGTTTTGAGTTCTTTTTTTAATTGTGTGTGATTTATGTTTTTATTTTGCTTAATTCCTAAATATTTGTAAGTGTCATTTATATCCATAGCTTCTATATTAACTTCTTCGTTTATGTTATAGCTACCTTCGCCTATTTTACCTTTAATAATATGTAATGTTCTGCATTTATCTAATCCAAATTTCATGTTAATGTCAGCACTAAATTCAGTTGTTGCATCTATAAGCCTTCTCATATCTTTGTCAGTATTAGCAAATAGTTTTATATCATCTACATACATTAAATGGGATATTGCAGTAGAGTTAGTTAGTTTGTAACCACTGTTTGTTTCAGTTAAAAGGCGGGAGAGTGGGTTAAGTGCTAGACAGAACCATAAAGGGCTCAAAGAATCACCTTGGAAGATACCATTTTTAATTTTAATATGATCTGTTTTAACTTGCTTATACATAATATTTAAGTTTAATTTAGTGTTCCATTTCTCCATTGTATTCTCAAGGAAAGTTATTATTGTAGGATTAATTTTATAAATCTGTAAAATTCTAATAAGCCATGAATGAGGAACGCTGTCAAAAGCATTTTTGTAGTCAATATAGGTTAAGTGTAAATTTCTTATGTTCTTGTTAGCATGTTTTAAAATGATAGAATCTAAAACTAACTGTTCTTTGCATCCTTTGTGGTTCTGTCTACAGCCTTTTTGTTCCTCAGCTAAAACGTTATTAGTTTCTAAATGTTTATTTATTCTATTTGTTATACATGAAGTGAGTAACTTGTAAATTGTAGGTAGGCATGTTATAGGTCTGTATTGTGATGGATCTAAGGTGTTACTTGACTTTGGAAGCATATACGTTACGCCTGTAGTTATGAAATGAGGTAGGTCTACTTCTCCAGTTATTAATTTGGTAAATAATTTAGCTAGTATGTCGTGTAATGAAATAAATTTTTTATACCAGAAATTTTGTACTCCATCCACACCCGCCGCTTTCCAATTTTTGGTTCTCCGCGTTACTGTCTCTATTTCATCTGGTCTAATATCCCTAAAATCCATTTCATCAATACGGTCCCAGTATTTTTCCTCTTCTCTAACCCATTTTGCTTCAACATTATGATACGTTTCCTTTTCCCATAAATCAGCCCAGTAGTTTTTGAGATCTGCTTCTGATGGTACTTCAATACTAACATTTTTATTATTATATTTAGTAGCAATTATTGATCTGTAAAATCCTTTTTCATTGGAAATAAATAGTCGGTTGTTAGTTTTTCTTTTTAAACATTTTGTATAGCGAGATAGTCTATTTACTTTAAGAGCTAATTTTTGTTTTAAAGTGTCTAATACGTCTTTTGGTCTATTATTGTTGTTATCATGTGTAGAGTGTACTCTGTTTGCATGTAATATTATTTGTACTTTTTGTGAAAGTCTTTTAGAAATATTATTGTTAATGTACTGTGTTAATCTGCCAATATCAGCTCTTAAATACTTTATATCGTTTTCCAACCTAATTTGCCAAGGTGGTTTAGACTTTTCACTATGCGTTTTGTTTTTATTAATATAGCCTATTGTATATCCTAAATTCTTGCTAATTACAATAGCGCTGCAGTAAACAAGAGTGTGGATGTGAAGTACGTCAGAATCATCATCAAAAAATCTGTTTAATATTTTTTTGTCAAAAATGTTAACTAGATGGTATAATTTTTTACTCTCATTTAGTTTAGGTATTTTGGGTCTGAGGTCTGGTGGTACTTCTAAGTATTCTTCTAAAACTTCAATTAATTCTTCAGTTAACTTGCTTTCTTCACTATCTATATCAATATCATTGTGGCTTTCTTCTATACTATCCGTATGTACTAATTTGTTGGAACTATCTTGTGTCTGTGCAATGCTATTTTCATAATTACTTACAGTATGGTCCTGATGATTTATGTCTTCTAAGGTAGACAAACTCAGTTGTGTTAAATGGCTGCTGTTTTCTACATGATCTAAGTTATTTGATTGACTTGGTAGTTCTTTTGCAACCTCATGTCTGATGGCATCAAGCCTATTTCGGTCAATATAGTTGTTGGTCAATATCAGTCTTCTTTGATCTGCAATTCTTTGTTCAGTGATGTGACTTAAGTGAGGAAATGTACTTATAAAGTGTTGATGTAAAGTTTGCCTATTATTATTATGTTTATTTCGAGCGCCGCGCCGATACCGACCATATACAGTGTTGTGACGACAATACGACAAAAATTTAAAACATGGTTATATTAGTTCATAGAAAAAGTTGAACATCTTATTCACCTCATAATTTCATGACATTTCTATGAATTACTTTAACATTGGCTGCATTATTTCATAGGAGACACACGCACGCACGTACGCACACGGCTGCTTAAAGTTGCTCGGTATGGAGGCGATCTGAATTCCTGGAAATTCTACATTAAAACCCTGATCAAAACAGCCTCATGGAAGCTCGGTGTCCTGAACAAGGTGCGTCGATTTTTCACGCCTGACCAATTATGCCTGCTTTACAAAACTCAGGTCCGGTTTTGCGTGGAATATTGCTCGCACTTGTGGGATGGCTCCGCCAAGTACCTCCTCGATGCACTGGACAGATTGCAGCGTCGTGATGTCCGTAACATTAGCGATGTAGAGGTCACGAACAACCTTTAGCCTCTACAATTGCGTTGAGACATTGCGTCGCTTTGCGCCTTTTAGCGGCTTTGTTACTCCGAGAGTGCTCCGAGGAGCTTTTTGACTTTATCCCACCTTCCCCTTTCCTGCTCAGGAGCACGCGTGCACGTCTTTGGAGTCATTAATTTACTGTCTGTTAAGGTGGAGACAGCTCCACCTTAACATCACGCACAAAAAAATTAGTACCTCGTTTCTGATACCGTGCTTTATATAAAAAAATGTGAATCGGTGTCTGATTAAAGTTCATTTTCGCTCATAATTTTATACTACAAAGATTGCAAGCGCAATACTACTGAGTCCCAATCCCAACCCAATGGGGGTCTTTAACGAAGTATTAATCTCTTTCATATAGATTAATCAGCTATACTATATTGATTAACTCCTTTTAGTTTAAAGGTTACCCATATAAGGGTTAATTAAACGATTAGTCGGTCCCTGGATTGGAGTATTAGTCAGTATCTAATACCAAGTAACTAGTACTGTAAACATTTAATTTATACATACAGACTCGTATTACAATATAAATTTCCTTTAAATTGACATTGTTTAGTTTTGAAAAATAAGGTTGCAAGAAATAGTTGGTATCCATGGGTTTTTGGTTAAAATCCAGCTCAAAAGACTAGACGAAGCGTGGTATCTACGTTGCCTAAATGATCGCGTACTGTGCGGTTTCCTCTCACGTATGCTCAGGTTGTGATAGTTGTGAAATGATAAGTCAGCGGTGGTTCTTTCAAAACAGTAGGTACAACATTAGCCTCTTTGAAAAGGGCGTGAGAAAATATGATGGTTGCAAAACGTCCATAGGATAAAAGCTTACAATCAGATGGGATGGGCCATACCTATGTTTGATTGCCATCTAATTAGGAAAAAAAATAATAAAATTAAGCACAATAAAAGCTAATAAATAATAGAAATTCCAAATAGATACCTACATTATAAGCTAGTTATCTGCAGTCTAGACAGTAAAAACAGATTATCAATGAGGTAGTACAACAACACACGAGCGAACCACCAGCTTTGTGATCATGATCACACACGACAGCACATTAAGTGTAACAGTTGCACTACAAAAGCCGCCTCTATTGCGAACGCAGTAAGGGCGCTCTCAAGGTCAAACTGTTACGCTTGATGTGTTGTTGACTGTACACGCACACTCCAATCATCTAATATTTTATCTTCGTATTTTATTTTTTCTCGAAAAAACCGGGTATCTGTATTTACTAACTAGTTCTACCCATGTAATTTAAGAACCGAGTAACCAGGTATACCCGGGTGCATTCCCTGTCAAAATAAGCTAGCGAATAAACCCTCTTATCGCCAATGGCTTGGTCACTAAGCTCAGGCTTAGTGTATATGTTTAGGTATAATGATAAAATTCGTGTAACTAACTATTAACTACATATATTGCTTATTTTTTGTTTGTAGGCAACAAAACAGCTGCAACCGCGTCTAATAGTCGAGATCATGCCTACGAGCGAGCCTATTCGAAAGTGCAAAATGATGTGCATAATGTGTGAGTAATATTACACCCTTAATTTTGTAGAAAAATATCTGAAGTAAAAAAATCCATTGGTTTATCCCAATCTTCTAATCTTCCAGTTTATCTGTTTTTGTGTTATATTAGTAAGCTGGTAAACGTTAGCCACAACGTCGAAACATAAGAATATTTCGGATTGTAAAAGTTCTTAAAATGGTAATTAGCGCTAACGTTATTTTTTTATAAATTACTAGTCTCCACATAGATAACGTTAAAACTACTGAATTCGTAACAATGTTCCTTCTGCCAGATTACTTAGATATTATATTTTTTTTTATTATTATTATTTTTGTTGATTTCTCTGTATAGCACTTAAAGATTTATGCACGTCTTGACATCAAATTCACTCACAAAATTAACAAATTTTATGATGAAATAGCTTTCACACAATATACTTTTTTAAACTGGGAGTTTTGAGTGTCAAAAGAAATATTTGAGATTTAATCATGAAAATATAGATTTTTCAGTACTTATCCTACGACATTTATAGACACATTGTCATTGCCTACATTAAAAATGTAGGAAGAATCTCTCACATCGGAAATTATCAGATTACTTAAACATTTTTGAGGAGTCGATCATTCTATTGTAACTTGTTCCAGAATCGTGGAAATCACACCGGCAGAGCAGAGATCAAATGAAAATGAAATTGAAATTGATGAGCGTGATGCAGCTCCGGCAGGTCCTGGTAAGTGTGAATAATCAGCTGAATTGTATTATTAATATATTATATCATAAATAAATAAATTAGCCCACCAAAATGGTTGTACATCGTAACATAACAGTCAGCAACACAATATTCTGAGCTTTAAGAGTGCTCAGAAATAAATAAATAAGTGATGGTTCAAACAAACAACATAAGATTTTAACGTTATAGTATTTGTAACATAAAGATATCGTTAAAATACTTTTGGACTGAATGGAACAATGAATAGAAAAATATTTAAACTAGAATAAAAATATATTCTGGGACGGGAACCGAACACGCGACCTATCACAATACACTGAGGTCGAGGACGTCAGATAACCCTATAATTAAGAAAATAACAATGAATAACTTTCAAACGAATTTCGCAAACTCGGACAAAGGAGCTGTCCCAAAAATGTACGGAGACCCGGCCAGTTCTATGTACAGTTGTACACGACTAAAAAATAGGCAAAAACATGCAGTACCGTTTTTTCTTTTTATTTGCTTTGTTTCGTGGTACAAAACAAGTTTTATTTTAAGAAAAAACTGCAACACAGCCAAATATTGATCATGGCGCCTATGTCACTTTGGTGACGTTTAGTGGACTTTTATGTCGCCCGCCATAAGAATAATGGCGAAATCGACGAGTTAATTAAACCATTTATGCACAGGAGAAACAATAAATACTATTTTTGTGGGTATGAAGATAATAATCATTTATTTAATCTTTAAGTTATTTATGAGTTATTATTGTTAGATAAAAAAACAATTAAACTTGACAATTTTATGCTGTTAATTATAATCGTTTGATAATATCTAATCATGATACGCCTAAGATATATTTTAGAATTGATGTCCATGGTGTAATTTGGAAGCTATAAAAAGCGATTAGTTGTAACAAAAATAGTCTTCTAAGTAAATAATATCGATAAAATTATGACACCTTCAATGTCTTATTTGAGACATGCTTTCGAGTTAACAAGTGCTGTGTTAAGCACGCCATTCACGGGTGTGCTATTTGCCCCGCTCCATACGGACCGGCTCGATTTGGAGCGTGGTTAATTTTTTTCTTTCTTCTAACTAAAATCGTTCCAAGCTTGATGGTAATCTGAATTCATTGATTACGTTGCGTATTCCGTTAAAAAGAAACTCAATGCGATGGGCTGTTGTGCATGCAGTACACAGCGGAATAGTGTCTTTGCTCCCAACTTATCGATAAGCTTTAGCGATCGTACAACTCGATAATACGTCATTGATTCATCGATAACGTTCCATTTCTCGAAACATCAAAGAATGCGAACTGCTTCCCGTAGATACTAATCGTGTTTTTATCGGTGTCATTTAGGACATTATCGCAGCCGATATCAGGTATCAACTTATGGTTAAACTTCTCATGGATGCCTTCCTAGCTCGTGCCATGCAATTAATATAATTATTATGTATGTTTATTTTCAGAATCTGTGGTTATATCGGCTTCCGTGGCCATCAGCGGCCAATTGCCGTCAAGTCAGGAATTGCCGTACATTACACCTCCGTCACCCCGACCCCACGCAGATACTGCAGTACACTTTAGCGGAGACTCTACAGACTCTGCAAGTCAGTAATACATCTTAGATCTCATATTATTAAAACTATCTTAGTATGAAGTTTAAGTGAAATAGTGTTGTTGTTTATTCTAACGGACAAAGGCTGTGGCTTCTGTGCCCGTGTGGAAGGAAGCGACCGCCAAGCAGTTTCAACATGACTACGTAGTTATTTTTATCTCCTGAAGTTGCTACTCTGCACGCTGCCGGCAAAGAAAGCGACTTCTATCTTATCCTTCTTATATGCGGCGGGCGGGCGAAGCGAGAGAAGAAAACTATACAAACTACGCAGACATACCTTAGCTCTGTAGTTCGCGGTGTAAACCAAAGTATGAAAAGAGGTGAAATTATGCTCGCCCGCCTAGCTCGCTCGCCCGCTCGCTGGCGGTGTGGCCTGCGCTTTATAGGGGGAATTTATATACTCCCATTATCCTAACCCCCATTATCCCTAACTCTATATATTCCCAACCAGATGTCCCGGGTGCTAATCCCGGTAGGGGCAGAGTTTTTTATGAGTGTTACGAACATTCAACACGAGTGTTGAATGTTTTATTATGTACGGTATTTTAAATAGAAAAAAGTTAGTTTAAATTAACTGCTTTTAAAAGATCATAAGTGTGTTTCTAAGGTCTTCGCCGACCCTAGAACTGAAATTAGCGACCATTTGTTAAAATTACAAGTATTACGCATTCTGGAGTTGCAAAGGAAAATGTCTATTAGATCAATATCACGATATCCATATCGTGTTGATAATAATCTAATCATACTGATACAAATCTTAATGATAATGCAGCATATTTTTAAAACAACTGCACTGCATAAGTACTGCACGTTAATAAATTCTTTCGACTTATTTATTCTATGTACATACCATAGTCAGAGTTTATAATAATCTAAAGGGACTCTCCCAATCTGCTTATAATTTGTAAGCTATTTTATAGGTTTTTTTCTAAAGAATATTATTTTACAAGATCATTATAATAATAATAATAATAATTTATTTATTCACAAGTCAACACGTGGACCAATTACAAGTAGAAGCATACATAGAAATAAAATAAAATAAAATAGAATAGCAGCATACATAAAATTTCGATAATAATTTAGAAAAATACATAATAATCATCAAATTCTTAGAAATGTCAATATATAATCAAAATGTCAGTATAAATAATCAAAATTCAAAATAATATTTTAACATTAGCCCGTAAATGTACCATGTTACAATGATACATGTACTGGCAGTCAAAACACCCTGCGCACCAGGGATGTGCACCTCTTGCGCATGGTTGTATAAAAACAATCCATTCGCGCTTCTGCAAACATCCCCGAGGCGCTACAGAAGCGAGGTAGCCCCAACAGCACTCTGAAAGCATTATTGTATTGGACGCGTAAGGCGCTGTACTGCTTTTGCGTATAACTCACCCACAGACCGCTCGTGTAGAAGGACGTGCAAAATGCCCTGAACAAGGTAATTTTGACGCCTCTTGAACAACGAGCAAATCTGTGGGCTATCATATTCGCCCTAACAGACAGCGCCCTACGCTCCCTTTCTATGTCAGCATCGTCTTTCAGGTCCGGGGTTAGAATGTGCCCCAGGTATTTAAATTGTTCAACTCTATTCAGAACCTTCCCCGAGCCTGAAACACCATCCATTCACTCTTCTTTACATTGTAAGTCAACCCGAGTTGCTTATGTTAGTTTAAAAAGTCAAAAGTAGTTCTGTATCCAAATTGTATGAAATAATGAAGGGACTATTATTTCTCCTTACTTTTATCAATTATGTAATAATTATTGCAACGATAGATAATATGTTTCAGACGCTTGCTAATAGATTTTGAATGTCAATTTGAAACAAAAGTAAACACCATTTTTTGTATTAATAATGTTGATTTACTATAATCGTGCCGCATTGTGACTGTAAAATGATTCAAAGCACTTTTGATGCGTTGTCAACCTTGAATGCTGAGATGTTATGAATCACGTATTGTATTTACTCAGCCGTCCCTCGTTAAACCAGGATCATAACAATGCTAATTTTATTACTTCTGTTACCACTCACATTGGATATTTATTAGTTATTTAATTAGTGGTTCACTATTAAAAGTACTGGTTAATAATTCTTGTTACAATGGGTTAAGGTACCCTCTAATGTCAATCTGTTTAACTCAATCAGTACAAGTTTTATAACTTATAGTATAAAATACATAGAAAATTTTAAGTAACCCCGGCCTCATTAATCATCTAACACCCTCTCATTGAGACTATTCTTTTAAGCCTAAATATCTGCTGTAAGTTTCTGAAGAATTGAGCCTCTCGCAAACTATTTGATGGTACAGGATCACCTCAGAATGTCTTGGAAATACGACCGGAGTAACAGTAAGCAAAATTTCAAATCAATCGGGTCTGTAATTAAGACCGACCCTTTTGTCAATAAGGAAATGGGCGGATAGTTGCTAAACGCCAGAAAAGATCTTCATAAATTATAGCTAAGAACCATCTCGATCACACAAAAAAACGATTCAAAATCAGTCCATTGCTTTAGGAGCTACAATGCCACAGACACAAAGATACACAGACAGACACGCCAAAATTATAACACCCCTCATTTTGCGTCGGGCGGTTAAAAAGGGTAAACTGCTGAATCATCAACTTTGATTTCTATAATATTGTTTTTGGTATTGTATGATTGGTGTCATTAGAATGAACTTTAATCCATAAGTACTCAGGTGTATCTTTTTTTATTACTTACTATTTCTCGTGTTCTATCCGTAGAAAATAGGCATATGACTTTGGCATACTTTGATAATATTTTTAATGATTCTAATAACATTCAATGGTGACGATGTTTCTCCGAACATCTTTTTTAAATATAAAATTTTATAGAAATCCAAAATTAATCATATTCTTCTCGTAATACGTAGCCAGCTAGTGTAATTGCTGGGCATGGACGGCATTTCTTCATAGGCCAGGATGACAACGCACCTGCAATATCAAGTGATTTTTCCTTGTTATTGCAGGGGTCTATAGGCGACGGTATCCGCTTACCACCTGGTGGGCCGTAACCTTGTTTGTCATCTAATTGTAAAAAAAATATATGCTCCAAACAAAATTTTAAAAGATACATAATGTAGGTAAATTATTTGTGATTTTTCTTGCATTGTTTTAGAATTGAATGCTGAGTAAATTATAATTTTTCAGGCATTCTACCTTTGTATTTATTATTGACTATGTTATTTCAGAGGGATATACAAGTATATCAGTTCGAGAGCCCCTCAGTAACATTCGCGCACAAAGCACCAAGCCACCGTCACAACCGCACTATGCCACTGTGTCTGATGACTCCGGTATGTTTACATAATTGTATCAAACAACCTTATCATAAATCATAAAAAATGTAATTAGAAATTTATTCGGTACCTACCTTTTTAGTCACCCATCAGTCGGTCTACCCGTGATCATGACGCATGCAACTATCGGAATTCGAAAACTCAATGCAAACAAATTACATGCTAAATATCCAGAATTTAATTCTAATTGTAACGTTAATAATCATAAAAGTATAAATCAAAAATTCGTAACAATACCAAGTATCAACAATGTTATGGTGAAATTCCCAGAAAGTCTGGAAGTCACCACTCTTCCATAAAGTACTATGAAAAATTGTATTTATTATAATAAGCCGCAAAAAATGCTTTAATAGTTAGTGACGTTGCGTTGGCGTGACAATTATAAGATCATAACCATACTACGTTACTCACAAATTAACAAAAAGCATTCATCAAAATTGCCTAAACTAATCTGTAAATAAATTTTGCATGCGTCATTGATCTCAATAAATTATTAAAATTAAGGCGTATTATGCTTATGCTAAAGCCGGAAGTGTGGCTTATGATAACATTTACCGGTTACTCCAAGCATGAAGGAGAGAACCACAAAATGTATGAAGCCTGGGATTAAAATAATTTTAAGTTTGAACAGCAATACTTATTACTTATTTAGGGTGAAAAGGTATAATTATTTAGAATATTTAGTGCAATTAAAAATATTATATAGCCCCCGTTTATTCTTAAAACGCTCTGGCCGGCACCCCGCCTTGGGAACTTGAGGCGTGGGTGCTCGCCAGAGTTCATGAGTGGACGGCGGGGCGAAGGGCGCTCGGGGAGCGCCCTGCCCTTGAAGAGCGGGAAGCCGTCCGGCGGGAGGCGAGGGATGGCATTGTCCATCACTGGACGGCGGAACTCGCCTCCGCCGTTTACGGCCGCCGAACATTAGATGCGCTCGGGCCAGTCCTACAAGACTGGCTCGAGCGACAGCACGGTTTCCTCTCGTTCCGGCTGGTGCAGGTGCTATCTGGGCATGGTTGCTTCGGGTCGTACCTGCACCGGATCGGACGGGAGGAGAGCCCGGCGTGCCATGACTGCGGCGCGGCGGAGGACACGGCGCAGCACACCCTCGAGGTGTGCCCGTCGTGGTCCGAGCGGCGTCGCGGTCTTGTCACGGTAGTCGGGCCGTACCTCTCGCTTTCCGGCGTGGTAGATGCCATGCTGGGGAGCGAAGAGGCTTGAGTTGGGTGGCGGTCGCCTCCTTCTGTGAGGATGTCATGTCACAGAAGGAGGAGGCCGAGCGCGCGCGGGAGGTCGACCCTGACGCGCCGGAACTCCGCCGGCGGAGGAGGGGCAGGAGAAGGCGGACGCATAACCGCGACAGGCGCGGGGGCGCCCTAGCCCGCATTGCACTGCTCATCACCTCGCCGTAGAGGGTGGCCGAGCACTCCCGGTCAAGGGCGTGAAGTGCAATTGCCGGTGGGGGACTGGAAGTAGAGGCTCTGCCGGTTTCCCAGTCCTCCCACTACTTAAGGCGATGAGGGAGTGCCGCTGGGTCGTTTTAGTGGGTAGACCCGGGAACCGTTCCCGGGGAGTCAGTCCCACATACCCCTCTCGTCCCCCGACGGGAGGGCATGCGTAAAGCATTTTTTCCCAAGTGTTGTGATTGAGCTGGCTAATCCTAAGATTTAACATACTTCGAGACATACCCACGTATTTATAAAAAGAAGTGAAGTTAAAAGACGCTTATAAAGTGTTTTGTTTCTCTCACTCATATGTGAAAGAGAAAAGATAAAACATATTGTAGCATTGTTTTATGTAAAATAGGTTTATTGAGCGTTTATGAATATGGGCGATAGCACATAACTACGTATCTAATAAAACTATAATGTTAAATTAAAATTAACTACATATCCTTGAGCATTATTAAGACATTCGTTTTAAACGAAGAGCAGGACATCAGAAAGATAATAATATCTTAAAGGAGATGATAAAGTTTTGGGCCAGCTCATGAGCACTATTTCAGACTGTAGACAATAATTTTCTGAATAACATTGTTTCCATTAAATAACGCAAAACTCTTTTATTTTATTGCAAATAAACCGAAAGAAAATAAGTATTGTATAAAATGGCAACATAGAAGTCACAAAAGTGCATAGTCCATAGCCACAATAACATTGTTGAAGAGTTGACTTTAATGGAATATTGTCATTTATCACAATTGTAATTCCGTATTTTCAACCGTGAATGTTTTGGGTGTGAAGAAAAGAAACGACAGTATTCACGTAAAGTCCATAAAACAAAATTGTATTATGACAATGACATTTGTTTTCATAAAAATGGCGACGTATGTGATGTTTTTCAGCAATTTTTTTTTGCCACTCTATCACTTTAGATTTATGGAAATGATAAGTTAAGATGGATTCTTACAAAAATAACTAACTGTACGGAAACATAGTGCTCATGAACTGGTTCAAATTCCATAGAAACGTTTACTATCTCCTTTCAAAGTGCTCCTTATTCAGAAAGACGAATACAGTCAGCTTCACAAAATTTAAGCTCTCAGAGTGATTACAAATATGGGCACTATTTCAGAAAAGCAATTCTAATACCGCAACGACAATCGTATATTGTTTTTAGCATCACTTAAATCTGTTACAAGTTGAAGGTGATTCTAATGCTATAGTAATACGGTTGTTTTTTCAAAACATTATAGTTTTTTAATACAACCAGACGACAAGCAAGCAGACGGCCCACTTGCCCTCGTAGCATGGCAAACTCCCTAGGGAGTGGACAAAAGTTTATCGCTCTCTTTGACCGATATAAAGAAATAGATGACACGCATTTTGTCTCTTAGTCAGTGGACATAAAGGGTGGAGAAAGATTTTGTCCACAGCCCGTGCTACGGGTGCTGGTGGTAAGTGGTAATCTAGTTGTAGTTGTTGTTTTCGAGCAATCTGTTTTCGAGCAATCTGAAAGCTCAGGTTGTTCTGACTGTACCATACAGAAGTAAGGTCCCAATCGGAAATTAGTTTGAATATTGTGGTTAATTTCCATATAAAAGGTAATGAATATTTATTTATGTTATATTTAAGATGAAATGTATGCAGCGATCGAAGAAGCAAGCGTGGGTGAAGGTTCGGACACGTACGCGCAAATCGCGCCAGAGCCTCGACGCCGGCAGCCAGACATCATACAACATGCAGCCAGGTATGCATTTATTGAAGTTTTGATTGTTAAATAAGACCCATCAATCAAATACGCTTTATGGCACAATAGAGTAAACTCCTCATGTGATGTTTTTTTTATCTTAACGGGGTAACTCTTGACCTTCATCTCACCTGATGGTAAGGAAGATAAGGCCGACGATGGAAGCGAGCTACACCCGGATTCCTCAACCACAGATGAACTGGCTATCTTACCTCTAACTGTCGGAACACAACAATGCCGTGAACATTATTGCTATGGCGGCAGACTTAGGTAAGATGGTGGTAGCTAGCCAGGCGGACTTAGAAAAGCCCTACCACCAACCAAACCGAGCAGAAAATTTCTGCCCCCACGGGAATCGAACCCTGGACCTCTAGATCTGAGGCAGTTGGTTTCAACCACTAGACCACAGAGGCGGTTAAAATGAAGATGATGATGAATGATGATGAAGTATCCTTCAGCCTACGTGCGTCCGACGTGCATACGACGTATCGCAAACAGCCCAGTCATATCACCATCTGGCGAATTCAAAGCTCGGACTTCAACGCATATAAGTTGCCCAGATTTCCCAATGAAACTTAGCATTAATAATCTTAAAAATAAGTTTATTTTATGAGTAAGCAGGTACTTTTTAGTCATTTTACTAGTTGGTAGGCCCGTATGTACGGTCGTCTGGGTAGGTACCACCGCCTTTCTTATTTAAGCCGTGGAACAGTTCGCTGTGTTTCGGATTGAAGGGAAAGGAAGCCAGTGTAATTACTTGGCATGGACGGCATTTCATCTTAGGCCGCAGGATGACAACGCACCTGCAATATCAAGTGATTTTTCCTTGTTATTGCAGGTGTCTATAGGCGGCGTTAACACTTACCATCAGGTGGGCCGTCAGCTTGTTTGTCATCTAGTTGTATAAAAAAACATATTTTTTAACAGGAGGAGTGCACCACCGGAAATCGGGGCTTCCACATCTAACGCTACTCATTCCAGACAAGGTACTACAATTTTTTAATTACTTTTTTACATAAGATGGTATTGCAAAAAAAACTTATCAAGTTACAATTTAATAGCTTTGTATAGTTTATTTTCAATTAAAGGTCAACATACCTATTCCTTGGGGAACGGAAGAAAGATTATCTTTAGGATTTACTAATTTAGATACTTTAACTATGTGAAGTGAAGTATTCCTATTATGACACAACCCAGGACATGATTTTGTTTTAAGTTTACATATTTTGAATTGTTTCAAACATTTATAATAATTTTAAAAATAAAATTATGATTTTTTGATCCTATTATTTTCTTATTGACGAAAAGTAATCCATGAAAACTAGGTCAACTAATAGTGGGATATTAAAATCCTTATAGCATCATCTTCATCATGTTCCAATTCAACGGGAGCACTAGGCTCCCCCAAGCCTGAGAAGCGTCAGGCCAATTCCCCCCTACCGCCTCCACCGCATACTTCTGCTCGTCCGCAACCTGACCAAACTCAGGCGCAGAAACACCAACGCATGTCTAGCACAGGTAATACTAATCTTATTATAATGTTCACAAGAAAATAGAAGCAACTTTCTACCATGGCAAGTAACTTCGTTCTTCGGAGTCGATTTCAGAGTTACTTCCGGGATGGGTCAATTTATTTTTTATCGCCGCACGTTAAGCCGTTGGTCCCGGTTGTTACTGCAACCTCTTTAACCCTCCAACCCGCATTGGGCCAGCATGGTGGTGTTATGGCTCAAACTCATGTTTTTCTCCCATGTAGGAAGGCCAAGGCGGTCCCAGCAGTGGAATAACACATGCAGTGGGACATATGATAATGTTGAACAAATGAACTCGATTGGCTTAGTCTTAGAACGTAATTTAGCGCTTTGTCGGTTGGTCTATTACTGTGATACATTTTAATAATTTAATTTCTAGGGGATCTTCATTTCAACCACGACAAACTGCGGCGTAGTCTTAACGAAAAACACCAACGGAACAACAGCTGTGTCAGTTCATCAGATTTCTACGGGTGTAACTACCCCGTGGAGAAACACAGGTTCAGCTCCGGCGATCTGATCAGACCTTTAGTAGCTAAAGAGCTCAATTTTGACATCGATCAGAAAGACGCACCGGCTGATAACTTATACAACTCGATAGATGCCCCCGGTTATAGCGATTATTCGTCCGCCGAGGCCAACACAAGCATGAACTCTGAACAACGAATCACCGAAAGCCCGTCTCGTAATGTTGAAGAAATGTACGCGAAAGTCATGAAGAAAACCAAAGGAAAAGCGGAGGAGTCTAGGAGGTCCAAAGATTTCTCGAGCGAAACGGAACCTAATACGTCAAAGTTTCGCGGGGACGACCCCGGCTACGAAACTATCGACCGCAAGAAGTCCATGCACCATGGTTACGAAACCATTACCCATAAGGAACGGAAAACATCGCAAAACCAAGATCCTGGGTACGAAACGGTCAAAGACATCAACAAAATAGGACCTAATGCAAACTTCTCCAACAACAACTTACTAAAATTAAACCATTTAAATGTAGACAGCGGCCCCAATAGCATAATAAGCAGTGACGCTGGATACGAACACATTGCAAAGACTGACAATAACGCTTCCGATTCGGATCCGAATTACGAAGTTTTGAGGAATCAACCACCGACACCGCCCTACGCGACAATAGCACCTAATTACAAAATGCAGCCGACTTATTCCACTGTGAATAAGAGACCGAACAAGTATAACAACTGGCCAGCGAACAACAATGAGGAACCTACTATAGAGCCTAACTACGAGTCGATGCCGCACGACCCTCTGTACACCACGGGCAGTGAATCCGATCCGAATTACGAATCCGTAAGACCGAAGGATCCCAATTACGAAAGTGTTCACAGGCAAGATCCGAATTACGAGTCATTACGGTGTAAAGATCCGAAATACGAGTCTGTTCGCTCGAAAGATTCTAAGTATGATTCGGTGAGGTCACAAAAGGATCCCAACTATGAGAGTGTGAAGTACTTCGGGCTGTCCAAGAAAGATCCGCCTTATGAAAGAGTGAATAATGATTCTAGTGTGAGTGGCGTTGAGAGATCAGACTCCTCGGCTGGGTACGAGAAGATCAACGTCCCAACGAACAGAGAACCAAAAAGCAGTATTAGCAATGGCGCCGATGGCACCGTTAGTGATTACTTTCATGTGTGAAGCTGAATATTTTGAACCAACGCAACGGAGCAGTGGCTATCTGATGTTATAATTGGAATATTGAAGCCGCTTATGAGATTGTGTGCTATTATTTGTTTATCTTGATAGGTGTGTGATTACAATGATAATACCTCAATGACCGGATGTTATTATTCCATTAATATCTTCCTTAGGTATCTGTGATATATATTATGATTGTGCTTGGGATATTGTTTATCATTTACTGTATTGAAATCTTCTTTGGAGCGAAAACTTAAGTAGATATTAGACAAAATATATTTTTCTGAATAAAATACTGTTCAATATTGGCAATCTCCATTGATAGGTGTGTTCATAAATATTTTTGAAATAATCAATGTATGAATTTTGCATACAATTTGTACAAATTGTAGATTGTACATATTTTTACTGTGTAGGTAATTTATACAATAGTTTATAGTAATGTATAAATTTTTATGTCTGTCTATATTAGCTTTAGGAAACAAAATGTAATTTTATATAGCACCTATCTAGATTTACTTTTCTCTAAGATATTTATGAAGTTCGATAAGAAAACATTTTTTAAGATTGATTAATTTGAAACGGGGCTGCATTATTTTTTCATCTACGACTGTTTTTATTTTGTTGACACCGCATATCCATCGAAGATAGTTTGTTATACTGTACTACAGCATGTGAATACGGAGTTTATTTAAACTACTATTATAAATATTTTTCCATAATCTTAGTTTTCCACGATTCGAAGTATGTACAAACAAACCAGACACAACAGATGATATATTATTGCTTTATAGCTTCTGTTTCCTGATTACAAATGTAAGCATCAGTCCTCAACGTGTACTTAGATTTGTTTCATTTTATCCTGCGTCTGTTTGCATACAAAGCTAGATATTACCTTTGTACTTTGTTACATTGATTGTAATACAGCTTGCGTAGTTTTTAATACAGCGATAGTTGAACTTGAAGACTATAAAAAAATATAGCATACATTATAATCCTGTAAATCGTCCCTATAAAACTAGATAATAATTGTACTCAACACAAAATATTTGGAACTTATAAGGACATGCAAGATTTTGTTATATGCAGCATAAAATTAAGTAGCTTAAGTCCTTATGTGTACAAAAATACAGTATTTGTCCAATAGAAATTAATTTATTCAAGTACGTATGTATTTCCTGAATATTGTACAGGATTTGTATTCAAATGAGATTTAGAATAAATGGTGTGTATAGCGTGAAAATATTTATAAGGTTGGCGCAATAAACGCATTGAATTAGCTCTGCGTAGGCAGATAAAACACTTGTAATAACGAATAATTTTTTGGAATGGTGTGTAACTATGAAACAATAAAATCTTTTAGAACTGAATATTTTAAAACAATTAATTTTACAAATAAACGTCGGAATATTTACACAGAATTACGCATGTAAAATACAGAAATGTGAAATTATTATTAGGAGTCCAGTGTTATAAAAGTTAATGTACAATACGTTATTAATTAACATGTGAACCAAGTCACAGGCAAGTGCTACTTTAGTTTTAAGTTCTTTTTGTTAGTGACATTTTTTATATACTTACATATTTTGTTCGTTTTTTTCGTAACTGTTATGTTGATATTATAAATATAGTTTAATGAAAAACACCTGTTTAAAAGGTTGATTGAATTGTAGTTCATATAAGTACCTGAGTTAAAACTAAATGTTCATAGTTCATTATATGCCTTGAATGTTCTTAATTATTCCAATGCCTAATATAATTAATTAATTGCAATTACTTTCTTATATATTGGAATATATATATTTATTTATAAATATTACAAAAACGTCTTTATATATCCTATTAAAACCTATATAACAAAATAGAACCAATAATTATAAACATTTATAAACTTTTAAGGATTATTTTCCTGAATTACTATGGTAGGTAGTTCCGGTTGAAAGATACATATTTATATAGCTTTGTAGCAAGTTAAAAGTGACAATTTTTTATATAATATTATAACAATATGCAAAACATGCATGTATCTATAGTTTCATGCATTAGTGCAGTTATTTACAAGTCACGACGCGCGACATATACAGCTACATTATACTACAGATCAATAAAATTGATGAAATTTTCAGGAAAATAAGCCATAAACGAAAATTTATGAACTGTTTATCACTTTAATGTAAATAGTATTTAAACACTGTAACAATGTATTTTATTACCGATGTATGCTCTGTTTGCAAAATATACACAAATTCATTCCATATTCTTTACAAAGTGGCTAAAATATTTAAACTATTAAAGTACTCATGCCATTAAATTTGTTTTACTAAGCTATGAGGCTATGAGAAGAGCGTTTAACTCGCACGGCTTTTCATACAAACTTTCTAGTCGAAAATATTGGAATCGAACAAACCGAACAGAACAAGAACAGAAGCTTATTGATTTTCATACAATTTGCCCGTCCGGCGGCGCTGCCGCCGCCAGCCAGAGAGGACACGGACAGCTACGTCGCAAATGACCCATAAGCAAAGTACTCAATGCCGTACGACTATCGGACTGGAGTTCGACCGTAACCATAGACTAGTAACCGTCTAATTTGAAAGCGCCAAGTGGCGCCAAGACTCAACATGCATGCATTGCGCAAGTCAGATCGCCGGCTATGTAGCATATTATTCAGCCTTAAACCGAATGGAAATAAGAGCTCATAATTTATTAAGTCTTATTTAGCCTACTTAAGTTTTTGATTTGATTCATTGATTGAAGGAGTTGTACCCCCTGTCTTGCTTATTCAGGCAAGTATCTTAGAATCGGTTTGTTCGTTTCCAATATTTTCGACTTGAGAGTTTGTATGAAAAGCTGTACTCTTCAATAACAGTCACAGCCTTTCTTTTAGGGTCATTTCAATGCAAGCTACCATTTTTAAAATTGCTAAAAAAAGCAATCCTTTACTTTTCTTTTTAAATTAACTAAAATATTTATTTAATAAGAAAGTATTAAAAGCAATGCTGAATACAAATAAACTAGAAGAATTTTACAGGTTACCAAGTCCTTGGTAGGATGTTTAGAGCAGTCACCCGGATAGTGAACGGTCGCGGGTTCAATCCCGCCTCAGGACGTACACATTTTCTAGTTTAAATATTTTTGCAAACAATGTTGAACTTAGCGTTCGTGTTTTTAAAAATATAAGCATAGAGGAAATTCAATGATTTGCACCTCGTGAGTGGGTAGACCTCAGAACAATAACTGAGATGTAGACCCAGTTGTTTAATGTTTTGCGAGAAGAATGAATGTGAGTCCACTTGTGTATAATTATATATATCCTCTTACTTAATTTTATTTTTATGTTATTTTTACTATCTGTGTTTTATTATACGAGTTTTTTTTTTACGAGTGTTTGGCGCGTTTTTATGGCGTCGGTCAAGATTTTTATTTCAATAATTAAAAATTGTGTCGGAGCGAACTTTGTGTTATAAAAGTGGTGTTTTTATATATACAAAGTGTTTGTGTTGACGTGCAACTAAAAGATTATTAGAATAAAAGTGATTATGTTGTGAAATACGATGAGAACTTTTTTGTGCTTATCCACCTCATCAAGTAGCGCATAAAGTGACTGTCATCATATATTTCGTGTCAAATACTCCCTAGAAGCATTGAAATGTGTTACATCAGCATTTCAATGCGATAAAATGAAGAAATAAGTTACTGTTTAAGCTAATGGCTCTAGCAGCCAAATCTTCTTAAATTATAAAATATAATATACGAGTTTTTTCTTACTAATTAATGTAATTGGCATAGTTAAAACGGACTAATTAGAAATAAATCTCTTGTCTATGGGACGTTGGTAAAAAGACCAAAGAACAATGACATTTTTATAGCAGTCTCAAGCCCTCGGGGTTGAGTTATTATTAGTCATCCAGATTGTGAAAGGTCATGGTTTCGTATCCCACCTTAGGACATTTATATTTTGTAGTGTAAACATTTTTCTATTAATTCAATTTTCCGGTAAATTAATTAGGCCACCGTCTAAGCTTCTATGCAATATTTACAGAATTAAAGTTAACCTAACACGTGGCTGTATGGGAATTAGTTACCCTTTCTTTCTGTGTAACAGAGATTATACAAAAATGATAAAAGGTGTGTTTGGCGGTGTCAGTCAAGATTTTTATTCAAATAATAAAAAATTGTTTCTGAGCAAACTTTGTGTTATAAAATTGGTGTAGTTTAATGAACCAAATGTTTATGTTGCCGTACAACTAAAAAATATTATAATAAAAGTGAATATGGTGTGAAAGACTATGAGAACATTTCCGTGGTTATCCATCTCATCAAATAGCAACATATGGAGACTTTCATTAAATGTGTAATATTTGCATTACAATGCAATAAATGAAGAAATAAAGAAATACAAACATATGGCTGTATTGGACATTAGTTCCCTTTGCCTTCCCATTGCAGGGATAATGAAACAAAAAAATTATTGACGGTTTTTTTTGTGGCGTCAGTCATGATTTTTATTACAATAATTACAAATTGTGTCGGGGTGTGTTATAAAAGTTTTATTATTCAAGTGTTTGTGTTGACGTGCAACTAAAAGATTAAATTAGAGTAAAAGTGGGCCTAATTCTGGAAACACACTTTAATTCTAAATTTAAGTACAGTATATCTCTTTCTCGCAATAAGTAATAGGAAAAAGATAGCAAGAATCTGTTTAGAGCTGTCACTTAAATTTAGATAGATTTCAAAGAAACCATAGGCAATTTAAGACGGCATGTACGGAGGTGCCTCCTAAACACTGCATTTTATCACGTTCAATAAGGTCGAAAATTGAACGCACCTTTCTAAATGTCAATTAATATGACTGACATCCTTTTCTTTTTCTTTTTGAGAGAAAGAAATAGACTGAACTTAAATTTAAACTTAGCATGTGTTCGCCAGAATTAGGGCCAGTGACTAAAGTGTGAAATATGATGAGAACTTTTTGTGGTTATCCACCTCATCAAATAGCACATAAAGTCACATCATATATTTCGTGTCAAATACTACCAAGCGCCAAGAAGCATTGAAATGTGTTACGCCAGCATTTGAATGCAATAAAAGAAGAAATAAAGAAATACTTAAGACATGGCTGTATGGGCGTTAGTTCCCTTTGCCTTCCCTTTATTGGGAGAATTAACAAAAAATAAAAACCATCGAATGAAGTGACGTGTAATGTCAAAAGTCATGTCAGATTTTCAGACAGAATTCAATATTTACAAAAGTATTCAATAAAATTAAGTGAACTAAATTAAGCCCCTTTTTTATAATACAAATCAGAGGACTGATTAAAGTATGGCTAATTATAATCAAAATGAATTTGGTTGGCAAAATCCAATCAACAGTCAAAATTACTCTTTTGATACATCAAACACATTTGCAGATCCTGCTCAAACATTAGGTGAGATTCTATTCTAAACTATATTGCACACGAAACACAATTAAAAATAAAGTCTTAGCTGCCATATTTCATTCTATATTACTATATAACTTTGTTTTCAGACTTTCAAACTTTTTCAACTGAGCAACAAAACTTTTCATATGATCAGGGACATGGATCAATGCCAGCAAACAATAACCAATATTACAACCCAAACATATTTACGCCTGCACCTATACCAGGAGAACCTAATGTAGAAGTTACGGAATTCGATGAACCTCCCTTATTAGATGAACTAGAAATATATCCAGACAGAATTCTTGAGAAGACTCTAGCTGTACTAAACCCATTTCACGGACAGTCAAAAGCAGATGATGCTAATTTCCTGCTCCGAGACACAGATATTGCAGGCCCAATTGCCTTCTGTCTTGCTTTAGCTGTATGTTTATTTTTATCAGGTAACAAAGCCCATTTTGGTTATGTTTATGGTTTATCAGTAATGTCTGTTATATTAATGTATTTCTTACTATCCCTAATGAGTCGTACTGAAGGTGTCTTTACAATACTCAGTGTAGCCAGTGTTTTAGGCTATTGTATGTTACCTATGGTTGTGTTAGCTGGGTTGGGCATGTTTGTGTCTCTGGAAGGAACTGTGGGCATATCTTTATCTGCTATAGCAGTGATATGGTCAGCCTTGTCAGCAAGCAGACTTTTTGTTACAATGTCAGGTGATGCAGAGCAGAGACCACTCATAGCCTATCCATGTGCTTTAGTCAATGGTGTATTTGCTTTATTAGTTCTTTTTTAAAATAAAAACCATCATTTTATTTACTAAACTAACATTATTTTAATGTATTCCTATTATTGTGAGGGATGTATATAATAAATGTATATAAAACAACTGTTTCTTTTTGTGTTTTTTGACCTTAAATATGAAAGAGTACTTAATATACAATACTGGCATGAAAATGTTCAATAAAGTTATAATCGTGATTTAAACAGGTGTCTTTATGAGTTGGTAATATTTTATTAGCAATGAATTATGATGGTAATTATCTAGTGTATCTACTGTGTTTTAATGACACTCAATAATTACCAATATTGAATAAAGATTATTATTTTATGAGGTTCATTATTATCATCATTAGTGGTTAACTTGAAATTCGTGGGGAATGTAAATGGTGCTCTTCAAATACAGGTTCTACAACCTTAAAGGAAGATGTACCAACCCTTATAATGTAATTTACTTGAAAGTTTAAATAAAGATTTATTATTATTATTATTTTGTAGACACAAATTGCCAACAATGTAATCATTTTCTGTTTAGTACAATCAGTGTTTTCTGTATTAACTCATTCTTAATTGCAATAAAGTGAATATGTACTGTATGATAGATACATTATGGCCCATTTACATGATGAAAGTTTCTTGTCAATTTAATTGTATTTCAATTTAATTGTAACATACAATTAAATTGAAGTAAGAAATGACTTTCATAGTCTATGTGTTGTTTACACTATGCAAGTTATTTTTTTGTTTCAATTTCATTGCATGCTAGAGACATGAAACTTGCATTGAGTAAATAGGCCTTTATATTCCCTCTTTCCTTTAAAAATAGCATGTTTTTGTAAATAGTCACATACCTACCTACATACTTTTAATATATTTTTGAATTATTTATAGATAGTGAAGCAATACTTTTTAAAATCTATAATTTTAAATCTTTCTTATTATTGAGAAAATATTAAAAAGAACAAAAAAAGATCAAACATATTTTAATAAATATTCTATTTTATTAACTAATTTTACATTCAATTATATGTAGGTCTGTCACTGAAGAAGTTCTTTAATATCATAACTTGTGCAAATGTTACACAAACAATTGCTAATGTTTCACCCATTGACCACCAAAATACCCTTTCATTTAAGTCCTCTGCCCTCTTGCGACTCTGTGCTTCCCTCAGTCTGTGATGTGTTTGATGGTCTATGATTCTGTTTAGTGCAGAATGGATTTCTTCAGCAGAAGTTTCCAACTGAAACCAAATAAAATAATGAAACATTTAAAATAGTGTAGCATATGTTATTTTATTCATTAGATGGTTAAAATCAGAATTATTGAATCTGTAATTTGTTTAAATAAATATCTTGTAAAATTTGTTTCTGTCAACTGTATGCTGTGATAGAGGTACAACTTCTTGGTGTAAATAAAAAAGGCAACAAAAGCAGCACACACCACTACATATTTAATTATTAAAAATCTAAATTATTTTTGTAAAAAAAAAAAAAATACGCTACTTAGTGGAGAATTCAATCATATTTTTTAAGGTTTATTTGATTAATTTTCAAAGCATTTTTGGTATAAATTACCTGTGTAAGAACTGTTGCATGATCTCCTATACCAGGAAGAGGATCTTCTGGTCCAACATTCAGTTCCATGTATACAAGTTTATGTGAAAATGTACTGAACTCGTTGCTGAAGCACACCTTGTAGATACCTACGGAAAAGAATATTTTTTAGGAAAATATTTAGTCCATACTCCTATCTATAACATCATATTAGTCCAGTGACACTTGTGATTTTCAATGCATGCATACTATTTTCGTGAAACAAAAATAAATAGTTACACAAAAATAAAATAATATTGTGTAAAAATAAAACAATTTATTATGCTTACTAAAATATAAATAAAATCTTCTTTATGAATCAAATTTTACAATAATAGAAAAAGATTGTATTTTTCAAATACACATACTAAAACTAGGGTTAGACAGAACTATTATGGGATGTTTCAATGTGGCCGATTCTGTGACAATGTTAAGATGTAAATTGAACTTTATATCAATTGATAATATATAACATACAATTCAATTTCTTTAGAAAATGGTATCAATAACTACTTATAAATGAATAGGTTTTAATTCAAATCATTTGAACTGGCACCAGACTCTTAAATGAGAAGTGAATAAGAGAAAAAAATGTCCTGGGGCACAACTTTTACAACTGTAATATTTTTGTATTTGTAACAACACTCGGTTTCTGACATAAACCACATAAATAATAGTGTTGTTTATATTTAGCAGGAACAATTTGATCCCTTTTCACAAAAGTATCATATCAAAATTAGATTATCTGAAAATGAGTTTAAGTGGAGAGATTCTTTCATCAAAACATGAAGTTTTAAAATAAAAAAAACTCTCACTGACCCTAATAACTTAAAAAATCATATCTGGATTAAGATCAAATAACTTTTTCTGTTCTTAGTAATTAGAACATACTCTACAGTACTCTGTGATTAGAACAATCAATGTGTACCTGTCAGCTGAGCAGTAAATTGATGTGAATCATATTGCATCTTCTGCTGCTGGTAGATTATTTGTCGGTTTGGTCCTTCAATTTTAACATCTACATCATACTGGCCGCCTGTAATAACCTGTAATGGATGTCTCAATAGTAAATAGACAACATTTTGCTGCATAAAAGTAAGGTTAGCTCAATGATATTAAAGAAAAATACCAATGCACATTAAAAAAGCGATCGTCTTAACACTAATGGTATTTTTTAATGTTTACCTGATATTCTAAGGCTGCAGATGTATTCTTTTCTATTTCTTGGTAAAAACATTCTACGGCACTATCAGGAAGTTCAAAAGTAAGTTCGACACTTTTTGAAAATATTCCATTGATTAATGATAGCAATATAGTTACAACTAAAGGTGTAACTAACATTTTCGTCATTATTTCCTATTCTTTGGAGTAGAACTAAAACTATTGTTCAAAATATTCATCGATTGATTGACAACTTGACATTTTACACCACGTAATTGGCTGCGTTCATGTTCATAGAACAATATTACTGTTCATGTTTGCCATTCACAGACTAGGTACTAAGAGTTTGCTCGCATTGCATCACAACCTTAGGGTACGTTTTCACTTGTTATTTGAGTGAGTAAATGTTTGTTTGTACACTTTTAGTGATATAAATGGAAAGAATAAAAAGAGCGTGCTTGTTTACTCAATGCATAGTTAGATGGTGGATTTCCAATATTTTTTTAAATTCTACGATACTATGGAGAATACTTTTGACAATAGCAATCCTTATCGCTAATTTCTCCTAATGGGATTTGACATAAGCTTTCAATTACCTTGTAAGCTTAAATGTTGGATCCTATATGTTTATTTTCCGGTTAGCAATAGCGATTATCAAAATATTTGAGTGGTCCAAATCTCTTTTAAGAAATATGAGAGTGACTACCGCATTTCCTGTTTTTACTTTGATTAAAGTACAGAGCTTTTCTTTAAGGCTAGTTCTCAATGCTTGATAAACAGCTATTCCGTTTGGAGCGAACTTCGGCAGAACAATTAAACCAAATTTAACGAATTACTAGCTCGGGCCATGGTAGTGGTAGTGAAAACAAAGCTATAAGCCGCGTTCAGAAAATAAAAAGTTCATGAAAAATACGTTCACAAAAGTAGTCGATCCTTAGAAGACGGTAAAAGTAATGGGAATTGGCGAGATTGGGTAACATTTTGAAATCCGCAGAAACCTTCTGCTGCTGCGATGGCGTTATAGTGAAGCAGCAGAGGATTAGCAAATAAGTTAATTGCTAAAGCGATCACTTAAGACAGAGCGAAAAATAAGTAACTGTAACCTCGACGTTTGGATTACATTACACCTGGACCACGATCGCTGTAAAGTAATCGAAACGTCGTCGGGTGTATAATAATAATTTAACATCTAATTAAACGCAAGTTAAGTCCGGTAAATTGGTTTTATTTCAAATTGTGTAGTGCTTGCGAAAATATAAATTTTCGAGAGCACTACGCGAGCAATCAGTTAATATTTATATTGTCAGCCACACGCCAAATATAGAAATGTATGTATGTTCCCTCTGCATTAGAACATGAAACCCTTGATTGCTCCTGTCGAGTTTCCTCTATAAAAGGGATGGCATAGGGTCAAGCCCATACTGCCATGTATTTTATGTTTTCTACTTTCGGCAGTTATTGCGTTGCAATGCGTTGGTGTTTATCACATTTCAATTACATCTTTGAAAAGTTTGGCTTCAAACATATGATGACACTGACATGATGCTACTTCGATGAGGAAACCACGATTAAATTCTCGGCGTGTTTCATATCAAATTCACTTATATTACAAATGATTTTCCATATTGACGACAACTATAATTTATTTACAAAATTGCATAAAATTTTCTAACGCATTGTTCGCTCGACTACAACTTTGTAATTATTGTGATAAAATCTTGACCGCGTTGCTATTAACAAAATAATCTTAACCGCGTTTGTCATTTGTCAAGTTTTTTTTGTTGCATTGTCCCTTTAGATTCTTTAGAAGAAGGAAGGCATAGGGTCATGTCTATACAATCCATGTCAGATTTTATTTCTTTGTTTCTGCACATATTATGGGGCTGATTCTGTAGACACACTCTAAATCATAGCATATCTCTTTCCCGCATTATGTAACAACAATTTGTTTAGAGCTATCAACTTTTAAAGAGAATCTATAGACAATTTTAGACGGCATGTATGGAGGTGCTCCCTAAAAACTGCATTTTATCACGTTCAATGATCAAAAGATGAACGCACATTTCAAAAAGTTGAATTATATGACAACTATCCTTTTTATATTCATATTGAGAGAAAAAGTTGCACTGAACTCAAATTTAGCCCGTGTTCTCAAGAATTACAGCCATTGCAGTGAAATGCAAGTTTGACACATTTTAATGCACATTTTGAATCAAATGTTTGATGAGTTTTCACCACCAAAAAAAAAGAGTTAAAGTCTGAGTTCGATAAATTGGCCAGCTATTTCTCTGATGTAGAAGTAAATTATTTTTTAAACCAGATTGTGAATCAATTTTCACCGAAAACAATATTAATATTTTCTATAATAAAATCATATACTTAATAATAATGGGCCTAATTCTGGGAAGACACTTTAATTATAAATTTAAGTACAGTATATCTCTTTCTCGCAATAAGTAATAGGAAAAAAATAGCAAGAATCTGTTTAGAGCTGTCACTTAAATTTAGATAGATTTCAAAGAAACCATAGACAATTTTAGACGGCATGTACGGAGGTGCCTCCTAAACACTGCATTTTATCACGTTCAATAAGGTCGAAAATTGAATGCACGTTTCTAAATGTCAAATTATATGACCACCTATGATCACCTTTATGTATACCACCTATGTTTAACAAACAAATAATATTCTATTCTATTCTATTCTATGACAGCAATCCTTTTCGTATTCCTTTTGATAGAAAGAAATAGACTGAACTTAAATTTAAACTCTGCATGTGTTCTCCAGAATTAGGGCCAATATAACATCTTTTGTAGTAGTTGAAGAACACATTCTAATGGTGGGGCCACACTTAATCGCGAAGATTCATAATCGCGTTGTCGTTATAAAATTTCGTTGCGAGTATACAAACACGCTGCGAATGTGTGGGTAAGCACAGGAGCTCTCATCTCAGTGCCGTCCGAGATCTTATAGTAATCTGTGCGTCCGAGTCCCGAGACACGGGCGAAGTAAGAGGTGTATATATTTCATCTGTTTTACTATTCAAGCGTCACTTTAAGTAGCGTCAGTATGAAAAGATTGAAAACTAAACGTCGAAAGGTCGACCGTGCATTGTCATAGTGAGATTGATTAAATATTTTTGAATTTTTTGTTTATTTATTTGTAAACGGATAATTAACTTAAAAAATAAAATAAATTAATTTTGTGACAAAGAGTTTTATAATTATTTTTGTTGTTATAATTTATTTTATTTTATGACAAAAAAAATACAGGATGGGTGGTTACGAGGACTTTCTCGAATACGAAGGTAGGTGGCAGTGCTGGTCACCCTAAGCACGACTTGCTAAAAAATAAATTTGAAATCGCGAAAATAAATCAGCTGTTTAATGTAATATCTACACGGCTTGTTTGTATGGAACAGTTTATTTTTTTTCGTGATTTCAAATTTCTTTTTCAACAAATCGTGTTTAAGATGACGAGCACTGCCACCTGCTTTCATTTCCGAGAGCTCTCCCCTAACACTATATTATAATTCCAAGATGATTCAGATAATTATTCGAGCTATTCTGATTTATTTCATTAAATATAACACAAGTAACATGGTCTTATTTTATTTTGTTCTTAATGTTTAAAAACCTTCAAAATATCAGTATTTATTTTATATTTATTTAGGTATCTGTTTATTTTATTTATTATTAAGTTACTAAATTTTAATAAAATAAGTTTTACAGATTCACATTCACATTTGATAATAATTAAATTATTATACCTATTTCCATCTTTTGAAATTTATATGCTAACGCCACTTGTATTGTACGCACACATTCGCAGCGTGTTTGGTGTTTGGACACTTGGTAACCACAAATTAAGCGCTTGTCATTCGTATTCGCGATGTTGATTCGCGATAAGACGAATTCTTTGGCCACATATGTCGCGACAACGCAAATCTTCGCGTTATCGCGATAATGTAGCCGTAGCATATGGAAATATCAAAAAGAAAAGCAAAAACAGTAAAACAATATTTTATTCAAAATTCACGACGATACAATTGGAAAGGTCATAATTTTACTTAAAAGATTAACAATGCTTTGCTTAACAGTATATTAAAAAGCCATGATTTCAACAAAGAAATACTGTGATATAATGTCTTATGACTTACACTTATGTGCATAGGGACTAAAATGGCGTCTATAAAAATGCAGACAATACTTTGTTTTATCTAGTGAGTGTTTAGAAGGCCAGGCCGGCGTCGGCGTAGGTGGTGAAGATCTTCTCGATGGAATTGGCGTACGCAGCCGTTCTCAGATCTAAGCCCAGGTTGAACTTCAGGGCAGTCTTCATGATGGCCTGTACACAAGAGACAGGGTTACATGGAGTACTATGAATTTATAGCATACACTTGGCTGCAACGGACGTTCAAGTAATTTGTTCAAACAGGCTGGTTCAAACACTTATCAAATTGGCATTAATGTCTGTGGAATTTTTTATTTTTAATAAGTTGTCAAATGGTATGAAGAAATTTTTTTTCTCATTTCTTTTTGAGCAAACTGTTTGAAAACTAATTGAACGTCTAAGGCGGCCATAAATATAAGATGATAATCTCCGCTTGCGCGGATGTCGGTTATTGCGCCAAAAGATAGCTATGTCCTTTATCAAGATGTAATCTATATCCATGGCAAATTCGCCATCAATCAACTATATTGCAGATGTACTGCAAAATAGTCCTTATCTACACTAAAATACGGTCGAAGCTGATGAAAGGCGTGCATAATATATTTTAATTCTATTTTAAATTATCAAATATACTGTAATGCTTACCCTAGCAGACCTCTCCATGGTATAATCCAGTCCGGAGTGTACAATGTCTTTTTCAGAGGCACCGGAAATCCTCTTCTGGAAGGATTCGGAGGGCGTTACGGGGATGCGACCGCCTACGCGACCGAAGCGCCTCTCCAGGGATTCTTGTACGGATTCTGAATGTAGAAGAAATAATTGTGAAATTATTAATAAGCAATAAATAAACCTTATATTGCCGATAGGAATCGATTTAACTTTCCGTCCGTTATCAGCTGTTTGGCGGGTCACACAAAATAAAAGCTATTGTGTCAGATATTATAGGTGTTTCGAAGATTAGGTAAATCTGGAGCATCATACATGAGAAATAGATAGCATTAACAAAACCATAAAGGATAAATTGTATGATGTTTTTCGTGGTAAGGTTTACAAAAAAATTGGGAGATTTTTCTCGTTGAAATCTCCCTGTAAATGTGAAGGCAAAGGGATCAAGCCTGTACAGCCATATCTGATGTATTTTACTTATTTCTGCGCCAAACGTATGGTGAACGATTTCCATAATGCTACTTCGATGAGGTATATTTTTCTCAACGTATTTCACACCAAGTAAACGTTTACTACAATGATTTTCCACAGTATTCGTCAATACAGACAACAGTTTCATTAAAATTGGTTCAGAAATCTTGACCAGAAAAACTTGCTTTTGTTTGAATGCTCTCTGTAAAAGGGACGGCAAAAGGGTCAACCCCACACTGCCATGTCTGATGTAACTTCCTAGGGTTCGGGGCCAAATATTACACTATATACATATAATTGTAGCATAACTATGATAAAAATGCTGTCGTCGGTCAGAAAGTAAGATAAATCACAAATTTTATGAATATATCAGACCTAGAAAATGCATTTTGAATACTAGGCGGGTCAAAGATAATGTTACGTCATATAATTGAAGTCAGATAACATAGGAGCGATATGATGCAACAGATGGACTTGACCGCTTAACCATGTGTTTACAAGGGTAATTGACAATGTACCCAGTTACGATTGTTAAACAATTAAGCTACATACAATTTTCATTCAGTTCAATGAACACAACACGGTCAATAACAAATTTGTAACATTCATATTTTGCATGAAAGTACAGAAAACTATTGATGTACCTATATTTTTTTTTTATACAACTACATGACAAACAAGCTGACGGCCCACTTGATGGTAAGCGGTTACCGCCGCCTATAGGCACCTGCAATAACAAGGAAAAATCACTTGATATTGCAGGTGTGTTGTCATTTTGGGGCCTAAGATGAAATGCCGTCCATGCCCAGTAATTACACTGGCTACCTTTCCCTTCAATCCGAAACACAGTAACCTGTTTCACGGCTGAAATAAGAAAGGCGGTGGTACCTACCTAGACGACTCTACATACGGGTCTACCACCTAGTAAATAATCATATCTATATTAAATTATCATAGAAAGTAAAATGCAATTCTCCCATTGCAGAACTTTGAACTTGTAAAACACTAGTAACTGTGCATGTTGCATAGGTACGGTTCTTCTCAAAAGCATTGCAATCAAGCATACAACGCTTCAACAGCACAGACCTTCCTACATGAAAGAAACACTTAGGAGTTAAGGAGATTCCGTGGTAGTGACACGCAGAAACATAGGATTACAAAAGCCTATACAAGGTTCTGAAACGACTAACCTCAGTAAAAATTGACCTGACTACTAATTGAATTGAACTACATTAACTAAAAACTGTAATTTTAGGCAAATTTTGGGTGGTATACAGGGTGGTGCCGGCAATGCGACAATAAATTTAAACGTGGGCTATATTAGTCCATAGAAATGGTTTGCCACTTTCAAAAATATCGTATTCATTTGATAATTTTATGACATTTGTATGGAATAGTGTAACATTGGCAGCATTATTTCATACAAAGGTCATGAAATTATCAAATGAATACGATATTTTTGAAAGTAGCATACCATTTCTATGGACTAATTTATCCTATGTTTAAATTTATTGTCGCATTGACGGCACCAAACTGTATATTTAATTATTTAGTCGATTTATTTCTAGTCTACATATTTTGTAAATATCTTTTCAGAAATTTATTAAAATATATAAAAAAATTAAAAGCAAGTCAGTATTTCTAAAAATATACCCGTTCGCGTTGTTGAAATATAATAATTTCAATATAATGAAGGTAGACAATATGTTATAACAGAAAGACAAGAATAAATTCATAGGGTTATCCCAAATCCTCGGTAGCTCGCAGTAGTCACGCGGATTGTGAAAACACATGTTTTTTTCTAGGCTAAATATTTTTTATTTTTTTATACAACTAGATGACAAACAAGCTGACGGCCCACCTGATGGTAAGCGGTTACCGCCGCCTATAGACACCTGCAATAACAAGGAAAAATCACTTGATATTGCAGGTGCGTTGTCATCCTGAGGCCTAAGATAAAATGCCGTCCATGCCCAGTAATTACACTGGCTACCTTTCCCTTCAATCCGAAACACAGCGAACTGTTTCACAGCTGAATTAAGAAAGGCGGTGGTACCTACCCAGACGACCCTACATACGGGTCTACCACCTAGTAAAAAATAAATTTCTAATAATCAAAGCGCAGAGTTAATATAAAATGGACTCATCTATCTTACCAAGCAAGTGGTGGTTGGACTCGCGCTCATACTTGAACGTGAGACGGCCGTAGGACACGTGGTTGAGGTTCTTGAGCCACTCGAAGAAGGAGACGGTCACACCACCGGCGTTGATGTAAAGGTCGGGGATGACAAGGATGTTGCGCTCGATCAGAATCTTGTCCGCCGCTGGGGTCGTCGGCCCGTTGGCGGCTTCCGCGATGATCTGTACACAACAACATTTGAGGTCACTGCCACTGTCCCGACCAAGGGGCCGTTCAAGTATTACGTAACGATTTTCGAAGCAATTTTCAAAGATTTTCGGGTTGGGAGAAAAATATAAAACTGACGTACGGTACGATATACCTAATCGAGGAATTCCCCGTAAAACACGGAACGAAAAGGGTTGCCAACTCAGAAGATTTTAATTCCCTGGTTTTTTATTTAAATTACAAACAAAAACATGTTACGTAACGCGTTGTTAGAACCCCCCACCCTCCCTGGTAACGCTTCGTAACGTTTTAAGAGATAAAAAATTGCGTTACGTAATACTTGAACGACCCCCAATGCGATCATATTTTTTTTATATACAACTAGATATCAAGCAAGCTGAAGGCCAACCTGCAATAACAAGGGAAAATCACTTGGTACTGCAGGTGCATTATCATCCTGAGGCCTAAGATGAAATGCCGTCCATGCCTAGTCCATGGCTACCTTTCTCTTCAATTCGAAACGCAGCGAACTGTTTTACGGCTATAATAAGAAAGACGTTGGTACCTATCCAAACGACCCTACATACGGGCCTACCAACTAGTCAAATCCAACTGCATCCGTCATTGGTCTCTCTCTCGTCCTTCAGCCATTTAATTGAACGACGGCGTTCAGTGAACGGCATAGTCGTCCAATTAACTGACTAATATTACCAGATGGCTGCCTCAGTTATATTATTCAACATTACGCTGACAAAACTTCAGGAGTGTACTTGAACCATTCCGCAGTTCTTATCAGACCCCTAAATTGGTACTTAATTAGTTTTCGGTTATCTTATCTTGCGACGTCGCATGGTAACTTGTGGTGTATCTAAATTCACAAATATCTATATTTAAGTACCAACCTTAAACAAATTAAACGAAACACTGATATCAGAAAGCTTTTGCTAATCTATTGGTCTACAGTAAAATTGATCGCATGGAGTTATAGATAATTTTATTTACCAATAGACTTTTTAGATGCTAAATTTTTACACAGAAATGTCAAATTTCACAAAAATATGCAGACATAAATTTTTACTACATAGAAGTCCTAATTGTCATGATATAAATCCCTGTCCATATCGAAGATTCTGCAAGAATACAAAACCAATCATAATGACGCATGATAATTACCTTAGCCTGGATTTTGTGAGCATTTTCTTTGTGGATGACTTGTTCAATGGCAGCCGGGACTAGGATGTCGCATTTCTCGTAGAGCATGTCCTCGCCTTCGTACGCCTTCGCGCCGGGGAATCCAACGATGGTACCGTTGTCTATTCTGTAGTCTTCCAAGGCCTGTGTGACAAGAATGTTATTTGTCATTAGTACATAATTAGATTATCTCCAGATATTTTTTTTGAAATGTGGCTAGCGTTCGACCGAAACAAACTGACACTAGGCGACAAAATAAAGCACTAATGCATAGGTTGCAGCCGTCTAATTAAATTAGCCGGTCAACTGGACGCCTAGCCCGTTGATTGAACGGCGGCATGTAATGAAACGGATGAAGGACAACTAGCCAATTCATCGAGCACCACGTTTAACCAGATGGCTTAGTTTGTGTCTGTTTGAGTGATTGGTAGGTTCAAGGTTTTTTATATATACACATATAGGTATATACACATAAGACGATCCTTTAAATACACTTAGTCATTAAACGTTAAGAGGCTGATAATTGCTAATTGAGCCTTACTTAATACTTTTTTTAGCACAATCTGTTGAAATAAACGCAGTGCAAAAAATATATGTTACTCTTGGACATATTTCTAATAATATGCATGTCCCCAAAACACATTAATCAAAATATTTGTATAAAAAAATGCCAAAGTCACCCATCATAATCAGCTTGCAGAACAAATTCTGCGTTATATGTCAAAGGTTTTTTTCTGATTTTCAGGGAACAAACTTGTTATAATAAATTTTATAATATTGATGTTTTACAATTTCAAATAAGTAGCTAGTTTTTTAGTAAATAAATTTTTTCTGAATTCTGCAGCCGATTTCAATAGCGACTCGCGCCACTATCCATTCTTCTCTTTCATTTGTAGAGGAAACGACAGTGATCGCCGAGGCGTGCTGCTAGGTAGACCTGTGTCGCTTCTTTGCTCGCGGTTTTTAATTAAATCAGTCTGCGTCCGTTTTAATTTGCAAATATCAAATAGACAATTATATTTTAGGTTTTGGTGATTACTATGTGAGTGTATTATAGTAGATAGACAAAAATGAGTAAATAATTTCGTAAATTTTTATTGTGAAAATTTTATTTCATTAATAATATTATTTATGAAATAAAACTTTTATTGTATAAATATTATTTTGGACTAGGGAAAACCAAGAAAAAGGTCTAAAAAGAGTCAAAAGCACTCGTATAGGGGTAAATAACACAATAATAACCTGATAATTTTTTCTTTAGATAGCTAATTTTATCTAATTTTAGGAACTATCAAAAACTCCATAATCATCTCGAAAGTTGTACCTATTCAGATTCACAGTCACAGATTGTAGTTGTAAAGTAAGTTTATTTTTACTAGAAGGGAAATGTATAAGTATATTGTGATATTTAGATAGTTAATTTCGAAGTCAAAAACTCTGTCGCGATTGTTTAGGGGTTGTGATGCTCGACTTACTATCCGAGAGGTAGGCGTTCAATCCTTCAATGGTTCACAAATTTTTTTTTATTTGTATTTTTTATTTCTTATTTGTTTTTTGTTTTTTTAAAACAAATCAGAAAGTTAAAAAAATATAAATATAAAAAACGATTAAACTATAAATACAAAAAATATTTTTTGTATATATTTTTTTTAATTTTGTTTTTTTTATTTTTATTTTTATGTATGTTTATTTTTAGTCCTTTTTTGTTTATGTTTTTAATTCTTTATTATAATTTTATTTTTTTATTATTCTTTATTATTATTTTTTTATTATCTAATAATGGATAAGGAAAGTAAAAAAAACTTATGTATTTATATGTATTACATAATACAAAGATAAATTTCAACAAAGTTTTTTTATAGAACCATAAAATAAGTTTGGTTTATTTCATAGACCTACGTGATTGTCAGACCCGGCAGTCTTAAAAATAATCAAGATATCGAATGGTTCGTTTCTGTTCTTTTTAATATTAGTTTTTCCGGTTACAAAATGTGATTCATGAAGGAACAACAGGCACAGTTAATTTTAGATTATTAAATGTATACAACGCTAAATTAGCTTAAGCCTAGCCTAGGCTTAAAGGTTCTTTTATATGTAAATTTTAAAACCAGAACTTTTATCATATGCTATAAAAGCGATGTTTCAAAAATGTATTATGAACCGGCCAGGTCTATACACAGTTTACTGAAAAATCGGTAAAAAATTGTAGAACCGTGTTCAATTGTCCATTCCAGTCCACGGTGTTGAGTAATCTATATTTCAACTTTTGTACCGGCAAACTATGCATGATTCAAATATGTCCTCTTTCCACTATATTATTGTAGCACAAATTAACTCTCAGCATTAAGGTAGTTGACAACTTTATTTTTATTTCATAAATAAGAAGTTTATGACTCATAAAGAAATATTGCAAAAGAAATAGTATGTCTAAGATGAATACTTTCACAGATATAGTGGCATGTTGATATGTTGCGGCGCAACATCCAAAAACGCTCCATAGAAAATCTACGGAACAGGTGACGTCACATGTTCCCATATTAATTCCCTCAGAAATGTATGGGCATACTGACAAAATTAATAATAACTCTGTATTAAGTATGTTTTTATTAATAGTTGTAATTATAATACTTGCTTTAATTGATGTCAGCAATCTAATTACATTATCATTTTTGATAAATTTTGAAAAAAAAGTCTTCTTTTTTATTTCGAATAGGGTCCAATTTAACAATATTTCATATCTTTTAAGTTTGAATTGTTTTTATGGGTAGTGGTAGCATATATTTTCCGATTTTGTAAAAATTAGCGCCAATTTTAAATTTAGGCAACATCGCAATTCATGTTTATTATAATTTTTGTTAATGTACCTAATCTGTGGGCAATGTTGTAAGGATTACATTTAAATGTACTATTTCTTATTTATATTGTTTAGCTTAAACATACTGTAACACTGCTTATCATCATTATCATCACTAGCCTGTATACGTTATATAAGCCTTCCTACATGGAAGAAACACATGATACACATGATAAGTTTGGGCAATAACACTATCACGCTAGCCCAGTGCGAGTTGGTAGGGTAAAGAGGTTGTAACAACAACCGGGACCAACGGTGACCCATCTCGGGATCGACCATGGCGAAAGATGCTTTGTTTTCGTAGTTGAAACCAGAGAGCTCAATCTACTACGCCACCGAAACATATAGTCTTCAAAACATATAGTTTTCAATAAATGAAAAAAATCCGTATCAGACCTTCGTATCTTGAGGTTAATATAACATGAACGCTGGCACATAAATAAAGATAATCACATACTTATCCTACAGAAAGAAATCTATAAAAAAATCTAACATGCTCCAATTTTCTAGAGTATATCTCTAGACTGTTTCAGATGAGTATTTATTAGAATACATATTTTTTCAATTTCGTATATCATTTCAAAGATTACTATTCCAGAATTTTAACAACTAATATTCTTGATTAATCTAATAACCAATCATTACTGTTTGATACAATCGAATAAAGTTTCATACGTTTCATAGAAAGTATATTTCATAATAATATTATTATTTTCCATTTTTGAGGAGCTCGGTGGCGTAATGGTTTGAGCGCTCTGGTTTCCCCGGTCGGTTGGTCCCGGCATGGGTCAAACAAATTTATAATCTCGAGCTCCTCCGTGCTTCGGAAGGCACGTTAAGCCGTTGGTCCCGGTTGTTACTGCAACCGTCTTAACCCACCAACCCGCATTGGGCCAGCGTGGTAGTGTTATGGCCCAATCTCCTCATGTGTTTCTCCCATGTAGGAAGGCCTGTGCCCAGCAGTGGGACGTATATAGGCTGATGATGATGATTATTATTTTATCGACAAAACTCTGTATCGAAACATGAATAAATATTAAACAGCACACATTTTAATATATCATCAATCATCGCATTCCTGTGATGACTAAAAAGCTGTTGTAGTCAGTTCTATATCATTAATACCTTTCCGACATTGAAGTAAGAATTGAAATGTTACGGCATTCACTTTTTGTTAAAAAATGAAGTTTGTATTGAAGGCCGTGCGGCGTAAACGCTCTTAACTTAAAAAATAAATACTTACTTGATTAATCTTTCTATTACTTCGAACGGACATTATTTTTACTGTGATGAGATGACACATCCATCCTCTTATTTATAATTGCGAAAGTAACTGTGTCTTTTTGTGTGTTACATCTTAACTTAAGCTGCTTAAACGATTTAGATTAAAAAAAAATCTATTATGGATTCCGAATTCCTAATTAAAATAGCGAAAAGTACTCAAAAGAGTATCGGGACCGATTTCGATAAAAACTAAAAGTGCAGCATTAGATTTTTGAGAAATCAAAAATTAAGGTAGAAATAGAACCCGTTAAATTTTGAAAAAAAGCACTGTATCATTACACGATTCGATAGTATCGTGGTATACAAGGAACAATAAATTCCGGGAAGATATTACGTATGGAAAACGGAAGGGAAATGTTGGATTTTTATAAACTGCTACATGTTTTAAATTAATGTTAAAGGCCACAGTGAAAAAGAAATAAAATGTAAACAAGTGCGAGTAATCCACTTTACGTTTTAATAACATCGTGCCAATAATTTACATTTGGTTCGACGTTTCGTTGATTACTAGTAACTTTTTGCATACTGCTTCGTACTTTTTAGCATAATTTATAAAAGCAAAACCTACTTGAAACTTGAATTTTTTAATTTGGAATCTAATCGAATGGTGTAATACACCATGTGAGTTCTTTTTAAACAATAGTTTTGATTCCTGGCTAGGAATATTTTGTCAACATCCAATGATGCAGTTTAGTTTTTCTTTTACGTTTTCGAGAGTCCTTTGAGTACTTTTCTCTATTTCTCATAGTGTCGGATTGGGCTATCCATGCACTTAAAAATTTACAAGGCGTTTCAAAACCAAAATTTATCCAAGTCGAGCTCTAATTTATAGAACAGCTGACATGAAAATACGTATGTCAAAACTATTATGATTTGTCTTTTGCAATTGCATCCCTGATTTTCATGTTTCGATTTCATAATAGGTTCCTTAATAAAATTTGTTAGTATAAATTAGTATATTGACCGTGTAAAATATTTACCATTAATTTAAAAATACCACATTTTTTATAAAAGTGTTTAGTTTTTTATAGTTCATTTCTATTTTTATAATGGTCTATGGAATAAAGCACGTGGAGCACGCCATCTAGTGGCATTTGTTTAGCTTGGTGCTTTTGAGGTTGTAGTAGTTACGCGGCTGGTCGGTGTAGTATTGTGGAGCCACTTTATCGGAAATATTAGTGGGCGGGGCCTCGAAATTCATTTTCTCAAGGTCGCTGGCGTTTATCAGCCTCTTAAGTGACTCTAGTTCAATTAACTATCGGCCTAGGCATTTGATTGGATGCCGGCGTTTAATCAACGGGCTAGTCATCCAATTAACCGGCGAATTTAACCAGATGGCGGCGAAATATACATATAGTGTTCCTTTGTTTTTTTTATCAACGGCAAAAGCAGTAACCGCGCGTTTAATTAAACGATTTAACCGATTCGTGTGGTCGTGTTGCCAACTACAAGTTCGCTATGCAGATGCTGTGCCGCCCCTAAAGATGAGTGCTCTAAATTATCTCCTAGCTTGCCTATATGAACGAGGCGCTCTTGAAAAGCGCATATTTATAAGCTACGGTAGTAACTGATCAGCATCAGGCTTGTCGAACGCTTGTTTGTAACCTTTGTTACCTAAAAAGGTGGTTATATCAAGAATATAATCATCACTAGGTTAGGAGCTATGTGTGTTATGATGTGAGTTTTTATTTTGATAACATTCGTTTTATTGTACAAAACACGGCAAATGAGTCCACACCACCGACGATAAGCAATAAGAAGACTTCATACGCGGAGACAGCAAGTCTCACACATTGCCGTATCTACTTTGTCGACAGTAAGATGCCTTTTCGCGCCTCTTTTATGGACCCATGTTACAGAACACAATTGGGATGTTGCCTAAGTTTGATTATGGCGCTATTTTTCACAAATTCAGAAACTATACACTACTATTTCCCATTAAAACAATTCCAACTTAAAAGAGGAATATTGTTGAAATTGTACTGTTTTGAAAAATAAAAAAATGGACATTTTTTTTTTCAAACTTTATCAAAAATGTTAATGATATTAGATTTCTGACATCAATTAAAACAACTATTATTATTATGACTATTAATAAAAACATACTTAATACATAGTTATTAATAATTTTGTCAGTATGCCCATACATTTCTTAGTAATATGGGAACATGTGACGTCACCTGTTCCGTAGCTTTTCTATGGAGCGTTTGTGCACTGCAACACATCAAACATACCAGTATATCTGTGAAACTATTGATCTTAGACATACTATTTCTTTTGCAATATTTCTCTAGGAGTTATTAACTTCTTATTTATAATTAAAATCGAGCTAGAAATTTAGCAGGAAAACGATGTCGTTCAGACTACATAAAGTACATACTTATACTTACGTATCACTGTTATCGTCTTTTCTTTCATTCTTTTATATATTGTGATATGTTAACAAGCCTTCTTTTGACATGAAGATAGCAGATGATCAATAATTGATAAAGCTTTGATAAATATTGTTTGTCACATATTCATTATATTTTCGCGTGATGAAATATTCAGATATTCAAAGTAGGTATTATTATAATGCTCTTTATCACTTAGTAACGAAATTAATAGGCATCACACGATACAAGAAGTCCGGTTTTTATTTACACAGTTGTTAAACTAGCAAATATTATGTAGGTAGGGAGTATATTTGGCACATCGGAGGTGGCTTGTTTTTAATGGTATACCTATACAAAATGATATGTCTATTAAAATGATCGTACCATATTCTTATCAGAGCTGGAAATATTTTTGTATGTCTAATGTGGCCTTCAGATAGTTATCTACATACGTAACGTCAACCTACTTACATAACTATGTAATATCACTAGCTCTTATTAACAAATAAGTGGAATTCAATAAATTCGTCTTAAGTCTGGATTGAAACAAAACTGGATTTCCATTATTCGCATAGACTTTTTAAGTTGTAGATATTAAAGCGTTATGGCAGCGCCGGCTCCTGGACATTTAGCGCCCGGGTGCAAACAACACTGGCGCTCCTAGAAGGCGCCCAATCAAAATGAAACAGTTATACCCATTATTTTCATAACAGGTAATTTTGTATTGTATCTACACTTTTTATACGAAGTTCTGCAATGGACTCATCACTGAACACCACCTGATGAGAAGCGGTAAGAAGAGTCCATTCATTATTGAATAATGTTAAAATCAAAAATTAAGAGTCCATTCTTTGTGACTTTATTTTGTGTGACCGTTCTAAAAGACTGCGCCCGTGTGCACCGCACACCCTGCACCATATGTAAAACCCCCTGGCTTTATGTTAAGAATTCGAACGTTTTTCTTAGCCGTCTAGCCCCCTTATTCAGAAACTGTCAGATCACGGATTCCATTCGAAAAGTCACATGCCGTCTCGCTTTGACGCACCGTGATAAAAAGGTCAGCGCCCCAATTCTGTTATTGTATTTTGATCTGAAACGAATCGGAAACGCTTAAGTTACAACGTTTTTGTATTCTGCTAACTCAACGCAATCGAAACGTAACTGAAACGCATCAGTTTGGTATTCTACTAACAAACACATAACACGAACCGTTCGGTTCAATCATTGTTTCGTATTCAGCTAAATATTTAACATTTGTGGCAGCCGAAAGGCATCGATAGTTCTTTGTTCGAACTGTCCAAAATTAACAACTGTCTAGTCACTAAGCCAAAATATATTTCTTTCTTGCAATATTGCTAACAATTATCGAGCCGAAGTTGAACCAACCGAGAGCGTTTCGTTAGCGTTCCGGCTTTATAAGCAATGTTAGTGGAATACCTTTTTGTATTACAACCGCATTGGTAACGATACCGAACCGCAGCCGATCCGTTTAGGAAAATAAATAGCAGAATTGACCCACAGGTATCGAGTTTCCGAAATTCGAATATTTTCCGACAGTTGTGAATAAGGAGGCTGGTATAATGTTAGCCGTATCTCAGGTAGTTTAATACTTGGCGACACCAACTATAAAAATAATATAAAGCTGTTTTTTTGGTATAGCAGTCGCGGTTCATTGATTCCACTGGCCTCTTAAGTACAGACGACAGCACACCAAGTGTAACAGTCGCACTGCGAAAGCCGCCTCTATTACGAACGCAGTAAGGGCGGCCTCAAGGTAACACTGTTACGCTTCATGTGTTGTCGACTGTACAAATATGGTGTATTATACAGCATATTTGTACAGTAAGAAGTCAGTGATTGGTTTCCTTTCGTCGTTTAACACTTGTATTTATATTTTCACCTTGTTATCAGTTTCCGTGACGATTTGGCATGAATGATAAGCAAATACACTTACTATCCATATTAATCTGATCTTGACAACTGAATTTACGTCATGGTTATTAATAAATCTCTGATTGGATGAACGAAGGGTGTGGTGGACATGCCTCCATGAAGAAGTTACTAGTTAGTCGTATTGTAACTGTATGTATAGCTACATGTATTGAGTACATATTACATAAATCAGCCGCCCAATTCTGCTATTGTATTTGATCTGAAACGAAAAGCATCAGTTTGGTATTCTACTAACAAACACGTAACGTAAACCTGTTAAAATACTAGCTGTTTATACTGCTCCAAACGAATGTTTTTGTAATCAAATTTTTTTTGACATATTTTTTTACCTTAGTTACATTCTTCAATAAAATTTCCTGTCATCAGATGTGTCTTTTTGCTCTCCTAGAATATTTTTACAACAAAATCGTTATCAGCACGAAAAATTATGGCACATTTGGATAATAGCGGTGATGCAGGTACGGCTGATCGTAATATTAATTGCAATAAAAGCTCGTCAGCATCAATACCGTCTTTTATGCTTCGGGATAGGGAAAGTTACCCTTTGTGGAAGTTTCGTATGCGAAACTACCTTATCCATGAAGACTTGTGGGAGACTATAGAAGGTTACCCGACTGGTGATGCGACTCCCACAAATATCCGCGATAGGAATGACAGGAAGGCTCTTTCTAAAATTTGCTTGACCCTTGAGAGCTCTGCTATTGTTCATGCTAGGAATGCCAAGACGGCGTCTGAAGCGTGGGTGGCATTGCAGAATACCTTTGAAGATAAGGGTATGGGGCGCAGATTAGCTTTGGAAAGAAAGCTGTATCGTTTAAGTCTAATAGACTTTCGTAATATTGAAGACTACATTAATGCGGTACTCAATACTGCTCAAGAGCTGGCGGACATAGGAAAAGAAATCGAAGATACTTCTGTGGCAGCCATTCTATTAGGTGGACTATCTTCAAACTATGACCCTTTAATAATGGCTTTGGAGAATAGTAATGTTGTTGTTACCACGGGCTTAGTCAAGGCCAAACTATTGAATGAAATGTTCAAGAAAGACGTGATAGCTGAGACTGGCGCTGCTGCACATGTACGAAGTCTAAAACCGAAACAGAAACCCGTTGTTTGCTATGACTGTAAGGAGCCTGGCCACAAACGACCCGATTGTCCGTTGAGGAAGAAGAAGACGATGAAAAAAGGGAAGACAGACTTTACTCCTAGTACTTCTTTTTATGCCTTAGGAGTTCATAATAACATGGACAAGTGGTATGTAGATTCTGGTGCTACCAAACATATGACAGCAAGAATTGACTGGTTCAGTGACTTAAGGCCACTTCACACGGGCAAGGTTACAGTGGCAAATGGCACTGAAATCAGTGTCGGTGGTGTAGGTGACATAGACATATCCAGTTCTGTAAATAGTAGCAGTAGTGTTGTAAATAAGTTAAAAGATGTTGTTTATGTCCCTAATTTAAAATCTAACCTTATATCTGTAAAGAAAGCTGTTGAGAAAGGGTTTAGCGTTCTTTTTGATAAAAGTGGCTGTAACTTTTATAAAACTGATACTTTTCAATTTACAGGTGATTCTGTTCTACATGGTTCGCCCTGTGATGGTCTGTACTGTAAATATACCTCAAACTGCGGCCTATGATGTGCACTCTGACTCAATTAGTAGATACGAGTTGTGGCATAAGCGATTAGGGCATTTGTGTCGCATTGGTATGAACCATTTAAGGAATAGTAAGGTTGGTGTAGATTTTAAGGATGTAGATAAGCAACAGTGTGTGTCGTGTGTAAAAGGCAAACAAGCACGGAAACCTTTTAAAACTATAGCGTATGCTAGGGCAACTTCTAAATTAGAATTGATCCACTCTGATCTTTGTGGACCAATGCCCGAAACGTCCCTTCAAGGTAGTAGGTATATTTTAGTATTTATCGATGACTATTCGAGAAGAGTTTTTGTATATTTCATATATTCGAAAACCGAAGTAAAAGAAAAATTTTGTGCTTTCCAAAAGTTAGTTGAAAGACAAAGCGGTGCTCAAATAAAAAAGATTAGGACTGACAATGGTACTGAGTTCGTAAATAAAGAGTTAACCGATTATTTCGTCTCTTTAGGAATCGAACATCAGACCACTGTGCCGTATAGTCCTCAACAAAACGGAGTAGCCGAACGTACTAATCGGTCATTAGTAGAGAAAGCTCGTTCAATGTTATCTGACAGTCAACTCTCAAACGCTTATTGGGAGGATGCTATTCAAGTTGTGGTGTACCTTAAGAATAGGTCCCCCCACCGTGCGCTAGACAGAGGTTGTACACCATTTGAAAAATGGCATGGCTTTAAACTGAATCTCAGCAACCTAAGAGTATTCGGTTGTAGGGCTCTTATCCAAGTTCCTTTATGCCAAAGGAAAAAGCTGGATAGTAAGGCAGAAGAAGTAATCTTTGTTGGGTATACAGAAGACCCAAATAGTTATTACTTCAGGGATCCTGTTTATCCTAGGCGACTGAAAAAATCTAGGGATGTTACTTTTTATGAAGATTGTTTTTCAAACATGAAAAATAAAATCTCTAATGTAAGTAATAATAATCCTGCTTCTGCTACAGTATTACTTTTTTCTAATAATGATGAAGGCAGTTACATAAATGGCCAATGGCCAACTGAGAGTACTACAAATATTCACCCGAATTCAGAGATAAGTACTGTCGGTGGAGAAGTCAATGTTCAAACTGAAGAACAGGAGAGTTTGAATGCGGATACTGGTCCAGTCGATGAAGCCGTAGATTTAAATGCTGGTCCAGGCTTATCTTCGTCTGAGCGTAGATATCCAGTGAGAAACAGGAAGGCTCCTGACTTTCTCACTTACATAGCTTCAAATGAAGACTCCAGTGAACCGAAGACTTATTCTGAAGCCAAAAGGTCTGTAGATTGGGTGAAGTGGAAAGAAGCAATGGACAGTAAATACAACTCACTTTCCAACTTAAAGACTTGGAATCTCGTGGATAGACCTAACAAAAGAATTGTTGCCTGCAAGTGGGTTTATAAGGTGAAAAGAGACTCTGAGGGAAACGTTGTGAAGTATAAGGCAAGGCTTGTAGCTAAAGGCTATAGTCAGGTATCTGGTGTCGACTACTATGAAAAATTTGCTCCAGTAGTGCGACACTCGTCCTTACGAGTTTTACTTGCCTTAGCTGCGGAGATAAATCTGAAAATGCGGCATATGGACATTGACACAGCTTTTCTCAATGGAGAGCTTGAAGAAGATGTTTTTATGGAGCAACCTGAAGGTTTTGTCACAAAAGGACAAGAACATAAGGTTTGCTTGTTGCGAAAATCCCTATATGGATTAAAGCAAGCCCCAAGGGCTTGGAATACAAAATTAAATGAAACATTAGGAAAAATTGGTTTTGTTAGAACTCCTTCCGAACCTTGCGTTTATACAAAACTTTTTGATAATGAATTAGTTTTAATGGCTGTATTTGTCGATGATCTCATTGTATTCTATCAAAACGACAAGTCTTTGACATTGTCAAGGAAAGTTTACAAAAATATTTTTCACTAAAAGATTTAGGTTTTTTGAAATGTTATCTAGGTCTCAATATAATCAGAAATGAAAATGAGGTGACGGTTCATCAAAAACCATATATATTGAATCTTTTGAAAAACTTTGGTTTGGAAAACTGTAAGACGTGTAGTACACCTTTGTCTAACACTAAACTTGAGGTGAGTACTACGACAAATGATCAGGCTTATCCTTACCAGCAATCAATAGGTAGCTTAATGTATCTTGCGGTTAATACTCGCCCAGATATCGCATTTGCTACTAGCTATTTAAGTCAGTTCAACACCTGCTATGGTAAAACTCATTGGTTAGCAGCGAAGAGAGTGTTGCAGTACTTGAAAGGTAGTATTGACCTATGTATACGGTATTCAAGTACAAATGAACTCTTGAAAGGGTGTGCTGATGCTGACTGGGCGAACTGTAGTTTGGATAGACGTTCCTATACCGGTTATTGTTTCAAATTGGCAGGAGGTCCAGTGTCATGGGCGGCACGAAAGCAACCTACGGTTGCGTTATCCTCAGCAGAGGCAGAATATATGGCTCTAACTGATGCGGTAAAAGAAGCTTTGTATCTTAAGAGATTTTTATTCGAAGCTTGTAGTGTGTTAGGTGAGTCAAAATTTGTTCTAGAATCTGTAAATATATTTAGTGACAGTCAGAGTGCACAAAGTTTGGCGTTAAATCCAATACACCATAACAGGACGAAGCATATAGATACAAGGTATCACTTCATAAGAGAAAAGGTCTCGGACGGTACGATTGTACTTAAATTCTTAGAGTCCAGTCAAATGCCGGCTGATGTATTAACAAAAGCATTACAGCGTACAGCACACAGTCGTTGTGTCAAAGGCTTAGGTTTAGATTGTTAACTAATGTAATGTGTTAACTTCTTTTGTTTAGTTTGTAATGCTTAAATATGGTAAAATAAAGGTCAAATAATATTTTGATTAAGGGGCCGTGTTAAAATACTAGCTGTTTATACTGCTCCAAACGAATGTTTTTGTAATCAAATTTTTTTTGACATATTTTTTTACCTTAGTTACATTCTTCAATAAAATTTCCTGTCATCAGATGTGTCTTTTTGCTCTCCTAGAATATTTTTACAACAAAACCGTTTGGTTCAATTATTGTTTTGTATACTGCAAAAAAAATGACATTTGTGACAGCCGAAATGCATCGGTACTTCTTTGGTGGAACTGTCAAAAGTTTAACTATATTGTTTCTTGCAACATTGTTAACGATTATCCAGCCGAGGGAGGTTTGCGGGATTTTGTGGTGTCAATCAAGATTTTTATTACAATAATTAAAAATTGTGTCGGAGCCAACTATGTGTTATAAAAGTGGTGTAGTTTTATAAAAGAAGTGTTTGTGTTGACGTGCAACTAAAAGATTATTAGAATAAAAGTGATTATGGTGTGAAAGACGATGAGAACTTTTTTGTGGTTATCCACTTCATCAAGTAGCATCATATGGAGACTCCCATCATAAATTTCGCCGTCAAATACTCCTAAGATGCATTGAAATGTGTAACACCAGCAATAAATGAAGAAACTAATGCCCATACAGCCATGTCTTCAGTATTTCTTATACAGAAGACATGGCTGTATGGGTATTAGTTCCCTTTGCCTTCCCTTTATAGGGAGAATGAAACAAAAAAAAAATATCCAGCCGAAGTTGAACCAACAGAGAGCGTTTTGTTAGCGTTCCGGTTTTATAAGCAATGTTAGTGGAATACCGTTTTTGTATTAAAACCGCATTAGAAACGATACCGAACCGCTGCCCATCCGGTTAGGCAAATAAATAGCAGAATTGACTTAGGCGTTCATTACTCCTTACGCCGTATGAGATAAGTAATACTCACTTGGAGCTCGACGCACCGTGGCGGTGCTAAATCAGTGGAAATATATGCGAGTAGTACGAACTTAGGAGTACGAATTGGAGGAGTTCGGTGGCGTATTGGTTTGAGCGCTCTGGTTTCGATACGAAAAACCAAGCAACTTTCGCCATGGTCGATCCTGGGATGAGTCAATCAAAGCTTGTTATCTCGAGTTCCTCCGTGCTTTTTTTTTTTTTATACAACTGGATGACAAACAAGCTGACGGCCCTCCGGATGGAAAGCGGTAACCGCCGCCTATAGACACCTGCAATAACAAGGAAAAATTACTTGATATTGCAGGTGCGTTGTCATCCTGGGGCCTAAGATGAAATGCCGTCCATGCCCAGTAATTACACTGGCTACCTTTCCTTTCAATCCGAAACACAGCGAACTAAGAAAGGCGGTGGTACCTACCCAGACGACCCTACATACGGGCCTACCACCTAGTAAAGGTGCTTCGGAAGGCACGTTAAGTAGTTGTTCCCGGTTGTTCCCGCAACCGCTTTAACCCACCAACCCGTATTGGGCCAGCGTGGTGGTGTTAGGGCCCCAACTCCTCATGTGTTTCTTCTATGTAGGAAGGCCTATGCCCAGCAGTGGGACGTATTTAGGCTAATGATGATGAGGATGATGACTACGAATTTGAGAGTAAGAACAGCTTTCGCGAGTTGTAAATAAGGTGCTTTGTCTCTTGAGCGCGCGCGCGTCCTAAACGTGTAGGTTCATAAGACATGTACTTAAGCATGTGGAGTTTCTTTCATGTAGGAAGGTTTGTGCCCAGCAGTGGGGCGATATAGACTGGTGATGACGTCGTGGAGATTGCCGAGCTGTGTACGATCTTATTGATGCAATGTTGTTTCCAAACTTAGATTGCAGGGTATGTTCTGTAGTACTTATTCTGTGGTAAAACGAATAGGGTAGTAAAGCAACACCGGAAGAGGTTGCAAAGTTAAGGTGGTGTTACTTAGAAACAGCTTGTATTTGAAATTCATACTAACCTTAACCAACCAACAAAAAACAATATTCCATAGAAGTAAACATATTAAACTTTTTTTTCCTATCATTTTTGATTGATTCCCTAAAAATAACAAAGATTGCTTGCTAACTAATTACTTTAAAAATTCATAGATCTTTCTTTTTTAGTAAAAAAACAGCTGTCTTGCTAAACTGAATCGAATAAAAATAATCGTTAAGTTTTTTGAAATTATCCATTTTGTCCGCGCTATTTTCTAATTTTATCTTTCCGTAAGAACCTTCTACAAAATATAAGAAAACTTAACAACAGACGAACGAAATCGGCAAAGTCGTTTTCAAGTGGGTAACAAGCGCTAGTCATCATCTAAAAAAACTTTATTTCGGCATCTATTCAACGACTACTCCAGCAGTGTGATCACAAACAGAAATATTCGACATCGAGCTTGACGTTTGATAAGACGACGAGCTGCCATTGATTTTAACTTTTACGCGCGGCGCTGCGCGTAAGCGTCTTCACTAATCTCTATGTCGATCTCATGGCTGTGTATGATTGTCGCTGTTTTGGATATACGACATTAAGTAAAATCGATATTTTTTGACTTCGTTTTTCTTGTGTTTAAAATGTATCGCAATGACTTCGTTCAATATTTAATTGATTTTAAAATAAACAATTTATTAGTTCTGGCTAACGCCGTGCTCGTCGTCGGAACGCTGGTGTCGCCAACGGTTGTCAAACAAACGGTAAAAGCGGACAGCTCTGCCGACAGACACGAATTCAAGGCTGCTGACTTAAGAGAATCGCATACCTGTTCCCTATTTCCGTCTCCCAGTATTTTTTGGCCAACTTACTATCTAAACCAACTCACCTTAGGGTCGATGCCGTCCGGGTTGTGGATGGCGCCATCGTGCTCGATGACGCCGATGCAGGTGGCGCCCGCGCGGACGAGGTACCGGCACGTGTGCAGGCCGACGTTACCGAAGCCCTGCACTATGAAGGTCTTGCCGCCCCAGCCAGGGGTTGTGCCTGTTGGGAGTCGACCACGTCGAAATTATTTCTCCACATCAGAAGGACAAGCGAGCTAAATGGCTTTGAAGTTTTTTTTATCTTAACGGGGTAACTTGACCTTCATCTCACGTGATGGTAAGTGAAGATAAGGCCGACAATGGAAGCGAGCTACACCCGGATCCCTCAACAATGCCGTTAACATTATTGCTATGGCGGCAGACTTAGAGGTATTTTTAACATTGAGCCTTGAGTTATTTTTAAAATTGTAATAAATGTTTGATAGATTATACAAGTACCTAAAGTAATCATGTCCCTGGGCGGAGACCGAAAACGCGAGCTTTCATAATCCAGATGACTGCTCTAACCATTTGAGCTACCAAGGTCTAGGGATGACCCTGTGAATATCCTCTAGTCTATCTGTATTTTTGTTAGAATCTAGCGTATAGGGTATATATAAAAATATTATATTTTAACCATCGCCCCCGGGACATGTTTTTTCTATTGTAGATATACTTTTCTGTCCTTGAGGTATTAACGACATGAAAACAAAACGACCTACATTAGTGTATCTACTGTCACGTCTATAAAAATGTATACGGTTAGATGAGAGTTCAAAAATATGTAAATTACGTCTTAGTGCTACTACAAATAGAGTCTAGTATTTTTAAGCTTTGTGTGTGTACATCTTTTCAGACGTGACTAAACAATGATCAGCAAAAGTAACTGATAATGTTCATAAACCTATTTTCTTTTGTTACAAGAGTTATAAACTTTCAAAATTACTTGATTTTTGCAGACGAAGCTACCACAAGGTTTGTTTCTAACGTAAGGCAAAATTTTAAATATTTCACTAAAAACTTCCGCTTAGGTAGTGCTAATTATGATTTCATAGTAACCGTATGTACTAAAAATGAAACAGGCGAATTGAGCTTACTTTTACAGGCTTCTAATTGGCTACGTATACTCGGTTTCTACAGAGACGTTAAAGTTTTGAGTTCGCAGGCATATTATGATAATTTGGCAATGGTATGTACACAGGACAGCACACAAGTGTAACAATTGCACTACGAAAGCTGTCTCTATTTCGAACGCAGGAAGGATTTGCTGTCGACTATACCTATCGGTATATGTTATAGTTAGTACAATTTTGAAATTTTTATTGTGATTTCTTCTTATGTGCAAAACTTCAAAAATTTTCTTAAGTATGTTTATCAAACAAACTAAGACTAGAGCTCGAAGTAGAAAACTAGTAAGTCAAATAAACCTTGCTGTAGTATAGGGTACACTGAAACATATTTACCCGCTAGTATTTAACTTGGTAATTATCATATCCAAGCTAACTGAATTATATTCGAGAATGTTAGGTAATAATGAGGCTTATTACCTATAGTTTAAGGACACAATAATATAATAAAGTGAGAACATATTTGTTAAGTTTTAAATAGTTTGAATGGTCACATCTGTAAGCACGGAGAAAGGAAACTTACCTACATGCCTTTCTAAACCTAGTTCTAAATAATAACATATAATTGAAGAATATAAATTGTATCTAATTAATAAAGTATCCATTTCGTCTATGTTTCGTCTAAGAATAATTGTATTGTCTTTTTTTATACAAAAAGCAAGCATAAACAAACACGGCTCGCCTGGTGGTAAACAAGGTCACCGTAACGTATAGAGGTATGTAGGTAAAACTATGAACGAATAGGGATACATATGTTTAATGTTTATGACTGAAAAATCAACGGCATGATACTGACCAATCATGCTCATGTAGTTGGCCTCGTTGATGAAGTTCTCGAGACCGTGGAACACGCCTCTGCCGGTAGCCGACACTCTGCCGTGGATACCACCCTGTGTAGATGGAATATTATTGAATTAATCTACAAATCAGACACATTAGATATTATAACGTGGAGAAAGCAGATTGATTAAGGAGAGAATAAATATTCATACACTCACACCTATTATCTAGCCCAAAGTAAGCATCATTAAGAGCTTGTGTTATGGATACTAGACAACGGACAAAATAATGATAATAAGTTTAAATAAAAATGTACAGCTTTGATACTGTCTATATGTTTTGAGACACCGCGATTCTGACGCTCACAAAAAAAGGAATTAAGTTTTTTTATATTGACTGTATATGTATGTACAGTACGGTATGTGCCAGTGGGCCTACTCCCCTTAGCTGTTAGCGAAGGTACGAAACCATAAATTAGATAAAAGACATTGAAAATTTAAAATTATTTTTCAAATATAAGCCGCAATGCAGCTGTCGGATGGTGCTATCCAAATTAAGTTCAAAAATACGAAATTCGATTGTTGCCCGTGCACACTTTGCGTCTCTGACGTAGCACGACGCACGCTTAATGGGACACTGACCTATTATTGGTGCATAGCTCGGGGATGAGTTGGATACGGAGACGGGCTTGTCTTGGCGCCGTCTATCATCTTTCTTTGAAATTACTTCGCAGCTACAGTCTTGCCTCGGCAGTGGGGCAAGCCTGTGTCTGTATTTAACTCAACTTTGACTTATGTACTAGTGGGTCAGTGATCCATTAAGCGTGCAACGAGATGCATTGAAAGTTAGACGACGTACTGCAGTTGCGCGAAGATTCACATCTGACAAGTTGCCTGGTGCTTTTCATTTAAACTTGTCAGACTGGGACACAGTATATGAATTCGTTTTGAAGCTAAAATACGTAACGCAAATCATTGAGCCATGCCAACATTTACGTAATGCACCTCTTACACTCGACGTAATATGTCTCTCTCACCTGGTTGATGGGTTTGCCAGTGACGCAAGCGTGAGCGTTTATGTCTTGGTAGCCGACGGTCTTGGCGTAGGTATCGGCGATCCAGGACATCTCACGCTCTCCTGTTCCCATGTCTGGAGCGGGCACATCCACGCCGGGTCCTGCAATCACAGATACATTTCATTAATCTGTTTTATATATTTTTTTTGCATTTATTACCGACAGCATAAAAGGGCAAACCGGTTACAACAGTGAAGGGGCCAAACATACCAATACGGTGTTTTATCCAACAGGCGTTAAGTGATAGGCGATTCTTTTTACCACATATTGAATGAGTTACTCTGATCGTCGATTCTGTCGAGAACAAATTAGGTCAAAAAAATATTTTTCTGAACCTTAATTGGGTTGAGGTTGTAATTAAAAATATTTTTTTGAAGCCGAGTTTATATATCAATAGTTTTAATGTTTTTGTTCTGAAATAATAGATATGATCTTAAGCTAGTATCTTAATGAATGAATAGGTAAAATTATTAATTAATATTCTTCAATAAATAGGTAGATACGTTTAAAATTTCTTTTCTTTAGGTCGCTCCGATATTTTCACATAAGTATTGGCAGATGACAGTATCTATGTATTTCTGGATGCAGTACAGTCTACTTATGATAAAAACATCTATCATCGTTACCTCCTAATACAATATTAGAACATATTTTTACTTATTAACTTTTTACTTTGAGTAGGTAACATTTTGAATAAGTAGTAAGTAAAACTTTCCGTGAGGTGACAAAAGTGAACAGATAATAAAGTTAAAATGTCGACTCAGTCAATAAACATTTTTACAACATTATCATCGCTATTTTTAGGTACTTGATGATAACCTAATAAGTTAATATGTATCACGCATTTTTTTTAAATTAAATTTTCACTATAAATGATAATAACATGTTATTCTAAACAACAGGGAACACGAACATAACAACTACAGGTACACATGTTGTCGATACCAACAAGATTAAGTATAGAAATCGGTCAACGTCGTAAAATTGCCTGTTGCGGAAATAAATCCAATAAAACAAGTAGGTATAATATCATTACTGTATTATCTACAGATGTCAAATTTTGCCGTTTGTTTCACAAACGATATTTTCTATCTTTTAGGTTGGTTGGTCTAGTCACTGCATTATCATAAGTAAGTACTAACTGCATATTTGTTATCTGATCTATGAGTAAGGTTCTTGGATAACTGCCAGTGTCACGTGTGGTGGCTAAAATTTACTGTTCTGTTTTTATTTTTAACCGACTTCAAAAACGAGGAGATTCTCAGTTCAGTCGGTATGTTTGTTTTTTCTATGTATGTACACTAATTACGCCAAGAATTCTGATGCGATTTACATTATTTTTTTTTGTTCGATGCGGAATAGTTGCCATTTGGTCCCATATTTTTTTTTTAAATCAGTTGGATAGTTTGGTTTTTAGATATAAAAAAAAACTGAAATCAGTAAGTCGTCTACGTATGCGAAATTGCGGAATTTTGCTTTCCTAAAACTTTTTAACCGACTTCAAAAACGCGGAGGTTCTCAATTCGGCCGGTATGTTTTTAGTGAAACGATACGATAGTAGGAAACAATATAAGCTGATGGTCATCCATCTTTGGTCATCAGCTTTGACTTTAGAAAGTTATCACTCAAAATTGTGAAAAAAAAATTAAACAAAAATTGAAACCGATTTCAAAAAACTGAAAAGGATAAAATAATTAAATTTAAGTATGTACTCATCACCTAGAAATAGATACTAGTTTTTTTTATAATTTTAAAACTTATCTGTGTCTATGGTAATATACAAAAGGCTGGTGTCGACAATACGACATTAAATTAAAACATGGCCTATATTACTTCATACACATGGTTTTAAGCTTTCAAAAACATATAGCTCACATAAACATGATGTAGGTACTGCTAGCAAACTGTAGGTACTGAAAGACTGAAACACGACATTAACTACTTGATGTGATGTTAATTAAAAACTTCGCATTTATCAACAATAATACTGGTTTCATTTGAATGCGTAATAGAGTGTTAGAAGGGTACTTGAATAGATTTAGATATCGAAGAATGATTAAGGTTTTATTTCAATTTCATTCAGAATTCAGTGATATCATTATCAGTTGCTATATGTGCCAGCTATTGTTTAAATGATGGACCGTCACTTTTGATAGAGCACTTTAAATCCTTATATTGGATTGTAAATATACCATTAATTTCATATAAGTACGATAAATGCCTATTTATTGTGTATTTTGATAAAGGTATAGTTTTGTAAGTTGTCCATAACCTAACTTGCTTACTTGGTACTTATCTTTAATATTTATAAGTACTTACTTAAACATTTTTATAAAATGAACGATAAGTTTTGGCGAAACCAAAAACAGTTTTACAAGCTGAAATGCAATATAAAGGCTATATAATCTAGTTAGATTACACCACGTTCACTGCAATCTGCTGGGGTTATTGGCCAACAATTACTACGACAGTCATTGACCCAGTGCTTCGTAGAAGGCCGAAGCAATTTAGGCATGAATAGCTTAAAACCTGTTTAGTATATTTACACTTATCCCGAAAGAAAGAAAGAAAGCAATATTTTATTTAGGATTATTTCAGAAACAAGTCTCCAGCGGAAGATAACGTCAAAACCTTTCTTAGTTATTTAATTAATTAATTATTTAATGTCTTATTCATAAAGAAGCAAAGCTTAAACAAAACTCATTTGCAATTCTAGTGTTATTTATTAGGTATATTGTTCGTATGTTGTATAAAATGTATAGATTAGCTCCAATTGTGTGCGTGGCTTTATGATATGTACTTATACCGGATAATATGAATAAAGAATTTATTGAGACTATCACATTTTGTGGCCATTAGGTATTAAATAGAAATAATTATGTTTTTCCGATTTTATCTCATTTAGAACTTATGAGAAGTAATGAAGATTAGTAAACAGGATACTTTTTCAATTGATTAACTACCTTATTTTAGTATTGGTTGACTGAGAATTTTTCAATGATTTCGTTACAAATATTTTTAAAATGATGAAATAAAGTCAAGTTGTCAAAACTGTGGACTATTTAATAATTTTATAAAATTAGAAATGTCAATTTCTTTCGGGTATAAATACTTAAATATTTTACCTCGATAAATCATATTATTTTGTTTTAGTAAAATTTATCCGCTAGTAATCTAAATATGCACTTTATAAAAGCCATGATCACTCTACAAGTAGGTGATGATCGAATTATAAAACAATCACCTTATCAAGAGTATTCTACGATTGAACTGTTTATTGTGTGTAACATTTACCTACGTCGTCAAGTTGGGATATAGGTAATAAATTAATCAAATATATTGTGGGATATTTATAGGCCTGTTAGTAACTATATAAAATGTACGCTTAAATATCCTCGACCTACATCAATAATAATAATAAATAACATTTACTTAGTTAGGTTGACCTCACAAATAGGTATACCAGTTACTAGGTAAGCATGTTTGTGTTACCTATTATTGTAATATTTAAGTAATAAATTATTATTAATACTTCTGTGTTTTAGTACTATATCGGTAAAAATATTGCAGGCATTCTAACTGAAGAAAAAAATTTTAAAACAGGGATTGAGTATCTTATATCTAGTTGCATGATGACTACTTGAGCCAACGTAGATTTTTTGAATAAATACTATAGTAAGTAATACGTACTTATTTCTGAATATCTATGATCTGAGTTGGTCGAATCAACGTCCATTATTATTGGCCTAAACAGTCATTAATCTGTAAATCACCCATATATCTGGTATGTGGATGATTAACTGAATAAGGATACATAATATATTATATTAAGAGTGGACTGATACAAAAATATTAAATAAAAATAGGGCTGGTCTTGCACTTACCAATGAATCCTTTCTTAGCGAGCTCCAGGGTGAATCGTCGCGTGATCTTCTCGAGCTCGTGCTCGGAATATAGCTTGGGATTTATCTTGATGCCAGCCTTTGCACCACCAAAAGGCACATCGACGCATGCGCACTTGAACGTCATCAAGGCAGACAGAGCTTTTACCTCGTCTCTCGACACGTCAGTTGAGAATCGGATACCTGTGGATATAAAATTTAACTTATTATGTATGTTCATGACATTCAAAAAGTAATGCCGTCATATAAGCTACCTTCTACAAGGAAAATTACCGAATAACTAGTGAAGAATAAATATTACGTACAAAACTGGGTGTGAAGTAAATTCTTAACGAAATTCTATTCGAAATGTCAATACTAGAATTTCTTTAAATAGGATCCAAACTAAATTCTCTAAGCTATTAAATAACTTTGCCTTCCTTACGAGGACAGTAGACTACCCAAATTGCACTGAATGCGGAAACTTGGAAGATGTCTATCATGTTTTAATGGTGTGTTCAAACCATCCTGAAAGGTCGCGTCTTTTCAAAAGTTTCGATATAAACCTTCTTGATGTGGGCAACTGTAATAGTATTTTATTTTATCTAGGCAGTGTTAAAAAGTGAAAAAATGTTTCATAAAGTAGTTCTAATATGTTTGAAAAGAAGATGTTAAATATTTTTGTAATAGTGGGAGTGGCATTATCACTGTGTGATAAAACTATCTTTCAATAAATAGAAAAACCAAATCGCTATAAAAATATGTACATTACACATAAAAATAATGTACATTATTTCTATGTTTAATGCATTTTTGCTATTGAAATTAGAAATTGGAAACCTATAGTAACTATATACAGGGTGGTGCGACAATAAATTTAAACATGGGCTATATAAGTCCATAGAAATGGTTTGCCACTTTCAAAAATATCGTATTCATTTGATAATTTCATGACATTTGTATGGAATAGTGTAACATTGGCAGCATTATTTCATACAAATGTCATGAAATTATCAAATGAATACGATATTTTTGAAAGTGGCAAACCATTTCTATTGACTAATAGATATAACCCATGTTTAAATTAATTGTCGCATTGACGGCGCCACCCTGTATATACGAAACAGAGTTTGAAGCCATAAAAGTATTGGGTGATGGAAAAGAAATAACATTTTATAATTATTGTTTTAGTCAATAATCAATTAACCTATAGTCAATTATCTATTAGAAGGTAACTACTAAATTCGGGATAATGTTATTTTCCTTATTTTGAACGAAATTTCGGCAAAGTTTAATACTTATTTATTACAATATGATCAGAAGAAGAAAAAACATATTATTATGTGAGTTAGTTTTTTAGGAACTAATACTATTTAGGAAACAAATACATAGAATATACTCGCATGTTACAGATCTTGTCAGAATCAGGAGGTTGTGTTTTGTGGACAGCATATTAAAAGATACTTCCTCAATGAGCTCTGAAAACTTAGGCATTGAGGCCAATTTTAAAGTGCTTTTCAGGATTCGCCAACGACAAAAAGGAATATTTAAAAAATGTAACACAACAACAAACTATCGTTATCTAATATTTTTTTACACTTCACGAATGTCATTAAAGTAGATTATAATACATAAAACATTACGTGTGCTGAAGAATAGCGACCTTGTGGCTGATTAGGATAGTATGTAACTACAATGATGAAATCGGATAGCGGATTTCATTTATTTATTTATTTTGGTAATGTGACCTTTAACTTCACTTTCAGTAGGCTTATGCAATCTTTGCGATAAAAACAATAAAATTATTACCATTACATAATATGCGGTGTCAGTCCACATGTAATAGCATTGTTCTTTCATTTGTCATCATAAATGTACCTGCACAGGTAGTATTTTAAATTTATGTACACAGTAAGTCTTTATTGATTTGCATAATTTTAGTTACATAAGTATTGTTTACTTAGTTATGATTACCTATACACAAACTAAGTACTATGTTGATTTGAACTATGTATATAAATTAAACAGTTGAAAAGCTAATAAACTTGTTATTCTAAGGTACTTTTTTAAACAACTATTTATTTATTTATTTAGCACGGTAACAAAATACAAATCAAAACATTTAATAACTTATTATTATTACTATGACATACTACTAAATTTGCATTTCAGTGACAACCAAGCACAACATTTGACTTAAATATGTTAACTAAGTAGTTCAAATATATCTACATAATTATTATAAAGATAGTGTTTTACTTGTTAGTAAGAAGTAAAACAACTAGATGACAAACAAGCTGACGGCCCACCCGATGGTAAGCGGTTACCGCCGCCTATAGACACCTGCTAACAAGGGAAATCACTTGATATTGCAGGTGCGTAAAAAGCATAAACATATACCTAAAAATATAAAAAGTATTTTTACTGTAATAATCATACCTAAGTATACACATCGGAACTTATTTATTTATAATCGTGACACTAGCATAGATCAACAATAAATGGTCCTTCGAGTCAGATTTGAACATACAACCTATCCTAATTCTGTAAATTACATTTAAAAAGCAATGCTAAGTATTTAAATCAACGCCAAGAAAAATATATGACGATAATTTAGTATTCAATTAATGTCATCCAATCCAAGAAAAATAGTAAGTATCGCGATTACGTAATCTTAATCAAAATTGATATGACCAAGCCAGAGCTCCAAGTTACCTACACCATCTTATTTTTATTTTATCTGTTGCTATCCATTTTCACTGAACGTTTTATCATACGTAATCATTTTTACTCGAAAAATCTTTGGAAATAGAAGCTCTCGAGTAGATAATCGCTTTTATGGTCACTTTGAAAATAACACACTGATATACCTACATTACCTACTGTATATTATTTGAACTATTTTTTTTTGAGTGTAAATTCAATATACACATACTTACACTACAACTATTATATGTATGGTGGTAAAAAAATTATTAGTTGTCAGTTACAGCAAGGATGATAGAAGTAAATAGGGTGGGTTTTCAAATAATTCGGTAAGTGTTTTGTGGAAAGGCTACGTACTTTGGCCTCGATTTTCGTAATCGCAACAGTCGCCATGGGTTGATCCTGGATGTGTTAATCAAAATTTGTAATGTCGAACTCCTCCGTGATTCGCAGGCACATTATGAGGCCTTTTGATTACGATTGGTACCGTTTTGATTCGTCGGCTTGTTTGTCATCTAGTTGTATGTAAAAATATTATTATTGTTATTTATATTTCTCCGTTATCTAGTATCAAAGCTCTTAATAATATATTTGGACTAATAACAGTTGTGAGTGTAAGAATATTATTTATTATCTCCCACGTATAGGAAGGCCAATGCCCAGTTGGACTCATTCAAGGGGTATTGATGAAGTGTTTAGGTTAAGTGACGTAAAGGCAGTCTGCAAGGAGTTCGATTTATAAATAAATAAGCAAAAACGATAAAAACTGTTACGTAAAGTTGGCGTCAGAGCCACGCCTCCGTTGCCAACGCTCTAACATAGAGTGCGAACTTTTTATCTTGTTTGTTGGAACTAATCACGTATTCGTATTACCAAGTACTTAAACGCTCCGATATAATGCTTTGGTATTTTTAAAACTCGTTGCGAATATTTGTTACCAACTAATGAAAGGGTGTGTCCGGTATATTCTTTCTTATAGAGGCATGTCAAGCGTGTATGTATAGTCATAGAAAAAATAATTTAATTAACTGATATTGAGTTATCATGGCAGTAACAAAATCAAGAAAATATGAGGTGCAAAATTAGATCATTTTTTTTAATAAGTAAGGAATAACTTATGATAATACTACACCATTGCAGACTGCGTTAGATTGCAGTTAGCGCATGTCTAAGATAGTTTTTAAGACTTTTTAGTTAAGAACAACGGTTTTTTGAAATGTTTTTAGTATCTAATATTTGATTTCGTATTATTATGACTATTTGTATAAAACTGATATTCGTTTTTCAACAGTGTTTTTATGAGCATCAGAACAATGAACATTTAAATTGACCTGAATGAGTGTTTTGCTATGGCCGGATGACGGGCGCGTTGGCGTATTACACCGTTGCTTCCCTTTATTAAGCTAAGCAATTATTAACGAAGTTGCCTGATGTTTGTTAGTTAAGTACTTTATATCTAATATATAAAAATCTCGTGTCACAAATTTAGTTACCATACTCCTCCGAAACGGCTTGACCGATTTTCATGAAATTTTATATGAATACTAGCTGACCCTGCAAACGTTATTTTGCCATAAAAAAAATAGATAGTAACCGATTCTCAGACCTACTGAATATACATAAAAAAAATCCTAGGAGTCCCGGCAAACGTTGTTTTCCCATAAAAAAAAATGTCCAAAAAAAAAATAGATAGTAGCCGATTCCCAGACCTACTGAATATACATACTTATAAAATTTCATGAAAATCGGTCAAGCCGTTTCGGAGGAGTATGGTAACTAAATTTGTGAGTCGAGAATTTAATAAGAATCAGTAGGTTTGAGAATCGGCTACTATCTATTTTTTTTAATGGCAAAACATTTGCCGGGACAGCTAGGAATTTTATATGTATATTCAGTAGGTTTGAGAATCGGCTACTATAAATTTTTTTTTGTATTTTTATTTATTTATGGCAAAACAACGTTTGCGGGAGTCAGCTAGTATTCTTTTAAAATATTTATAAAACATTACATGACAATTACTTTTCTTGAGCTGATGTTGTTTGTCTTAATTAAGTTAAACAAGAGCACCCTGGTTGAGACCAATATTTTGTTGAGGAATGTGTTACGGGGACAACGTAAAAATTACCGATCACAAAAGTGTTTCTTAAGTAGATAGGTACAAGGAAAGATGGAAAGGCATTATTGGTTATTATTTACAGAATTTTAGTGCACTCTTTATGTTTCCCCTTACTTACCCTGGTTATCAAATTCTCTCATTTAATCTGTGAAGTAGTTACCATATTAGAAACGATAGTTTTTCTAATGTCTGATAAAGAAAAGACCGAAAGGTTTTCAAAATTGTAGATATTCCGTTTAATATTCGTCTCTTAGTAATTGTTTAATGGAATATTTTCTTAGGAAACCTGTAATTGGCTTGTAATAGTATATTTAGCTTAGAAAACCATTATAATTTGTAAACAGCTGTTGGTTTCTTAACAATAAAAAAAAATTGGTATCATAATACCTCATTCAAAATACATCGCAGACGGTCAGTGAAATGAGCATAAAATCAATTACCTACCTAGGTCCTCAACGTAAACTTTTACAAGTGCTTGTTGACGTCAAAATATATTAATTTATTCTTCCGCTGGTTCGGAGGTTTAAAAAAGACTAGGTTTTACTGAGACAAGTCAGCAAGAAACTCAGTTTGTTGTTTTATCTATATAAAATAGGAAAAAAGGGATAAAAACTAAGTAAAGGAGAAAGGGGCTAACGGTCGCTGGTTCAGTTCCCGCCCCAGGACATTAAAATGTTAAAATAAAATTAAGTTTTGCCCACATTTACAGATTTACAGTAATATAGCATTCAGTTCTAAAAAAATTATAATGTAAAAAGAAGCTCTCTTTCTCTACTTATTTACCCTACCAAAATGAAAGACGACTTATTTAAAATATGGTTAGAGTAAAAAAAATTAAAAATTGTCCCTACCTACAGTAATAGATAGACCAGTAGAAATAATTACTATGACAAAATGAAATTATCCCGGTACTAGGTAAATTTAATTTAGCAACAACATATAAAAATTCGGGAAGAACTCAAACCCACATTTAATAATCAATAATGTGGCGAGACTATAATGTTTTGTATAGGATTGGCGTACGTGACAGTAATAAATAAATGTATGAATTCGAAAATACTTAAATTTGCCAACTACTCATTAGCGTGGATACAAAGTTAAGATTATGACCCAAGACACAAAAAAGCAATACCTACCTACTTATGTTACCTATTGTGTATTTTTCTACCTCGACAATTTGTGGCAAGTTAAAATTTAATATAGTTAAACTTGCAATCTGTAGATCTCAAAACATCCTAACTCTTTATTATGGTTAATCGGTTTTAGTTATTTCAGCTTTTAGGTTATCTTTGTTAATTAATTTGCAACATAACCTTACTTTTGAAACATTGAATGGATTTTGTCAAGTTTGCGAGCATAATTTTACGAAAAAAAATATATCCATAAGTATCTATGTGACTTTTTGTCCATGAACAACTATATATTTTGTCATTTTATGAAAAAAAAAAAGTCCGAAGTGCATTTTCTGTTTATTTTTAAGACTCAGGAATCGTAAATAACACATTTTGCCGGTAGAACAATTACGTTTTCCTGGCCAAGTGAGGCAATAAATCAAATGTTTGTCAAAATTGTATAATCTTTCTCATAATTTTGGTAGTTCCGGGCAGGTACCTATACGTAACAATACGACATAACATCACGTGTCTTGCGAGCTATAAATACATTTTGTATTCTATTAACGATTTTTGGGTTCGAGATATTATGTGATTTAAAGAAAAGCAATGTCTGCAAAGGTATGTAAATTTGATTACTCACCTCCTTTGGTTGGGGTCCTGTGTGAGGAATGTTGCGCTCTGTATCCAAGGATCATCTCATAGTCACCAGAATCACGCCTTAATGGGAACTGAATCTCAATTATGTGGTCACAGGGCTGCATGAGCTTAAGAATACCAGCCACCTTTTTTTTCTTTTCCTCGATAGAAACTCTCGATTTCATATCTTCTACCAGCTTGTCTTCGATTACCTGGCAGGCCCTGTGGAAGAAATACTCCACCATGTCGAAAAATCTGGGATTTGCACTGGTCGGAATATCCTTAAGCCTGTCTGGAATTTCATGATTGGCGTAGGTTCGGCAGCAAACATTAACTGCTGCAGGCGTGATCCTGAGCATATTATTGACTGCCTCATTTTGGATTGCATTTTTTAAAGGCGGAACGACTGATTTAGCGATGGTCTTGAGGTGCAACATCTTTGTGTTTTGCAAGTACTCTAGTTTTAGTCGGGTTAGGTACCGGGTCGCCCTACACTAAAAATTAAAATTCACAATATAAGCAGAGTACAAACAAATGGCAGTGACGACCCGCCCCGACAGACAGACTACGGCTCACTGAATGAAGGGGCAGACCGGCAGACGGCAAAAAAAATAAAAAGGCCGCAGCTTTCAATGCGTGTTCTTCGTCTCACTCTGACTTCAGTTAGGAGATAAGGACAAAGAAATCAATGTGAAGTTACACGGAATGTTGTTCAGATTGGTCTTTTTTTTTGTTAGAACACCAAACATTTACTAAAGAATAAAACTTCTACTGGTAAGTATAACCACGTATAGACATTTGTGATGAAGATGAGGGAGAGTTACACATATTTCATTCAAAAGAAAACAGATTAAAATTTTAGGTTAGAAAGCTTGGTACTTGGTATTGTTTGTGTTACACGGAAATCATAAAATACCTTTTCAATTCAATAACTGAAGGTGATAGGACATTATTACTTTATATAGTAAATACATAAGTTTTATATTGTGAATAATAAGGTAACTAATTACGTACTTATTTATCGCAGTGTATCCAAACAATAATTATTACCTACCTTAAAATGTCATGTGTGATAAATAATTTCTTATTGGAAAAATTTAAATACTCCTATTAGAAAAGTAATAGTTTTACAAATGTTTATAGATTTTCCAATACATATTTAAATGTTGCCATCATTTTATTTACCCCCACCCCCGTTCGCCTAGTATACGCTGTCATCCTGCCTGTCAATAGACATTAGGTAGGTACTTTTAGCAGTAAAGTAAAATTGTTTGTAAGCAAAAGAAGCCAAAAATAGTAATTTCGACTGTTGCATTCTACACGCGAGTGCGACGCAGTTTGTGATTCTTTTTATGAAAAAATCTCAGGTTTGTAATGCAATAAGTTTTCTCTAATTTTTGTTGTTCTTAGAATTGTGATTAATATATCTTATTCAATGTTATTATTATTATTTTAGAATGACCGCTACCGAAGATGATGATGTTGCTGAAGGCGTTAATAGTCTTCCAGATGAAATTTTAATCTACATTTTAAAATATTTACCTTTGGAGTCACTAATGGACTGTGAGAATGTCTGCAATCGATGGAGAAAGCTGGTGCGGGATGCGAGTATTTGGAGACGCATCCTTATTGTGTATTCAGGAAAACCGGGACAAAGTGAAGTAAGCAAGAAAAACCTGGAGATCATTTCAACACATAGCGAATATATATACCGCCTGAAATTACAATATGTCTACAGTTATCCATTAGTTAAATCTGTTCTAGAAAAATGTGACAATTTAATATCACTTGAGTTAGTTATGTGTAGAATTGGAAAAGAATTTGAGGGAGATATTAAAAGATGGCCGCATCTAAAGAAATTAAATTTGAAAAATTCTCTGCTTCTAGATAGCAGTGTGGACATGTACATACAATATGACCAATTTAGAGAACTACATTATTTAGCATTATGTGATTTCGGATTATCGTCTGTAAACTGTAATACCTTATTGAATTGTAAAAATTTAAGTCATATACTAATTGAGAAAATAAGGAACCTTACTGCAGATTTTATAGCAGAATTAATTATTTCAAAACAGTATATTTTAGAAACATTATATATTTATGGAGGAGATGCTATTAACGATAATTGTTTGAAACTGTTATCGCAATGTCGATTGTTAAAAGACTTAGCCATAATAAGATGCGAGAACCTGACAGATGAGGGTCTGGTCAATCTTGTCAATTTTAATAAACTAGAACACCTACAGATATGGAATAACAACAACTTTTCGGAAGGAAACTTGTTAAAAACTCTTAGCTGCAACAGTTTGGTCAGACTACAGAGTTTAAGCCTTTCTAGGATTGGAAATGTCTCACCAATAATAGTTGATGTTATTTCAGAACATTATAAGATTCTTAAATTTTTAGCAGTTTACCAGTGTCCGAGAATAATTAACACTGACTATGAGAAACAATTAAAATCAAAATTTAGAAATATCGATGTTGTGTTGTATTGATTCAGGTACATATTTAAAACCCAATTATGATCACTCAATTTCATTGTTCTCAATTCGTCGGTGGATGTTACTATTGTACATGTGTAGTTACACTAATTTTGGTTGCCAGATTATATTCCGTAAAACATTTTACAGGTTGCTTTTCTATTTTTCGCGACCTTTTTGATAGTCATATTTTTTATCGTATTTTTTACTAGACATATTATTAAGAACCATGAGACATAATAATTGCAAGATTTGTTTTTAAAAGCAAGTGACTTTTTCGAAAAAGTTGAAGATAATGTAATCACTACTCGTTTTTTTTTAATAAAAAATGGGTTTCAAGACGAAACAAGTCAAAGTTACCATCATTTTATATTTGCACGCTCATTCACAATTAAAAATAAAAGTAAACACTTAGAAATAACTAAATGAAATGAACAATTAAAATAAGGCAGTCATACCTACTCGGTCATTGTATTAAAAATATAATTATTCATACCATTCGCATTTTCTTTAAAAAAAAATATTTTTACGAACAGACTATTTATGAATGATGAATTCATTAAATATCCCTGAAGATGTTTCTCATTAAAACCTACTTGATATCAGACCACATATTAAGGTATCTATCACCTGTATAGACAAAGTAGAAATAAAATCTTTTATGCTGTCAAAATTATAAAAACAAGCATAGCTAAGAGTTATCGACAAACTATAAAAGGAACTAAGTAGTTGAATTTGATAGCTAAAACTCACAACGAATTTACTATACACAAGTGTACCTAATGCACATATCTATTGATGATTCAACTAATATGTGATTCCCTAAGAAACACTCAAACTCCTACAATTGCAATAAAAGCGTTCTCCTTTCAGCGCAAATGTTACAGCATTATATTTTAAAAATATATATCTAGATCACATTAATTGTGTCATACTTCAAACATATCACAGCAACCCGCATTAAACATCATTCCTTTTACAACTTAGCATGAAGACTATCAGACGCAGTTTAAGCTAAAGTGATGTCCTTACACAGAAACACAATTTGAACTGTTATTTACAAATATACGGCATCGTATACATATTTATTACTATAACATTACATTTATTAAGACTATAGTACAATTTTGGTAAGGTGAAATTATAATTTGTTCTATTTTACACATCCGTTAACACATGCACTGTTATTTTTGGTCTAAAACAGGAACAAATTATCTACAAATGATATTCCTAACAGTGTCACAGGATATTATATACTATTCCTTATACTAGCAAAAGATAGCATGTCGACTTTTTACTTTATACACCGCGAACCATTAAAATCTTATGCAGGTAAAAACGTTTCAATTATAGGGCATGTTATCTATGGTATTTTCTAAATATTTTTATAATATGGCAGCCCTGACACATTTTCTAATAACTGAATGCGATATTGCGCATAATTTACGTCGATTTATAGTAAACTCGTGGCTATGTAATAACAGCGCAAACTTCGCTTTTGGCAGCAATTCTCGATAATCACTACTCTGAATATAACATACCAACACAGTTGCATGTTAATACTAACACAATGAAAGTGAGTTGAGAACGTGTTCTGTATATAAATAAATTTATACATTTGTATACAACTACTTATATACATATTATAATAAGTATAACAGATTTTCTACAGTGTATCGTAGTTATGAGATCATCAAAAGCGTACCAATTTTAAAACAAATCTGTAAATCTGAAAGTCAATACATATATACATACTTTGTATGACAAAATATTATCAAGATAAGGGCCTTTTATAAATAAAAGTAGTATTAAATTTACAATATTATAGAAAATACATTTCCCCTTTATTATAAATGGAATATGTCAATTCTTATTTGTTCAAACCTTGCAATTGTTACTCTAAACACAGTAAAACACGAAAGGATTTTACAAAAATACTTTTAATGTTATTTACTCGTTTATAATTTTTGTTTAGAAAAATATATTCGTTATGACGTTGAAGATAAAATTAAGATTTTTTTTTATTTATCTTCCTTTAGTTGCAATAGAATATTCTCTATTTTTTTTATAGATTCAATAATTTAATCTTTAGGTATTTGACGCAAGCTCTGTAGGCTCAAAGTGAAAATTCATAACATGATTATAACGGCCCTAATTAAGCCGAGCTCACGCTAAATATAAATTTAAGTTCAATGCATCTCTTTCTCTTAATATGAATACAAAAAGGATGGCTGTCATATAATTTGACATTTAGTGACATGTATTCAATTTCGGACCTTATTCCGAACGTGATCAAATGCAGTGTTTAGGAAGCACCAGTTGAGGAGGTGCACATAATTTTAAACGGCATGTACGGACATGCCGTCTAAAATTGTCTATGGTTTCTTTAAAATCTATCTATATTTAGTTGACAGCTCTAAAAAAACTCTTGCTATCTTTTTCCTATTACATGATGCGAGATAGAAATATACTGTACTTAAATATAGATTTAGAGTGTGTCTTTAGAACTAGGCCCACACTGTAATCCTAGTTTAATTCTTTTAGCTTTACTCCCATTAGCTTTACAGTGGTATGCTGGAAGTGAGTGTTTGTTAGGATTGTTTATTTACTGGCATAATAGTTACAAAACCAGAATCTAGAAAGAAAAATATACTAAATGACGGAATTTATAAACAAATATACAGAGAATTTGACAGTAAAAACGGAGGGAATATTGAAAACGTGTAAACGGACCATAATATTAACAGTCAACGTATGTGGTTATGACCTTATTATTGTTTCATATGTTAAAACGGCTCTTATCATACAAACTTTCAAGTCCAAAATATTAGAAACGAACAAACCGAATCTAAAGACGTTACATGCATATGCAAGTCTGAGGATCTAGACAAGATGCCTTTTGGCTATCGCTATTTGACATTTGCGATGGAAAGTTTTTAAAGGGCTGGTGTTAAATCCCATACATTTTCCGCTTAGCGACTGGGATAGCCATTATAGAAAGGCTAGTCTAGACCCTCAGGTTAGTATAATTGGATAAAAGAGGATTTTTCGAAAAGTCTAATAATAATTGAGTAAGACCACTTTTAACTTTTCATATATATAAACCAAAAATCGCCAGTTAATTCTTCATACTTAAGGCGATCTATCGAAACGTTGTTTTGCCCGAAACCGACAGGGATAGAGATATGACTGACTCAGCGGGAGGAAAAAAGACAAAACAGCGATCGCACGTGAAAAGTAAACGAAAATACACAAATTATTGCATTAAAAATTAACTATAAAGATTACAAAAAAACGCTTCTACACGATTCTGAATATTAATGATATCTACTATTTAAAGTAATTTCCTATTGAATACAAATTATCGTTCACCAATAATCTTAAGTTTTCTTGTTTATAAGAGGTCTTTTCGGAAATAAAATGTATCAAGGCAAATTCCTTTAATCGTGTTTTCGTTCTACTCGTAGATATGAAGTAACGTATATTGGATTTTCAGATTCGTAAGATCTCAGCAACGTATGACATTACTTATAAAAGTGCGATTTTTTTCAATATATTGCCTTAATAGACTTTTTTAAGAATTTTCTTTATCTACAGTGGAACCCGTTGATTATGACTCCGCCTATATTGAACAACCGCTAAATATGAAGTAATTACACAGCGAATTTTGGTTTTTCATACAAAATTCTTTATATAACAAAGTCGGATATAATGACTTCCCTTATAGTTAAATGTCGATTATTATGACATTATGATAAAATATGGCCAGCTTTAGTGACCGACATTATTCATAACACCTATTGCAGTGTTCGACGTTCGGCGCTTGCGTTGCACGTGGCTTGTTTTTTTCTTTGGGTCTCAGTGAGTAATTGATAGTTAAAGGTTACGCATTGTTTGTTAGTGATTTGTGAAAAAAAAATGACATCTCAGAGTCGTCGTAAAGCATTTAGGTACCTACGATGGAGGAGAAAGGTACAATAATATGCAGAATAGAAAATAGAGAATCAAACTCATCTCTCACAAAGGAAATGGGGGTTGGTCATTCGATAATCTGAATGATTTTCAATATCAAAAACCAGATTAAGCAATTGTTCAATTCACTGTTTATTTTCTACAAAATACAATGTAATAAGACTAGTCTGATTTACTTATGAATGGCAAGTTTTGTTAGAATCGGTTTGATCGTTTCCGATATTTACGACTAGAAAGTTTGTATGAAAAGCCGTGCCGCGTAAACCCGCTTAATTAAATATAATGAAGGCAAGGAAGAGAGTAACTTATCGCCTACCAGAAAAAATAGACATTGATTTAATAAAAAGGACCCTTATCTTATACAATGTGACAAGTGTTGAACAAAGAAAAGTTTATCAAATAATATATTTTAATATTTTAGATGTCTCATTATTCAATTGGTACTTACGGTATAAATGTCGCCACTTTATGATCTTCAAACAAAAATAAAAATAATATCTAAAACAATCGAGTTTTTAATTGAATACAATAAAAACGTTAGATAGGTACCGTCACAAGTAATAATTTGTATACACTTTTTAACATTCTTATTGCAATGAAAATAAGACGTATGAAATATTAAATGTGTGTACATATAATTCACGTAACTGTACTTTTATTATGTAAATTTATTAATTCTTCAATTTACATTTGTTATGCAATTTAAATGTCAATTCACGTTTATAATAATAAAACTTATTCTAAAATCGTGAATTTGTAAAGAAATTATAGGTATATTGTAACTTAAGTATATAAAATTTAAAAAATGTAATTAAAAACTTGATTGTGGAATCTCGTATCTATTAGGAAACTTTTGCTAGTTTTGATAATGAGCTTTAAGTATAATCCTCTTCACGCAATTTATGCCTATAAAATAATTTTATGTAAGTTCAGTTTGAATATTTGCAATTTATCATTGAATGTCCTAAATCCATTACCTCTAGTACTAAACGACTGCATCATCGTGGTTTATTGTTTTAATTAATGAAGTAGCTATTACTTTACCAACTGCTAATACACTTTTGCTGAAAAGATGGATTTTTGTGTATTGTAACATTGGTGATACAGTTAACACGTGCGCTAAAAACATAATTTTTGTTAGGATGTCCTAACAAATACGAAAAAATTCATTACATTAAAAGACCGCTACAAAATTGGTGGTATATACGTTTATCATCGCTTACGGCCTCGCATGAACTGTAGGGCTTTTTGCATGAGGGGTGCTTTCTTGGGCTTCTGGAAGGTAGAGATGGACCCTGAAGGTGTAGGCCTGACGTTCCCTCGGAGGACGTTGGGTGCCGCAGCTAAGGACGCCACGCGGGCCGCGGGGCTGGCGGAGGCGGCGTGCGCTGTGCCATGCACTGCCTGGGAAAGATTATGTTGCAATGTATTTACTATAACAACCACAGGCTGGCGTTACACCTTTGGTTAGTTATAGTAGTTTAGATTGATTATTAGATATTATAATACTATTTAATACCGGTATGATGAAACAGTGAACTTTAATCCCCGGCCCATTTATTTTGGCTATTAAAGTGGCACATATATGACATACATCGTACGTTTTAAAAAAACCTGACTATGGCAACATTACAGTACAAAAGGCTATACATGGTTAATTTCGAGGCAGCGCGCAAATTTTAAGAATATAAAGTTCTTTAAAAATAGAAAGATACGTATTTTTTTTTGTTTTACCATGTTTTAAACAAAAATATCAAACAAGCTTCACTTGAAAATATCCACAGGACAACGGTAATCATTGCCACCCTGTTCTGTACTTACCTACTTTTTCTTGTTCTTGCTATAAAAACTATTTTATAATTTTTTTGATGGAAAAAGACTTTTGTTTGACATCAAATGTCAGCGATCAGTTTTCGTGATAAAAATTAATGTCGTATTTAATTTTCTGTTTAATTATTTTTTTCTGATATATCTGTTGAAGATCAACCGTGTTAGGCTCCTGGGCTCTGCTCATCTGTTGACTCTTGCTACGTTTTCATAACTGTGATAGCGATTTCCAGCGCAAAGTTTATAAAAAGTGTTGTGATCAAAATTGTGAGAAATCACTGTAAGTTGAAGTTGCTCTTCCACATTCCCGTTGTTCACGATATAACAGCCACATGAATTTACATGAATTAAGTTGTGATTATTACCAATGACAAAAAACTTTCAAGTTTATTAATAATTAATAAGCATTTTATTTACTAGGCTAAAACTTAAATGATTTTCCTAAAAAAAATAGTTGTCCAAAACAAAAACAAATAAAACAAATTAGCAATAAAATTTAAAATCTTCTGTGAAAAATTTTGCTTACGAGGGAATAGTTTGCAAATACGGTAACAGATATCACTTCATTCAGAAACTGTTGACTTAATAACTGTATCTCAGCATTGTTATTCAATCTACTCTATGGTTGCGTTGACTAATTCAATGTCACTAAACCCGCGCCGCACCGTGCTTGTCACCCCAGTGCTTCCTGTAACCTACCCCTTTCACTACCAAACGTAGAGTGACAAGGTTACTTGAATTTTGTAGTGGATAAAAAAAAACATGTTATTTTGTATGGGGATTAAAAAAGCGCGTTGTCTCCGAGGTAACCCTGTGTAGAACATATTTCATATATTTTGAAAATGAAAATGTACTATTGTTTATTACCTAATGATTCTCACGATGATGTCTTGAAAACAGTATCCATGTTTGCCTTGTCAGACGACGACGGCGACGTTTCTAAACGTAATTTTAAAAACAATTATTTAGAAACTATATTATAAACGCGTAATGACCAAAATGAATCTAGTTAAATGACACAAAAATACTAAGACTTGGACAATATAAATTACGCAAATGGATAACTTTTGGGTGCTATTCCGAAGCGATGTAGGAACCAGATGCCGAAAAGTCACTTCGAATTCTTCTAATAAATTAAATGAAATGTAATGTAATTATAAATGATATGTAACATAAGAAATGCCTTTATACATATATATAAATAATGAATAATAAATCCTCCTCCCTCCTAATATTTATAAATTGCTGTGCCCTACAGGGTCCCTAATGATCTGTTAGCTTTAAGCCTTATATTTTACATCTCTTGTAACATTATGGTAAATGCAATAAAGAATAGAATAGAATAGAATAGAATACTTATAGGTTAAATAAGATATTTGTATAATCTCTAAATAAATATTACAGAAAAACATCGATGACTAAGGCACTGTGGTATTGTCCTTAGTAAATACGCAGGTGATTTCAGACTACCCACTGATAGAAAAACTATAAGCAGGTTAGACTTGTAATCTATTTAAGTGAAATTATTTTTTAATTACGTTCTATGAATTGTGATTGATTAAGTAGTTGTTTTGCGGTCGGTATAATGTTAAAGTGTACATGTGTTGTCTAGTGATGTTAACTCACAGGATACTGCCCAAATTAATATCATACGACTATACCAAGGTATCAACTAACACTGTTTGCCAACACTTAAATGTAAGTGTAATCTGTAAAGCGGCGATATACCACCGGGGGGCGATGACAGTAGAAAAAACAATTATGTCTGGAATCTCATGCTTGGTTAATTAAAAGTTTTCTCAGTAAGTGTATTTTGTAAGTTCTTATGAGAAAATAAATTATTCTTTAACCGTAATTTATTATTCTATCACTTGTCAGAGTAACATAAAATAAGTGTGTATCGGTCTGCAGTAGCTGCACTACTGCTTTGCACTCTTTGCAGTCGGCGACACTTGTCGGCTACAGCGCACATGAAGCATTCGGAATGTATTTCATAGAAACACATATAAACCATTCATGCAGCTACGATCAGCTGCATGTAGGCGCTGCACGTACTGTTGGCAACTGCTTTCTGGATATAACCTTTATGTAACGCGTACGGACCAATATACATTGCCAGAAAATAATGATAAAAGTTTATATAATGAAACAAACAGACAAAACTCGTAGCGAGAAAAACATTGTCTTCGATTAGAAGTTTAATAAGTTATTTCGACGACTAATGACTAGTACAAATAAAATGAGCAATGACTAAAATTCATTAGAAGATTTAATTTAGTAATGCAATACGTTTTTAACCCCCGACGAAAAAAGAAGGGTGTTATAAGTTTGACGTTTCTGGCTGTGTATCTGTGTGTCTGTCTGTGGCATCGTAGCGCCTAAACGAATGGACCGATTTTGATTCGTTTTTTTTGTTTGAAAGCTGATGTGCCTACAATGGTTCTTAGCTATAATTTATGAAGATCAGTTCAGGCGTTTGATGACTATCAGCTCATTTTGTACATGATTATAGGGTTTTACTAACTTTTACGCATCCGATTGATTTGAAATTTCGTGTACCGTCACTTCGGTGACATTCCCATCACATACTATCCTTGAGCTGATCCTGTACCATCAAAAAGTCTGCGAAATGCTTAATTCTTCAGAAACTTACAGCATATATAGTGTTTGGGCTCTTATGAATAGTCTCAATGATATGGTGTTAGATAGATGATTAATGACGCTGGGGGTTATTTAAAATTTTTAATTTTGTATTTTTAAATTCTAATACGTGTTGATGGCAAACCAGCTGACGGTCCACCCGGTGGTAAGTGGTACCCGCTGCCTATAGGCTATATATGTATAACAAGTAAAAAACACTTTGTATTGTAGATGCGTTGCAGGTGATTTCATCGTCGTGTAGGAGCTTGAAGAAGATCCGCAGTACTTGTATCAAGCAGGAGGGAACATAGCCGGTTCATGGCTGTTCGGTACATTCCCTTTGTCGTGTGGACATCAGCAACTCGAGCAACACTAACTTCTCCCGTAAAGAGTTTGTGGGGCCATGACTAAGTCACAGTGCACTTCGACCCATTGGGATTTTTTGTGCTTCCCATGCGTTTACTCTTCCTGTGTCCAGAATATAGTGCCATTACTATATTTACTTAGCCTTACTATATTTTTAGGCAGAATAGCCTGTAATCTTCTGGTTTTGGATATGCCACTTTCAGAAGGCTCATTCTGGTTCTAGCCAGGGCACCACAATGACACGAGATGCGTCATTGATTCCTGACATTCACCACATGCTCCAAAAAGCTGTATTGCGGTGAGTTGTATTTTGTGTAGCATGTGGTTAGTAGCAAAATGCCCTGTGAGCGCCGCAATTAAGAAGCGAGCTTCTACCTCCTCTCCTAGGAAGGATTTGGAGTGTTTTAGTCCCGGTATCTTATGCCATTCAGCCTTGTGTCTGTTTATGATATGCTTTTTAATGGCTGTGTTCATAAGTTTGTGAAAGTGCTAGAAAGGGCTCAGGACCACGTATGTGTTTTCTGTGTTTGGAGGAATATATTTAAATCTCCTTTAAAACGACCATATCATCTTCTAGTTTCTTTGTTTGAGTCGCCACTTGACCCTTTCCTGTACTTCATTGAGATACTCATGACGCCAAGCCTCCCAGAAATAGTTTCCCATGTGTTCAAGTACTGGTATCTATTAACCCTTTTTTGTCGGCTAAAGTTTGCATTTTGAAAGTCTGGAGACGGCGAAGAAGTTAATAGCTTACCGATCAAAAAGTAGCCTGGAGTGAGAGGTTGAAAATCTTTGGTATCGGAGGAGAAAGGGTTTAATGGTCTGGAATTCAGGATTACCTCAATTTACAATAATGTAGCTCATACATTAGAATAACATATTACTATAGGCTATAATTTGGTTTTCTATTGAGTAAATTGGCCTAATCATTACCAAGTATGGTTTAATTGTATCTCTTAAATAGGTCTACAAAGAGTCCGCGACAGCATATATCTATATTTTATAAAAAATATAGACAATAAAATTTGAGATTTATTTCCAAAATGCACATTTTTTATTTAATAATTGATTCTTATCAAATCAAATACTTTTATTGCTTCTGACATTTAAAGTAGATAAACTTTGTATTTTACGCTATGTCATTTGAACAACTATTTTAAAAGTTACGACGATGACAAAGTGAGTGAGTGCGCGGTACTATGTATGAGTATACTGCGGGAGTGGTGGGAGAAGAATGCGGTCGTCGGAGTGTGAGATCCGAAAGCGGGCAGACGTCATCGATGGTGGTATCCATATTGCGGTTTTTCAATGCAATAGCGATTTTTTAAAATCGCACTATACCTATATTTAATGTATTATAGGAAGGTTTTTTTTTATACAAAGCACGACAAATGACTCGACACCACCTGATGTGAAGCGGTAAGAAAAGTCCATATGCGAAGACAGCTAGTGCAGTTTAGACACTGCTCTAGCCGCCTCCACCTTGCCGGCCTAAAAGATGCTTTTTCACTCTTTTAAAGGAACCCATGTTATTGGAAGGAGGGAACACATGTGCTGGCAAAGAATTCCAAGTTCTGGAAGTACGACAAAGAAACGAGGTACTAAATTTCTTTGTGCGTGATGTTGAGGTGGAGACGGTAAATTGATGACTCCGAAGACCAGCACGCGTGGTCCTGAGTAGGAAGGGGGAAGGTTTTTGTGGTTAGTTACATTTATAACCAGTTATTCAGTTTTTTATTAAATAACATAGGAAGGCAGTTTTTTTTGTTTTATTTGTATATTCAATTGAGAGAGTGAAAGCCAGACATTCAGAGAGTGCATTGAATATTATATTATAAAATTTGTTTCTGAAAAAAAAGCCATTTGCTTTCTGTAGGCCACGCCGGCAAAGACGCGGGCGGAAGCTAGTATTATAATGAACGAGTCTCACTTGTTTCCTCGCGATGTTCCTCGGCGGTTTGACCACCGTGTCGACGTACGCCATCTTCGTTTGTTTGATAGGAGCTTTCTTGGCTTCTTGTGCTATCTTTATGTTCGCTGTCAGAGACTTCAGCCTGTATTCTTGTTCCTCTTGACATCTCTGAAATTTTGAAATAAAAAATGTTTTCAATTATTACTAATAAAACTTTGTGTTTTAGAATCTCAAGAGCAAATTAAAGAAATCATTAAAGAATTTGTAGTGCATTATGAAATTTAATAACACATACCATATACATCTCCCTCCAAGTCTCCATCTCTTGCCTCTGCTTATTCCTGAAGTGTTTTTCACAGAATTTCTGCCACAAGTGGTCCGTTTCCTCCATCAGGTAAGGATTGAAGTGTTCTAACAGGAACAACTGCTGTGGAGTCGCTTTATCCACAACGGGCTTCAGGATATCATATGGCACGCCGCCCGTGTACTCAAGGGCTGGGAATGACAAAATACATATGAACATTAATTATAATCTTAAGTCACACAAAGACAAAATGGTCACACTATTAACATGGGCAGTGCTAAATAAACAAGTATCACTTAATATGCGGCCATTTCGAAATGGTCGAAAGATACGGTGCAAAATCCCATAAATAGTATACTGTAAAGACCTACATATGTGCAACATTGTGACTAGACCTTTATAATATACTCATTTAACTAGATAAAAGACGTATTAATGTATAGCTGCAACTCCACTGAGCCAGATAAGCCACTAAAGGTTAAGGCAAGTGAAGAAGTATATAAGAAAATTGAAAAAAGGTTTTGGAAAATAAATTAAAAAATATTGTCACTGCATTGACTCAAGGCCCATTTACATGATGCTAGTTTCTTGCTATTGACATGCGATTTATATATGAAATAAAAAAATGTTGTCTAATACCCTATTACAGGGCATCTTTTGTTTCCACAAAGTTAACACACCTGTAATACGAGTATCCTTGATACTTTCTAGATATTTTAGATGGTTATGGGCAATGGTTACTACTTACCATGTATTCCTATAGTGAGAGATCAATTTCAAACGTAACTAACGCGTTTACCTCATGGGCTCCATATAAAAAATGATTTCCGATACTAACCAACAGAGGCGCTGCTGTTGTTTTTCTATAATTTGACAGCTAAACTTAGACGTGATAGAAACGTTTTACAAACTTCAGAACTAGCACTGGAGCTCAGGTGGATCACCTGGTTCCTAGACATTCTTTGAGATGGAGACTATAATACTATATAAGAGCGGTCTTTATTTTGACGTAAAACTCACACTGGAGATGTAGATGTTAACCTTCAAATAATAATTTACGGGCTAAATACTATGACATACATTAAAGATACTACTAACGAGAGAAACCACACCAAGCAGATTCAATCCATAACCTCTAACTCAGTTTACCATCTTCTCTGCTGGGTTTGTCTAATCTAAAAATTTACCATCCCTAGGATAACAGCAGCAGAGACTATTTTTCTGAACTAAAATAAGCCAAGTACATAATAATTTCAAAAACTCACCATCAATGTGTTCCTGAAGAATTTGTACACACATTTCATATAAAGTGGGTATCTTTCCTATAACTTTATTACCAGAATACACTTTAGTTCTGAAACAGAAACAAATATTTTCATTATCTAAAATTGTTATATGGCTTAGGACTACCTTATTTATGTATCAATGGACCAATTATTTGACAATAATTGAACCTGAAATTATTATTTTTTATATATACAACTAGATGAGAAACAAGCTGACGGCCCACCTGGTGGTAAGCGGTTACTGCCGCCTATAGACAGACACCTGTAATAACCTTGATATTGCAGGTGCGTTATCATCCTGAGGCCTAAGACGAAATGCCGATCCGGGATGGGTCCATAAAAATTTATAATCTCGAGCTCCTCTGTGCTTCGAAGGCACGTTAAGCTGTTGGTCCCAGTTGTTACTGCAACCGCTTTAACCCGGGTCAGTACCCGCATTGGGCCAGCGTGGTGGTGTTATGGCCCAAGCTCCTCATGTGTTTCTCACATGTAGGAAGGCTTGTGCCCAGCAGTGGGACGTTTATAGGCTGGTGATGATTATAACGCCAGAATCTTTGACAATGACTTTGGCAGTCAAATGAAATCCATTTGACACATACTTGCACTTGTCATACGCGTCCTATGTGAAAAATTAACATATTATTTCTATAGCTGTTAACAGCTATATTTAAGGCACGGCCACAGTAAGAGTTAAACTCACAACCGCCACTTTGGTCTAGTGGTTGAGATCACCTACTTCAGATCTAGAGGTCTCGGACCTCTAGATTTGAAAGTTCAATTACTATGGGGGCAGAAGTATTTTGGTAGGTTTTGTTGTTTTTTTTCTAATTCGCCTGGCTAGCTATAGCTACCACCGTCTACCCAAGTCTACCTGCAAAAAGCAGAGGAGATACAAAGATTTCAAAGACTCGAAGGGCAGTATAATAAAGTTATCTTTTACCTTTGGTTTTTCGATGATATCACAGCGCTCATGGCTTCCTCATCAGTAAAGTGAGGTAACAGCTTGGGTGGAGGCCGAGGCTTGTAATTGGGCGATATCTCAGGTAGAGCTGATATTTCCAACGCTGGCAAAGGTGCTAATTTTGCTGTTGGTGCTAGCAAGGCAGCTGGACTAAGCTGTAATTATGAATGAGGCACATGGAGAAAATTATCATCAACTGATACTGTCTGGAGTAGACAGAACTTGAGGGGCACTAAGATGACTGAGGTACCTATGTAAAATGTATTTTTTTCAAGGAATTATTACTATTTAATTTGAGAATAAGTTTTATAATATTTTAAATTCAATTTACAATTAAATATTTGCTGAGTAATAATTTACTTAAACTTACATCATTATTACTTGATACATTAGGTGAAGTTGCATCTCTGAGTGCAGATTTTTCTTTTTTCTTACACTTTGTTGGAGTTATCATGCCTAAGGCCTCAGCAAAACTGGCACCTGTGAATTTTTTTTTAGTTTAAAGACTATTGATAAAATAGAGACTTTTAGGCGCAAGTAGTATTAGGGTAAGCTTTCATTACATACCTGAACCGCAGTCTATGCCGTCGTCGCTATCCGTATTACTCAACTGCACTTTTTTCTTTGGTACATCTTCCTTAGACTTACTACTGCTTGATATACTTTTTGATGACGACGAACTAGACCTATGTGTAGATTTCTTCTCACTATTTTTTTCATCTTTCCTATCAGACTTGTGTTTACTATCACTGTGTTTTGACTTATCACTAGATGAATGTTTCTTCCCGCTCTTATGGCTATCTGACTTCTCCTTAGAAGAACTACTCCTGTCTTTTGACCTTTCTTTACTTGAGGAACTGTGTTTTTCCTTAGAGCTATGACTTCCATTTTTCGACTGGACTTTCTCTTCTGTAACATCTTTTTCTGAAGAGCTTTTGTGCTTCTCTTTATCTGATTTGTGTGAACTACTGGACCTCTTATTTTTGTCAGATCTACTTGAATGCTTATCACTGTTACTTTTGTGTTTTTCACTACTACTATCAGAATTTGATGATTTATGCTTATCACCACTACTTTTATGTTTGGAGGAGCTCGACTCATCCCTTTCTCTTTTGTCTTTCTCTGATGTATCGTGTTTAGGCTTGGTTTGTTTCTCATTAATTTCTTTTTCTTTAGAACTTTTGTGCTTATGCGAACTGTGAGATTTTTCTTTTGTTGCTGATTTCTCGGAACTCTTTCCAATTGATTCCGACGAGTGATTACCTTTTGAGCGTTTTTCCGATTCATTTGATCTTTTGGAACTCGAGGATTCTTTTTTGTGATCTGTTTCGTTTTTACTAGAAGAGTGCTTGGAGTTGTAATTGTCAGGAGGCTCCCTTTTAATTTCATGTTTGATTTCTCTTTCTTTTTCAGATGCTTCTGATAACTCCGAGTCACTGTAGTCACTATGTGACTGATCAGAGTCGTCACTAGCTGATTCCGAAGGTTCTTTCTTGACCGTAACATTGGAATTATAATTGCAATTATTGCTTAAGCTTTTTTTCTTCTTTGAATCAGGTTCTTCATCCTGGAATATTTGAAAAAGATTCTTTTATTACTATGGTCTTAATTGTGTATAAATTTTTGTGCTTCTTGCATTAATTTAACCAAATTTCAAATCAATAGGATCTGTGAAAGTTAGTAAAACCCTTTTCAAGTAGGAAATGAGCTGATATTTATCAAACGACTCAACAGATATTCATAAATTGGTCCATTTGCTTAGGAGCTACGATGCCTCAGACAAACACACAGATACACACACAGACACGTCAAACTTATAACAAGCCTCTTTTTGTATCGGGGGTTAAAAAGATCTAATTTAAAAAGTTTAACATAGGTACTGAAGTAAAAATATATAAAACTTGCAACCACGCGATTTTAAGACTTTGGTGATCTTTTTAAATAATTAAAATTATTTAATTGCTTTTAGTAATATATTATGTTTACCTCTTAGCACAGTTTTTTTAGAAAAACCTAAAAATCAATTCAAGCCATATTCAATTTTAAAAAATTGTTTCATTAATTCTTGAATGATATTACAGATTATTTTTTAAATGAACACTGAGTTTCAAAATACGAACTAAAAACAATACCTTTCAATCTACTCTATGCTCCTGATCACATACCAGATATTGCCAGTATTGACCAGTATCACCTTTTGGCTGGCAATAGTTACGCAGTATTGTTATTGGACGATTCCTTGCTTTCTATTGGTCTAACTAATGCAACGAGTAGGTATCAAAGAGGTATTGCCTCTTAGGATCTTGCGTGCACTGGCCGCGAAATCTTAAATTAGCTACATTTCAATTACCAATTACCAATACCAATAATACCATTATCCAATGCTAGGTAGTTACGGGTATTTTCACTATCCCCGATGATTTGTTCAAGAGCCATGGATGTTTATTTGGAATATTTCTAACATTTAAATACATATTATTTCATTCAATATTTCTCACCTATCTTTATCACAAGCTCTTGATGATGCTTACTTTGGAGGTGTAGGTATATGAATAATAATGTTATTATTAGTCTATGGCCCGATGGAAATTGGCTACTGTAAAAATCAAGAAGTACTAAGTTGACAGCATAGGCGACAAGTCAACGCTCGTATGTTAGTCTGTCAAATAATTTAATACAAAAAAAGTGTGTGGATGGCCAAATATGCAATTGGCAAAAATAGCGAAAATAATCACAGGAAAGTTAGGCCGATTTTGTTAAAACTAATACATTAATTAGATTTTAGATAAATATTTTTCTGCCCAGAATTTTACCCATTGATTTTGGTGAAAGGAATACACATTAATTATTACACTTAGTGAACTTTATTCTAAATAAAAAATATTTGACGAATATTTTAGTAGTTTTTCTGAAAATTACCACTCCCTGCCCAAATAAATAAATTGAAGTCATTTTATACCGTATGAAAACTTTAATACTTTAATGCAGGTAATTATTGTGGCATTTTCTGCCTCCTTATAATGTCACTAAGAAATTATATGAAATTAGAACATGGTATGCACATTACATATTCTGTCAAATCTTATAGTTAACACTAACATTGACTGCGGCTGGACAGGTTAATAAGTCATGTAATGTATATTTATTAACCTGTCAAGCCGCAGGTTCCAGACACATTATATGCGACCGTAGAGATTAAAAATACTCAATACTCAAACATTTATTGCAACCATAATGTAGCACATAGGTGTAACACATAAATTAATTATATAGATTAGATTATGGCTGTCGGGCCTCGCAATGGGTAGAGCGAGCAACGTCTTACTCATTTAACAATTACCAATTCTTTAAACATATTAAGGTGTACATGCATTTGTGTATCATACCAGTTAATTGATAATTATAAATAAATACTCTTCCACTTTTATATTTTACTTAATATTTTTTTTGCTTATGTACTATTGGAGATTATAATAGCATTTATGTAATAAAATTTCTTTTTAATATTTTATGAATATTTTATCGTGTTTTTCTTGACGTTGTTCATCTGGTATAGATCTCGATGGACATATTACCTATAGGTGCTAGATGAACACATTTAGCCGAGCAGATGTAACAATCAGCTTATTTTTGACATAAAGAATATTTTGTAAGTGCCTACAGTCAACAGCACATCAAGCGTAACAGTTTGACCTTAAGACCGCCCTTACGCCGTTCGTAACAGAGGCGGCTTTTAAGCGCATACGCATAAGTGACCAATGCGGTATCTAGGTCAATTGTTTTTTTTAATCTCTCGAAGTGCGTATGCAAAGCTGGAAAATTTAGATTTTAGTTTCTGAACGTGGGTTTTCCAATTTAAATTTATGTCGATGTTTAAGCTAAAGGAGAGTAAAATCATTACCGCATTTTTTTTTTATTGTTAAATGCCATTGTGTAGTCAAGTTCTAATGGGATTCTTTGACGTGGGTAGAAAGTCATTAATTTGGTTTTGTCAAAATTTATCTCAAGACTATGTTACTTTAACCAGTTAAAAGTTTTGGATAGTATAGAATTTAATTTACTTTGTATATTTGTATTATTTTGGCATCACGTGAGGAGTAAAATATCGTCCGCAAACAATTACTATAAAAAATAAAATAAATTTTTAACCTAACAATATAATTAAGTATGAAATGACTCCATCAAATGCAACAGCACCTACCATAGTATAAGACTATTATTATTTTAATATAAATATTAGATACAGGATGGTCCTAATAGTGACGTTAAATTTTTGTTTTGTTTCCTGACATCTGGATGTACACGGAAATAACCCATGTATGTTCAGCGATTTTTGGTAGTTTTCGAGTTATATATTTTTTACATTTTAAGAATTATTTACTTAACTGACTTAAATATTTTTTTTACTTGCAAATTACGATTATTTTTTTGTAGCACACTCCTCAAAACTTGTGCTTGCACACATAAAATACCCAGCTTCCCTATAATGTAAGTAATAAAAATATCGATAGAAACTTAAAAAAAATATAAAAAAAGCTCCACGGCTTCTAAGTCATTTTAAAAACTTTGCAAGATCCTGACCTTTATTTATAATACAAAATAAGCGATTCTCAATAGACCTTTTTTTAGCCGAAATTTGCCTTCGAATGTACCTACAAAGGTGAAATATTCTAAATCAATTATTGCCTATTTTCTCATCTATTTCTCTCCCTTCTTTTCTGGCAAAAATAAAAATTACAAAGATACCGTTTATTCAGAAAAAAACAACCTTTAAACGTATGCTTATTACAGTGGTAACATCGATCACATTTGTAAATAGTTATTGTAGCTATTTCAAGGATCATTATTCACAATAAATCCATCAATTACTACAAATATAATAGTTAAATTTATTTCACAATCAAGTCTCGAAGTGTCCCTTTCACACTTCGATGCATAGTCAACAACGCCTTAAAAAAATTATTGTCTTCGGAAAGCACCAGAATTTGCTTTGATCTTTATTTCGGCTTGTCTTTATTTTTCTCTCAGCTCTGCTTCGGTTTTCGTTCCACTTGCATACACCATCTCTTTGTAATGACCGCAGAGAAAATATGGGGGTTAAATCTGGGGATCGTGCTGGTCAAGAAATCGACCGTCTCGGTAACGTCTGATTAAGGTGCTCTCCCACCTCTCTTGTATAGTGGCACGGAGCACCATCGTTTGGAAATATTCTTTTGCATGTTAATAGATTTACATCCTCCAATAAATTGTTTAAGTTATTTCGTAGGAAAGCCAAATATTGAGCTCCGTTTAACCTCCCCGGCAATTCGAATGGTCCTATGAATTCCCCATTGACAATCAACAAATTCACATTGTACAGTGTTTGGAAATTTTATGACCTTGCCATGTGTGGATATTCAATGGCCCAACTGTGGTAATTATGGATATTAAAAACCCCGGTTCTTTCAAATCGCAATCCGTCTGCCTGCAGGACTTTGTCGAAAAAACTCAGGATCGTCTTGAGTTATTTCCCACATTGTTTGGCAAAAAGTCACTCGTCTTGCATAATCTGCAGGTTGTAATTTTTGCACGCGATGTATTTAAAAAGCGTGGTATAATGCCCTAATAATAAATAAATAAAATAAATACAAATTCCTCTGAAAATAAAACAAAAAAAAAAGTTGTAAATTTAAGGCTTAGCTAAGGAGATGACTTTTTTCAGTTTCACCATTTAGTAGATTTTGGTAGTCACATGCAACGTGGGCGAGCTCCTTAATACAGTGGCGTAGTTATGAGGTTTAACACCTCAAGCATCAGATTCCAGACCAGGGTATTGAAAAATTACAGACATTAAAATTAACTCACCAGACTTCAGTATCCTTATAAATAACTGAGGTTTTTGGTACACCAGTCCTGCTTGTGATTGATCTGGTACTAGTCGATGGATCTTTATCCACTTGTTCCTCAACTTGATCCCTAGCATCTGGATCCATTCTGGGTGATCCTTACTAAGATGAACTGCGTCTAGGAACTCGTCCCGCCATTAATGCATTGTGAGCATTTGTGAACACTGTAATCCGGGTAATGCTCGCATTGTTCTCCTCACCGTTCCAGTTGCTTGGGAACACCATAAGAATAGTACTTCCCGTATTCACTCAAAGAATAGCTCATGTTGCAGCACAGAGGTCCAAACCACGCAGTAATCAAAGTCCGAGACCCAAGCACAGATAAATCAGTCTTAGTGAGAATCAGAATCCAGTTGGGGAGCGAGGTAGTCGTATCAGAAACTATCGAGAACATAACCAGGAGCAGTGGTAACACGAGCGAAAGCTGTGAACAACTGAGGAATGTGGCCATGAGAGAGTCCCTAAATTGAAAGGACAGAGCAAGACGACCGAGGAGAGAAAGAGAGGCTGCGCTATAGACGACGCAGTGTCACTCCTCCGTCCTTTGAACGGGCGCGCGAAGACAATTGTCCATTATTATCCTAGAGTCTGCCAGAACCATAATTATTTATTATCTGATAAAGATAAGCCAGTTGGAGGTAATATAATTAACCTCCAATCGACTCCAACCAACTCCAATATAATTTATAATTTTCTTTGTACAAACAAAGCCCGACTTGTGGTGATGAAATGATATCACACCTTGAACTAATATAACCTAAATGTATTAACTCTACTAAATATCAATTAATATGGTTATTACAAACCGAATGAACCATAGAAATTAACAATAAGAGCTTATAAATTAATAATTAATTTAGACCAATTCACCTTTGCACAGGCGACAGCACATCAAGTGTAACAGTTGCACTACGGAAGTCGCCTCTATTATGAACGCGGTAAGGGCGGTCTCAAGGTCAAACTGTTACCTTAAAGTGTTGTCGACAGTACATTCGAAGGCAGATTTCGGCTAAAAAGGCCTATTGAGTATTATATTTCTTTTGTATTATAATCAAAGGTTTTTGCAAAGTTTTTAAAACGACTTAGAAGTCATGAAACTTTTTTAATTTTTAATTTAAAGTCGAAAATTGAACAGTGGCTCATTTTACCCTATTTTTTTTAGTTTCGATCGATATTTTTATTACTTACATTAGTGCCAAGAAGCTGGGTATTTTATGTTTACAAGCACACGTCTTCAGGACTATGCTACAAAAAAATAAAAATAAAATGCATAATTTGCAATAAAAAAAAAATAAGTCGGCTAAGTAAAAACTTCCCAAAATGTAAAAAAATATAACTCGAAAAATTGCGGAACATAAAGAAAAACAATTCTCAAAATTGTAATAATAAAATTACAACTCGAAAAGTACGCAAAATCGCGAAACATACATAGGGTATTTCCGGGTACACCCAGATGCCAGGAATATAAAAAAATATTTTGAATGTCACTGTTTTGACCATCCTGTATACATGAAAGTTCCACAAATACTTCAAACTAACCTCACTACTTTGATATTTCCTTTTACTGCCACTGTAGTCTCCATTCATCACTTTATGCTCAGTTTTCACACTTGAGCCAGATTGCTCTGGATGATGTGAACTACTTTTTGATTGTAGCTTTGAGTTTTCATCAGAATCCCTTTCATTTTCATGTCCATTATAAGTTGTAGCTGTTTGGATATAATATAATAATAATAACATCAGATAATTGTATAAAGATAAAAATAGTCAAGTATTACATTATTATTACCATTTTTAAAATAATCCATATTAACTGATTTTGAGTGGTGGTAGTAAAAAAAAGTCTGATATTTATCTTATTATCTTTAAAAGATTATTTAATAAAATATTATAATGTCATTTTTAAAATGAGTTTGATTTAATATTTTCAAATATTGTTAATATTATGAGACAAGTAACTATTATATTCCATGGTTAATTCAGCACATCCTTGATTTGAAAAGATAAATAAGGGCTACATCTCTTAACCATGTTAAAGCAACATTTCATAAGTAAATATTATCATATAAATAATAAAACTAAACTTAAATTTAAATATAACATACTATTTTATTACATTTATCTATATTAAATAAACATAAACATGCATTTTAAAAGTAAGTAACTAATACCACTCTAATGGTATTAAAAGTAAACAGTAAAACAATAAATGATCAACTTTTGCATGAATTAAAGGAATGACTCAAATAAAACTAAGCATCTGTCATCTCACTGTCAGTGTTCCGGTCTCCATCTTGGTCACTTTCTTCTGCTGCTACCATGAGCTTCCATTTGTAGACCAGGGCACGGGCTGCTTGGCCCACATCCCCTGGTTCTTTTCGTAGTGCATTCACAGTCCTACCAACACCAGTTTCTTGTAAGTGCTGCACTGTCACATCTAGGTTAAATAACTTGTCTATGCTCTTTAATATCTGAAATGAGAGTTTATTTTGATAAATATTTTTTTATTTTAATTTGTATTTATTAACCTTAATTATTACTGTACAATATCTGCTGCAAAATTAAGTTCACACATACTAACCATACAATAATCTAAATAAAACATGAGAAATTGAGAGCACAATGCCTTAGAATTATAACATTATCATTTTTTAAACTACAAGTGGGCACATGTATTTTAGGTTCATTATTTCCTGAATAAATAAAATAAATAAGTTTAATGTTGTGTTTGTAACTAGGAAAATTAGGGTAAAAATTTTGAAATAAGTAGCCATTTTAGGAGGTTTTGGTAGTAGGGGGGCTCAGAGGGGGAGGGGAGGGCCACCTGCCACAATTCAAATTCTAACAAAGTAGGAAGTTTTTCTTAATTTATTTTTATTTAAAGCAATGTTGTTTCTTAGTTAGGGTTTTACATGTTTGGATGGAAGATGGAAGCAAATATTTCCAACAAAGTGTTTTCTGTCAGTGAATATGATATTAATGCAAATAATTAATTACCTAGATTATATTTCTGTTTTTCAAATTGTTATTCATCAATTGTAGCATTTATAGCCAAGATTTCGAAAATACCCAAAACTAAATAGTGGAGCAGCAATTTTCACATAAACTCTAGAGAATATGCGTAAACTCTAAAGCAACGGAATGACAATGATGCTGCCAAGTGTTAAAGACTACACACAAAAGGGTGATTACTGTTTCATTATACGTGTTTGTCTAGATATTTGCTGCAAAAACATTAAACACAGGACAAAAGTTTTAAAAAATACATTTTGCAAATTTTTAAAAAATCATCATAGTTTGACACAAATCCAGCAGCCCAAATTATTTTGGAGATTTTAGATGGCGACTTGATTCAAAATCCTACCAATTTTTGATTCAAAATCCTACCAATCATCTTATTAGTTTTTTTCTTTACCAGACATCGGAATATGCAAGCAACAAGAGTAGAATACCACTGGAATTGCATCACACAATTTATAAAGGAAACTAATGAACATGAATATTGAGATTCTTCTTCTTTTTGGTTCTTGGCGAATATTATGAAGAAGACAGCAAAAGAGGAAGTGTCATGTTAGAAAGTACCCACTTAGGGAGCCTTTTTTAAATACATTCAGCTCTAAATAAACTAATAAGGTGGATTGAAGCATCAGAGCTGTCTCATGTTTTATTTTATTTGTAACTATGGTATTAACTTTTGAAAATTGAAGGATAATAGGATTTGGGAACTACGCGTCAACGTAAACGAAATCGAGCTGGAGCACTGTAGCCAGAATTGTAAATTGAACATGCCTATTAGCTTATATTATGTTACCGACTCTAGAGGAAATAATGTATTTGTATATTCGATAAACGTATAAGCTTTGACCTCAAAAGCCTAACAATATACCAAAATTAATTTTATAGAAATTAGACAACTAAAAAGTAGGTACAAGGAAACGACAGTGGAAAAAATAAAGAATACTAGTAAGGTACTTACTCTGTGCTCATCGTTGGAATATTTTTCTATAGCATGTTGATAATGCTTCACTAAATCAAGAACACTCGCCATATTAAAATAAATAACAGTACGGTTTTAGTCTTTTTGCTTTAATAAACTATTGCCAGCTGGTAAACGGGCACCATTTTTGCCATTCATACAATACACATGTCAATGACGTTTTATTTCGCATATTTTTTATTTTTTTTTGCTGTTTTTTTCCCTTTACCTTCCCTATAAAGGGAAGGCAAAGGGAACTAATGCCCATACAGCCATGTATTAAGTATTTCTTAATTTCTTCTTTAGTTGCATTAAAATGCTGGCGTAACACATTTCAATGCTTCTTGGGAGTATTTGACTTGACACGAAATATATAATGACAGGCACTTTATGTGCTACTTGATGAGGTAAATAACCACAAAAAAGTTCTCATCGTATTTCACACCATAATCACTTTTACTCTAAAAATCTTTTATTTGCACGTCAACTCAAACACTTGAATGATAAAACTACATTACATTTATAACACAATATTCGCTCCGATATAATTTTTAATTATTTAAATAAAAATCTTGACTGACGCCATTAAAATCCGCTTTGCAATTTTTTATATAAAGTTCTCTCTATTACAGAGAAGGCAAGGAGAACTAATGCTCATACAGCCATGCTTAAATATTTTCCCTTTTGCAAATATTTGCATTGAAATGCTAGTCTAACAGATTTCAATGCATCTTGAGAGAGTTTGGCGCCAAATACACGATGACAGTCTCCATGATGCTGCTTTGATGAAGTGGATAACCACGATAAAATTCTCAACGTTTTTCACATAAAATTCACTTTTATTTAAATCTTCCAATGCATACTAACACAAACATTTGCCCAAAAAGGGGATTGAGCCCATAAACACACTTTAATGAAGCAAGGGTTTGGCGCCTACTTTATAATGACAGTGACAGTCAGTCTTCGTGATGCTACTTCGATGAAGTGGATAACAACGTATAGGTAAATGATGAAGTGCGAAGGAAAGTTTTTGCATATAGTGCGATTAGGGGTCTGAGGGCCTAGACAAGATGCCATTTGACAATCGCTACCGCTATCGCTTAATGGAAAATGTATGGGATTTGACATTTACAATCGAAAGTCAATCGAGAGCTTATGTCAAATCCCATACATTTTCCGCTTAGCGATAGCGATAGCGATTATCGAAAGGCATCTTGTCTAGGCCCTCTGTTCTTCTAACCATTACGAAAGCTCGCTTGCACAGTCTCTTTTATTCTCTACTTATATTAGACTACGCTGATGTCTGCTACTGTGACATTAAGGAGGAACGTTTTGATTGGCTTGAGCGTTTGCAGAATGTAATGCATTAGATTTAGTTTTAATTTACGGTTTATCACGTGTCAGATTTTTGTGGACTGGACTGGCTTCCTATCCGTCGGTGCAAAGACTTACACGTTCTTACTCTACTTTATAATCTTTGCCTTACAACCTCGCCGGCACATCTGAACAATAGGGTTTGCCTTCTATTTCTCTCCTCATTGACATAAGTAGGTATCTCAATTACGTTCCTTCCGTCTTCCTTTCTTTTTATGTAGCTAAGTATTTATTTTTTTGGAAATCCAGGAATTCAATGAAAATTTCCGGATTCTGCAAAAAATGCAAACACTATTGAGTCAACAAAAATTCGAAATTGTAAAATAAATTTCTTCATACAAATATGTAGTTCGGTCAGATAAACAATTTTTTTATACCACTTAGGTGGCAATCAAGCTTTACGGGTAAAAACCTTTACACGCCTTTTTTGAACAAACCTGCTGGCCGAGTGGTCTGTACCCCTTGCTATACGGCAGGGGTCCCGGGTTTCAATCCCGGTAAGGGCAAATGTTTTTATGATGAATACGAGCATTTGTTCACGAGTCATGGATGTTTATATGTTTATTTAGTAGATGACCTTATACGATACTAACGTCACTCGATTGTTTTACCTTCCCGGAACCCCTCTACTAACACTTAAACTTTATGGTATGGGTATAAGTAGTTCGAATTGACTTTTAAGTATTATTATATTACGAATCTTTTGTATGGGAGTATAGAAAAGTGTTGTTTTTAGACTTTAAGCAGGCAATTTTTTAATTTTTTTTCTCCGTAAGTTCTTACGGAGTTCATCCTTGTACTTGAAGGAATATTATAAAAAAAGAATTAGCGAAATCGGTTCAGCTACTGTCGAGATTTGCGCTTAGCAACACGTTCAGCGATTCATTTTTATATTATAGATATTTCAAATATTTATATACATAATTATCAATATTTATCCGTTATCTAGTATTCATAACACAAGCTCTTCGTGATGCTTACTTTGGACTAGTTATAAGGTGTGCGAGTGTATGAATATTATTATTATTATTATTATTACTTGCCCTATGCTGTATTTGTGCGAGAGAACCTCTGCAGTGATTTCATTCCACAACCTGCGGACGTGGGAGAATGTTTTTCTGAAACCATACAGTATAGGCGACCACTTTGGTACCAATTTCTGAGGATAAACTCCCTACCGGTGGCGAGCAGCGCAATGATAGAAAGACGCTGTGGGCATCATGCCAAATAATTCCTCAGAACACACCCGTTATACAAACGGTAGAACACACATAAGGAGGCAAAATCTCTCCTCAGGCTTAAATGTTCAATACCGCTTGTGAGCTCAGGATCGTCGACAATTTTCATAGCCCGTCTTTGGAGCACGTCAAATGGTCCAAGCTGGTATCTAGGTGCTCCAGCCCATAAATGGCAGCAGTTCTCGATATGGGACCTGACTTATTTAGATTATACAGTAACAGTTTCTGTCGCCAACAGACATATCGCTGCGCCCTATGAGCACACCAAGCTTCTTGGATGCCAACTTGACTTTATCCCCAAAATAACTGCGGAACTACAACGTCGCTAAAGCTATCAACACCAATGATCCCGATACTCTTAGTGATGGAAAGGGTTTTTAAACGGTAAGGGGCCGTTCAAGTATTACGTAACGCAATTTTCAAAGATTTTTGACCCCCCTACCCCCCATGTAACGCGGCGTAACGTAGTTCGGGACCCCCCCCCCCCCCCAACTAAACGTAACATCCAAGGGACCATTTTTAGCTAAAAGACATAATTTATAAGGAAGCGCTAAAGGTCTAGAAAGACACCTAAATACCTTTGTTATTGTTTATTAATTATTAAAACATGAAAATTTTAACTCGTAATACTTGCATATATTGTTTATTTTATTTACTTTTATTTGACAAGGGATTCCCCGTAAAACAAAAAGGGTTGGGAGAAAAATATAATACTGACGTACGGTACGATAAAAATCGAGGAATTCGCCGTAAAACGTTCCATGTTTGGGTTGCCAACTCAGAAAATTTTAAAACCCTAGTTTTTTATTTAAATTACAAAAAAAACATGTAACGTAACACGCTGTTTGAACCCCCCACCCGCCCTGGTAACGCTTCGTAACGTTGTACAAGACACCCCTCCTCCCCAATTTGCGTTACGTAATTCTTGAACGGCCCCTAAACGCGCAGATTATGTGTATGGAAAAAGAATAATTTTAAAATTTTGATCTTTTGATAACACCTTACATTTGTATATCTATGCTAAGTAAGAGTGCGCCTAAAGCTAGAAAAAAAAACATTTTCCACCTCCCATCCCCGCATTGCGAGGCACGATCGAGGCTCATCTAGTCAACAGCGGACGTCATAACATAGTATAATCCGAATCCGCCATGGACCAAATAATACTTTTATCATCCTTGGTAACTGTTTTAGGAGTAAATGTAATGCATTTCTAGTCTATGATATTAATTCTTGGTTTAATATAATAATGAAGTTTAGATTTTTGGTTCAATGCTAAGAAATCACAGGTTTGTGCTTTCACAGTTAAAATGTTTTTCCTTTTCTTCCCCTTCCTTCTCTTCAGAGTACTACTTTATGAAGATGTCTCGATCCGAATCAAAGAAACTACACCGAAAACGTGATTAAAACAGCCTCATGGAAGCTCGGTCTCCTGGAGATGCATTGATTTTTCACGGCTGCCCAAGTATGCCTGCTTTATAATAACACAGCTCCGGTCTTGTGAGGAATATTGCTAGCACCAGTGGGATTGCGATCCGCTAAGTATATGCACTAAAAAGATTGCAGCGATCGTGCTGTTCGTATTATTAGTGCTGTAGGGGTTGCGTTGAGTGAGACATAGTGTTTCTATGTGAGTGATGTGAGTTTCTATTGGGTATAATCATGGAGAGTGCTATGAACTTCTGAAGAGCTTTTAGTCCTTATCCCACCTTCCCTTTTCCTACTCAAGAGCAAGCGTGCCAGTTTTCGGAGTCATCAATTTATTGTTTCCGATCCAATATCACGCTTAGACGTTTAGTAACTCGTTTCTATGTCGTACTGCCAAAAGTAAAATTCTTAGTGACAGACTGTGCTTAAGGACTCTGCTATTCGCTTCACATCAGGTGGTGTTGAGTCATTTGTCATGCTTTGTTAAAAAAGGGCTAGTAAGCTTGGCACATCGATGTTAACCGGGCACATATAAATGACATGACGGCAGATTGGTAAGAGGCATTTAAATTTACGTTGAAGATGTTATGGCCCAAGCTCCTCAAGTCATTGTTTCTCCCGTGCAGGAAGGCCTGTTCCCAGTAGTGGGACGAATACGTATAGGCTGGTGATGATGAATAAAGTTCCTTAGAACCTTCCTATCAATTTTCCTTTAAGTAAATTAATATAACTTTGTCAATAATTGGAAATTCGTTGAAAATTAGAGACTGTGAATTTTTTCTATCTAGAAAATTTTAAAAATTTATGTTTTTGCTCAGAGTTAACACTTAGAAAAATATTGTAATTAGGTACCATTCTATTCAAAATTACAGCTTCTTTTGGATTTGATTTGATCTGATTAAATCTACGATTAGTGATTTGCTGTACGCGCTTATAACATGACATGGATAGGTGCCCGCTTGTTATACCGAGTACTAAACCCCTGGTATATAAATAAACGCCGAGACACGGGGCTTTATGTAACCTTGGTATAACAATTCACTTTACTTTGTTAAAAAAATACTTACCTATCTAAAATAAAAAGTGCTTACTAATATGCCTAGGTATACTTATTGTCTTATAGTTATTAATTTTTAACTTCTATTTTGCTTTTAAAATATCAAAATGTTTACTCACGGTGAATTATGTAGGATTAGATAGGCAGTTTATGATGCGAGATAGTAAGTAACTAGATGGTTATCTAAAGAAACTTCAAAGCTGAACCTATTTGGCGCCTTTAGTTGTCATCTAAAGGCAATTTACGCAGTGGGCCATTGTAGGTCACCGGGGCGCAGTCCTAAGCAACCGCCTCGGGCTCCGTTGCCGGCCCCCATGACCTCTGTCAACGACAGCCTCCTTAGCTTTGTTTGCGCCCACAAACGCCGCACCTACCCTCTGTAATCCCGACGCGTCCGACAACGCGACATCACTTATCACCTTGCTCTTTGAACTTTGACATCGCTTTTCGCAAATACCAACTGATCATTGGTGGGTTTAGACCCTGAATTTTGCAACATGGATGTAAACGCCCACGTGCGGCTCATTAGGAGAGATAACTTGTAGCCATCGATAAAGTCTCATATAATCGTATAATCCTCCTTGCACTTTGAAATACCAATATTACTCAGCAATATTGTAATACGGAACTCTATATATTTTATTAATATAGGGATTCTATGTAAGTTCCACTAAAATTTTATGTTATTAATAGCTACCATAACCAGAACAATCGCAAGCAAGTAGATAGGTACTTACTTATGCGAACGCAAAATATCCTTACAGAATAGTAAAATGCGTGTAGTTCCTAGAAGCTCGTCGCCATTACTCGTGTTGCATGCAGGCTATTATCTCGGCAATATCATCAAAGTGAGCAGTGGTTGGCGTAATCCCACGCAGTTGACCCTACGATTGCCCGAGCTACCCCAATAACGTAGACACAGATTCGATACAGGGAGGGTAATCTACTTAGAATTAAATTAATGAAAATGTCAGACCAACAAAATTAAATCATTCTCGGCACTATAACTCGCATGAAGAGATATTGAGGGTAGGTCAGGTTACCTATCTAAGCTTAACATAGGCTACTTATGGTTTGCAGCTCGTGGATTGCCGGTCTGCTAGACCGGCGGTTCATCTATGGTTAGGGCTCCGGGCATGGTTAGGGGACTATGTGCGATGTGCGGCTTGCACAGCCCGGTCCGTGCGTCAATGTATCGGCGTGCGGATCAACCGAAGTTTAGGGGGCGAGCCCCCACGAGAGGAGACTGACAGTCGTTGGTCGTCTGCTTGTGACGGTATAGCGGATGCCATGCTCTTAGCGTCCCCCGCAATACCGTCATTCCGCGGCAAGCTGGCTACATCGCTGAGGGGTTTAGTGGGTGAGAGCCCCACACCTCTTCCATCTCCTCCCCCGGGAGTTGGGAGTTAGGCTGGTAGAGCTTCCCCTCAGCGAGAGAAAAAAAAGGCTACTTATGGTTATTCTAATTGATTACTTAGATGAATTTTTCCAACCTGTTCGGCAATGGCATTCACTCTCTACAACTTCGATATTTGTATATATTATGTCGATAAAACACCCATAAACCGCAATGGCGATGTGAAATGAATGAACCACTTTAGGAACAATTCAATAGTAAGTATTGCAAAACATTAAAAAAGTTTTTTGTTTATATCAAAGTACCTGCTGCTTTAATGTGAACAAAAAACTTTTTTCATTTAATATTAATGATCTTTAGTTGTTTTTTTTAAATTATGACAGTTGATAACCCTAAAGACAACCCCGTGTACTTGGCTAGAACATGTCGGGCGCTAATGTCCCCGTTATCTGCTCCCGCTCGACTTGCAGTGTGGGAGCCGCGAATTATCGACCAAATCGTGATGTCGATTTGAATAATCAATACCGGTCGAATATAGAAAGCCAGTAACTTTCAGTAAAACACGTAATCGACGTCAACTATTGCTTTTTAGGTGCTGACAGGACACTTTTATCGTCATTTTGTGACAAGTGAATAGGTAATTAGGTAGTTAACATCAGAGCTAAGTTTAATTTATTTTTTATCATTTTCATTTTGTTCTGATTAATGAGTAGGTAGTACTTTAAGTAGCCAACGCTACTAGCCTACGTCTACAATTTATAGTTAGCAATGTATATTTAACATTTTGCCGTTCATAAAAGTCCAGGCGTTTAGCGTTATTTTTAATTCTTGAGTTGTTTGAGGTTCATCGTTCATGAAAATTATTAAAACTTGCATTTGTCAGGTCATAATTATTAGCCCGACAAGCATCAGATTCCAGACGAAACTGATTTTTCAATTGCCATAGACATCCAGAGGTATAACGCCGCTTGACAGATTACTAGCACAGACAGAATCGTGGTTCCCAATAACCAGTATTTTTTTTTCTGATTTATTATTAGTAAAATAATAAGAATAGGTATGGTTGAAGAGTGACACCAATATCATCATCACCAGCCTATATACGACCCACTGCTGGGCTCAGACCTTCCTGCACGGTAGTAACACATGAGGAGTTTGTGCCATAACACCACCACGCTGGCTCAATGCAGTTTGGTAGGTTAAAGTGGTTCCAGTGCAAGCGTTTCCTTTGAAGCACGGAGGAGCTCGGGATAGCAAATTTTGATTTTTTACCTATCCGGGATCGACCATGGCAAAATCTGCTTTGTTTTCGTAATTGAAACCAGAGTGCTAAAACAACTACAGGACCGAGCCACAGATTAATACCGAGCTCCTCATAGTAAGTAGAGTGACACCATACCACAGTGTGGCGTCTAGAACAAGCTAGGTATACAAAATTATTTGTCGATGTTATCAATTTCCAATACGTTTATTACGACTGTATATAAATATTTTTAACCGACTGTTAAAAAGGAGGAGATTATCAATTTGACGGGTTTTTTTTTTTAGTTATGTTAGCTCATCAATGATCAACACAGTCAAACGCCTTGGACAAGTCGCAGAAGATAGGTACTAGTCGACACAAAAAAAAATATATGCATTTAAATTAATTAAATATTATTTTGAAATAAAACCAATTTACCGGATTTAACTCGCGTTTAATTAGATGTTACATTATTATTATTCACCCGACGTTTCGATTACTTTACAGCGATCGTGGTCACGGGAAGACTGAAGATGTCAGTTGTCTTTGATAAATTTTAAGTTAACTACCGTCACTTTGTGTTATATTTTGAGCGGTCCGAATTATGCATACGGAGCTCACGGTGTCAGTTTTTTGGGCAGTGTGAGGACGGGCTTGGGACTTTATTATTCGCATGATGGGATCCCAAGCTGGTGGTACACTCCAACCATCGTCTCTATTGAAATTAGGATGTTTTTTGATTTCAATAGCCTCACGTAACATTCTATGATTGAAACGGTGTTTTTTGGCGAGGATCTGGGGCTTATTAAATCTGATATAGTGATTGGGTCCGTCAAGAGCGTGTTCACACACTGCCGACTTCGTTTCGCGCCTGTGTTTTACGTCAGCTATATGTTCTTTTACCCGGGTGCCTATGCTTCTCTTTGTTTGACCTATGTATGAGAGGCCGCAGTCACAATCCGCACCGCAGTCCGTATTTCGGACCGCTCAAAATATAACACAAAGTGACGGTAGTTAACTTAAAACTTATCAAAGACAACTGACATCTTCAGTCTTCCCGTGAACACGATCGCTGTAAAGTAATCGAAACGTCGGGTGAATAATAATAATGTAACACCTAATTAAACTCGAGTTAAATCCGGTAAATTGGTTTCATTTCAAATGTGTAGTGCTCGCGAAAATGTAAGACAATACTAAATATTATTTTGACAAAAACTATATAAAAACATTATGTTTAACAATTTTAATTACTGGTCCACCTAGGTCCTGGACCCAGTCCAGGAGGGGAAGGAAGGGGTCATGACCCCCATTACCCCCTGGATCCGCCCTTGCCTCTAAACAATATTCACAATTATAGACTAATATTTTTTAACCGAATTCAAAAACGAGGAACTTCTCAATTCGGCCGGTATGTTTTTTTTCTATGTACACCGATTACGCCGAGATTACTGATCCGATTTATGTGATTCTTTTTTTGTTCGATGCGGAATAGCTGCCATTTGGTCCCATAAAATTTTTTTCAAAATCTGTTCGGTAGTTTGGTTTTTATAAATAAAAAAATCTGAAAATAGTAAGTCATCTACATATTTTTTTTCTTCGTATGTACCTACACCGATTACGCCGAGCTTACTGATCCGTTTTACGTGATTCTTTTTAACCGACTTCAAAAACGAGGAGGTTCTCAATTCGGCCGGTATGTTTTTTTTTCTATGTATGTACACCGATTACGCCGAGATTACTGATCCGATTTACGTAATTCTTTTGTTGTTCGATGCGAAATAGCTGCCATTTGGTCCCATAAAAATTTTTTCAAAAACAGTTGGGTACTTTGGTTTATATAAAAAAAAAATGAAATTATGAAATCGTCTACATAAGCGAAATTGCGAATTTTTGCTTTTCCAATGACTTTTTAGTGAAAGGTTTCACTCATAAAACCGACTTCAAAAAACTGAAAAGGATAAAATAATTAAATTTAAGTAGGTATTCATCCCCTAGAAACATGTTTTTGGAGTCGGTGCTTCACTTTCTATTGTTTTTGGAAACCACTTAGCACCAACTCCAAAAATATGTTTCTAGGGGATGAATACCTACTTAAATTTAATTATTTTTATCCTTTTCAGTTTTTTGAAGTCGGTTTTAATTTTTGTTTTAAATTTATTTTCACAATTTTTCGAAGGTCGAAGCTAGATGGGTGATCGTAAACTTATATTGTTTCCTACTATCGTATCGTTTCACTAAAAAGTCATTTGAAAAGCAAAACTTCGCAATTTCGCATATGTAGACGACTTCATAATTTAAGTTTTTTTAAATTTAAAACCAAAGTACACAACTGTTTTTGAAAAAAATTTTATGGGACCAAATGGCAGCTATTCCGCATCGAACAAAAAAAGAATCACGTAAATCGGATCAGTAATCTCGGCGTAATCGGTGTACATACATAGAAAAAAAAAAAAAAAACATACCGGCCGAATGGAGAACCTCCTCGTTTTTGAAGTCGGTTAAAAACCATAGATTCCAAACTTATTCTGCCAATTGACATTAATATTTATACGATACTAACGTCACTCAATTGTTTTGCCTTCCCGGAATTCTCCACTAACAATTAAACTTTATGGTATGGTATTAAAGTTCAAATTCACGCCCGATAAACCAGACATAATTAAATTTTAATTGTTATAGCATCTTAAGTTGCCGTCCGGGCATTGAAGGATTAAGTATTATTACGAATCTTTTATATGAGAGTATAGAAAAGTGTTGTTTTTAGACTTTTTCACGCAATTTTTAAAATTTTTCTCTCCGTAAGAACCATTCTCGTACTTCAAGGAATATTATAAAAAAGAATTAGCGAAATCGGTTTAGCTGCTCTCGAGATTTGCGCTTAGCAACACATTCAGCGATTCATTTTTATATTATAGAAGATAGCTAAGTAAGTACTTCTGTACCTCTCAATTTCACTCAAATAAGTACAAAAATAAAACAAAAGCATTAGATCAACATCATTATTGAATAATGTTTGAATGAAAACTGGCTTCATAAATCACGGTCTAACATGAAATGGATTGGTACCTACATACATAATTAACTAGAGCAGGCGCGGGAGCTGGACGGGGTCAGCAATTAATCTTTACAGTTGGTAAGTAAGTAGGTACTTTTGGAGATCGTTTGAACGGTGAAACAATCAATCAAATACAAAATATAGTGCCTATTTGTATTGAGGGCTTTTGAGGTAGGAAGGAGCGCCGTTGCATGCAGTACCCACGATACGAGATCTTTATCATTTGGGAATCGCAGTTACAAGTAAAGGCTGCCTGCAATGGGAGCCCGTTGTTGCTCGGCACCGAATTCAATACAGCGCGGAAGTGTTGCGCTTGCGACGGCAATCTGCGCGCGCACTGCTGCATATCGCGATATTTACTTGTATGCTAATGGCGGCCCTTACCGTGCGACCGGAGCCAACAAGCTGATGTGATAATAGAACGGTCGCCATATAGAGTGATACCGACACGAGATACACGTGTAGATAAGGCCGGCTGTCCTCCGTAATAGAGACAAAGCCGCAAAACGCCAATACAGACCTTTGCTATCATAATAACCACCCGGGAACATGCTATAACATTCTATTGTAAAGTGCAAAAGTCGTACGGCACCAGCGAAGATTTGTTGGTACGTTCAGCAACGAAAGTCGATTAAAATATCAGAGTTTATACAATTCAATACGTGACGTGATGAGGAGCTCGGTGGCGTATTGTTTTGAGCGCTCTGGTTTCGAATACGAAAACAAAGCAACTTTCGCCATGGTCGACCCTGGAATGGGTCAACCAAAATTTATAATCTCGAGCTCCTCCGTGCTTCGGAAGGCACGTTAAGCCGTTGGTCTCGGTTGTTACTACAACCGCTTTAACCCACCAACCCGCATTGGGCCAGCGTGGTGGTGTTATGGCCCAAACTCCTCATGTGTTTCTTCCATGTAGGAAGGCCTGTGCGCAGCAGTGGGACGTATATAGGCTGGTGATGATGAATACGTGACGTGATTGATCATAGTAGAAAAAATTCGAAACTGACATCAAATAATAACAAATAGCAATTAATTATCTCCCACTGTTACCAAGAACCAGCTGACCAGCTCTCACATGCCGAGAGAGACAAATGAATCTTTGAAAGGTAAAAATGTAGATAAGTACCTATAAGGGGTCACCCTGCGTACCTTGCCTGCGTAATTACCTGCGTAATTTTGATTGACCCACCCCCGGATCGACTGTGGCGGAAGGTGTTTTTTTCGTAACCGAAACCAAAGAGCCCAATCAAGCGACTACGCCTCGCCCCCGATGAGCTCCTGCGTTCTTGCTGTTTTCAAAATTCAAGAACTATTCACGCGGGCCTATTTCATCTGCAGAAGAAATTGAAGAGTATGTTTCTGAGGTCAAGACAAAAGAGTGGCATAAATGTTTTCAAAATTGATAAACACTTGATAAACTTGATAAACAATCAATTCGTTTTTGACCAGTCACAGCATAATATATATTATTTCTTATTGAGAAACACTAAATATAAATATTAGAAATTTTATAATATACAAAATAAACAATACCTAACTTACCTAAATAAGCAATATTTAATATAATAACTCATGTAATCTTACTAATATATATATAAAAATAGAACTTAAACTATAACATTGGCGCAAGAAGGGCACAGTATGCTACGAGCAAAATACTGTGGCTACGAGCGACTGTCATGTGCTACGGCTTATGGCTACGGTAACCGCTTACCATCAGGCGGGGCGTACGCTTGTTGGCCACCTAGTCGTTTAGATCAAAGTTGAATCGTATCCTTGTAACTATTGTGATTTGTGTCCTTGTAGAAAAATCTGGTTTAGCGATGGTCAACACTACTTGAGATCATAGCTCAAGTAGTGTTGACCATATGCGGCGACCAGCTTAAAATGCATTATGTAAACAAGATTGTAAGAAAAAGTTGCCATTACTAGATATTCCGGTTAAACAGCCTCTACTTCCTGCGTGTGCGCCAAGGAAGCACGTCCTAGCGATGGTTGTGAGTACCTACGCAGCGCGTGCGCGACGCTTGTTACACAATATAATTTCGATGATCACGAGCCCTGAGATTAATACCACATCACACGTAGCAATGTGCGAGTTAGGGGCGTTTACTGTGCAGGCTGGGCACTTTGTCAAAAGGTTATCCGTTCTGCAAATGGATCCCTGTCCTCGCCTCGGCTCTATTATTAATATAGGTAGGTACTTACCCCGCAATTTGCACACACCAACTATTTTAACGAATAGCTATTTCAACATAATTTATCTCTAAAATTGGCCGCTAACTTTTTTATTTATTAAAGTAAGCAGCCAATTTATTATGTAATTTATTAGGTAGGGTACCTACCTAATGTATTATCTACCTAATGTTATGGTATTAACCAAAAACAATGAATATTTAGGTATGTAGCTGTGTTTCTGTCTAAGGTACCTAATTAAATTTTAGCAGATCTAGGTACAATAATAAAATTCATAATTGCCTTTTCGTGGCTAGTTGACAACCACTGAACCGAGCGATGCTGATAATGCAGAGGAATTCCATGCCAAGTGCAATTTTCCTTGGCAACTAGGTTCAATTGTAATTTTCATTACCGGTCCCAGGGGTTCGCGACCTACTCTAATTAGGTTCGATGCTTATGATTAAACTACTCGGTCACGACTCGTCGATTTACCTCAAATAGTGGCGCTTTTGTCTTGAGAAGTTGAGCATTCGTCAAGTTGACGACTGCAAGCCGAGAGATTGCTCTGTTTATTTGCATTATTTCAAATAATATATCACGAAATATTGTTCCTTGTCGGATAAGCTTATTAGTCTAGTTTACTTATACAGGATGGTGCCGTCAATACGACAGTAAATTTAAACATGGGCTATATTAGTTCATAGAAATGGTTTGCCCCTTTAAAAACATCGTATTCATTTGATAATTTCATGACATTTCTACGAAATAATGCAACCAATGTTTTATTATTTCATACAAATGTAATGAAATTATCAAATCAAGATGTTTTTGAAAGTGGCAAACCGTATCTTTAAACTAATATAGCCCATGTTTCAATTAATTGTCGTTTTGACTGTACCCTCCTGTATAATTTATAGTGTCCTTTCTTCCTGTAATATGTAGTTGTCCAAGCATAAATTGTGTTATTCTAGAAGCTATTGTTGTGGTAATGGTCTTCGGGTTCCAACAGTAATGCATCATATTGGAATCATGAAAGTAAATGCGTAAATTTTCTACTCAACACAAGATGCACAGTGGTTTCGAAGTCCATATTTTTTTTTTATACAACTAGATGACAAATAAGCTGACGGCCCACCTGATGGTAAGTGGTTACCGCCGCCTATAGACACCTGCAATAACAAGGAAAAATGACTTGATATTGCAGGTGCGTTGTCATCCTGGGGCCTAAGATGAAATGCCGTCCATGCCCAGTAATTACACTGGCTACCTTTCCCTTCAATCCGAAACGCAGCGAACTGTTTCACGGCTGAAATAAGAAAGGCGATGGTACCTACCCAGACGACCCTACATACGGGCCTACCACCTAGTAAAACATATATTTATTAAACTAACTTTAAATATACACAGTAATCTTAATTTTTGATTTTAACATTATTATAAATGTTACGTGTTTTATATTTTAATTACTATACACAGTAAGTTGCATGTGGACTATTTATGTTCTTGACTCAGATACAAATATTCAAATGAAGAAGTTTAATGAACGAACGCAAATGCCTAAATTGCTCTTTGCTTGCATGACTTACCTCATACAAAATTGACAGATGTCCCGCATCCGGATGAAGTTACATTATAAATCGAGTAGATGATTGGATTATCATCATTAGTAGACCGTTATCCGTGTGGCCCGTGCCGATGCCCAATTGCCCACGCGCCCGCAAATAAACATTTTAATTAGTTGGGTCGCTTCAAATTGAACTAAAATTTAATAATGCCCTGGCCGGTCTCTCTATTAAAAAAACAAATTATAAAAGTACATACGCATTGCATTATAGTCTAGCTAGATACATAATTGCAAATTAGATTATAAATTACTATAGCTGTAACCGGCACGCTTTGCCATGCGCGTAAACAGAAATATGTTAGGTTTTATAATAAAAATCAAAAAAGTTTTATAACCTAGGAACCTTTGCGGGCGTCCCCAGAACACCCTACCAAAGTAATCCTGACCAACATGGTTTCGGAGCGTACCTATATAGGGGCGACAAACATGTAAACATTGATTTTTATAATACTTATTATAAATTATGTTGGGTACGCTTTGGTTCACTAATTTTCATTTAATGCTGTTCAAATAGGTATATACCGTTGTTTTATAAAAACTAGACGGAAAATTAAGCCATTGTGCCATTACATACACCTATTTCTTCTTATCTTGAAAAGGTAGGTTTCTTTGTCACTAATTTTGTAGATAAAAAGCTTCCAAGTGTCGATTTAGTATCATCCTTTGTAACACACAAAGTTACACATTTAAGAAAACAGGGGAAATTAATGTTTTACTTTTGCCTACTAATAAAATCTACTTACGGTGAAAGTTTATATATGGATGATTGTTACTCAATCAGTCCGACCGAACGCCTGAACGGCACAGAAATAAATTACCTATGGTCTGCAATAGCACACAGGCTACTTTTTATCCCCAAAAGATGTACGGTTCTCGTGGGATAGATGTGTTATTTTTTCACAAAGTAAGGGATGATTTATTTGCATGGATATAGTCTAGGGGTCAAAGAATGACATCATAGGTTACTTTTTAACCCGGTAAAATGCAGGATTCCTATGGGATGGGATACCTAGCATAATGATCAAGGCCAAATCTTTGAGGTGGCAGGCATTCGTTTGGGCACTAGGAACATACATAACGCACACGGTGCTTCTCACTAGGGATGTTATGGAGCTCCGTAACCGAAACCGAAACTATCGGATATCTGAAATAAAAAAATATCCGTAACCGAATCCGATACAAAAGTTTCGGATAAAAGCGGAGTGTAAATTAGGGATGTTATGGATATGAAATTTCGGATCTGGGTACGGATACGGATATAGGAACATTATTATACCGGTTTCGGATACGGTTACGAATAATTTTAAAATTATAAAAGTAAAATACCAATAGCAAGATTTGACTTTTATTTCTAGTCTAATATAATTATTATCATTTGTTTTTACAATCAGCCAAATAAATAACTATTATTAAAGCCACTTTAAGTACTATCTAGGTCTATGAATGTAGTTATGTACTTAAAAATAGAAAAATAAAATTGTAATAAATAAAATGATATTACTGAAAAGTGTTTTATATACTCTTGCAAAGGTGTTAGCTGTTGAGGAGGTTGTTGTTGTTTTTGTTGAGTATCCTTTTCCAGTAACAATAGTTCCTCATATTTAACAATGTGTTTAGATTTAAGATAAAGTTTCAGAGAAGTAGTTCCACCTCCTTTTTTAGCGCAGTGTTTTTACATTTTGCAGAATCTACATTATCTTATCAAAAAATGTCCAAATTAAAGTAGTTTATAAGATGTATTTTGCCTTATATTACTAAGACTATAACTATTTATTTACACAAAACTTTGAAACTAAGTAAATAGGTAGGTACTCATTCATAAATAATAAGTTTTAATGTTTGTACACTCCCAATCACAAAATTGCGGCTCGTGGACAAGTGACGGCTCGACAGGGCAAAACAAACATATACCTGTCGTATCGTAACCTGTTATTTAGACTTCGCCTTTATCCGAAACTATCCGAAACTTTTATATCGGTTTCGGTTACGGTTACGGATATTTTTTTATTTCGGATATCCGATAGTTTCGGTTACGGTTACGGAGCTCAATAACATCCCTGGTGTAAATGACTGGTTACGACAGGTATTTGTTTGTTTTGCCTTGCCGAGCCGTCACTTGTCACACAAGCCACAATTTTGTGAATGTAGGTACCTATAAACATTAAAACTTATTACGCTATACGAGTACCTCTTTACTTAGTTTCAAAGTGTTGTGTAAATAAATTGTTAAAGTCTTGGTAAAAGGCAAAATACATTATTTGGCTGATTGTAAAAACAAAAGATAATATATTAGACTAGAAATAAAAGTCTAATATTGCTATTTGTTTTTTACTTTTATAATTTTAAAATTCTACTATGCGTAACCGAAATTATCCGAAACAAGCGGATAATACGAAATAATTTCATATCCGTAACCGTTTCCGAAACCGGTATAATATTATTCCTATATCCGTATCCGTATCCAGATTCTAAATTTCATATCCATAACATCCCTACTTCTCACACAGTCAATTAAATGTTGGTAGGTAATTCACGAGTTACAAATGCAGAAAACATACAATCATACAGGTGCTGACGGAAAATAATACTAAAAGTCATTTATATGTCAGTCGCAAAAATATATATAAAAGAAATAAAGAAAAGAAAAATAACAAAAGCGAAAGAAGGGGGAGATAGAAATAGAGAAAACAGAGAAATGAATTATTCTTCAGCTATGAGAAGGTGAGTTTGTTAGTTACGCTTTAAGCCCGGTTTACATTATTCCAGTCCAGTAGTCCAGCGAGAATTCAGTCCGGTGCTGGACTGGATCTGTAACACTAACGTCTACATTATTCCAGTTATTTAGAAGCCGTGTTTACTGTGTCAGCACTGCAATGGCACTGGATGGGCCGTCTACATTATTCCAGTTGCACTGGATTGGTCGCAAAGGATTCGAAAAAGTAGACCGCCAATCCAGTTACTGGGCTGGAATGCTAACTGGATTCAGTGCATTCCAGTGCCGGTTTAAATTTTTCCAATAAGCAATACAGCGCTGGATTCGATCTCTGGACTGGAATAATGTAAACCGGGCATTAATCCTTTAATGCCCAGACGGCAACTTAAGTTGACATGACAATTAAAATTCATTGCTACAGAATAAGTAAGCGAGAGTTTCAAAGGTACGAGACGCAGAATAACTTTGCTGCCCAGCGCAACATTCATTGACTCATATACTGGGTGTTAGAGGTACGCTCTCGGAAACGAAGGCAGGTGGCACTGCTGTTGAAAAATAAATTTGAAATCACGAAACATAATCAGCTGTTTTATACAAACAGGCCGTGTAGATATTACTATTTATATGAAACGGTTGATTTTTTTTTCGCGATTTCAAATTTATTTTTCAGCAAGTCGTGTTTATGGTGACCAGCACTGACACCTGCCTTCGTATTCGAGTGCGTCCCCCTAACACCCTGCACTAGATACTATCAATCATTGGCAACCAACACACAATTTTTCACCTTACTACAAAATGCTTGGTGCAAGTAGGTGCAGATATTAAATTATCTTCGTCGCTGTTGGACTCGCTTATTGATTGAGATTTCTTGCGATTCGATTCTAAGATTTCTTACGATTTTATCAAAAACCAAAATGATGGAAAGTGAATATTTGATTGAAGATTGATGAGTGATTATTATATTAAGTAATTGATGCCGTTTGTGAGTGTGTGAAAAGAAAATTTCTAAAGGCTTTTTTCATGCAGTTTTGTGCTGGCCAGTGCGATTATTCTAAAAATGACGTTGGTACACTGACATGTACCTAATAAGAATTAATGCATTTTCAGACAGATTTTTATTTTTAAAAACTCTATCCACGCTAGCAGAAAAATGAACTTTTGCACTTTTGGTTTAGATGTCGAATGATAAACAGATTCTTCCCGAGCTTCTGAGGCAAAAAGGATATAACGCGACTTCGTCTGCATTCGTGATAACCGACATTCACGCGCACGAAGTTGCGGGTGAAATTAGTAATTTATAATTATCTCAGTAATGCTTCGCGTTTGTGTAGGTATAATCTTTGCTAATGTTGATCAGTATTAGGGTTGCTGAGGATTCCTCTTCCGCTTCCTCATAATGCGGAAGTTCCGCAATATTTTGAGTTCCTCAACCGCTTCCGCTTCCTAATAAATAAAAATTAAAAATTCCTCTTCCGCTATCGCTTCCTCAAAATTTAAGAGGAATTTAAGAGGATTTTTTCTGCCCATTATGCGTATTCGTATTCATGACAACGCACACGCCGCATACGAGGGCGAGCCATCCCGTCCCGCCACCCGCGATCTCCTTGCTTGTTTTGACAATTGACATAGCGTTGTTTTGTTTAAAATTAAACGAACAATTTCCAGTGGACCATTTAAATTATACATTCAGTCAAAAAAGTATCGGGAATGGATGATTTGTTTATTGTTCCAAATTATTTTTTTTGTTTTTTGTTGTTGTTGTTAGATTGGCACAACTGTTTTCCATTTTGGCGCGGAGATTGAGTTGCATCTGTTATTTATATTAAATAAAGTGCTGTTTTTCTTAAATTTGTCTTAAATTTTGCATCGCCAATGGAATTTCGTGTTCGGAGTCACTGAAAATGTTACAGAAGGCTTACAATGAATCGACTTTATCAAAAACACGTGCTTATGAGTGGTACAAAGCGTTCAAAAGCGTTCGAGATGTGATGGAAGATTTGCAGTTAACATCGCGAAATTGAGGGAAATAGTGACTGAAAATCATCATTCAACTTTGAGTAAGATAGCCGGCGAAGCCTTTCTGTATCTCACGAGTCGATTCATACCATTTTAAATAATCACTTGGGTATGAAACATGTTGCCGCTCGGCTAGTCCGAAAAGACCTGAATTTTCTCCAAAAACTCAATCGCATGAGAATCGCCGAGGACATGCTAGGAGCCTAGAACGAGTCAATCCCGACCCAACATTCATGAAACGCATTGTCACTAGTGACGAGACGTGGGTTTACGAGTTTGACATACAAACTAGTCAACAAGCTTCGGAGTGGTGCATTCCAACTGAACCTAAAAAACCACGGCAAAGTCGATCAAAAGTAAAAGTCATGTTGACTGTTTTTTTGACCGTCGCGGTGTTGTGCACTCGGAAATCTTACCGGAAGGTCAAACGGTATATAAAGAATATTGTTTGAGCGTTATGCGGCGTTTAAGAGTGCAAATTCGACGAAAAAAGCCAAATTTGTGGAAAGAAAATTCTTGGATTTTGCGCCACAATAATGCGCCTTCGCATAAGGCCATCATTGTGAACGACTTTTTGACCAAACACTCAACAAATACCATCGAGCAACCACCATATTCACCAGATATGGCTCCAGCCGACTTCTTTCTTTTTCCTAAACTCAAATTGCCACTTCGTGGCACCCGTTTTCATTCGGTAGAAGACATAAAGGAGAATTTGCAACTGAACTCAATTCCGGAAATAGCGTTTAAAAAATGTTTTGATGATTTGATTATTCGTTGCGGTAAGTGTATCGTTTCTGAAAGAGCATACTTTGAAGGTGATAAAATGAATTTGGATGTATTATTGATCTTTTCCCGGTACTTTCTTGACAGAATAGTATATTTCATAACATCCTCTTCCTCATCCGCTTCCTCTTCCGCTTCCTCTTCCGCTTCCTCTTCCGCTTCCTCATCCGCATCCTCTTCCTCAAAAAAATATCCTCATCCTCATCCGCATCCTCTAAATTTGTGCTTGACACTTCCTCTTCCTCCTCCTCTTCCTCATAGTCACTTCCTCAACAACCCTAATCAGTATTAATGTGAAAGAATGATAACAGTGATAACATTCTTTCACATTAATTCTTTATGTCTTCTTAATTTTTGATTTTAACATTATTATAAATGTTTGAAAAATTACTTAGTAATTAAAATATAATAAAACTAGAAAAATTTCACGTCCTGAGGCAGGAATCGAACCCGCGACCTTTCGCAATCCGGGCGACTGCTCTGACCACTGAGCCACCCAGGACTTAGGATATCCCTGTGAAATTCTTCTAGTCTATTTGTATTTGCGTTTATGAGCTAACGTCCACCCTACAATGTCGAAATATTCTATTTCAACATCCGAAACGAGTATTTTACAAATACCGACGATTCGGTTAAGTTGGGGCAGTGCTTTCACATATTCTTAATTTTCGATTTTAACATTATTATAAATATTTGAAAAATTACTTAGTAATTAAAATATAATAAAACTAGAAAAATTTCACGTCCTGAGGCAGGAATCGAACCCGCGACCTTTTGCAATCCGGGCGACTGCTCTGACCACTGAGCCACCCAGGACTTGGGATATCCCTGTGAAATTCTTCTAGTCTATTTGTATTTGCGTTTATGAGCTAACGTCCACCCTACAATGTCGAAATATTCTATTTCAACATCCGAAACGAGTATTTTTACAAATACCGACGATTCGGTTAAGTCGGGGCAGTGCTTTCAAATATTCTTAATTTTTGATTTTAACATTATTATAAATGTTTGAAAAATTACTTAGTAATTAAAATATAATAAAACTAGAAAAATTTCACGTCCTGAGGCAGGAATCGAACCCGCGACCTTTCGCGATCCGGGCGACTGCTCTGACCACTGAGCCACCCAGGACTTGGGATATCCCTGTGAAATTCTTCTAGTCTATTTGTATTTGCGTTTATGAGCTAACGTCCACCCTACAATGTCGAAATATTCTATTTCAACATCCGAAACGAGTATTTTTACAAATACCGACGATTCGGTTAAGTTGGGGCAGTGCTTTCAAATATTCTTAATTTTTGATTTTAACATTATAAATGTTTGAAAAATTATTTAGTAATTAAAATATAATAAACGCGGGTATATCGCGGGTTCGATCCCTGCCTCAGGACGTGAAATTTTTCTAGTTTTATTATATCTTTATGCCTTGTTATTTATTTTACATGTAGCAAGCAATATTTGTTTGTTGAAAAATTTAAGTGTTTCTAAACTGCTCTAGCTGTCTTCGCATATGGACTCTTCTAACCACTTCACATCAGGTGGTGTTGAGTTTGTCGTGCTTTGTATAAAAAAAACACCATTTTAAATGAAAATGTGAACGGTTTTTAGGGTATTCTACAAGAAAGCCTTATACTTACGTAGTTTTGTAGACCAACTTGCATTGGAACAGCGTGGTAGTGTTATGGCCCAAACTCCTCATGGATTTCTCCCTTGTAGGTAGGCCTGTGACCAGCAGCGAGACGAGTATAGGCGGGCGATGACATAGTTTTGCCATTTCCGTTCTTATGTCCGCGGCGAACTGTCAGCGCTTAGTTCAGAGACTCTAAGTAGGTTCTGGAGAGCTGTAATTTGGCATTGTAGGATACATAATTAGACATAGACACCGACAAAGCAGTTAAATAAAATCACCAAAAAGTTTTTTATATGGTACATTTTTTATGTTATGTACTAGGTATATCTGTGGTTTTTTTTACTAATAATTGCAAAATTAAAAATTTTAAGTAACTCCCGGCGTCATTAATCATTTTTCTATCTAACACCATCTCATTAAGACTATTCATAAGAGCCCAAACACGCTATATCTGCTGTAAGTTTCTAAAGAATTAAGCATTTCGCAGACTTTTTGATGGTATAGGATCAGCTCAAAGTTAGTGTATCATGGGAATGTCATCGATGTGACAGTATACGAAATTTGAAATCAATCGGATCTGTAAAAGTTAGTAAAATCCTAATATCATGAAGAAAATGATCATCAAAGGCCTGAACTGATCTTCATAAATTATAGCTAAGAACCATCGTAGTCACATCAGCTTTCAAACAATAAAAAACGAATCAAAATCGTTCCATTCGTTTAGGCGCTACGATGCCACAGACAGACACACAGATACACAAATACACAGACAGACACGTCAAACTTATAACACCCCTCTATTTTCGTCGGGGGTTAAAAATGAATGATTTCCTTAACAAGAAACAAACGACTTAGTTGCTCCAATTTTTTTCTTCGTCTATCCCCATTACCGTGATGTCGATGTCGGTGGGGTTTCGTTGGATAGATACTTCAAAAATATTACTTAGGTACAGACGACAGCACATCAACTGTAACAGTTGCACTAAGAAAGCCGCCTCTATTACGAACGCAGTAAGGGCGGTCTCAAGGTCAAATTGTTACGTATGATGTGCTGCTGTCTGTACAATATGTAAAAGAAAACCATTATTTCATTTGGCATAATTTTGGTAGGAAACTTGAAAGTACCTATTGTAAAATGTATAGCTGCTGTGCTGTAAAGTGCTGCAAAGTTTCAATTATTTTTTTAAGGAAACTTGTTAAATCCTACCTGATTAAAGCATCGTCGGCATATGTCGCAGTCATCTGTTAAATTAGCCAGTTGATTGGATGCCTAGGCCGTTTATTAAAGGCCGGCCTTTAATTAAATGTCTAGGCCGATAGTTCATTGAACTAGACTCACTCAACGCTTAAAAACTTGCGAAAAAAGTAAAAAAGCAGCTCAAAGGAAAGTCAGCTCAATTGGACGCTTAGGCGGATCGTCTTGTACTGAAGACTTTTGGTGTGATTGGTACGTTCAAGGTTATTATTTATGACCACTTATAACCAAAACGATTTCGGTTATATGTGGTCATAAAAAATAGCCTTCAACCTCCTAATCACACAAACAGTCACACAAAAGCTTTTCGATTTAAACTACCTGCCTAGGCGCACAATTGAATGGCTTATTTAACCAGAGGGCTGAAAGGACGTTCAGCCATCTGGTTAAACGTTGCCCTCAATGATTTGGCTAGTTCTCCTACAGCCGTTTTATTAGATGCCAGCGTTTGATTAACGACCTAGGTGTCCAATTAAGTGGCTAATTTAACCAGATGGATGCGACATCTACACTATCAAAGCTAGGGACTTCCAACATGGGAGAAAAACGTGAGGGTTTCGGGCAATAGCCCCAACCTTATTTCTATGATCTGAGGCACCACCCAACACGCTCTGGTCCAATGCGTGGTAACTGTAAATAAATATAGGTAACCCCTTTGATACTCAAAAATGTTCGTAGATTTCTAATTGATTAATGAACACTGTGAACACGACTTTGTACTGAATTGTATTCAGTTTATTAGAACATGGTAAGTAGGCAACGGAGTCCGCACGATTGGGTGCATGGTGCAAAGGTATTTTCCATTTGTTATTGTTATGATGCCTGTACGATTGATTGTGGTTGATGGTCGTATTGGCTCTTGGCAGGCGAGGGTGCCAGGCTGCCGGCTCCCGCGAGTAGGTCACGCGTCGGACGTCGCCCTCACCTGTCAATTACAGCATCTCGACCTCAGTAATTACTAACTAAATATTGCACGCCGCAATTACGACGCCATGTCCAATTTACTCACCATAATAGGTTCACGGTACAAAGTTTTTGTCCCTACCAAAAAACTAATAGGTACGAGCGACGTGCGAATACTGTTATTTTGTTTTGCATATCGATTTCGTTAGAGCATCAATAGGCGTCAGCCGCTGGTTCGCGGTCTTGGTTTGTCCATTAGAGGAAAACATCGCGTCTATTGTAATGTTCGGTGTCTGCATCCGTCAAGATCCTATCACGATAAAATAAACTAATGACTAAAACACACCTGTAGCGCGGAGGTGTGTAATGGTTCGCCGACGAAGAATCTATAATGACGTCTAAGATAGCTTCTAGCGATTTGATGTTTGCGCAACAATATATTTTGAGTTGATGTCTATAAATCGACGGGGATCCACGTCAGTGAAAACTTTTAACTGGAGCTGACCAATTACTGTAGATTTTGTAGAGAGTAATGAAGTCGTCGAGGGCAGAGGTAATTGTACGCGTAATGCGGTTAGTGCGACCGATGCGGTTTGTTCCCGCGGTGGTAAATCTTCAATGCTCGGACTAATTGGCCATATTGTGCGGGGTAATAAGGGGAGGCCATTAGGATGGCACGAGCTCCAGAGGCCGGTGACACGGAGCCGTTCGTCGCCGCCCGCCCCGCGCCGCGCGCCGCCTGGCGAGTCCGCCTGAAATTGGCTGTAGCCGCAACGCGCTACGTGCCTACGTGCTGCATTCACATTTTAAATAAAATACGAGATTGCAATATTAAATACTACTAATACTTATATTGTGTAGAGTCAGAAAGAGTGAAATCAGTCGAACACCAAAAGTTGTTACCTACGTAATAAGTTACTATTACATGAACGACAAAGTTTCCTTTGAACTTTTCATTTAATAATAAACGTTAGTTAACATTATTATCTGTTTCATTATTATTATTGTTTTGTTTTATTATTATTGTTTGTTTCTGAAATAAATAAAATAAAATAATAGGTAAGCGCTTTTTATTAATTTTATTTGTGTGGCTGTGTTATCCCAAGCCAACGCATTCCCCGGGATAAGCAGTAGCGTATGTGTTAATCTGCGCTTTTTATCCACAACGGTTCAGCTGTCCATTCAAACTTTCGCATTTATAATAAGTAGGTATACTACTTTTCCCAATCCAGATTGCTTTGACCATTGAGCTACCGAGGACTGGGATAGCCTGATAACACTGCAAAGTGTCAACACAACACTAAGTATTTCTATTATGAGCTAGGATATGAAAACCGCTTATCACCAGGCAGACCTTAAGACGGCCGTTGGGGCGGAAAGGTCCTCGAGGAGACGGCATTATACCGGGAGTTGGTAGGCCCCTAACAAAGTGGACCGACAATCTGCCCCCTTAGGGTCTCCCACATTTTTCGACGCAGAATCGGTTGAAGCCGGTTAGAAAAACCTTTATGTCTTCGACATAAGAGTCGGGTGTTACTAAAGTCCAAAGCATCAGGTCGGCTCAGTCGACGCGTCGCGACTTCGCGGGCGGCGGCGAAACTAGCAGTTTGCCTATTAGCTGTTCGCATCCGTACGGCGCTGTAAGTAGCCGAACGCCCACGTCGGCATTTTCAAGTTTCCGACAGCAGCCAAACGGCACCGGAGACTGCCGAACAGCGCTGGACGGCCGACGCTCGCATGCTTTCATCTCCGACGGCAACTGAACTTCTTCGGTGGCGCCTTTCGCAGGAGTCGACTGCCGATTGCATGTGAACTGTCATCACAACAGCTGAACAGAGGCGTTAAGCCGAGTAGTTGTGTGATGCACTCGGCTCAAGGCGATTGTGCGTCGATAAATGTGGGGAGATCCTTATTCAGAAAGTGTCGGATGACTCATTCGATTCGAAAAGTCACACGCCGTTTTGCTTTGATGCACCGTGATAAGGAGTGACTTGTAGAGTTTCCGAAATAAATTCGGATCTTTTCCGACAGTTATGAATGATGAGAGTCGCGGGAAGTCAATGAATGCGGGGAGCGCAGGACCGATCGGCTTGGAGATCCTTGCTTGGGGGAGGACCATCTCGGCTGAAACGATGATGATAACTTAATATGCTGAGTATGCTTATTGCCACCCTTGTATATTGCAAATAAAAAAATATACTACGAACCATGACAACTAGGACTTAAAACTATGATGTATGTAGATAAGTTATTATGGTTATGATTTATGCCCAGTTTATCTCATTTTATAAGCAATAATTATTCCTGTTTACACAAACAATTTTTTACATACGTGGTATACCTATAAAAGCTACATTCAGTTTGTGAATTTCTATTTTAAGCCGTTTATTTATGATAGCTTTTTATTTGAAGTAAAAACAGATAATCATTGATGCCATTTGAGTATATGTATTTCTGCCGAATTATCTACAACCACACTAGTCCATAGAATCCACCGGGTTCTCTTTACCTTATATACCTACCTTATATAATCCATGGTCGTTTTTCAAATGAAATGTTATGCTTTATGTGCGGCCGTCTGTACAATGTCCGAGATACCTCGAAGCTATCGAATAGACGCTGCATTAAACTTATACCTACTTATTCCATTGTTCCTGATATTAAATCTTTAGGGTGGTGGTAAAGTACCATCGATTGTTTTAAATAATAAGTGAGAAAGTACTTGCTCGCATATATTCTGCTTCGACCTTTTGGCTTTATAAAAGGTCACAGTAGGTCAATGACATTAGTCCTTTCGAAAAAATTACATAGAGGTACTATTACCCTTTAGAGCTAGTAGACCGAACTATTGTTACTATCTTTGTGAGACTTTGTGATTGATTAACTCCATTTACTTAGTTAATTATATTTAATTAACTACCCTTGCTGTTTAATAGCTGTTTTTTGTTTAATAGCTGTTTTTAACTCATGCCCTCGGGTGGCAGTTTAATTGGAGAAACCTGGGTCAATGGGTGATGACCAGCAGTAACAGGCAATAGTTCGAGTTAATAACTTCACCTGAATAAATCACATGTAACGGGACACATCCAGATGAATCTTAATTTGACAAGGCTTGAATGAATGTGCGAACTTAATCATACACTGCCATCTAACAATGAACCGCAATTTGAGCAAAAAATAATAATTAGATGCGAATGTAAAATAAAATGAGACAATTAGCAATAATAACATATATTTATTTCATATTGAATATACACGTACTAGAAAGTGATGAATATTACAAATCTTATGCGATAAACGAATGACATACTTACCGTAGTACACAATATAATACATTCATATAAAAATATTCAAAGTATAGTTATCTCAAAGCTAGTACAGTCGCGCTCTAGCCGTAGTCTAGTAAAGCGATCACGTGTATTATGCATGAACTCAAATTATGTACACATTAAGACTTGTCCTTCATAAAGTTTTGTGCATCAAAACTGTTATGAAAGTAAAACACTTTTATACAAAATATTGACCGCTAGAATCTCCTCGCGTTATGTACACTGCGACAACAGTCTTGTAAAGCTATAAAGCTACTTACAACATTTATTCTAACATTTAAGGTACTTCATTTATATGACTGAATTTAATACAACATTCATAAATTAATGTGGCATACAGAGTACTTACCCAATGTTTGAAGTGGCTGAACCAAGAATACATATCAATTGTCTTTCGTTAGAAAAAAAAACAATATTATACATAAGTACTTTCGAACTCTTAGAAACTAATAAAAGGCACGAGTTTTTTTATACAAGCAACATTGCATTACACTCATATTAACAATTCCTATTTACAAAGCGAATTATAAAAATAGAGCTTAGATGGAAACCAATTATTTTGCAATGATTTGAATAACATACCTATTTATTACATTTAAAGAGGGAAATGTATAAATCTGTGGAATAAACTACTTCTATAAATTAAAAGTCAGTACCTAAGTAAAGAGGTTTCGTGAGCTATATAATGTACAGAATGGATTTGAATAAACAGGCATTTTATTGAAAAGTAAGAATTGGGAATGCTGCTATTTCTATTTCTAAATGCGAATGTGAAATTAATAAAATTGTGAACTTAATATTATTGAATCACGTGACTAGTTTTTAGGATGGCTAGCAACATAAGTGTTAATTAAAGTGGAGATTATAAACAATATAGGTAATATCTTGAAGAGTATAATAACATTTATTTGGCAAGAAAGTTTTTAATATCATAGAGAGACGAAGCTCCACACATCGCAAACTATTCAGTAATATCTTCGCTGAGGTGAAGGTTAACGAAGTATAATTTAAGAGCGGCGCCATGTTTTTTACGTACAACTCTGATCCCGACGTCGCTAAGTTTCGGGTAATTAAGCGGGCGGTTAAGCATGTTATTACATGTGAAAATAAAGTTTTATGCGTTCAGCGGCCGTTGAACTGTCGAACAAAAAGGATGATAAAAAGTAATGTTAAAAAATGGCCGCGCATAGCTGTCAAAACAGACGTCACGGGATTATGGATGTGTCGCCCGCGGCGCGCCGTTTGCGACGTATACCCGCGCTTATCGCTGGACGGCTTATTGATTGCGGCGTAGTGTCAGGGACAGAGAGTTTTCTATGTCAAGTTTATTATTGCACTCAGATGAGTTTCAAAATTTTTCCCATCCCATATTCTCTATTTTATTTTATTTTAGTAAGTACCTACCTATAGAGTACCTATGCATTGAAAATATACCTACCTACCATCGTTTATAGAAGTTATTTTTTTAATAAAGGATCATTGTTAAAATATTCAAAATATAAGTAAGCTTATCATAAATGTCCAAATGATCCTTGGCATAATTCATCTAGGTTCTAAATATAGAGGAATCGCTTATTTTAATATTTATATATTCTGTAAAAACTAAATACATGGATATAGATAAGTCGTGTAGGTAGGTAGTACATAGGTAGGTACCTATTTAATTAAAATGAGTTAATTTGCCCTGGTTCAGCTACACACCGACTACATTTAAATTTGAGTAGTGCCACTCTTTCATCACAATTCATCAAGAAAAGACAAATGACAAAGTAACGTTATTTGACGTTTGTGTAATTGCATTTTTATACCATTTTAAGTAAAAACATGCCGACTAAAATAATTCAGAAGTGTTTAAACGATTCGGCCAAATATCTACTAACATGGCGTTTATGGCTTCTCATTGAAGTGGAATGAAAGGGAGGTAGAAAATAAAATTTTAGTCTTACAGAATGTACTGTATTTTGGAAATAGTCCGTTCACTATCTCCGAAACTAAAAAGCCGTGCGGGTTGCGCAGCGCGGCGCAACGACGCCCGATCATTGTTTGCTAATGAGAGACTTCGGGAAGGCGCAGGTGGCCTACCAAGATTTGTTAAGTAAAACAAATATGATGTCGACTCGATAGTACAAACGAGACGCAGCAGTAAATCACTTATGGACAGACCACACTTCCGCAATACAACATCGCTAGCTATGTTGCTTATAACATGCTGCTGGTTACCGAATTGAGGATTGTACACCTCTAGCATAATATTGTTATCTACATCTCTATGCATGTCTCAAGATACGATATATTATAAACATACCTACTAATTTTAGAAAACAGAACTATTTATCTCATTACTAGACCATATAATTAATTTCATTCATCTCTCCGGGTCTAACCACGATGAACTAATTAACTATGTTTTATTTTGGCTAGTACTTAGAAAGATCTACAGTTTTCAATTCGAAACTTTTCGAGTGTCTTATTGCAAAATGCGTAACATACCTATGTATATAAAACATTTTATGCTAAAGATAAAAAAGTTTTAAAAATTCAAAAGTATTACACCTACTCTTTGCAGGCAATTTGTAAACGAATGACTTGTGCGATATATTGAATTGGAAAAAATGTATTCAAGAATAAATAAGAATCAGAATAGAAATAACATAACATCGAGACGAACTTCGAGTACTTATGTTGAGTAAAGTAGAAAAGCCTATTATCAACACTAAAATTACGAGCATACAACTTAGTTCAAATACATCAGCGCACGCGATTTTTGGTTCAGCAGAAACAACGGTATTACGTCTAAAACATTTATAATTCTGGTCAATTCATGGTCATAAAATAGCTTAATCAAAAATCGCTCGACAGACGCGGTTGAAATATGGTTGCCACAAATAATAAGCATACCAGTGAACAATACAAGGAAATGACTAATATCTCAGAAGTTCTGAGTCAGAACGCACACAACGACAAATAGAAATACTCCGAGCACAAATTAAGGAATGAACTTGACTAAATAGTATAACACACATTTGGAAGACGGCTTAAATACTAAATTGGCTGAGCATCAAGAGTTCCTTAAACCAAAGTAAAGTGTTCAAAACGCAAATCTTCCTAATTATTCATTTAAACAACGTGAACGTGCTCATCACCAATCATTAAGCACGCCTTGCAAGTCACACTTGCAGTGTGTATAAAATTGTGACACAATAGCACCCACACTATAAATTTATAAAAATACACCGAATCTTACTATAAAATTTGTTCTGTGATAATGTAACTTATACTTTTCATTAGTCATTAAAATCTGCTAATATTTTCCCTATTGTCTAATTATTCTTATTACGACTCGATAATTTTATACTTTTGTATTATTATTTTATATCTACCTATTTAATGTGTTATTGATGCAAAATTTTACAACCGGGACACAGATTGATTGAATAATTTTTATTACCTATGTTTTTCTTCATTTATTACTTTACAAAAGATAATGACATTTGACACAGTTGGAAAAAACCGTTAAAATATACATAGGAAAGATTTTAAAATACAATTGTACCTAAAGCTTTTGTGATGTCTTGAGTAATATTTTTTGAGTCAGTCATTGAGTTATACTGTACTACTAGGTACTAGATATCCCACGTGCCAGACGTGACACATTACATATAACTACTTACCTTATAGTATAACATGTAGGTATAATATTTTGAGTAATTTATGCAAAAATATAATAATTTAATTTATATATTTATTCACAATAATTTAAATATGAAGGCGGACCAAAATTATAACCACAATAAAACATTTTATCTTTTTTTACAAATGAATAGATTAGTATGAAAAAATGTATGTAACATGTATGTACTTACATAAGCTTTTCACGCTTATCAATTTATTTTTATTTAACGTTTTACAATTTTAATCTAATTTTTTAATTGTGTCACATCCGCATGGTGGGCGTGACCTTAATCTTTGGCATGTATTGATAACAGCTGTTCTTCTGGGATGTTATTTCATTATTTTTAGTGGGATATATGAATTTGTATATCCCATCGAGTATGGAGTATAATTTCCTATGAAATTATACTACAACTGTTATAACGACTGTTAGATTTTTGCGATTTATTTATATTATGGTGTACGAGTTGTCAGAACGAATGTCCAAGGTAGACTGCCATGACTCAAGACTGAGATGAGTTACTACACCGCTCCTCAATGCTTTTGCAAGAGTCCTCTTTGCTGTATCTGCTCTAGTACGAAGTACATAATAACTCAATGGTGTCAGCAGACATCCTATAAAAAGGCTTTGTTAAATAAGAATAGAAATTTGTAAATGATCCAAACGAATAATTTATGAGAATCGATGAAATATGTCTGTTGTGATGCCTCGGAGGAAGTCAAACACCTCTCCGGCTTCCCTCTCACTCTCGCTTACATCATCTTTTTGGACTACCTGCAAAGATATAAAAATAGTTAATATAACAAGGGAATAAAATTGTCTAAAGTTCATTCGCTAGGTAAGTAGGCATGTACAATCGCGGTCTAATAATGTACCTTAATGTTTATAAATAATTGCATACACAAATCTGTGTCACAAGGTCGATGGTCTGATTTGGATTAGGACATAGATTTTTTCGCACACGAAAATCGGTCGTAATAGGATGGTTATCTAGCTAGGATATAGAAACCTTTTTTGTTAACAAACTACAAAATATCTTATTAGGACATTCCATTTTAAATGACGTGTCAATTTTTAGATTAAGAAATGAGTTTGATCATTAAAATTTATCAACACTCTTTGAGTGAATAGTGCTTCACAAATATTTAAAGTAATAGATATTTAAACTTAGCATTTTAGCCTTTCCTGCACACAGTGTGACAGAGAACCTAATTTGAAAACTGCTAAACATTTTTAGACTGCGATTTTACGTTTCAACTTCGAATACCGGTAGTTCAACTTTTAGAAACTTTGTAAAATCAGATATGATGACAGACAGATAGAGAATATAACGTTGTTAGTTAATATATTTTTTTTATAGTTATAAAAATTGTTTTTTGACTATTTAAAAGTGCTTTTTTGTGGCCTATTTAAATAAAATATTTTTTCTTTCTTTAGATGAAACGTGATTTTTACTTACTTCACCAATCAACATCAGACCAAGTAATCACGAAGTTAAAGTTAATCGAAAAGGACTTTGAGCTGTAAGGAAGTTGTTTTTATAATTAAGGGCTTTCGTCAAGTACACAATACTAGTGTGAATATAGGGTCGGGTTTGCCGATGTTTATGTATTAACCCACGTAAAATCCTTATTTCGTAACTTCGACATAACAATTTCAATAAAAGCTGGCGAGTTTATTGTTATTTTAATAGTGCGTTAATCTTCCCGGCATTTAATTCGAATGTTGGCGATGTTACATCGCCAATAAATTTGGAACTTAAATCCACTGATCAGTGCAGTGTCGTTTAATATCTGGGTATCTGATAACATCAATTAAGAAGTAAGTTACTGTAAACTCACTGAAATTAATGGGTTAAGTGTGCTGGTACCGTTATTCGATAGTACCCGTATATTAGTACATCAAAGTCGTATTGCAGATTGAATTCGCATTCCGTAATTTATAATGTCGATTCATATTGCCAGCTGTTAGCGGTTCTCAATACGCTTAACTACGTAATACTAATCCATAAACTACGTTCCTGATAAAACATATTTGTGTGTTGGCATTTAATTCATAAAGAGCTATAAGCTATCTTGCACAAACATCGTCCAAAGCACAGAACATAGTTGTGGTCCAAAGAATATTGAAAAGTGTTTTTGAAAAAAATATAAATTGACGTCACAATCACATTAAGTTAGTTAATACAAAGGCAGACTAGACCTCATATTTTATGCCGCGATCAGAATCAAATTAAAATATACTAAACATAACTAGTGTTATATTCTCTTTGCTACCTACTAAAATTTTTAAAATAGATGCTGAATACGTTTTGAAAAAAGATGACTAATTATATTTTTGTCTATGCTTTATTAGTATTAGTGCATGCCGAAATGAATACAACATACGGAAATAATTTGAAAGCCACACGCAAACCTTAGACGCGCGGAGATAATAATTTAATCACGATATTAGATCCCGCTTGAGGCCAAATTACTTCGTTTATTTAGAGATGAAAAAGAACAAGTGTTCTGACATACATTTAAGACAAAAGTCGGTATCGCAAAAAATTTAATGAATGGGATATAGGCAATGAGCATATTTCGTGTTCATTGTTGGCGATTTCTCAGAGCGATTTGCTAATAGCTGCTATTAGCCCGCCTCCCGTCAGTATCACCAGGTTGCGTGCTGACTACTGGCGTAGATTACACAAAAACTTTTTAATTATGTCCTAAAACGGTAACATATAATCGGTCCTCGATGCCAGATGGGCTTACGGTAAATTGATGTCGTGCTTGTTTGTGTCAAGTGCTGGTGTCAGCCAGCTTGACCTTTGTGCTGCGAATGTGTCAAACTGTCAACTATTAAAGTGATCTCAGTATGCAAATATGTATATAATTGGCATCGGGATGGGAGTTTACTCATATGAATACTGTAATAAAGACAGAAATCAATTTGTTAATGTCTTGAAAACTCCGCAAGTCGTTTTTTCATAAATTAATAGGTAAGCATTAATTTGTTTGTTGAAAGTTCAGTGACACGGTGTAGAGGAAGTGTTATTTGAGAAATAATGGCTGTGTCGATGACAAGATGACAGCGGACAAGTGCGGGATATAGCGAGCTTGTGCCATACCTGAACAGGAGGTCGCGACTCGCAACGCTACCTGTCGCAAGATGCGACTACGAGCGCGTCGGGTATTCTGTGGCGACTTCGGACATGCGCAGCGCCGGCGCCGCTGCAGGTCATTACGCCGAAACTTCCGAACGCTACTCCGCCGCAACCGATACCGTTTTGATTGTGACCATTCCAAGATTAGGATACGGTTAACCACATTTATGGACAAAATTAGTTTCATAACACGAATTTTTACGACTTTTACAAAATGTAATTAAGTTATTTTTATCACAACAAAAATTACATTCTGTTTTACAGAGAATATCCCTTCCAGACGTAGCTATCTACATCTTGGGAAGAGTCGTTAAAATTACAAATAAGTAGAATAGAATAGAATATTTATTTATTTTCTCTCACATATGTTACAATTTTCAATATAGTGTACATTGGTTTTAGGGCATGAACCCGTGTGAGAGACTGGACCCTGAGATAGGACACGTAGTAACAGGCTAAGATAATGCCTCCGAATATAAATTTCGGTGTAAACCAAAGGCTTCAATAAATCCATTTTACATTCTTGAATTATACTTGAGCTATTAGGATTGAAAAAATTGTAATACGTTAATAAAGATGAATTTTTAGGGGCGTTTATGGCTCAGGCGATCTTTTCAGGGTATGAAAATGATTTTGAGGATATAATAAATAATGCATGCCGTTTCTAAAGTGCTGCTATTGTGATGGTTCGAAAACAGTATTCTATTGTTAAACTAATATTAACTAAGATTTTTTTTCTGCGGATGTCATTGGAATCTACGTTTGATTTCAAAGTACTAACTAGCACAGTTAGCCTGCCACGGCCTGGCGTCGCACTATGGGACAGAAACGTGCGTACTGTCTCAAAAATAGTTTTTCAGAAAAAATTGATTTGAAGATATTATATAACACTCATAGCAACTTTTATTGAATACATTTTAGCCTTTACGGCACACAGTGTGACAGAGAATCTAATTTGAAAAATCAGATCAGAGTGGTGTACAGAAAAATCTTCATGGGTTTATGTTATACCATTAAATCAAAATTTAATATTATATTATATGATCCTCACAGGAGTAGCTGTGATGTCATTAAGTGACTACGTGAATATTGTGAGCGTATTACTTCGGATTGGTGGATGGATGTAACAATTCGGCGAGGTTTCGTTGAATTTTCTCTCTGTGTCTTATTAAAATGTTACAATATATATTTTAATATTATGTTTATGTTGACATTTTCCTGGTGCGCTCACAAAACGATCCACAACAATATAACGCCAATAGCGTCGTGAGCCCGATTATCGATTTGTTTCGTGCGGAAACACCGTAATCACAGTGAGCACTGCACCCTGTGGGAGCTTATAGAATCATAGACTATTCATAGACTATATACCTACGATTATTGTGTAAGTATGAGTTATGATAGGATTTTTCATTTTTATGAAAGATGTAGCTTACAAATTTTTTATCAGGTTTTTACTAAATTTGTAGATTTTAATATTGTTCATAAAATTTATAGGTTTATATGTATTACTGGAATAATGTATAGTGAATTAGTGAAATTTTATAAATAAATTAAATTTGAATGTGTGCAGAAGTGTCAAGATTGGTCGTTTTTGAAGTGATTAAATCAATCTCAATTACAAGCCCGATTACACAATTTGGGCTACCTTTAATACCTAGGTACCTACCTAATAGGGGTTTAGTCGGTTCAAGGTCCCTTTCCACTAGGGATGTGCGATATAGCTAAAAGTTAAAGATAATATATTTTGCTGAACGTTTATTCAACAGAGCAGAGCTAAGCAGTAAGGATTCACAATCATCATAAGTTAGTAAAGGAGATATTAAAGTTTGTATAGTTTGTAATGGGATTTGGGTCATGGAGCTCATGAGCACCATTTTTATGTACAGTTATTTTTGTAAGAAACTATAATAATTATTTATTATTTCCATGAAACTCTACTGAGTGGCAAAAATATTTTGATTTGTGTAAAAACTTCATAGAAGTAGCCATTTTGTAGAAATATATATATATATTTGTATATAGAAAAATTTCACTCTTGGGGCGGGGATCGAACTCGCGACCTTTCACAATCCGGGTGACTGCTCTAACCATCTGAGCTACCAAGGACTTGGGATAACCCTGTAATATTTATCTAGTCTATCTTGATTTGCGTTATATGCCAACGTATACCTACGGTGTCGAAATATTCTATTTCAACATCCGAACGACTATTTTTACACATACTTATAGTTAAAACATTTATAATAACGATAAATTAAAAGAATAGAAGAGACAATATCAATGTCAAAATACTATTTAGTTTTTTTGATTTTAAGTTGGATATTTTTGTTTTATAGCATCATGGCTAGGCTCAAACAATTCCAAAAATCCACAAAATCACAAGTTTTTTAAAAAGATTCACGCTCGAAATACGGATTGACCATTTTAATAAATGTCAAATAGGTTAGTTGACAACTTTTTATTTATTTCATAAATAAGAAGTTGATAACCCATAAAGAAATATTGCAAAAGAAATAGTATGTCTAAGATCAATAGTTTCACAGATATAGTGGTATGTTTGATGTGCTGCCGCGCATCGTCCAAAAACGCTCCATAGAAAATCTACGGAACAGGTGACGTCACATGTTTCCATATTACTAAGAAAGTATGGGCATACTGACAAAATTGATAATAACTATGTATTATTTTTTTATTAATAGTTGTCATAATAATAGTTGTTTTAATTGATGTCAGTAATCTAAAATCGTTAACATTTTTGATAAACTTTGAAAAAAAAAATCACCATTTTTTAACCGACTTCAAAAACGAGGAGGTTCTCAATTCGGCCGGTATGTTTTTTTTTTTTTTTTTTTCTATGTATGTACACCGATTACGCCGAGATTACTGATCCGATTTACGTGATTCTTTTTTTGTTCGATGCGGAATAGCTGCCATTTGGTCCCATAAAAATTTTTTCAAAAACAGTTGGGTACTTTGGTTTTAAATATAAAAAAACTGAAATTATGAAGTCGTCTACATATGAATAATTGCGAATTTTTGCTTTTCCAATGACTTTTTAGTGAAACGATACGATAGTAGGAAACAATATAATTTGACGGTCACCCATCTAGCTTTGACCGTAGAAAGTTATCACTAAAAATTGTGAAAAAAAATTTTTAAACAAAAATTAAAACCGACTTCAAAAAACTGAAAAGGATAAAATAATTAAATTTAAGTAGGTATTCATCCCCTAGAAACATATTTTTGGAGTTGGTGCTAAGTGGTTTCCAAAAACAATAGAAAGTGAAGCACCGACTCCAAAAATATGTTTCTAGGGGATGAATACCTACTTAAATTTAATTATTTTATCCTTTTCAGTTTTTTTTATATTTTCAAAACAGTACAACTTCAAAAATATTCTATATTTTTAAATTTGAATTGTTTTTATGGGTAACAGTAGCGTATATTTTCCGAATTTGTGAAAAATAGCGCCGTATTCAAACGTAGGCAACGTCCCAATTGACATTAAATTCAACTTTTTAAAAGCGTCGTCGTGGCTATGGACAGTACACTATTGGGCACTTTTAGGAGCGCCATTTGTATGCTATTATTTTATTTTGTTTTTTTTTGCACTAAAATATATGAGGTTTGTGTAAATAACACACATAGGAAACCACGTTAGTCAGTACTTATATGTTCGTCTATACAATCTGAAATGGTGCTAATGAGCTGGACCAAGGCATCAGGTACTATGTCTTTTGGTCTAGTAAAGAAATTATTAAGTGAGTTGTTAGTAGCCTAGCAATATCTACTTCATAGTTTCTGTGAAAAGTTTTTTTACTCAAGTTTTTGTTTGAAAGCAGTACCCAGAACTCATTAGTCTAGATTCTACTTATCGATAGAAGGTAGGTAGTAAGCGCCCGGTTTCTATATTGTTTTTTTGTCATGTACTGATGCAAAGATGAGAGCCATCAGGTGTAACAGTTGCAGTACAAAGGCGGTTCTATTACGAATAGTGTAAGGGCGGTCTCAACGTCTAACTCTTACGCCTGATGTGCTGGCGACTGCACTATCCGATAATTTTTCGCCGCCTCTTACATTATTGAGATTTAAGAAGTGCGTTAGATGAAATAAGAAAATCGTGTTGCGTGCGACGTGATAGGAACGAATTTTGGAACTGGTAAATCTGTTTTGACCCCGTAAATAATGACGCTCACATTATTTCAATTAAATTTAACGCTTCGTAATCCATTTGTAAGGTACAACGGAATTTTCAATCTTAAGTACCCACGGATGGATGTCAATAAGCGTTTTTATTTTTTTAGACTATATGGATGTCAAGTTGGAGTGATAGGTACATTGCATAGCGATGTACATTTAATTAAAATATATAAAAAAAATATACATCTCTCCTGATACGAGAGGAAAGTGGGCCAGCAGCAGTTTGTTCAAAGAGCATGATAGTGATCACGTACCTACTTACGTAGTGTACTATTAAATTTTCCGGTTAATTTTGGCAACAAACGGCTATAGTTAACGGCAGAGTGGCTGTACTTTGCGCACGTTTATTCAGTTGAATTGGAAACTGTTAATGATTAAATAAATTGATTCGATAAATATTGAGGCAGATGATGGGAATCAGTTGTAAAATTTCCAATAAAAAATGTGGTCAATAACAACTTATGGCTAAAAGTACATACCTGAAGAATTAACAATACTGGTGTTGTTGTATGAGCGGATTTACTTTCCACGTAAGCGATCAAGATCCCTTTCAATTATGACATGTCATTTCAATAGTTTTTAATTTCAGTATGATTGATTGATGGTTACTTACCTAATATTTAAAAGATATGTATTATAGTGATATTCATACTAGCGGTACGCCCCGGCACGCACGCACGCAGGCATGCACACACACACACACACACACACGCACGCGGGCTTAAAGAATCATCGTCCACAAACGCTTAATAGAAAATCACAAACAGGTGACGTCACTTGTTCCTATATTAGGTACATAGAAATGTATGAGCATACATACTGACAAAATTAATAATAACTATGTAATATGTATGTTTGTATCCAAAGTTGTCGTAATGTTAGTTTTTGATTTATTATGAAAAAATTGACCATTTTTGTAAATTTTCTAAATAGTATAACTTCAACAACTTTCTAAATTTTAAAAGTTTGAATTGGTTTTATGGGTAACAGTACCTAGCGTAGGTATATTTTCCGAATTCGTGTAAAATAGTGCTATATTCAAATTGCGACGACATATTCTTGTCACTGTCACTGAATGTCTAACTAAGTCGTTTTACGATTGCATGTGTATTAGTCTAGTTTACCTATTTCATAAAAGCTGTAAGCAGAATTATTGCACCTACGGCAAAATATTACGCTTCCAGACGAAATAATGACTAAAGAAATTCTTATAATAAAAGTAAAGAGCATACGTTTTTGTTTTATGGAAATTAGACAAAACAAAGGAACTGAAAATAAACGGTCCGAAGCACATGCCATTAATATAGACAATCATCTCAGTAAAAGGAATTGTTAAAGATTGTAGCATAAATTATACGGCGTCCAAGAATTGAAATCATTTGCAATGCTTTTCCTTTCACTGTAAAAAGATTTTAAAATTCGAAGAGTCTATGCCACCACCGGAACATTATTTACCTATAAGTAGCACCTTCTCTAGTTCACCCAATGGTCCATAAAGGCAACGACTAACTAGATTTGCTTTAAGACTTTTTTTAAGAAACAATGTTTGGAGAATATGTTACAAAATAAATTTAATAAAAAGAAAGCAATATATTTACGGTATAATATATTATAATAGTCTCCATGTTCGGGTTCGCATCCCACCCCATGTCCTTTCTAGTCTAGACATTTATATAATACATATAAACACATCTCGTACAATTAATATGATATTAAAATAAAATTTAAGAAAACAATTAGATTAAGAGACCAAATATAAAGAAATCCTTTCACAGAACATATAAAATATAGCTCGTAAGTACCCTTTCACAGAATTAATGAAATGATAGGCCCACCCAAAAAGGATTAGACACAGCTAACCAATTAAGGATCTGTTAAATGATTTTAAATAAGACTGCGCTAGGTATTAATTGGCTGCAGTAAGACTAATAGTCCGGCATCTCTAAGACGCCGCCCAACGAATGCTAGTACTGTCATCAGCTAATGATCATTAATTGATCCCAAGGCATCTTAAGGAAATAGCGCAGTTCTGAGGGAATGCAGAAGAATATTCATCAAAGACTGCCACTGTAATAAATTAATATGCTGTCGTGATCACGTCTCTCAAGCGTTCTAGTTCTCGATGTATTTTTTTTATATTTTGGTATTTAAGGAATACACGATGATTACGTAAATACCAAAAGATTAACAAAAAATATGTTGTTTTATTTAAGTGTCTTTGTTAAAGGTAGGATATGTGAGAATTAGTGAGAAATATAAAAACATGGTAGTTATTTTCAGGATTTAGTATAGATACTTACTTATTAAATGTGTAAGATGTGGCTTTGTATAGGTACCTCCAGGTACTCCAGAATATATAGTTTTAACTTAAGTAATAGTTGGTATTATGTTCTGTCTAAGCGTATCTACCTTAAGTAAGCAAAGTTTTAAAAATCCAACCTACTTACGGGCTGCCCGAGGGGTTGTGCAAATGGGTCGCTAGCTTTTTATCTGGCAGATGCATAAGAGCCGTCGTGGACGGCATTTGTTTGGAAAGCATGGACTAACGCTGGCGTCCCGCAAGGCTCAGTGCTGTCTCCAACATTGTTCCTGCTACATATCAATGATATGCTGTCTATTGACGGACTGCATTGTTGACGCTTATTGACTGTGGTACAGGTGACGCTTATTATACGGGTCGTGCAGAGGAGGAAAGTCGCGGTCGACATGTGTCTGAAATCGAGAGGTCTCTAACAGAGTCTCCGATTGGGGACGACTAAACTGAGTCCAATTCAACCCCACTAAGACAAGTCTGCACGTTCACCGCTAAAAAACCCTATTCGCTGTGACTCCACAATTTATTGACACTCTCCTTTTCATCTCCAAGAGTATCGGGATCCTTGGTGTTAATATCTCTAGTGACGTGCAGTTCCGCAGTCTTTTGGAGGATAAAGTCAAGCTGGCATTCAAGAAGCTTGATGTTCTCAATAGAGCGCGGCGGTATTTCACTTCGGGGCAAAGATTGTTACTGTATAAGTCTCAAGTCAGGCCCCATATGGAGTACTGTTGCCATTTATGGGCGGGAGCACCTAGCTATACTAGGCACTATACCAGCTTGAACCATTTGACGTGCTCCAAAGACGCGCTATGAGAATTGTCGACGATCCTGAGCTCACAAGCGATATTGAACCTTTAGGCCTAAGGAGAGATTTTGCCTCCTTGTTTGTGTTATCGTTTGTATAACGGGGTGTGTTCTGATGAATTATTTTTTTTAAGATGAGGCCCACGCCCTCTTTCTATCATCGCACCTCTTGCCACCGGCAAGGAGTTCATCTTCACAAATTGTAACCAAAGTGGTCGCGTACTGTACGGTTTCAGAGAAACTTTCTCCCACGTAAGCTCAGTATGAGCTCCCTGCAGAGGTTTTTTCAAATGAGTACAGCATAGGGCTCTTTAAAAAAGGCGTGAAAAGGTTTTTACAGGGTCGGCAACGCGCAAGTGATACCCCTGGTGTTGCAAGCGTCCATAGGCTACGCTAACCGCTTGGCATCAGGTGGGCCGTACCTTTGCTTGATTGCCACCTTAATGGTATGAAAAAAAGTCCACGAGCACTACATACTGACAGCCGACTAATGAATTCTTTTGGAATGTTTTGAAAATTGTAACATTCTCTGGATTGTCCTAATAAGCAAATGAAAATAGACAGGTGCAAAATTTTACTTTGTTAAATTTACAGACCGCATTTCTGCGTGGCAATAAGAGGAAAGATGTCTGCGTACCTTTATCTTGTAAAGTTCGGTAGAATCATGTCGCGAGACAATATGGACCGGCCGGCCGCCGCGAAACCCATACACGCTTACAAAAACTTAATGAAAGTTGAAAGCAACGCTTTCACTTGTCGGCGGCATTGTGACTATCTCATGTATATAACTAGCATTACAGTTTTGTTTCATTTACAATGGGGATGGTGAATATGCGGACGATCGGTTCAAATTAAAGCAGCAACTTACCGATTTACCTATTAATTGTAATTGGTTAGTGTTAATGTCAATTCACAGTCCAAAAAAAGTAATCTATTATATTTAATTGATATTTACTAGGTGATAGGTCATATGGGTAGGTACCACCGCCTTTCTTATTTCAACCATGAAACAGTCCGACCGTGAAAAAGGTAGCCAGTAAAATTACTGGTCATGGAAGGCATTTCATCTTAGGCCTCAGGATGGCAACGCATCTATACGAGTAGAGAGTAGACAAGTAAAGCCAAAGGCGCCCGGAGAAAGAGGAAGAATCAGTTGCTAACAATACCAATAAAGAATTACAAATAAAGAAAGAAAACGATGAAAGAATTATATGCTCCAGGCGCCTTACTTGTCTACTCTCTACTCGTATAGATGTCGTAGACGTCTGATTAAATCAGCCGCTTAACTAGATGCCTAGCCCGTTGATTGAACGCCGGCATCCAATCAAACGGCTGATGTAAGTACAACAAGGCAACTTATTGAGCGCAACGTTTAACCTGATGGCTGAATGTCATGTAAGCCGTCTTGTTTCAATTGGCCATTCAATTGGACGCCTAGGCGAGTCGTTTAAATCTAAGAGCTTTTGTGTGACTGTTTGAGTGATTGGTAGGTTAAAGGTTATTTTTTTATTACCACTTAGAACCAAAACGATGTCGGTTATAAGTGGTCATAAAAAAATAAACTTGAACCTACCAATAAGAACAAAATTTTTCAGTACAAGACGATTTATTCAATACGCCAAGTAGTTAAACGTCAAGTGAGACTAGTTCAATTAACTGTCGGGCTGGGCATTCAATTGGATGCCGGCGTTTAATCAACAGTCTAGGCATCCAGTTAAGAGGCTGATTTAACCAGATGGCGGCGACATAGAAACTATTTGTGATTTTAGTAAATTGATAAAATATCAGATACTTTCCGCATCATCATTTCCTAAGATTTACCTAAGCAATAGGTAGTTCCATAAGCTGAACATGGTTTCAGTTGTAGATAGGTAGGTACTACTCCAAACTGTACCTATATCCCGATTTTATTATAATTTGTTTTCTGAATCGCCTCCCACTATGGAAGTATTCACGTCAAATAAATTATATTAAGATAGATAGACTTGAGGAGCTCGGTGGCGTATTGGTTTGAGCTCTCTGGTTTCGATACGATAAATAAAGCAACTTTCGCCATGGTCGATCTTGGGATGGGTCATCAAAGTTTGTTATCTCGAGCTCCTCCGTGCTTCGGAAGGCACGTTAAGCCGTTGGTCCCGGTTGTTCCTGCAGCCACTTTAACCCACCAAACCGCATTGGGCTAGCGTGGTGGTGTTATGGCCTAAACTCCTTATGTGTTTCTCCCATGTAGGAAGACCTGTGCCCAGCAGTGGGACGTATATAGGCTGGTGATGATGAAGATAGATATAATACCAACTACCACGCGTGATAAATAGTAATCAAATCATTAAAATATTTATAATACATTTATGTACTCGTATAGTGTCTTTAAGTACCCACATTCATAAGAATCTTAAACCAACAAGCTGCTTGTGTAAACTTTCGTTAAATCTATATATATAAAAATGTTATGTTGGTTTGTGTACGCTTCAAAAACTCAAAAAGTTCTGCACCGATTGAGTCGAAATTTAAACATGATATAAAATCCGCATCAAGGATTGTTTTTATCTATTTTTTGCATCAGTCACATATCACAATGTGCCACTGCGAAGCGTGGCAGGGTACAGCTAGTTAACTATAAAAAAAAAAGGCGCTCACGCGCGAAAGCCGGTCAAAAAGCGTTATTCATTATTTCAATTTATTTCAGCGATGCAAGATAACTAAAGTTCGCACACTGTTCATCTTACTAGAAGGTAATTAAGATGCATAATTTTTTGTGGGGTCTAATAAATGTAATGAACATTCACAGTGAGGTTACATTTATTATGATTATGATTACGTGTACAGGGTGTAGCACGGGAGCTTTGAGGGTAATTGATACACTTTTGCATATTAAAAATGGTTCTTTGTAAAGTAATAGGATATGTAAGATAGGTACAAATATTCTATGAATACATTACGAAAACAATTTCAATTGTAATCGAACATAGGTGTTTCGTTTTACATAAAAATATGTACTTTTTTATACAAACGGTCCGGCAAATGACTCAACACACGACATGAAGCGGTCAGAAGAGTCCATATGCCAAGACAGCTAGTGCAGTTTAGATTTTTCACGCCTCGTTTAAAGGAACCTATGTTATAGGAAGGAAGGACACATGCAGTATTTATAGGTAGGTATTAATAAAATCTATCTATAATCGTAACATTATAATTATTGGCTATGTTATCCACCGCAATCTTCTGAAATACATAAGAATATAAATCTAACCAACAGATATACCTAAGTAGGTGTATAGCTTTCAATAATTTTTCAGATCTTCAGCAAAATGATGATGTCTTTTATCATTATTTGTTTTAAAATTAGAATAATATGTTCTTCAATGATAATGTTTGCTAACATAGTAAACTATCTCAGTACAATCTTTAAATAAGAAGTCTCTATTAATGTGTAATAATTACATACCTTCATAGAAATGGTAAAAAATACTAAAGTTACATCAAAGAGGTAGATAAAAAAAATAATTAAACAAAAAACCAATTTGTACGATGTCAACCAATTTATTATGTCAGGCAAAACGGTTTTTCTTCATTCTTTGGAACTGTTTGCTTGACTACCATGTTATTATCTAAATTACAAGTTTCTTCTACATGTTTTTAACCTAAAATGATTTATGTTTGCGGTATCTACACATTAACTGCGATTATTATTCGAAATGTTTAGTACCATGAATACGCGTGTGTGTAATGTCAGCCATTCCCTAAAATTGTGCTTATCTCAATCATGTTTTCGTAATAAATGATTTATGGTGCACAGATAAAAGGTGCCGGCGCTTGATAGTCACAAATCATCGTCATACCATCTTTATTAAAACGCCAAGCCGCATTTATATATGCAATTATATTACCCTTAAGGCCTAAATTAAATGAACTTGTACTTATAACTGTTAAAATAACAGACACTTAAGGCATTATTACATAGGTATGCTGCATGTATCATAGAATGGTCCAAAATGCACATCTTAGCAGTAATAATCGAAATTACTGCTACACCACTGCCAATTTCCAAGTTAGTTATTATAAAAAAAGATAACAGGAGTAACTAAGTTATGGTAATAATAAAACGATGAAAACATTTTAGACTATCTATTTAGGTACATACCTTAATGTAACTTTTTTTGGTACCTTTATAACTTTTATTTATAAGTAGTTTAATACTTACAAGTAGTTTTAATTTAGGTATAAATGTGTTGTTGAAAATATCTTGATGGCTGAACCGTTCACTAACTTATATTTTATCATATGGAGTTTTAGCATTGGCGCTCGATTATTTTTGACCTTTTTGTAAGAATAGGCACTGTAGTTTCATAGCTAAGTAAAACTATATATTAGTAAACATATTATTACTACATTATTTTATGGCCGGACGGGAAGAAAGTCTCTTGAGAAAATTAACCGTCATCTTATTTCTCAATTTTCTGTGACATGATACAACAAAATCAGAATACACGTTATTCATGTGTAATATTATTAATATGTAGGTGATACTCAGTCCAAGAAAAACGGCTATTTTACTCACATTTTATTGTTTTTGATGCGTTTAAACGCCTACCTTATTGTAAAAATTACAAATAAAGAAAGAAAATGATAAAAAAAAGCGAAAGAAGAAAGCGGTGAAGAAATTCTTAGGTTGTGCCTACAGCTCCGGTGGCGTAGTGGTAATCGTGTCTAGCCGGTAATCAGGAGACGCGGGTTCGAATCCCGCCTGGGGCTATTTTACTGTTAAAATCTGTTTCAAATAAGCTGTGTGTTACACAACTTGTGAAATATTAGACGGATTTCTCAGTTAGTGATCCAACTCGGTATTGAACTTGCGACCCTCACGTTCTTAGCGGATCGGACTTGAGACGTTATGGGTTTAAAGACAGTTGATCTTACGGTCACCGTGTGTCAATACACATGAAATTGTTTGTGCATTATTTTATGTAGGATACTAACAATGTATTAACAATACCTATCTATACCTAAAATGTGAAAAATGAAATCTGCCCATTGGCAAATTCAAATCATAATTGTATTTAGTATAAACTATGAATACTATGTAGGGTAGGTGTTCCCTAGTCCCAAAAACATTTTCAGACGGTTATTACAGCCTATCTGCAATAGTCGCAACAATCTCGGTGTTATGTCAATCAAAACTTATTGAAAAGATAAGTATGATAAGTGCAATGTTAAATTAAATTCCTTATGTGTGCGTAATGTTACCCTGGTAACATTACGTCAGTGTACAGTGCGTGATACTGATATGCGCATTAGCTCAATTTAGTTAGATATTAATCGTATCAACAACCTACATACGCCTAACTGCTGGGTCTTATAGCACTATTAGTTGTCAAAAAATTTTCTTTTAACAAAAATAAAACCGACTTCTAAATACTAAAAAGGAAAAAATAAAGAGCGTCCTTAGTTATTTATTACTAGAAACAATAGTAAGTGAAGCACCAACTCTAAAAAATACATTTTGAGAAGATAAGTACCTAGGTACTTAAATTTAATTATTTTTTCCTTTTTAGTGTTTTGAAGTCGGTTTTAATTTTGTTAAAAAAATATTATTTCACAAAATTTTAGTGATTTCCCAAAAGTCAAAGCTAGATGGATGACCGTCAGCACTATCGACTTGTCTGTCTCCTCAGTCTTTGGTTGAAATACATAATATTGTTTCATATAATCGTAACGTACCACTGATTAAGTATTATCTAACTCCAAACCGTTAAGGAGGAATGAAACTATTCGTCAATACGTACCTAAAATATTTAAAGAATTATGTTCCAATTCCTAACCGTTAAGGAGTCATACCTTCTATCACCAGCTCATCAACATAAGATGGTGACTGACAGTAGCAAATACTTGAATAGCTTTGGAAACAAGTAAAACATGTCATACGTGCCTATAAAATTTCAGGTATGCCCTCGATTTCCCTGGGATCCCATCATTAGATCCTAACTTGGTGACAATGGGACCACCTCGGGAGTATATTCTATTGAATAAAAAATATTTTTGCAAATCGGTTGACAATTGACCGAGAAATCAATAAACATATATACAAAAAAAAATACATACAGTGGAACATATAACCTCCTTCTTTTTTGGAGTCGGTTAAAAAGCCGGCCCAACGCGGGTTGTTGGAAATCTGAATCGGTTGGACGCGGTAACATAGGGAACCAACGGCTAATAAGAAAACAAAAAAATATTATATAACATAGTTTTGGTACGCGATAATTCTAATTTTATGGTTTCTTAGCTTAGAAAATAGAGAAGCGCATATGGTAAAATTATTACTTTTAATGAATTACATATAATTTCTGAGATAATTAAAAAAATAGAAACTTAATTATTTTTCACCCTCTAATCCTGTACCAACATTTTTAGTTAAATGAAGTTAGTGACTTTTCACCCATGCCAGGACCGCTTTAAAAAATAATAACTCTAGTTAGTTAGAATACGACTAATACCTATACAGGGTGGCACATTTAATCATACTTACACTAATAATCAATTGAAAAGCCTAATTACACAAACGATACTTATGTAAGTAAAGGAGCAATACATAGCGAAGTAAGGCATTTCTCAGTGCGTTCACTTCGACAAGTAGCCTTTCAATTCACAAACAATACTCAAACGAATCTTTACTATGCGGACGCATAGCGTTGAATATAGCTCTGTGATTGGTTGATTAGTGTTACGTAGTTCACTTCACTGATTGACATTTCAATTTTATTGTTTGTTAGCTTTTTTTTGGTTAACTCTGTAGTGATTACATTCTCTTTGGTGAGCTCGACACTATGCGTTGATTAATATAGCTATCAGGCTAAGGGAGCCTGATAGCTAAGTGTTCATTATGACAAACGCATAGTGCCGATCGTCACTCAAGTATTGTTTATGAATAGGAATTTGGCACCCTGTGCGTCCACGGGCACTGTGAGACCTCATAGTGTCGTTTGTGAATACGGGTGAAAGAAGTGTCAAACATCATTTGAAAATGGAACGTCTTGGTTTGAACAGAGACGTGATAAACTTCATTTGAAAATGGAACGTCTTGGTTTGACTGGACGAATAGTAATAAATTATTTAATTTTTAAATCGTCCGGGTTCGATTCCCGAGCTGAGTACACCTTTTTAAAATGTATGAATGCAGTTCTTCTTATTACTAAAATCGATGACATGGTTCCTAAGAAGAGATTTTCGTATGTCTTATAGTTTCAGACTTTCCTATACTGACCGATCTAAATGTGCCACTCTGTATAATGAAATTCAATACATCATTTAATGATTAATTGTAACTCTCTAGTTTACATTTTTTTCAATCTTAATTGCACTTGTAACATAGATTCAACAGTACATACTTAGGTAATGTAAATTAGCTAGGGTGCAGCATAAACATACCGCACGATCAAAGTTTTAGATATCAAACATAAAGTAAGTCATTTGACAGCGACACACATCGACTAACAAGTGTTCTTAGATGATGGCGCGCTTGCTATACGATAATACGATAGGCCACGAATCTTAAGACCAGAAGGCGTGCTATAAGCTATAAGCGGTGGTGTGACCGGCGCTTTTCAGGCTAGTCACATATGCCCGCCAGAAAACGGTGTACTAGCCTCTAACCTCGGAGACTAAGACACCGCTTGTAGGTGTAATAATACTGCTGTCGCTATGTAGTAACCTGAGCTATAGGCGGTGGCGTAACCGGAGTTTTTGAGGTTCACCACATATCTACCCATATAAAGATGAGCTTGCCTCTAACCTTGGAGACCTGGACATCAGATTGTAGATGCAATGATATTATCGTCACTATCTAGTTACCTGAGCTATAGGCGGCGGCGTGACTGGCGCCTCCCAGGCCTGTCACAAGTCTCCCCAGATGACGGCACGCTTGCCCCAGTCCACGGAGGCCAAGAGACCAGATTGTGGGTGCCATGATACTGCCGTCACCGCCGATCTGCGTGCAAATGATTATTTATCATTACTTTATTAAAACATTTTAGTATGTTGTTTGTTTCTTAATTTTATTTTATAATTCAACAATGAACCAATAGCTTAATGTCTAATTATATTACACAGTAAATTTTAGTTGAATTAAAGCCAATTACAGATTTACTTTATTTACATAAAGTAAATCTGTAAGTTAACTTGAGTAATTTTAAAAGCACACACAAGCTAGTGGTCCTGATGGCTTATCTGAGATAGAAGGTATACTCAAAAAATGCGCAGTGGAGTTGTCTCCCGTCTTAACGCAGCTATAGGTACCTTCTTACTCTCTATCGGAATCTAACACAGAGGCCAATGTGCTACCGGTCCCCAAAAAGGGTGACCGATCAGACCCAGCTAACTACCGCCTAATAGCCGTTTTACCTCAGTTCTTAGCAAGGTCATGGAACTGATCATAAAACCGGGTTTCAGCCGAAAAGGTCTACGGCTAAACTTCTGGCGTATTTAATTATTGTCTGGGGTGAAGCTATTGTCAAACGTAGTGAGTCAGTGGGTGTTAACCTTGAAATTGCAGCGTCGTGAGAGCCTCGCCTAGAGCCTCTACGATTGCATCGTGACATTGCGTCGCTTAGCGAATGCTATCCGCTTTATCATGGAGAGTGCTCTGAAGAGCTTTTCGACCTTATCCCACCTTCTCCCTTGCTACTCGTGAGCACGCGTGCCGGTTTTCAGATACATCAATTCACTGTACCCCCCACAGCATCACACACAAAGAAGTTGAGTAACTTGTTGCTTTGTCGTACTTCTAAAACTCATCTTACCGCTTCACATCAGATCATTTGTGATCATTGAGTCATTTGCCGAGATTTGCATAAAAAAAGAAACTATCCCCAAAAAGATAAGAAGTGCTCCTCCGAAGGAAACATAAGACGTTTATTAGCTCTCCTAGCAGTGCTGGTACCAAGACTAACTCAGCAAAATGAACTCATAGTTTTGCTGGATTGAAATAATAAATAAAGTACCTATACCATATTTATAAATAACTTTTCTATAATACAATTACAGTATTATTTCATTATCCTAATATTTATAAGCTAATTTACATAATACCAATACTTAATACATAAAAATTATTTACCTTAAATATTTGATTTCATTACCAAAAAATCTGCATCAACTACCTTGTTTATTTACGTACGTACCTACCGTTTGTACGTGAATAAACAAGGTAGGTAGTTATATTGTTCTAGATCTTCTAGGTTTTCACCAACTAACTTATGGTTAAAGTTTAAACGTTTAGAATAATAATATTTAAGCCAATCAAAAGAAATATTATTTTAAATAGATATGTATTTTTAAGATTTCTGTGCTTAAAGGTGAAAAAAAATCTATATCAGTGATGTGTACACTCTGAATGGCAATTTTATTATAATCCTAGAGTGAAAAATACCTGTTTATTCGAGGAATAAAAAAAAACATTGATTGATTGAATAAAATAAAAGAGTTATGAGATATTTGAAGGAAACTGTGTTCTTAAGTACAATTTGTCTACAATCTGAAATGGTGCTCATGAGCTGGCCTTTGCTACCGCTGTTACAACTCATTAGTTATCATCGATGATCTCATGATGATTTAGGTGTAAAAAAAAACAGAATATTAAACTTGATAAATTTCCCGCCTACAGCAATGCTGACAATAAAGCCTTAGAATGAATAGGGCATGGAGTGTTTGATGATTTTACACTTGGCAAACCAAACAATGTGAGTTTTATATAAATATTTATAACTCTGTATAGTTACAGACATACTGTTTGTACTGGTTTTATTCTCAGTGTAAATAGGTCCACTGTGCAAAATAGGCTTTCAGATGTCGCCGGCTTTAAGTCTACTATGTTTGTACTCGACACAGTGGGTACTTGTTGATTTATCGGATGCAAGCCTCACTTCCTTTGTAAGTTCATTGAGAGATTCAAAATAGGAAAAATAAATAATAGAACAAAAAAACTTAGTTAAACAAGGTTGGTCGTCACTTACTACCCTAAATTTTATGATTAAGTGTATAACGATATACTTAGCGCCGGATTATCTAATATTGGCCTTTATACAAGTGGATGATGACATAGCGTCAGAATACGGCAATATATGTGGATCACAACATAGCACCGGATTTGTCGAACATCGGCCTTACTTTTGAATGGCAGCAGCGAAGAATTATCTAATATCGACCTCACCAGCGGATAACGAAATAGCGCCGAACTAACTAATATCGGTCTTACTCACAATAATATTATAGTATAATCCCATATTATAGTTACAGTAACACACACACACAACATAAAGTGATACATATATGTATAGTAATAAAGAGAACGTACAAGGGTGCTATTTATTTTTAAAGACATCTTTTTCAGTAGACCCGCGAATGGAGAGTTTAAAAAACCAGGGCAGACTGAGTATGCACGCTAAAACTAAATAATAGGTTGGGGAAAAAGTTTATTCGTATTTTGTAAGAAAATTCAAAACTTTTTTTTAATGTAGTTTATTTACATTTAACTAAAGTATGTAGGTACCATTTTGTTCGTTTACTTTTTGCCATCTTGTCTACCTACAAGATGGCAAAAAGTTATCGAACAAAATGGTACATGATCCCATTGCTATAGAAATTTTGGGGCTTCTGATCAAAATACCGCGACAAGTGGTTTTGGCAGTCCTCTCGTGATGTTAACCTGACACTGCCTAGAGAACTCTGAAGAGAGCGAAACAGGTGGAAATCTGAAGGTGCAAGGTCAGGACTATACGGCGGATGCATTAACACCTCCCGGCCAAACTCTCTTAATTTTTGCTGAGTGGCTGAATATGTGTGAGGTCTAGCGTAATCATGATGAAAACCACACCCCTTCTGTTGACTAATTCCGGCCGCTTTCTCTCAACTTCTCGCTTTAATCTCACCAGTTGTTTGCAGTAGAGTTCAGAATCGATGGTCCTGCCTGGTGGTAACAGCTCATAATGAATAATGCCCTTCCAATCCCACCACACACACAGCATCACCTTGTTGCGAGTTAACCCGGGTTTCGCCACAGTCTGTGAAGCCTGACCGGCCTTTGACCAAGACCTTTTTCGCACGTTCTTGTCGTACGTGATCCACTTTTCATCACCAGCTATCAGCTTCTTCAATAACGGTTCGCTTTCATTACGTCGTAATAAAGAATCACAAATGAGTACACGGTTCATTAGGTTTCTTTCAGTTAGCTCGTGGGGGACCCAAATATGGAACTTTTTTGTGTACGCATTTTTTTAAAATGTGCCAAAACTGTTTTGTGGTCAATTCCCAGTTCTTCAGCTACGTCGTAACTACTGATATGCCGATCATGCTCCAGTTTTTCAAAAATGTCATCAATTTTATCCGTAATAGGGCGACCAGAGCGACGTGCAACTTTGACATCAAAATTTCTGGATTGAAAACGCTTAAACCAAATTTGTGCTACTCTCACAGACACTGCACTAGGTCCATAAACATCGCAAAAAATTTTCGCAGGTTGCGTTGCATTTTTACCTTTTTTGTAGTAAAATTTTAAAATGTATCGAATTTCTTCATTAGATTCACTCATCTTGACAGTACAAAAAACAAATAAAAAACACACATTTTCCTAATTTGAATTTGGAATTATCTTTTTTAAAATCTAAACTTTTAATGATACCAAAACCAGCCAGATACAAATAGTACAGCCAAAGAGATTTTATTACAAGTTCATACATACTATAATGCGAAAAGACTTTTTCCCCAACCTAATATGTATACTCCATATATAAATATATACTATACAAATATAAACATATATGTATTTAATACAAATATAGACAGATGATATACACAAAAAATGGAGAACTAACATAAGAAAAACAGTATGGAGGACAGGTAGTGTTCCTTGACCGTTCCGTTTTTTGAATAATACGAGCATTTGTTTACGAGTCATGGATGTTTATATGTTTATTTAGTATATTTCTAATGTTTATATACATATTATTATCAATATTTATTCTTTATCTAGTATCCATAACACAAGCTCTTAATGATGCTTAGTTTGGGATAGGTGTGAGTGTATGGTTATTATAGTTATTATTAAAATGTCATTCACCACACTCATCATCATCATCATCACCAGCCTATATACGTCCCACTGCTGGGCACAGGCCTTCCTACATGGCAGAAACACATGAGGAGTTTGGGCCATAACACCACTACGCTGGCCCAATGCGGGTTGGTGGGTTAAAGCGGTTGCAGTAACAACCGGGACCAACGGCTTAACGTGCCTTCCGAAGCACGGAGAAGCTCAAGATTATAAATTTGATTGACCCATCCAGGGACCAACCATGGCGAAAGTTGCTTTGTTTTCGTGATCGAAACCAGAGCGCTCAAACCACTACGCCACCGAGCTCCTCACACACTAAAACTATATATTTAGGGCTTATACAAGTATGGCTCTATAAATAACTTACATATAGCTCGTATTTTTTATTTAAGTACTCACATTTTTATTTATTTCTACGTAACATTTTGTAACCTGTTTGTTGGGTGTCAACTGTCAAGTGACTATGTCTACTAAACTAGACGTCCCGTGTTCGAGTCTCAGTAGAGGCAGATGTTCGTGTGATAAACTTGTTGACGAGTCATGGTTGTTTTATCTCTGTATGTTTAAATTGAAGTATATTTCTAGCAATTCATGTATATATTTCTCTTTACGTAGTAAAATGAGTAATCCAATCACATATTCTTTTATTCGGTATAAATAATTGGTGAAAGTACAAGAATGATATCAATGAACAATAACAATCAGTGTTTGAATCAATAACTTAATTGAGCAGACTACAATAAAAGGCAAACTCGGCAAAAAGTTCGCGGCCACACAATGGAGAGATAAATAAAATTAAATATAATATACTAATTATATATGACTATAGTTTTTCAATTCAAAATTTTTGCAAAATCAAAATTCGCAAGGGTCTTAAACACGCAGGAGTAGGTAAACTTTATTATGAAACTGGATCGTTTTGTGTTCGAGCTGTATGCACCGTTACACTTCTCGGAATATAAGAGGAAACTGTAAACGGTATCCCTCGTAGTGCGCCTGCGCATTACGAATATTATGTCGGATCTGTGTCACTGGCACTTAGATACTCATCTCAGCGACAGACGCACCGCTTTTATGAACAGAAAAAATTGAAAGTGACAGGTCTTCCGAAAACGAGTGACCAAAAGCGACCAAGTATTCTAAAGTAGAAGGATCAGCCGAACGGTACATATTAAATAGAATGGAATCCATTAGAACCATGCTTTGATTGTACAACCGACCGCTTACAGCTGTACCTACATAGTACATAGTATCTATGCGGAGCAAGAGTCCTCATAAACAAGAATTAGCGTCGGGTTTGTTCGGCTCGTTTACACATACCGCTCCCGGTCGCTATAACAAGCTTCCCGAGGAATATCTAATATGGCGACCAGGAAGCGCAGTAAACAATGAACAAATCTGGCACCAGAAGCTGCCGATTGTTTTCTTATTGAAGCAAAATTCGACGCGATCGCTAGTAGTACATATCGGCTATCTCGTTTTGGACGTAGTCTATTTTGAAATATAATCACCGTTATTTCGCGATGTTCTATTAATTGGGAGTACGTACACAGTTAATTAAGATATGATTTTTATGTTCGGGCCCATAGGGCATAAATTAAAGCCGTTATTGTAAGCAATAATTAAAGGAGAAAAAATGTGCGAACCGGATTCCTGACATACGCTAAATCGATTTCTCGTGTATGAAAATATAATTGGAGCATTAAAGACAGCGCACCGATGATTGGTTTTTGTTTTGAATTTGACCGTAAAGGACAAAGGAGTATAATATAGTAGGTACCCACGCTAGGCACAAAAGTGAGATTCGTTTTATATTGCCAAGAATGGATGTTCATAAGCGAGTTTATATTATTCAAGTCGCGCCTTGATTCATAACCGCATTATACGCCTACTGTGTTCGGACTTCGGAGACAGGTTACCCAATAAAGCAATTTCAAGAACCTTCTGTGGCGGTCGTTTGCCTCTCCACTACAAAAAGTTTACGCCACTATTATCAAGGACGAGTCTCGATATTTTCTAAAAAATAGTGATAATTAGGCATTAGGCTATGTTGTACTTTTATTTCAATTTTATACGGTACAATTGGAAGCCTTTTTTTATACAACAAAGGTGGAAATCAAGCATACAGCCCACCTGATGGTAAGCGGTTATCATAGCCTATGGACGTTTGCAACACCGGGGGTATCACTTGCGCGTTGCCGACCCTTTAAAAACCTTTTCACGCCTTAATGCTTAATACTGTTAGGCATTTTATATCAGTCAAGTAGAATTACTGTTGGAATTGTTATTAGAATATTGATTCAATTGTGCTTACCAAAATAACACTGCGCTGACTGAGAATACCTTAATGGCTGTATGCCAATTGATCTCCCATGCAATTTTACAAGTTGACAACTAAATACCTACCGATATAAAAAAAAACTAACGTTATGTTTAATTTCTATTGACGAGAAGGTAATTATATAAACTAATATAATTATGTCAGCTATTACTTTTCCTACATTCACAATGGCAGTACATTTTAAAAGCATATACTGACTCCATTAGAGTATCATTACAGGGAGAAAATTAAAGACTACTTAGTTTAGTTGCACTGACAAAAAATACTTCGTGTGTGGGTCCATTTACGGAGTAACTAGGTAACCATAACTGTGACTCTAGCCCCTATCATGCATTTCTGAATCACGAACATCTTAGAATTATTTCGTAAACGACTGAATGAATTGTAATTGAGTGCGGAAATTACTAGTTCGTATGACACGCAACTGCGTAGTTACACGTTAACCGCCCGAGATGTGATTAGACTGATTAGCGAGTGTTTTCGTAAAGCAGAACATCCGTCCAATTTATGTATACAACTACTTGACAGTTTAGAAATACTCCATGCTGTTAAATGGCGCTGCTATCAATCGATAAACAAGATCATAAATCTTACGATAGATAACATTTTCGACGACATCAATAAGCGTGCGCGCACACTGGTCAATAGCCATAGCCAAGTCATTCATAATATAAATAAAATGAACACCAGCCTAGTTATTTTTGTCCTTTGACTACTATAAATAAAATAATTGTTATTATCCATAAGGTTCAGTTACCGCAACATTAGCAATAAAAAAAATAATATACGTACGTACAGTAGGTTCAATTATTGATTATAATTAGAAAAAAAAATAGATACCTCCGTGCTTTTAAAATCTAAGTATGCGGTCGTATTAACTTACTATCTCTGCGGTAAATTAGTTGATTTACCTTAGAAGTTCAATTCAAATATGATAAATCTGAAGAAAAGGGTAAAACCTGAAAATAACTCAGTATACGTTGCTTTGCTTTATAATATGCGTGTCGCACTTGTTCTTAAGGCCGCATGCTGCGTTGACGGCACAGCGAGAGCGCATGGCGCTTGACAGCAGCGGCTAACCATTATTATATAAAACGAAACATGGCGAAGTTCATTGTACATAGCGGGGTGCATATATTAAACGCCAAAAGTAGGCGGTGCGCGCTCAGCCATGGACAACGAACGCGTCCTCGTCTCGATACATGGAGTAGGCTTTCAGACATCGGCCATCGTGCGCTATTGTACACACGCGGAAATGTCGCCCCACTCGTTATACCATACTCGACACACAAACCGCCGCGATCACATTAGATTAAACTAATTGGGCACAAACGTTGCGATAAAAGCGACTTCTATGTGAAATGTTATATGCGTCGGGTTAGATGCATAAACGATGCGTATATTTTCATTTAAAAGATCCTTCCGCAGTTCACTCAACGATGAGATGTCATGCGTACGAATTACATTCCGAACTGTTGTAGCCTGCGAAACAATTTTAATGAGTCTTCCTGTATAACCGCCACTTGTACCTCTTCTAAGACATAAAACGGCATGAATGCAATAATGCGCGCTCGCGGTTAAGCGCGTTTATGAAATGCGAAACAATAGCACGACCAAAAGGTATACAATCTTTATTGCTCATCTTACTTTACTTCGATATTATAGTTGTACTGAAATTGATTTCGACCGAATGAGATAAGAGTTTTATGTGGCAACGGTTTATTCGGGTAACCGTAGTAATGTTATTTTGAATGTAACTTCGACTCTAAGTCGACATTACCGTCATAAAACGGCCGGGCGGCAATACAAAGATTGAGGGCCGGAGTTACTGAATAAATATGTCGTGGCGAGATGTGGGGTAATGTAGCGGGTTTCTTTTGTCCTTGGTACAAGGGGATTATTTTAGCGTATTGTGTGTTCGCGCGAATTGAGTGCGATTGCATCAAGCACGGTGGGATGTCACGAGTTGGCGCATGGCGGCGCGGGCGCGCGGACCCCACAGGCGCACCTGAACAATGGTTCCGTGGTACCGCTGCCTTACATACACGGTGGTGTGTTGTCAAAGGTCGTAACTGTATTGCCACTCGAGGCTAGCTCGATCACTGAATTAGTTACAATACAATGTTTGTGCGAAAGTAGTTTTTTTTATATATTTTTTCAAGGACTTGTCGCAGCATTCGTTACTGACGATTCCGTGCGTCATACATAAATTATAATAAACTAGCTGTACCCGGCATGCTATGCATTGCAATGCCTGTAAAGTGCAAACTGATAGATTTAATAATAAAACTAATACTAAAACAAAGTTTTTATAATCCCGGCACCTTCGCGGGCGTCCCCAGAACACCCTACCAAAAGTTTCATCAAAATCTGATCAATGGCTTCGGAGCGCATAGGGGACAACCTACAAACATTGATTCAAACCCATTTCAAAAAGGAGGACGTTCTCAATTTGGATAGTATATTTTTTATGTATGTACATCGATTGTGACGAGATTTCTAATCCGATTTACGTGGTTTTTTTGTGCGAAATTTTTATGGGACCAAATGGCAACTTGAATAGTCCCATAAAAATATTTTTGGAGTTGGTGCCAAGTTGTTTCCAGAAACAATAGGAGCGCCGACTCCAAAAAATATGATTCTAAGGGATAAGCACCTACTTACATTTAAATGTTTTATCCTTTTAAGTGTTTTGAAGTCGGTTTTTATTATTGTTTAAATTTTTTTGTTTATTTAAAAGAAGATAACAAATAAGATTACAAAGAAAACAAACTACTTATACGACATACAAATCTCTTCATAGGAACCATGTCATCGATTTTAGTAATAAGAAAAACTGCATTCATACTTAAAAAAAAACGTGTACTCAGCTCGGGAATCGAACCCGCTCGTTTTTGGTATTCGGCCAGTCAAACCAAGACGTTCCATTTTTAAATAAGGTTTATCACGTCGATGTTCAAACAAAGACGTTCCATTTTCAAATAACGTATATATCTACAGTTGCCATCCGTCCGGGTTTCCCCGGATTTGTCCTAGTTTAGAGAGCGTCCGAGGAGCGTCCGGGCGGGGCTCCATTTGTAGTCCAGGTTTAAAAAGTCTTGGGCCGTCCGCGACACACGCACTGTGCCCGCTGTTTTATTTTAAGATTAAAAAAAAACTAACTGATTATTAGAACAATTTGTAACTGTAATACCTAGTCAGATTCTGTTTTCTTACGCACATTTAAAATGATAAAAGATGACTAAATTTAATTTTAAGGTCTGAGAATAAATACTAAGGTGATAAAAGCCGGACCAAGAAATTGTGCTAGTTTAAACAAAAAGATCGCGAAAAACGCGAATGCCGAAAGTTATAGTCTTGCCAATCATTTATTTTCTCGATGACAGTTAGTTATAGTGTTGTGACCAAATAAGTGATTAGTAGATACGATATCGAGAAGAAAGTAAATGAAAAAAAGAATTTATAATAAATGTCCGTGAGAGCCCATCGAATGACATTGACGATTCATCAGATTTTAATTAAAATCAATAAATAATAATTACCTGTCATTAAAATGGTTTTATTTCATAGTCGATTACCTATTTATACTTATATTACTTATTAAAATGAGGAAAGATTTCTATGTTTATAACGAACAAATAAAAAAAAAACTACTAGCTGTTTTTTGGCGTACAAAGTCGCGGGAACACATCTAGTTCAAAATGAATAAATACCGATACAATATCTTGTCAATCATAACATCACTATTTTGATTGCCATAGAATGTAACTTTATTAAAACGTTTGTTATTTATCGTGCTTTAAAAAAAACTACTGCACATATGGACTCAATTTGTTTTAGATGAATATAATATGGGATCAAGGAACAAAATTAGGCAGTTGTCATATTTTTTATACCTCGCATTTTAAAGTTAGCTTTTGCGTAATATAACGCAGTTACATTCTAAGGGAGCTGTCATCGAGAAAATAAATGATTGGTAAGAGTATAATACACGGAAAATCAATTTAGCGTAAACCGTCTAACAAATGATTTATGACAATTTCAACTGTTTTTTATTACAACATAGTGTAATAAAAAACAGTTGAAATTGTCATTGTAAGAAAACCTGTTGGCATGTCCGGGTTTTGGGCTCTAAAATCCAGGGTTTTCACGCGTCTTGTCCTGGTTGCCAAATTTTAGAGATTTTCCATTTTCAAATGAGGTTTATCGCGTCTTTGTATCTACATACTTATTCTAAGTGCTTTTCAATTGATTATTAGTGTAACTATGATTAATAGAAGTAAGCAATTACAATCATGGATAGATAATATTATCGCAGATAACACTATGTAAAGCAGTGTATGTAACAAGTTGCGACACCAGCAAAGAGCTACAAACAACCATAGAGACAATTTTACGCACCCAAATGAGTTGAAAAAATGGCGGTATTTTCTTACACTTACTAAAATAAATTAAAGGATATGAAAACAATGCATTTTATTCATTTTAGACATGTTTCATAGTAATGTTTACTGCTTGAGAGCTACACAATCGATATCTAATAAGAAATAGTGTTAGTTTTATTTTTAAAAACGTTCGGGTTTGATTCCCGAGCTGAGTACATGTTTTTTTATAAATGTATGAATGCAGTTTTTCTTATTACTAAAATCCATGACATGGTTCCCAAGAAGAGATTTTCGTATGTCTTATAGTTTCAGACTTTCCCATACTGACCGATCTAAGTGTGCCAGCCTGTATACAGTGACAAACGACCATCTTAAATGTTTTAGCTTTGCTTTTTTTACTAATATCTAAACATTAAATACCTATTTTTAAAAGGTTTTTGTAGACGTAGTAGATAACGGATTTCTATTTGAGGTCTGCTCAGAACCAAACAAAATTGCAAGATTCTCAGAATCCGCACATAGAGCTCACTATTTGGTTTAAACTTTTCTAGTCTAGGTAATACGCAGTTTTACTCAGACAATAGGTCAAAGAACATTGCATATCTCCGTATAAAGAATATATAGTGTAAATTTTTTTGTCACCACTGGAGCCACTAATGATGAAATAAAATAAAGAAAATGCGCCGTACGTTGTATGGGAAAGAGAAATTTGCAAGACAGCCCGAGCTAGTGTTGACCTCACGTTTTCAATTGTCCATGCGAAATGTTACGGGGGAAACTAAGCGATGTCACGATCGAGACAATTCCAGTTCCATATTCAAGGTCAGATATGTGTCCGCTGACACTATACGGCTTGATAGGGTCAGAGGGCCGCCGGCCGCGCTCTAAAGAAGTGTCCTATTTCTCGAAATGGAGTCGGTATATTCGATCGTGACATTTTCACGGCTATTATTTATGAGACATTCATCGTAATATACTCGTAATCATCTATACTGGATAGACGTAAAAATAATGAAAAAATGACTCAATATAGGATTCCATCGTGTATGTATATGAACGAAGAAATACTTTGTTCATATACGAAGCACTTGGGTTTACTTTTAGCTTATTAGCTGCTTATCATAATCACGCTCTTTAAGGAGTGCGATCAATTAAATTAATCGTTAGGATTTATTCCGCTATAAGGTCAACGACTATTTAGTACTGAAATAGAGTTGATATGGTTGTACTAACCGGTAATCTAAGTCCATGTTAAGTTTGAGGACACCAGTTTCGCGTGCAATGAGCAGGTCTAGACTTAACAAAGTTTCAGCGATCAATGTTAACAAGGTTCCGGTAATTTTTCCGTTCATTACGGCCTAGTTCATCGCGTTGTAAATATTTATAACTTTACACAGAGCGGAAGTCAGGTGCGAGCTTCAAATGAAACCAGAGTTGTAAAAGTCAGGTCGCAGTAGTATAAGCGAAAAAAATCCAACAACAATGCAATCTCTGTATTTATAGACCGGTACTTTTATTTAAAGACTAATGAGTCGATATAATATGTTAACATCGAAGATTGAACCTCAATTAGTCGATTTAATCATAATCAAAAGTTCAATTTCAATGTAAGTTTTTAGGTGAAGTAAAAAGCAGACGGGTATGTAATTATTTACTTTCGACGGTCCCGGCTAACGTTATTATATTATAGAAAATCGGAAAGCTCAAATAAATAGGACCATTGTATAATTGGACAGTATTTACATCCAGTATCTAGGTTGCACATTTATAAAAGGGCAATGTCATCTAGTTGTATAAAAAAAAAGTCATTGAAATAAGTATCAACTTAACAAAAATTATAAGTCATAATGATCTCATCAAAAAGTGATTAAGTACTAAGTAATATAACAAGTCTATACCTTTAATATAACACTCGGTTTTGCTTTTCATGCATTGGGAACGAACAAACCGATTCTAATAAGAGTTTATATGCATATGCAAATCAGGCTAGTCTAATTAGAAGAACTTTTAAAAACGTCTTTTTTTAGCTTTTCATACACACCGAAAATAGTAATAATTTCTTTGTTATTAGAGTTTGCGAAAAATCCTCTAATAACTAAAAAGACTAGACCTGACTTGCTTCATTATTCACCAGAGAGACGCTTACTGCTGGGAATAGGCCTCCCCCAAAGATCTCCATACCGATCGGTTCTGCGCTGTCCGCCATCGGCTTCCCGCGGGCCGCGACCCTCACCAGATCGTTGGTCCACCTTGTGGGAGGCATACCAACGCTGCGTCTCCCGGTACGCGGTCGCCACTCGAGGACTTTTCCGCCCCAACATTAGTTCTCCTGCGGATCTCATCATTTCTGATTCGTTTACGCAGAGAAACCCCGAACATAGCCCATTGCCTTTTGAGTGACATTGAGCCTTCTGACTTGCTTACGCATTGTAAGTTTTGTTAAAATCGGTTAGTTCGTTCGTTGTCAATATTTTCGATTTAAAAGTTGGTATGAAAAGCCGTTCGGCGTAAGTCATTATGACTTTTTTTTATACGACTAGATGAAAAACAAGCTGCAGGCAGTTGGGCACCTGATGGTAAGCGGTTACCGCCGCCTATAGACACCTGCAATAACAAGAAAAAATCACTTGATATTGCAGGTGCGTTGTCATCCTGGGGCCTAAGATGAAATGCCGTCCATGCCTAGTAATTACACTGGCTACCTTTCCCTTCAATCCGAAACACAGCAAACTGTTTCACGGCTGAAATAAGAAAGGCGGTGGTCCTACCCAGACGACCCTACATACGGGTCTACCAACTAGTAAATAATTTTTATCATTGCTTTAAGAGTATGCTGTCAAAATAGATGTCTATATAATTATTCAAAGTCATGTTGAGATATCGTCTAAAAGGAGATGGTAAAAGTTTGTATGGGTTTTGGCCCAGCTTTTGAGCACTATTTTTTCGTAAAATTCTTTTTGTAAGGTATCATAAAATCTATAAAGATTTCCATAAATCTAGCTAGACTAATGAAAGTGGCAAAAAAATCTTTTATTTGTTTAAAACCATAACAGAGCAAGCTATTTTGAAGAAAACAATGTGTCAGTGTCAAAAGTACAATTATATTATATAGGTATTAAAGTATTTTATGACTTACGTTGACTACTGTCATTTTATTTCTTCATATCAAACATTTCCGAAAATCCACAAACACACTCTAGCGTAGGAACTCAAAAAATTCACGGTCGAAACAAACAATAAATGACAAATGATGACACAACTTTTTAACTGCATCATCGGCTATGATCAGTGTACTTTTGAGCACTTTTATGACTTCTGTTTTGCCATTTTTATGCAATGATGATTTTGTTTTGTTATTTCTTTGCAACGAAATAAAAAAGTTTTGTGCTTATTAAAGAAAACTATGTTCTTCAGTACATTTTTTTCTACAATCTGAAATGGTGCTTATGAGCTGGCCTAAACCTTTACTATCTACTTTATATGATATAATATATTTAAACTGTTATGTAACAAATCGCAAACCGTCTTTTATAAAAAAGACGGTATGCGTTTTATATTTTTCTAAGTAGATCTCTTAGAAACGTAGTACCCATTGCCCGTAGAAAAGTTGATTGGATTTATTTATTTATTTCATTTTCTCACACCTATTATCTAGTTCAAAGTAAGCATCTTAAAAGCTTGTGTTATAGATTCTAGATAACGGATAAATATTCATAATAATATGTATATAAATATTAGAAATATACTAAATAAACATATAAACATCCATGACTCTTGAACAAATGCTCGTATTCATCATAAAAACATTTGCCCCTACCGGGATTCGAACCCGGGACCTCTTGATCGAACAGCCCGTATAGCAAGGGGTACAGACCACTCGACCAGCCGGTCGGTTCGATTCTTACGAGTATAATGTTTACAAAATAAATATTGTATAAATCTAAAATTATATAAGTATGATAATAATACGTTATCTTATCAATCACAGTCACACTAATGATTTAGTCCAAATTAAGCATTCTTAAAAGCGTATTGTATGGATGCTAGATAGCGAACTAACAATAAGTTCTTATATTAGTTTTGTTCAATACATAACTAAATAAACATAGCAACAACCACGACCCGTCAGCAAATGTTTGTGTTTATCATACAAACATTGGCCCTACTGTCCATAACAAAAGCTGGTAATAGAAATACATGAAGCTCATTATAAATCTATCCCCACAAATCCGCACCGGCCCCCCTTTTCAAACATACCTAAGTACGGGCTCTATCCCTTTCAATTTGGGCATCATCAGCAAATAACGAATAAATGTCAAAGTAATGTCTTTTACACCAAAAACCAAATTTGGCAGATTGTTATATAAGTTACATCATCTACTTAAAATAAATTTAATTAGATAATTTCACACGATGATTTGCGGATTTAATTAAATTTCGAACTTACGTGTGTTCCTTGAGTGTTGCCTCTAATTTGCCCGAATGCGTGTTCCATACGTAGACGGCGCCGTCCGCCGCCCCCACCGACAGAAGCCGCCCGCCCGGGCCGAACGCTGCCCGCGACCAGTCGCACCCCACCTTGAAAGACTCGTGACTGAAAATTTCCATACATTAGTATCATATTACTAGCGTCATTACCAAGTAAAAATGTAACATCTGTGTCAAGTAACGCGAGTCTCGTACTCTTTTTTGAAGTTTTGTATAATGACTCAATTTTGGGATAATCAAATTCTAGTTAACAACAGTATCAAAAGCATCATTCCAAAACCACTTTAGGAATTTACGTTCGTTAATAAAACATCCATTTTTAGATGTGAATCTTTATCGTTATATTATACATTTTTCCGTTAGAGGATACAATTCTACAAATGCTAGTATTATTGGGTGCATGCATCCTAATATAAATATTATGTAAATTTAAGTAAGAGCTGTAAATATTACGCCAACAATGATTTGATCCTTTCGACTATAAAATCCATTGGTCATAGTGATTAGATGAATAACTTATGGCATAACGGAAACAACTATAATTTAGATGGAGTGCCTAACAGTTTTATGTGAGTAAGTGTAGATATTTTGTCAATAACCGTAACGATTTTTTTAGTATTTTATAAACTCAATAACAAATATCCCATGGTGGTGTTATTTAAAATTAACCGCTATGTTAAAATAGGAACTGAGCTATTTTTAATATATTCGTGTGCATGTTAAGTCTGTAAAATTTTGAGTATTGATTTGACCTACATGACATGATTGTACAAACGTTACCATTACAAATAATAGGTTTTTACATTCCACGTTACTCACTATATTTCTCATACGGTAAATCTGTAATTTATACCGCGTGGTATTAAATTTTTGATAAGAATAAAAAAACTGGCTTATGTTAGACACACACACTGAAAGAACTGATAACTGAACTTTCGATTACTTGTAACTCAAAAAAGTGACAACATAACTTAGGGTAACACCTACCAAAAACTAAAGTTGCATTGAGGCACCGTTTTGTTAAATCAAATGAACTGTAAATAAACCTCGCACAATTTCCTGTGCACGCAGACAGTTTTACGTTTCATGTTTGTAGCCTAATTTTTTTAAAAAACCAAAAGCGGTACTCAAGTAAAACATTATTAATCACTTGTGGTTTTATAGAATTATTAAGGAATATTGAGAAGAAGTGAGAAAGCTGGCTTGAAGATGAACATCAGCGTTGCCAATCTGTGGGGAATTCCCCAAACTGCGGGGATTTTCAGTTCGATTGGGTAATTTGAGGGGAGAGCGTTTATGTGGGGAAAATGCGGGGAATTAAGACATTTACGCTAGAACTGAACTTAGAAGTAATAAAAGTAGTATAAGAAGTAAGTATAATTTATAAATTATGTAAGAATATTTAATTACCTTGATTATTTAAGCACCTTTTGGGCCGGCAAGGTGGAGGCGGATAGTGCAATGGGTAAATTGCCGTGCTTTGTATAAAAAAAATCATGTTTAAAGCAATTTCACCGGCAGGAAGTTTTACAGTTTATTTTTTAAATTAAATTTAAATTAAATTTTTTTTATTTGTCATAAAACACAATCGCCTGCACAATGAAGAAAGGAGAAAGAAGAAAGAAGAAAGGATTAAAATTTGATCCTTCGAATGATATGTTGACAAAACAAAGGCATAATAAAGAGCTGCAATAAATACCTTGATAAAAATCATTAAATACTTAATAAGTATATGTAATAAATATATTTGATTTATAGAAACAGTACTTTTATTTCTTTCCTGAAAATTTGTGGGGAAAATGTGGGGAATATTGATTTTTTTCCCCCCCTAAATTGGGGATTTTCAGTTAGGTTTTTGGGTAATCGAGACCGTGGAAGTTGGCAACGCTGATGAACATCAACAAGACCAAATTTAGGTTTGGTAGGTGTGTGCCTCGAACGCATTTTTCATCGGTAGGATTTTTTCCCTAATCGCATTTTGCCACGATCGTGTTTTGTCACGTGTGCTTTAAGTATAATGGATTTTTACCTTAGTCTCCCATTTCATAATCTTATTTTTTCTAGCCAAATTTAGTCATAAACGCATATTCAATAGAATAAGTGTGTGTCAATGTTTTTGAGCTCTTCGTCTGTATCTGTTGGTGACTGTAGGTTAAAACGACGAAATATAAATAAATTTTCATTTTCATTTTCATTTTCATGAAACTTTAATAGCCTAACTGTTTTTAAACATTTATTATATTTTGAGAGAAAAACAAATTGCAATCTTTCAATTTACAGTAGGGCAAAAAGCATATAAGACTATGCTGTTAGGCAAATTATTTATAGACCAAAAAGCGAATCAGACAACATGCCGTAAGGCAAATTACCTATAGGAAAAAATACGGTTATACATAAAGCACACGGGATAAAACACGATCGTGGCAAAATGCGATTATGGAAAAAATCCTACCGATGAAAAATGCATTCGAGGCACCCATCTACGAAATCCAAATTTATGATCGTGTCTCGTGAAGTCAACTTAAAGGCTACGGTTAGGATATCTGGGCAACAGATTGACAGTCTCTAAGTACAAGTATTTGGAAACTTGGCTGACTGAAGACTGGGATTGTGACACTGAAATAAAAACCCGCATTGAAGTCGCCCGTAGTGCTTTTAACACCATGAAAAAAGTACTAACTAACCGATGTCTGAACAATACGCTCCGTACTCGACTCCTACATTGTTATATCTGGCCAATATTTCTAAACGGATGCGAGTCTTGGACTTTCAAAATTGAACTCAGGAAACGTATAGAAGCATTCGATATGTGGGCCTATAGGCGAATGTTAAAAGTTAAGAGTTGGGCTCAGAGGGTTAAAAACGAAGACATTCTGCGACGTGTAGGTATGAAACGCGATTTTTGGGATACCATCAGAATAAGGAAGGTTGCGTATCTGGGGCATGTGATAATACACGAAAGATATGCCCTCTTGCAACTTATGATGATGGGCAAAGTAATTGGAAAGCGTGGTGTCGGCTGCAGGAAGAAGTCTTGGTTGAGAAGCCTACGCGAGTGGGTCATAATATCAAACACTGCAGAACTTATCCATTTTGCGAAGGACAAAGAAAAATATGCTGAGCTGACTGCCATCCTTCGTTCATCGGAGAGGAAGAAGAAGAAGATTAAAGAATATATAATAATTACTAGGTAGGTAGGAGTTTTTACATAAGTTTTTATACATACCGGTATATTGACGATATTTTGGAGTTGTTATGATATTTATTTGTTTGCTGATGTAGGTTGGGAATCATTTTAGTATTATCAGATTTAGTTTTGGGGTTCCAATTAATGGGTCTCTGCAAAACTTCAGCCCTGTAGTAGGTTTTAAAATGACGTAGAAAATGTTGTCACATTCAAAATACAGACAGACCAGATAAATTATATGTGTTCCGTATTTGCCATTTTGGCCATAGAGTCATTAATTTTCTACTTACTAGAGCAGACAGCCATCTGAAGTGAAATATAATAGTGGACGTAATTAACAATCTTTCAACAAATGGAACATAAACTTAAGTGAGCTGACCAGTAATTTTCTTCACAGTATCTGCTCTAGTATTTTATGATTATATGCTTTTTGGCTAAACATTTTAAAGATTTGCATACCTATTTCAAATGGAAAACAAAATAATAATAATATTCATACACTCACACCTATTATCTAGCCCAAAGTAAGTATCATTGAAAGCTTGTGTTATGGATACTACTTAGATAACGGACAAATAATGATAAGAGTATGTAAATAAATATTATAAATATAGTAATTAAAATAATATAAAACTAGAAAAATTTCACGTCCTGAGGCGGGAATCGAACCCGCGATCTTTCGCAATCCGGGCGACTGCTCTAACCACTGAGCCACCCAGGACGGGATATCCCTGACATTGTAGGGTGGACGCTAGCTCATAAACGCAAGTCAGTCACTTAGTCATTCTAAGTAATTTTACAAACATTTATAATAATGTTAAAATAAAAAAATAAGAATATTATAGATATACTAAATAAACATTTAAACATCCTTGACTCGTTAACAAATGCCCGTACTCATCATACAAATAGTTGCTCCTACCGGGATTCGAACCCGGGACCTCTTGACCGGGTAGCCTGTATAGCAAGGGGTACAGACTACTCGGCCAGCCGGCCGTCATATGATTGAATGTAATTTATTTTGGGACTATCTTCAAAACGGCCCTGTACTCCCATAGTCGAACTCTCCGCTCCTTGGTTCAACTTTATTTCTTCTTAGAACTGTGTTATTGTTAATTACCGTCAAAGCGGTAATCGAAAATATAATTGATCTTGAGAGCGATGACTTGACATTAAAATATACGAAATTCAATGTTTTTACGCTTTCACACGACAAGCATAGCACGCTTCATTCAATCAATCTTTTACAATCGGCCTGGTTCATTATGATTAACCGATAGAGATATAGATTAAGGCTTGCGTGGATTTATCTTTAAGCACTGTATTTGGTGGCGTCCAATTCACGTCCACACTCTGTAAAGTCCATAAAGCTTAATTACTTTGAGCATGAAATGTGTGTTCATGAGGTTTGCGTTGAAACTATGTATGTTGAGAGTTGAGACTCAAAGATAGTACTTGACTACTATAATTGTTCTTTAATATTTCAATCTCTAATGGTAATTCCTTACAGTAAGAACTTTATAAACCTTCATTGCCTCCACCTGTTGTTGTGGTTTATAAAATGTGTTTGTCTAACAAATAACCTCATTAAGTTTTTTAATTAAAGATAAAGACTATCAAGTTAAGTACAACGCTATCAATACAGGAACCAAGTAACGTTTATGATATAAGATAAAATGACAATAAACCCTTACTCGTTAAGACGGGGCACGTCTATTGTTCTTCCAAAGCTAAGACATAATAATGGTTAATATGCCATGCAGGTTGATATCGTTGTATTTATCTAAGGGGCTTTTAATAATCAATGGCGACTGAGAAACTTTCGCCAAACTATAGGCCATAATCATGCAGGGCGAGTGTTACCTGAAACAGCGCACAATCGTGTTCATTCGCAGGTCTATTAGTTGTATTGTGTCGTCCCGCACGCACGCCAGTAAATAGTTGCTATCTGCAACAAAAATTGTTGATCGATATTGTATATCAATATCACCTTGTACTTAACTGTTGACCATACCCAACACCATTGTTGATTTAGTACCAACCAAATTAAATATTTACAGAATTTCGCATAATATTTTTATGGGTGAATTTTGTGATCACTTTAATTTATCCCAATAATATCATGGCCACACACTACTAGGTGGGATATACAAACGTCGGTAATTTTAAGCCTCTGAAATTGGTCAGCATACTTTTACTTTAGCCTAAGACTCTTGTAAATAGGTAATGCTTTGAAAGAAAATACTATGTTATAGGTAACCGACCATGTATAAGATTACAAAGTTATACGATAATACTGTGGGCTTAATTCAGGCACTTTGTGTCCCACCCTTCGACCCGTTATTTTCCTTTATTGCTTACCTTTTCGATGGTCGTATAAAGATTAAATTTAACCTTAAGCCTTTCAATAGCGTTCATAAAATGTTCAATATAAGGTTAAAAGGAACGAGGATAAAATAACACAATATTTTATTGAATTATAAGACTTAGATGGTGTGTGATACAAGAAACATTATTCGTAGGTCGTGTAAGGGGTAGTCGGTCACTGCGCGGCTTGAATCAAAGATTTCTGTCAAGGTTTGAAGTCATTAGTGAATTGCAGTTGGATATGTATCACGATGTGAAAGTCGACTGTTGAATGGTAGTTGTGAGCCGCCCTATCACCATTTCATAGACAAATAAGTAGTAACATTGGCTTATTTATGAAATTGAACATAATTCCTAGATTCTTGGGCTTACAAACGGCGCCTACGACTTTATTTCTGGTGATCCTTAGTAATTAGAGCAATTGAATACGTTTATTGCATAAGTATAAATTATTAATTGTCAATACGGTATTAAATTAGAAAGTTCCGAATTTAGATCGTGGTCCTAATTTTCCCAGCAGAGCTACCACACAGATCTGACGTGCGATTGTCTCGATATATCTGGAGCGACCGTGATCGCTAACTGAGACCCGTCTCCCTGTTCATTTGTCCGTCGATTGCCGGCGACGAAATCGACGTGATTTAATCAGTTTCAGACGCAGCGACGTCCCGACACTCCGATTGATTGAAGGTATCAATCTCAACGTTTCGTGAGCTATACAAACCGTTACTGACAAAAAAGGGATTGATCGAGACTCGGTAACGGAAATGGGCACTGCAACTCTCGTCACGTCGAAGGTACCGACTGACACGAATACCGATACTAATACGCCATGCATTCAATTACCTGCTAATATTGCTCTCCACTTTAAAGAAATTAATGGCCCACTACCTTCTAACTGTTTGCTTATGTTAATATATTGAAGCCGTCATCTAACGACCGCGAGGCAAGATTATCTAATACTTGATTGCCTCCCCGTGGTCCCAACAAAGCGGCTATAAAATTGTAATTAAGTACCTTTAAATTGATTGTCATTACTTTGTTGTTAAGTGCAATTGTCGGTAAATGTACAAAGCTTTTATGGGTGTTTAGGACTTGTCGAAAAAGGCTTAAAAGTTCAAAGATAATGGATAATACTGTTTATACCGTTCGTGGAAAACACAAGAGTGATTTTGGTAAACCTTGTAAATTTTATCTTTTAGTGACAAAATCTAAATAATAATACTAAAAAAAATTCACTATAGCCTATATAAATAAAATATTCCAAATTTTAATCAGAAATGTTTAAAAGTAATATAAAACTCATAAATAAAGTAACCTCTCGCCACAGCTACATCTACGTTATCCAAGGTATTAAATATTTTTAATATAATTGTATCGACATATTGTAATTAATTTTACAACTGTTCCTATCGGTAGCTTTATTTGTACGCCGCTATACCGGTACTAAATCAAACATCAGTAAGTACGCCGCGAAAGCGTGACCATTGAAAACGTTTGTGCATAATAATGTCGGGTAATAAATTTTTGAAATAATTACCTCTGCTGAGGTCAAGCGATGTGACCTTGCCCTGCAGCGTGATGTCGTTGGCCGACATCTCGGTGCGGATGTCCCAGAATAGGATCTTCTTGTTATAGTGGCCGGAGATGATGGTGGAGCCCGCACCGTCTGACGTCACCAAGTCGTTACATGACGACCCCGCAAATTTTGTTTCCGTACCTTAAAGGGTAGTAATAAATATAAACTTAATATAATAATGTTTTTTATAAGTTTTTTAGATAAAAACTAAAAGTAAAAAACTTCCAGGGTTATAAATATCTCCCTGCTAGTTTGGTACTTAGATCTATACTATTATTACGTACAAAACAGATAGTGATATTGCAATATCTGTCCAATTATTGACATATTTTGAATTAACTACTGTCTAATATTACGATATATCTATAATTGTGCAGGCAACAATACATTAAGTATAACAGTTACACTACGACAGCCGCCTCTATTACGAACTAAGTAACTTTTACACTTGATGTCTATAGACTGTACTAAAACCTTGTTACAATTATTCGTAAGTAAAATCGCGGACTAAAATGTTTACCCGATTTCGAATTTGCTTATTTGATTGATAGCATAAAGGATATTTGACGATAGCCACCCGGCATCACGCCACTGCAGTCATAACCTTTATCATACAATTCACCCAAAAGAAAATGTTTTCCTGTTAGGTGACTCTGACTTTCGTTCACAGATTTGATTTTCTATACCGTAGTTAAGAAAATTAAAAACGTGCCCGCAATTATAAACTTTAAAAGCTAACCATTTTAAGTTCACCAGTGTACATAATTGGATAAAATTAAATAAAGATTAAGCTGCATAATGTTAAAATATTAGATAAAATGTAAACGTATCTCATTTGTCATGACATAATAGCTATTAAATTACTGCGCCTCATTGAAACGTCTTAATCTCTCTCACGATGTAATTACAACAACAATTTCCACAAGAAAATTGTTCTGGTATTCTTCTAACGACCTAATGATATGTGTAAAATTTATAGAGGGGAATAGAGTTTCAAGCGCCAATAATTTTAATATGTTTATTGAGACAAACTTCCTCACTACACTCTCAGTACTGTAACAAGCCCGATAGTGTACTGGCGAGTAATGATTATGGTACTAATTCGATTACTCGCAATAATTTCTAAACTTTGCATGGCCTTTGCGGTGTATTGTAAGTAACAGCATGGTTTTGTTTGCAGGAAGGTGGGTGTTCATATAACATATGCTGGTCCAGGAATAGTTATTTAAACTAAGCTTTATTACCGCTTATTAAGGTGTGTTTACGCGGTTGTGCGTGTGGTCGACTTGAACGCACTTAGCGTTGGAAAACTGGGTAAGCTGGTATCAGTTTCATTCGTACCTGCTGTATATATTACTATAATTGCTATTCAATTACAATATTTGGAGTGGAATAGTAAAGTGGTGTGGTTTATCGGTGAGGTATCTTACACATTTTACTCCTGAGGTCCCATATCTTGAGCGTGCGGTCGTGGCTGCCTGTGATGACTTTGGTTGGCTCTCCGAGGAACTTGGCGGCCATCACCTTCCCACTGTGGCCCGTCAACGTGTGCTGTAAACATAAGATACGTTCACTTAAACTTGAATTAGTTATGTTCTGTACGGATTGTTTGTCTGAGAACAATTCATGTAAATCAATTCCGAGACTTAGATTTACTATCAATTAGTTTCAGAAACTAAAGTTGCCTAAGAATAATTACAGTTACCTGCCAGTGTTTCCCTCGCATACCAACAAATATAAGATTTATAATACCTGTGTCAAACAAGATAATTTTTTTTTTTTTGGAAAAAATCATCTCTTTCATCATCTAATAGGCGGGACGACCGGAAAAGTGTACTTATGTAGGTAAAGGTATATAAAGTAAAAGATCTATTTTACAGCCGATAATTTTATTAGAGGATGTTGTTACACGTTACACTGTTCTATTGCGCAATAAATCAATTGGGAACCGCTTACGATACGTTGTTAGTTTTGAACAAAACAGAATCCCAAACGTTTAATGCCGGCCATATTCGACCATATAACAGAGTGAATACGACAACTTTGTGCGGTCGATGAACGGTTACAAAGTATACAGTCAAAGCAAAGAAATGTTTTATAAACGTATTGTTTGAAGGTACAAAAACGAAAGAAAGAGGTAATAAAATGCGAGTTGGGCTACTGTATCGGTGGCTGCCGTTTCTCGTCCGTGGGCCATTTACACGCAGCTAACTGGCCGCCCGCCGCCCGCCGCCGGGACCCTCAACGATTATTGTCTTCACTTTATAGCCTCGTGATCTCAACGGCTTCACTCGTCCGGCAGATCGACTGACGACTCACGAACTAACTTACCAACTGTTTGCATTTTAAACGCCTATTAATTATGGCATCAAATTATGCGTGAAAGATCTCATTGCGATAAGCAGCAAATATAATTAATTATTGTTTATTGCAAATTGGTAGACTTGATGGTGGAATTCCGTACCTGTCATCGCCATATTATCTCATTGTCGCTTTTTTATAATAAGAAATGTTATTAGATCGAAGTAGAGATGCGAGTCCCAATCAACATGTAGATAATGAGCAATCATATAATTAAATAGAATATGACAGTTAATTGTAAAAGAAAAGTTGCTAAGCTGTAAGTTCTCATAAGCTCACAAGTAAATTACGCATAATAATTATGCAGTAATTGAAGTAAGATAGGAAAAGTGTTGTATTAATTGAGTGTATAACGAATAAGCCATAAACGAGGTTTTATAGGACAAGAAGTATATACGACTGCATTAAAGGTTTATTTTTTTTCAATACGATATATATTTCACTGGTGCTTTTGAAATACTTAAAGTTCTAAAATATTACATGATTGCATATTCTTATTTTATCTTATCACAGGGCCGTGACCATGCTACGGCGCACTTCGCCTCTTCGGGATCTTTTGTGCCAATGATTACCAAACCAAAAACTGCGTAATTTGCGGTCAAGTAGAGAAAGTCTTAAATTTAGTCTTTAGTTGTTTTTGATACCATCTCTAAAACAATTGTTGAAAATAAAATAAAATATATTCATTGTGTGATCAAAAGCCAGCCTGTTGCACTCTCAGTGAAGGCAGAACACATTACCTAGACATTGACATATTTTCTGACGATACTTATTGCCTATTTTATTAATTCCTATATAACTTCTATCTTCTATGCGCCAATATAACAAGAATTACGTCTTGAATCTTATATGACATAGGTAGTCTATTAGTTATAATTAACAAACAATCTCGGCGAAGCGACGTCATTCCCCGAGCAGATTTATAACACGAGTTTATGCATAACCTGACAGGCTTGAAGTTAGACAATCTGAGCACGGTCAAAATGTCTCCATAACTCGGTGGTAATGCGCACAGGACGGCTGACCCGTTCTCGCTGCTCTTAATTACAGACAAAACGCTCCGTTATCGGGCGGCGCGGTCGACAAGTTTCATTCCATTTACGTAGAGTATACAGTAACATAAACAAAGGCCAGGGATGCAGTGGTGAACACCGCTCTGCACTTGCCGGCGCCCGCCCTGTAAATATATTACAGGAGCCAGAGGCACTAGAGTTTTCTGCTCGAATAACGACCACACGAGTACGACTCAGGATACCGTTTTGTTGGGGCCCTCTTCAATTCACTAGTAGTGAACTAGTGACAAACCATTACCAGTCATTACAGTAATCGCCGTTGCTACACACTCATAAATGCCGCCACGTGTCACATCGCTTCCGAGAGTGATTTTTAAAACGGTGCATAAATTGCTCCAGCTCTTAAAAACGTTTTTTGCTATAATTTAAATTTAATTGTGCCTGAGTTAAGTTGTGGATGAAACAATGTCGTCTGACACATGAATGTAACGATCAAAAATACAGGTTTCGTCATGCAATTTGGTCAGCCATTTATTTATAAAGTTGTTTCGCAACCAGATTCGTACCTTTAAGTAGGTAGGTCCAGCGAGGAGGAATTAATTAAATTTAATTCGCAAAACATTATTAACCCGCGAGCAGGGTTCCCAGTGAGCGCGCAACGGGACCTTATCATCGCTTTTAAAATTTATAGTGTAACGGCTAATTAAGGAGTACACTCATTTGGTTGGTTCGTTGCGTCACGAGTGCGGGCGCGAGCGCGGGCAGGACCTAGCGAGAGCTTGGCGGGCACAGTGGCCCTTCGGGGCTCATCCACATTCAGAAAAGTTCATGAGTATACCTACCTCGTACTTATTTAATTTCACACATTAAATATTTAAAACACAGTCTTTTCTCTACCCCGTTGCTACATTAGGTACACGTTAAATATTACGTACGATTTATTTTAGAAGCAACCAACAAGTTTCTAATAAATTAAGAGTTGATTGAAATAAACTGAATAGTTTTGAAGATTAAGAAGTCGATTCAAGAGACGACGCTGATTGCTAAGCGAAGATAATTTTAGTAGAAGTCTTATAAACTGGGCTTTTACAACAAGCGCGCGATATAAAACGTGTTAAAGTTCGCGCTTGATTGAGGCACGCGTGCATTTTACGTGCATAAAATATTGCTCGTTCACTTGTCCGCACTTAGAATAAGTGTACGTGAGACTTTCGCTTAGTGTATATTTTACATGCAGACAAGATCTTGAATTATATTAAAATTTTCGACACGCCATGAGAAAAGCTGCGTTTTAACATATAATTTTTACTATACTTCGGATATTATAATCGTAATTTATTCTACCTAGAATTTATCGTATAATAATATTGTTATCACCCATGGTGTTATATCTGAGAATAAAATTATCATTATAAGAAATTACTCCATTCAGGCAAAAGACATCAACGCGTTCAACCTGAAAGCTATTTATTTCTACCACTAAATCCGCGAATGATGCAATTAATGTGATTCAATAACATAATGACAGTCCATGAGCATGAATATTTAGAGTGGACCCCATTAAATATATGCGCTACGAGGAAATCTGTGTTTTGATATAATATACTTATGTTATAATCATAAACGACACTTCCGAAAATTATATTGTTTTGATAATTTGTCTTATTTACACTTGAAAATTTTTATGAATTTTTTTGGACCATTATTCTCTTTTATTACGAAGTTGAATACCATGCCGAGTTCATGCCACAACTCATCATAGGTCGGGCTCGTGGCTTAAAAAATATAAGAAGTAAATTACAACAACTAACCACAGTGTGCAAATTCATAATCAACGAGAATCATTGTACGAAAATGTGCCCGAGAATAATTATACGAATGTTGAAGTGAGAAGAATTATGCAGTATATGCATGGTATTCTCAAGGTTCTATACGAAATTAATAATTAGTAAATTAAAAAAAAATAGTTGACGGTTAAAAAATCGAATACGTCGAAAATCTAATAATTTTAACTAAAAAATCACTCATGGCCAACTTTTCAATCCCCATATAAAATTTATGTAGAGAATAACTTTGACAAACTGACAGCAAATCTACAGAAAATTTGTCTAAACGACAAATTTATTACCTAGGTAAAATATATCTGAGGACTGAAAAATCGGCCCATAGACAAATAATGCTGCGTCTAGAGAAATATCGTTTCAATACAAACAAAACTTAACTAGGCACTTTTACCGGTTCCAATATGGATGTAACATGCTTAATGTGAACATATCCTTTGGGGTTATTGGCGCGATAGCCGGGCCACGCTAATTGAGGGGGTTAAGTGATAGCATCTGGACAAGCTCGCTGACTCTAACGAGCTAATACTAGGCAGAACTTTGCTTAATACACTTTAATGCGCTAGTTTACATAAACGTCATAAACATTTTATGTTATTAATAACAAACAATATTAATCTTTAATATACTTGTACACATTTTGATCCTCACTAGGCTGCCGGGCTCAAATAAACTCTAAATATTTATTGAGTCTCATATTATTATAATAATAAGTGATTTAAAAGCAAAGTATGCAATGAAAGTCTTAAGCATCCTAAGGACGGAATTCGCTTGCATTCAGTGAGGTCTTTGTCATGCTTTGATGAAATCACAACTGAAATATCAAAGTCATTGCCATTATTAGTCTGCAACTTTGAAATATTTGAACACTAGAAAATGTCATTTGAATTTGAAGGCACATTGTAACTTACTTTTGTTTTATGCCTATCTTGATAATTATTAAATTTGAGTTTAAAAATAAAGCTGTTGTCTGAAATTGGGTAAGAGAGAGTGGGGTTATTCCGAATATGGAGTCGTTGTGAACGAGGCCGTATACGGTTTACACAGAAGTAGCTTAACATTGCTATGTCATAATAACGAGTTGGTGTGACATGGTACTAAAGTGTTAAGCCACTTCTGAGTTCGACTGTACATCATGATAGAAAATGTTTAATTCCAGGCACTGAGCGCCGCGCCGTGGGCTCTTTATCCTTTTCTATTTAAAAATAGAAATGTGGTGTGTGTGGCTTTTATATATGGGTCGTTCTTCTTTTTTATCGACAATCCGACCGGTAAATTTTGATATTTGTTAAAAAAGTAAACATGCGATTTGTTTTATAAAATATGATTTAAATTATTGCCTCGTTATTGTAGATTTTAAAAACATATAATGCATCGAAGTATTACTTGTAATTTTTGTTTTATTTCAAATTTCGTAGGAATGGTATAAAAAAATAACACCTCTGTCACAATTTTTTTTTATTTTTTTTATTTCTCATTTAAAATCATATCTTCAGTTTCTTATTACTTTCTTATCAAGAATATAGACATTCATTTTTATCTAGCTCCATTGGACGGAATTCTTAAAATAAACATTTTAAAAAAAATATCCAATACCACTCTGTCACGTTTTTGCTTCTTAAGACAAAAAACTATTTAATATTATGAAAGTCGCCCAATAAAGTAACTTGAAAATCTAGTTAACACCTTTATTGTTTAGCATGTAAGACTAGAACACGTTATTTTTGTAAATATTATCAATGAAGTGGTTCATACATTACTTTGAACTTAAATTATAAGGGGGACAAAATTGTGACAGAGTGGTAAATAATGTTTACCCGCCTAACAAAGTTAACCTTGAAACAATTTTTAATTTTCGAAAACAATAACAAATTATAATGTTTGTTTAAAATGTTACTATAAGTCTTATAGATTGGTATCCATTCTTTGGTAGATATTAATTAAGTCTTACAATATCTTCTCACTTACTCTACTTTTCAAAAACGTCTATTGGTTGATCGAATTCGTAAAACACGCGTCTTCCTCTTTTAACTACCTTAGGATGTGGAATAATTTGTAACAAATTTTCATACATCACATCTGACACATCAGATTCTACCAATTTAAATAATTTTCCAGTATCATTAACAGATTAATAAAACATCACTCGAACATCTCCATCTTCATCCAATCCACTTTTTGCTACTCCTAAATAAGTGTACTCAATTTTTCTTTCACTTACTACTTTGACTAAAAGATGTGTTCCATTGTTTATTAATAATGGATGGATCTTATCCACTAGTAGATCGTGTGATGTACCTGTTGTTGTGTCCACAGTTTTTCTCAAATTAAGAAGAGGCTGGTCCTCTTCGTCTTCTGAAGTAGAAGTATACACACTCTTATAAAATCCTTTTATAGAACCTATTATATTAGTTATATCAGTCAACGGTTTTTTTACATCTGAGGTTGGAATGTCAACTTCTGTCTCACGTTTCGGCAATGGGCAATAAGTCTTTATATTGTAACAATCACAAAATTTATCGCAAAAACAACTAACTCAACATTTGGTAGCTCAATATTCCAGGCTGCTGAGCAAGCAATTGATGGACTTGCATAGTTCCTTTTAATGGAGCAATACCTTGTGGGATGGTCATCAAAATCTGGGCGATATCGTCTTTGCCGACAGAAAAGACCTTTGTCTTACTGCGATTGTTGACTGCATCGAAGAATTGTGATGCGTCAACAATATCGTGTCCGTGTCCGTAAAAACAAAATAATCGACGATATAATAACCAACATAAGAAAACTAACAATCATCTATTATTAATTCGCCTCCGTCACATTTTTGTGACAGAGGTGCTTCGTGACAGAGGTGTAAAATAGTAGTGTTCGAGATTCTCAGCATTTTTCTAATTATAATTTACGCATAAAACTGGGCATATTTGAAATATTTATCGGGAATCAATAAAATAATATTAAAACACAGAAATTACAATAACACTTGGAAGTAGTAACTGACGTGACAGAGCGGTCGCTAAATAAACACACGCACCTCTTTTTACTGTTTGCGAGCGACTGACTGGTATTGCCGGGGCGTAGGGACGCACAGCGTGGGTCCGGGGTGGAGGGGGACTATTCTCTTGTCTAGTGACCAAGGTCAAAATTGCAAACGCACATTATTTTGTACTATAAAATGAGTGACAGAAGGTAGCAACAATAATCATATACGTCGGGAGACAGCCAATAAAATATTTTTTTCTTTAATAATAGAAACATTAAAAATTATTTCTTCTTATTAATTTAATAACAAGGGTTAAGTTGTTCAGTAAATGTTTTTGAATAGAAACTTACAATTTGATTTTTAATTACGAGAGCAGTTTGTTTACATTAATGGTCATAGAGGGACACACTTTATTTGTATGTAAAACACCTCCGTCACGCATTTTGTGTACTATGTCACACTAATTCTGTAAAAAATATTAATAATTAAAATCTGGTTTTGAGGATATCATAATGATTGCATTATGAAGTGTATATCTATAAAAAAAAAATTAGAATTTTGTTATTTAGGAGAATTATATCTATTTTTTTGTGGAGAAGACAAGTCATTGTCGATAAAAAAGAAGAACGTCCCATATGTAATTTAATTATTTAAATTGACAATAGTACAGCTTGCATTTGAATAATATGATGACAATATGAAAACTATTAAGGTATAGACAGACTGACTACCATAAATATATATACCATATGTCTTATTACACTATGGACCTAATTATTGATTTCGTTACAGTAACGCCTGTTTTTATATAATCAAGAGCTTTTACGCAAGAGTTACATATCAATACAATCACATACATAGGTATGTACTTTTTGTTGTCATGTCCTTTTTGATGGATGGGTTCTGTGGTATTTTAATGGAGAAACAAGTAGGTGATTTACCAATTCCCTATAAAAAATCTCCTAATTCTTCTTCAATTTTTCAAATTACCTATAAATCGAAAATAAGATTTCTAATCAAACCCTCTTTGCGAGCTGTCACGCATGGTGCAATAATAATATGAGCTGCGACTGTGAGCTTAATTCGAGGCCAGTTTGTCATAAAGGGGGTCCTATTCTGATCCATGCACTTCCCTCGCACGGCACGCTCGCTTCGCTCGTCCACCGGCCTATGAAAGTCGGACTGCAAAAAATTTCCAAGTCCAGGGTCCATGAAACCGAAGTGCTAGACTGGACCTCCCCAACAACACATTAATTAAATTTGGAGCTATTCATATTGATGAAAGTTCAAATCCGATGGCAACGATATTGGTTTATTTGGGACAATTTTTTAGGATAAATATTAAAATTTTCATTACAAAAATGTATCATATGTATCATACTCTTTGGTATAATGTATATTTAAGATACAAAAAACAATCAAAAATCTATTGTTTTACATTTTAGTACTTCACTATAGATTTTATGTCTGGTATGTCTTAAATATTGCTAATAATACTATCAGTCAGTATTATGCAGGGAAACTGGACTACTTTCTTACGTTTAAACTTTAATTGATAAGTCGCTACATGTAATTCAAATTGTATGAGTATCTATACAGTGTTGTAATAAACTTGTGTTGTATGCCATATGGCACTAATAATAAATAAAATAAAAAAATAAGTGGTAAATTTTTTGGTGACCTTTTATTAAATTTGGTCTGCCTTTACGATCTGAAGGATCGACATCACCTAAACAGATAAACCTGTAGCCATTTTTGACTTTTGTTATATATTTTTGTGAGGAGTAATCGGGGTCTCTAAATATATTAGACGTCGTATTCGATGCCTTAAAATATTTAGAGAATTACGTTAGGGCTATTTATCACATTTTCATGGGGAGATTATTAGTCATTCATTCAAGATTTATTTGAAGTTTTCATGATTATTTATATATACACGGGGTGTTAGATCCTTTAAATAATATAATTATAATGATAATTAATTAAAATATATTTATCACATTTTCCCAGGGAAATCATAATGAATTACTTTAAGCCGCTGTCCTTCCTTAGCGTAAATTTATATGATAACAGTTGCAAATTGTATTATACCATTTGCGTCGTAAAGTGTTATACGGATGCTAGAACGTAAAATTGTACGGTAACAATAACCAGTATTGCCTTTGAATTTGTATAGGTTTCATTACTTATCTGCAGTATGAATTTGAATATCCGAATGGCTGTTAGTTAATGTATAAATATCGTACGTGCGCCGGGCAAAATGGCTCACTCCTTATAAATCAGTCGATTTGAATTGCGCTCTCTCATTAGCGATTCAGGCAGCGAAAGCTTCCGGAGAAATACACAACTTATTACTTTGCCTACAAAACTGAACATTGTATACGAAATATAGGAGCAGATCTGACCATCTGCATACCGGCTTATCGTCCGCAGATTAACAAATTATTGTATTAACCGCATTTACCGTAACTCTCTCTCATTTAACCACTTTAATTTGTGAACCAATTTTACTAAAGTTCAACCGCAGGATAGGGTTAAGAAATAACCTATAAATTTACAAGTAGCTGCTGAAAGCTATAATAGGAAATGAAATTACTGAATAACAAGATACATGGTTTTGAAACATTGTAATTTAAAAAAAACCTATTTTAGAACCGTAATCTAGTATTTATGATGCGTAATGTGGATTAGATAATAGGTTTGAGTGTACGATTATTTAAAAAATCAAATTAAATTAATTAGATTTTTTGAATTAAAATATTTTTTTTCAGCTACACTTCATAAATCAAAATTTTCCCTGTATACCACTCAGAAAACTCGAAAAAAATGACCTTGTAGGTATTTTTGTAGGAAACAGCTAATATTGTACTTGGGGCTGTATTTTAATAGGCAAAGGCAGAACTATATTACTTTATCAATAATGACCTCTTTATAATAAACTGTACTGTAACTAAAAAACAGATAGACGTAGCAATCATGCAATTTATATCTTAAAACTATAAAGGTACAACTTATTAACAGTATGAAGCCGCACGAAATGTGTTTCTGCATTCTGCCATATTGAGTGAGGCAAAAGACATCAACGCGCGAAATCTGAACTGAAAGCATACTCAGAAAAATATAACCGACAACAAAATAACTACTTTATTTCAATCATTTTCGTTTTTTTTGGGTAGGCCCTGGTTGTTTCTAACACTCCATGAATATGATTATTATGATCCGATATAAAAATTAGGGTAGAGTGGGATGAATACCAACGCGAAGTAACTCCGAACGAGGACATTTATATTATGATAGATGCTCAGTTAAGATGATCAATGCGCTTGGCATTGAACATACGTCTCTCATCAGTCAGTAGAAAGATTATCAACTATTTCTTTTGACCGACTTCAAAAAAGGAGGAGATTATCATGTTCAATTGATTTTTGAATATGCTATCTCAAACATAATCTTCGTAAAATGTAGGTCGATTTTGATAATTCTTTTCATGTTAGAATAATACTACCAAGTTGGTCCCATATAAATGTCATATTAATCTGATGAAAATCGAGACCGGAATTCCTCAACAAACAACAGTCAAGTTAAATGGCATAAGGAAAAACGATACCTTTATGTTTTACAACCAGAAACTGAGAGACAGACAAGTCGATAATGGTAACGGTCACCCATCTAGCTTTGACTTTGAAAATTTTTCACTAAAGATTTAAAAAAAAATACCAATAAGAAAAACCAACTTCAAAACACTAAAAAGGCCTGAATATAATAACTACTTACCGGTCATGAAGGAATTTTTGAAGTTAGTGCTAGGCTGTTTCTAGAAACAATGAAAGTGAAGCACCGACTCCAAGAATTATATATGTATAGATAGATACCTATACTATTAGGTAAGTAGGTACTTAAATTACTTTTTGCCTTTTTAGTGTTTTGAAGTCGGTTTTATTTTTTGTTATAAATTATCTATCATGATGTACAGTCGACAGCACATCAAGCGTAACAGTTTGACCTAGAGACCGCTCCTACTCCGTTCGTAATAGAGGCGGCTTTCGTGGTGCAACTATTACACTTGATGTGCTATCGTCTGTACACGGCTTCGTTGAAAATTGCCCCGCGACCGGATTTACCTCCCTCTCCCTACAGTCTATGATATAAACACATTTAGAATGGAATTCGTTAAATTATGGCTTATAATATCCATATCCACCAGACACGTTACAGATATTTATAATAATATATGGAACAAATACTTTAATTAACGAAGATACTTTCATTAATAGTTGTAAGCGGCGTATAAGATGTTCGCCATTTAATGGAAAACCAAACCATTTTTAATCCGGGTTGAGGTAGTAAAGTCTTAGATTATGGAGACCCTGGATTCGATTCGTGGCGGTAAAAGAAAGTTTATGATCGTGGTATGCATGGGAACATTAATCCGTCTTTGGTTCCCGATAACCGTAAGGTAGAAGTCGTTAACACCCACTAACTAGTGGTAGCTTAGTACCTACCGAGGAATGATGCGACGATTTCCTCTTTTTGATTGGGGATATTTCATACAAAACTAACTTTTTTATGTCCTGGATTATACTAGAAAAAGTTTTTTAAGAGAGGCACGTTACAGTGGGACTTTACACAAACATTTTGAGCACCCGACTAGTGAAGGACTTTCATCTTACAATAGATCGTAAAATAATATGATTTTTTAATAATGTTGTGTATCACTGTACCCTGACATGAGAGAGTGACATGCTCATTAAGGAACTTATGTTGAAAGTTAGGATCTTATTTTTTTATACAACTATATAACAAACAAGCTGACGGCCCACCTGGTGGTAAGTGGTTACCGTCGCCTATAGACACCTGCAATAACAAGGAAAACATCACTTGGTATTTCAGGTGCGTTCTCATCTTGAGGCCTAAGGTCAAATGCCTTCCATGCCCAGAACTTACACTGGCTACCTTATCCTCCAATCCGAAACGAAGCGAACTGCTTAGCAGCTGAAATAAGAAATAAGAAAGGCGGTGGTACCTACCCAGAAGAACCTACATACGGGCCTACCACCTAGTGAAATGTTTGCTTCCACAATGTTTCTCACTTTCTCTTAGAAAAATACCAAAAAAACACAAAGACATGGTAACAGGATATGTGCTATAAATTGCAAAACAAAGCTGCTGAATAACAGCTTCTTTGGCATGGCACATAAAATTTATAACAAAATACCAAGCGTTTATAGGAGCTTACCAAATAATGCATTTAAGAAACACCTGTTAACATTACTCATAAATAAAGCCTACTATTCAGTTCAGGAATTTTTGGATGACAAGACCTTAAAATAATTGGACATGTTTTGAATATTAGTAATACGTACTTATTACTGATTTAATTATTGTTGCTTAGATAATTCAATTTTTTAATTACTGTCTCATTTTTAATTGACATTAATATTGTAATTTATTATTAATTATTTTTTATTTACTGACACATTTGACATTGATACCATAATATTATTTTTTTCATTGAGATAGGCATCTTGAAATTAAATTGGGGACTTTTTATGACTATTTGTTTGAATTGTGTATAATTATTATTTTTGTTGTATTGACATTAAATTTTTTTCTTTAAATTATATTTGTATAGGTACCTTACCTTGACGAATGTGGAAATGTAGTGAGACAATGTAATAAGCCTTAACACCTATCATAATATTATAACCTGCATTTCACAAATGAATTAAATGAATTGAATGTTTCCCTTTGTAAATATAATGAAACAAAAATAAAATCAGGGCCGGCTAAGCGCAAATCCTTACTGCTAATAGGTATAAGCGCCTTTTATAGATAATGCCCACTTACTATCAAGCGAGACATATTCTTGATTACTATTATTTATCGGTATTTGGTAAAGAATATATTTTATTCTTAATTTTTGATTTTAACATTATTATAAATGTTTGAAAAATTACTTAGTAATTAAAATAGAATAAAACTAGAAAAATTTCACGTCCTGAGGCAGGAATCGAATCCGCGACCTTTCGCAATCCGGGCGACTGCTCTGACCACTGAGCCACCCAGGACTTGGGATATCCCTGTGAAATTCTTCTAGTCTATCTTGTATTTGCGTTTATGAGCTAACGTCCACCCTACAATGTCGAAATATTCTATTTCAACATCCGAAACGAGTATTTTTACAAATACCGACGATTCGGTTAAGTTGGGGCAGTGCTTTCAAATATTCTTAATTTTTGATTTTAACATTACATTACATTTTATTTTTTATTCTATTTTAATTACTAAGTAATTTTTCAAACATTTATAATTATGTTAAAATCAAAAATTAAGAATATTTGAAAGCACTGCCCCAACTTAACCGAATCGTCGGTATTTGTAAAAATACTCGTTTCGGATGTTGAAATAGAATATTTCGACATTGTAGGGTGGACGTTAGCTCATAAACGCAAATACAAGATAGACTAGAAGAATTTCACAGGGATATCCCAAGTCCTGGGTGGCTCAGTGGTCAGAGCAGTCGCCCGGATTGCGAAAGGTCGCGGGTTCGATTCCTGCCTCAGGACGTGAAATTTTTCTAGTTTTATTCTATTTTAATTACTAAATATATTTTATTTTAGGACCGATCAGTTTGAAGATCCTTGGAGATATTTTATTTCTTATTTGTCAATTAGCATTGCACCGTTATTGTTTATATCTACTTTTGAATTGATCGACTGAGATAGAATACTTTAAAGCTTTGAGTCGGCCATTTGTATAATTTTTTTGTGCAATTAAAAATAACCAAAAAAAATGTAACTGTATCTATATTTTATAACAAAAAGTATACTCTGGTAAAAAATATGATGGCAATTACGATTGCACTCGATAAGGTTAATGGAGGCGTAATGTATAAACCGCAAATGAATGTTATAAATATGAAAATAAATACGATTTTAATGTAGATAATTAAAATAACCAAAGTGTATGGTAATGCTAACCTCATTCTGAGACGCTGCCTAATTAGTTAAAATGTCAGATTACTTACGCCGTCTTAAAAGTATACTGCCTGCAATAATCACTAATCTTTATACAGTTAAATTGCTTGTTGAAAATTCTCAGTACTTACATGTTAAAGAGGTTATGATGATAAAAAATTGGAGACATAACATAAAATTCCAGTGATAATTTTTTGACGTACTTATAATTATTTCATTCGGTAGGCACCTTATTCTCGCATATCTTTCCGAGCCTCATTTTACACTTTTTTTTTTATTATAAGCGAATTTTCAAATAGTATTTTATATAAAACTTATATTTTTAGGTTGTCTTGTTTGAAGAAAAAACTAATTCAAAGGAGTTGATTATTTTGAGAAAAAGTTACATGAAACTAGTTTATTAATGTGAACTTGCATCAGAAAATTATACGATTATTTCACTCACGCAGTACAGCATGCGGCTTAAATTAACATTTATTAGCTGAGTTTGTATTCATGATTTACTCGCACCCATAGACCATTACATTAGTGTGTAAATATTTATTTGAATTAATGAATTAATAAATGTATTATCAGCATCAGTACCTATTAAAATGTCACCATAAAACTGTGTAAAGTTTAGTTTTTTAGAATTTTAGATAATCCGAATGAACCGCTATGTTTCCCTAAACCACGGTGACTACTGATGAAAATGTTAGAGGCGTAATGTATTAAAGAGAAAATATCCATTAATTATAAAATAATAATTAAAAAAAAACGCAACTAATATGAGCAACAGTAACTGGTCCGATGATATTAGTACCACGATGTTGAAGGTTGAACATAATCATTTAATCAAAATTATTATCTAATATATCAGACAGAGAAAAATAGCATCATAGAAGGCACAAATCATTTTCCGCGACAACTCAGCGAGCAAACACGGCCCGCATACGCATATAAAACAGGGAGCACCTGGCTAGAGACTGGTATTGTTTTTCCAATTAAGCGCATAATCGCCCGACTAGTTGCGGCCCGACGACAGAATGCGGTATGAGCGCTATCTTGGTTCTCGTTACTTCCTAGTGCGTTTATCGGGGGTACATAAACAAAGACAGGTGGCGGGTAAATCACGTACGGACGCGATATGAAAAGCGACAGCAATAGAAATAGATGGTTGCGCAGTACCTCAGGTATAACATAGTTTTATGTTAAAGGTTTTGTCCCCCCATCGCACCGGTGGCATTGTAAAAATATAATATATTAGTTTTCAGGACCTGATATTCTACTCATAATGTCACGGGTTTCTCAATTTCCTTTAAAGGTAACAACTATTTTCTGAAATATAAAATATTGAGTAATATATACCTACGTTTAAAAATATAGTCTTTTTTTATTAAATAAAAACGTCTTAATTTCCTTCCTTCCTTTCTTTTAAAGATTATTTGTTAAGGACATAAAGAGAACAAAGAGAATAAATTTAAAAAATCTAAATAGTGTGCAATTGTGAACGTACTATTAAAATTTATTACATTCATATTGAACATTTACAGCGGCTATGGCCGATGCGATCTAAGAGCGTCGTCGTCGCCGCGGGGGCGCCTTGTATTACTGCGCATAGCAGACTGACAATTATACGCACATGGTATCATGCTTGCAACGGTTATTTTTGTCACATGGAATACTGATACATTTACTTAGTTAAATATAGAAATAGCACTGATAAGTATTAAGATTGAATACAACAAAAAATGTGACTATTTTTATCGCAAATATTTTTCTGCCATTCTTGGGTTGTTGACTCAAGATTGAGATCTTTATGTGTTTGGGATGGATGTCTGACTACGACTTGTCTATTTATACTGTGCAATGTAATATAAAACGATGTTGAAAAGAACATTTTAGAGAAATGCCTATTTTCACTTTAATTTATGAACTTGCAAGCTCATTGTAGAAAGAAATAAATACTTGCTTAAAATATGAAATAAATTATTTAAACACATACATGAAACTATTTTGACGACTATACCAGTTGGCAATCCAGTAGCTTTCGATTTGAAGATGTTATTTTTTTTAAGTTTCAAATGATTTTTTTTTTTTTTAGGAAAATAAATTTGAATATTTAATTACGTACACTCACGAACAACAAAATGTACCCATTTTTGGCAGCTCGTGACTCTTATTGTAAAGTATAGGTAATAAATACCTCAGGATGCTGAAATGTCAAAGTAGGTAAAAATATTATTGCTCGTTACTATGTACATTGAGTATTATACCTATTATTCAGTACACCATCATTTGGTATACCAAATGCTGGTAAATTTGTCGGGTAATTTACTATTTCAATGATTCGGTAGTCCTAAATAGTGTTTTTGGATCTCTTTATCTGTGTTCATATCCATATCCACAGATATGCAAAGGATAAAAAAGATATTATCTGTAACTGTAACTTAACTTTTTACATTATTAAATTTCAATTTCATAGACTATGTCTCTAACTGAAAGCGTTAGCTACTATTATATTACACATCTGTAATCTATGGCGTCAACTGTCATTTCGAGGCCATATCTAACGACACTGACTGAGTGAAAAAGTTGAGATCCTGTATCCGTATTCGCGGATTCTAGGCACTACAAATTCGGATCCGAATCCACGGAAATATATTTCCGAAGACACGTAAATATTATCAAAGTAAAAAAGGCATAGTATTATTATTTTATTTATAGGAACAAAGGTAAAAATACATGTTTAACAGTATTGTGTAATTTTACGACATATTGTGTTTCTAGTTTCCATTAACACAAAAACATTTTACGTGATTAACTAACATTCTTTCCGGTACAAGTTAGTTTAAAAGTTACTTAAATGGTATTTTCTGTAAAGACATTACAAAATGAAAATTATCTTGTTTGCTGTTTCTTACAAACGAATTACAACGAAGGTAAAGTACAGTGAGATGTTAGAGGAAATAGATTCTCGAATCAAGACGCAGGTGGCAGGTTGAGATAGTTTGATAAGGTCAGTCATACTCAATCGTCAGTTGCTATTAAGTAATTTAAGAATGTATGGTGCATCCGAACAAACTTACAGTTTTACACGATGTCGTGGCTTCACTTGATCAACAGCTATAAAATTATGCACTGCTGGCGCACAGTGAGCTGGTATTACACATAGTAGGATAAAGGCCAAGTGAACAAAACCCAAACACCCAAATTAATTACATTAAAGTAATTACATTTTCAATTTTGAAGAAAATGAGTCGGATCCTTATCTAAGACGTAGGTAATTAAATGGATATTAATTTGCATATGGAATAGATATTTGGATTATTCAAAACAGTATAACAGAATATTCGCGGTCATCGCGCTTCGTGAGAATTGTTAACTCACATTCGGAAAAAAATGTAAATCGTTTTAGTTAGAACGGCGCAAGCTTTTTTGTTACTATATCTGATTTGTTATGTTGTGGCAGATAGATAATATGTAATTTCAAACTAATATACTCTTTCAGCGAGTCAAAGAAATTGTGTCTATTCGGTTAACATATTATACTGTTATAATATTTTTTTTTGTTGTTTGAATTAAGGTAAATTGTTTCTGGTGCCATTTAGTCTTCGCAAAAAGAGGGGTGTTATAAGTTTGACGTATCTGTCTGTGTATCTGTGTGTCTGTCTGTGGCATCGTAGCTCCTAAACGAATGGACCGATTTTAATTTTGTTTTTTTTTTTTCGTTTGAAAGCTGACGTGATTTAGATGCTTCTTAAGCTATAATTTATGAAGATCTGTTCAGACGTTTGAGTATCAGCTCATTTTCTACTTGACATAAGTGTCTTACTAACTTTCACAGATCCGATCAGAAAATTGACTATTATTTATATGGTAACTTTTATTTCAGTGCAATATATGCACAGATAGGTAATGCTGAATCATCTAGCTAGAGTGACGAGAAAAACACCAGAGAAAAAAGCATTCGTAATTTAATTTGTCAATATGTAAGTTTAGGACGGACTAATCAAATAGGGTCCCAGGGAAAACGTGTATCATGTAAGTGGTCTACAGTTATCTTCAAATGTTTATTTCGCTAAATTACGGACCACCATTTTTCACAGCAATTATTTTTCAAAAACATATACATCAATTAAAAAGCAACTGTCCGAGAACCGTTACTATCATTAAATTATTATGTGCTTTCACGCATTTCTTTATGGTAACCGTAGATTTCTTAATTATAGGATAGGATAAGTTATATTAGTAGTAAATTGTTTTTGTTAGTACCAATCTTCCGATGAAAATGTGGCTTTGCTATATAGTCGTTAAGTTTTTAAATACTTCAAATCAAAATATCTTACCATAATATTAACATTAAACAATTATCGATGTTTAATTAAAAATGTGAGTATTACTATGCCTCGAAAAGTCCTAGCAAAGGTTCGCACTTAAATTATTTTTGAATTTTATATCTAACTAGCTGTGCCCGCGACTTCGTCCGCGTGGAATATTGACTTTTTTCCACAAAAACTTTCATCCCCTATTTTATTTATTTTATTTATTTATCCTCTTGGGGGTAGAATTAATCAAAATCCTTTCTTAGCGGATGCCTAAGTCATAACATCTACCTGCATGCCAAATTTCAGCCCGATCCGTCCAGTGGTTTGGGCTGTGCGTTGATAGATCACTATGTCAGTCAGTCAGTCACCTTTGAGTTATATATATTTAGATTAAATACAATTTTCCTAGACACTTTTATCAACTTTATTTGTAATTTTATAAAAGATTCTTACAAATCTTATAATAAGAGTAGTCTTAACAAGATTTACAGTATTGCTTTAATAAATTTTACATAATGGGTCCGTCGCCTAGAGAAATAATTTCTAACTTCAATTACGAACTTGGTAATTGTGAAGATGTTACGGAGATTGCAGGAAGTCGTAAAGCCTTTAGCAAATGAACTCACACGACAACTTTTTCCGCAAAAGTATTTTAGAATACATGACAAGTCTACGTTATAGCATAGACACTATCAACAAGTAGATATTTATAGAAATTGAAATAGGCAGTGTTATATTAAAAAGATATATAATAAATATTTTCATTAAAACTTGTACGAAATATAAATAACATAGTAATTAAAATGTAAAACTAGAAAATATATAACACTGAGAAAGGTCGCGGGTTCGATTCCCGCCTCAGAACATGAAATTTTTCTAGTTTTACTTTTTAATTACTAAGTAATTTGTCAAACATTTATAATAATGTTCAAATCAAAAATTAAGAATATAAATAACATGTAAAAAATTATGTATAAAATCTCTATATAAGGTACACAAAAATAAAATGAAATGCAATAACATAGAATATAGACGTATAAATCGCAATTCTACATTCAGAGAATGCATCAACAGCCAAGTTATTAAATTGCTTTTAATCACTCAATATTGAGATAACGAGCGAGAACAAATAGGCATTCTTTCTTGATGGATGTTGGTATACAAAGTGTTCCGCCGTTTAAACAATGATACAGTGTTTCCACCGTCACATGAGTAAATAATATCGTGTGCGCGCTCTTTTACTTAGACTATAATGAATAGTTAACCCACAAACTAGTAACCCTCGAGCCATTATAAGCACATTCTCACATTTAATTTGTAAATTGGCTGCGTGATTATGTCGCATCAGACATGCCTGAAGAGTTAACGCTTATATCGAACATACTTTGAGAGCTATATTTGTATGATAGATCATTAGGCAATCTCACGGAATAATCAAAGAAAATCTTAAATAAGTAGGTATACCAAAATATGCATACATATTTTTACGTTCAGGCGCTGTTTAGTACTAATTGAGGTTATAAATCCAACTTTTGTGAAATTTATCCAAATTGTTGAAGCAAAAATATTATATTTTCACAATATTTCTGTTTTTTTTTCAATATTCGATAATCCAAGAAAAAATGACGCAAAGTCACCTCTAACGCAAATTTCACTCAACCTCGTTGACAAAATTAGGAAGAATCTAGGTTGATTTATAAGATTTTTGACGGTACCTGAATTTCAGATCAAAACAATCAATACTTATGGATTTTCTCAAATTTCTCAACTATCTTCATACTTAGTAATTTCTCAACTATCTTCATACTTAGTAATTAAAAAAAATAATAAAAAAAAAATAAATAAGAGTATCTTCATACTTGCCTACAAACCTAAACAGAGAGCGTAACTTGCAAGTTGCTATTGATTTAACGCATTAACACAACCGGTATCAAAATAATTTTGGTATTGGCCCTAATTCTGGCGAACACATGCTGCTAAGTTTAAATTTAAGTTCAGTCTATTTCATTCTCTCAAAATCAAAAAGAAAAGGATGGCTGTCATATAAAGTGACATTTAGAAAGGTGCGTTCAATTTTCGACCTTATTGAACGTGCTAAAATGCAATGTTTAGGAGGCACCTCCGTACATGCCGTCTAAAATTGTCTATGGTTTCTTTGAAATCTATCTAAATTTAAGTGACAGCTCTAAACAGATTCTTGCTATCTTTTTCCTATTACTTATTGCGAGAAAGAGATATACTGTACTTAAATTTAGAATTAAAGTGTGTTCCCAGAATTAGGCCCATTGTCTCTTCTCCAAATTTTCAGCTTATTAGGCATAAAGATAGCGGAATAAGTCAGCTTTGCTATAGGTACAGATAAAAACAAGACGAAGCTTCGTTTTTGCTAGCCAAGTATGTAAGAACTCGTAATCAAATCTCTTTGGGTCTATTGTTTGTATTATTGTACCAGGATGATTACGACACCATTGAAAAGCTAACGTTTCAAAAAATATATAAATAATGAAGAAACTGTTCTCCGTGTGAACAGTGTTCAAATGGGTAAAACTAATGGAGAAACTCGGCAAAACAATGTACCATTTATGAACCAAATGCTGTATTAGTAAATGCCGGAATTGAATACTGGAAGGGTGTGGTCATTCATCATGATAACGACAGTCCCACACACATTTTAGGCACTCAGCAAAAATTAAAATAGTTTTGTGATGATGGGATCCATCATCAGTTCCTGACTTGGTAACAGTGGGATGGTAGTCCCACGTAGTCAGGCGTATACTCTATAGAATATAAAAATAATTTTGAAAATCGGTTCACAATTGACAGAGAAATCGGTAAACACACATACAAAATAAAAATATACATACAGTGGAATATAGCACCTCCTCCTTTTTTGATGTCGGTTAAAAAAAGATAGCTGAAATTTCGACTACCTGTAGCATAACTAGTTAAATCAAGTGACAACATAACTAGTTAAATACCTAGCCAAACATAAAAGGGCATAAATACACACCGTTTTGTTACATCCAATAATCAGTAGGCAATTACACCTCGCCAAAATAAGAATGAAATGTAATTAGAATAATATATAAATTGTTAGTGTAATTGTTTGTTGTTGTTGTAATTGTGTTGTTGTTGTTGTTAGTGTTGTAATTTCCTGCCTCAGGACGTGAAATTTTTCTAGTTTTATTATATTTTAATTACAAAGTAATTTTTCAAACATTTATAATAATGTTAAAATAAAAACCTAAGAATATAAATTGTCTTGAATTGGTAAAAGAAATCCAAAGAAACTTATTTCCGGCTATACATACAAAATATTTACTAAATATCAGCGATTGATATTCGTAAATTTGGGGTAAATAAAACTATAGGATTCTCAAAAGGTTTAAGGAAGAGCGAGGCTTCCTGAAGCTCTTCCTTAAATGAAGCATACTTTGATTTATACTGAACATGTAGCAATAAGATATATTCCAGACATCAGATAAAAAGCCTTGATGGATCAACCCGTCAAGCATCAGATTCCAGACACAATTGATTTTTCATTAATTGTCATAGCCCCCCGGAGGAATAAGGCCGCTTGACGGATTAAGAAGAACTTAATTTATTAATGATGAATGTTTTTTGTCTGTCTGAATATATCTTATTGTACATGGCACACAGAATGGACTGCCGATGGGGCGTTTATCTGCAGAATGTTTGCATAAGGTTTATTTTTAACGTAAGAAAATATAACTTTTCTTTACACTGTTCGCTTCCTTCATACCTCTCCATTATACATTGAAAATTGATTTCTCTCGTTCCTCTTCCTTAGTTCGTCCTCTACGTTCTTGCTTTAATGTAACTTTTGACATTCCTATCTCACTCCACTGATTTCCTCTCCTATTCCTTTTCCGTGCATGCTGTTGGTTGTCGCTAGTGGAATTCTCTGCCAGAGCATATCAGAGGAGCTCGTACATTGGATTCTTTTAAACATCAAGTTTATAATTTATTTCTTACATTTATCTCATTAGCTTTTTTTTATTGCTTTGTATTATATAGGTAACATACTATGTAGGTTTCTAAATTAGTTAATTATAATTATCGCTTTTACTTCCTTCAGTACATAGCTACCTATAGATAATTTATAAGTACTTATATAAATATTAATTTTTAATTTTTTAACCTGAAATATCTTGCACACTTTCTGCGTCCTTCTTTAAAATATTTATATCACCTTCGGTTGCCTGGAAGAAATAGATTTTTAGCAATAAGGCCGCCCATTTGTACTGTTTTATATTTTTAGCTTGTTATTTGTTTTGTCTCATGTGTTCAATATAGAAAATTTATTATTATTATGGGCTGCAATCATCTCTTAGAGTTCCTTAATTAATCATCTTACGACTCTTAGCTGGCAAAAATTTCATATTGTAAGTAGTAATTATTAATTAAAAAGTATTTAGGTTTTAGCTTAACCCGTCAAGCATCAGATTCTAGACACAATTGATATTTCAATAGTCATAGACCTCCAGAGGTATAGCGCCGCTTGACAGAATAATGTAAGAAGGCGGAAGTTTCTTTGAAGTCCGTATTAGTAATTCAAAGTTTACCAATTTTCGCTCGACGCCCGCGCCGGCGTCGAATCAGTCATACGAATTGGTAGTGTTTGCACTTTGCAGTACAAATAATAATTCTAATTACTATAATACACCATGCATTCCCCACCAAGTGGTCAATAAACACAGTTTGCAACTCAACATCACTGTTTTTGATGGAAGTGGTCATTGATGATAATAAATACATTTTATTTGATGATACCTATTAGGCGCAATTTTTGGATCTTTTTGTGATATTTTAAGAGAAAGTTTCATTACTTATATGGCATTCGGTAAAGGTTACAAGTTACAAGTCATTGTGTTAAATTATTGATAGCATATTTTTATTTTGAAACAAAATGAGTTTGTAGACTATAATTGGTTCAGAGTAGGAAATTTGGAATTCCAATGAATTTTGAAATATAACCACTTTACTGGATTTAGCTTGTATTTGGTTGTATGTTGCATTATTTTTTTACACCTGACGTTTTGATTACTATATAGCAATCGTGATCACTGCTCACTGGAAGGCTGAAGATGTCATTTGTTTTTGTGTGTCCCTAATGTACCAATTCACGCATGCAAACGTCGCCGTGTCCATTAGTCAGGCAGTGTTTAGAGTTTGTGCCTTATAATAAAATTATATAGTGAATTCTGTCGGATTCATAATAAAAAAAATATTTTGAAATTTTGTGTACTAAGATTTTACTTAGTGTTTCTGATTTCATTTTTGCTTTAATTATATTAATGTATAAATGTGTCTCTGTCTACTTTATCAAAATCGATACGATAGTTTGGTTTTTAAATCAGAATAACTGGAATTGTTAGGTTGTATATGTATGCGAAAGTGAGGATTTTTGTTTTCCTGCGACTTTTAACTGACTTAAAAAAAGGACGAGATTGCTTTAATTATATTAATGTATAAATGTGTTTCTGTCTACTCATTTCAAGGAGCTTTCACATTTATTTATCCAATAGGTTAGCCAAGTACACGGCCTCCTGGTGGTAAGCGGTAGAAAAAACGACATCCCTACTAGCACAAATAAAACAAATAAAGTAGCACGGTAGAGCACTTACTATTCTTTTAACTATAACTAATGTAGCCAGCATTGGTGGAGTAGAGTCCTAAATAAAACTGATGGAGTACTCGAAACTGGTAGAGTCGTAGTCAGTTGGCCATTAATATTGCCACTCATTATTTACTTTCTTGTAAATAATTAGGAATGGTTTCTTTATTTAGCACTGAAGCACTGATTGCACTGAGGTGCAATCATTAACTGATTTTTATTACTGACTAATTGTGCTATATCAGGATTAATCACTTTATTTGGTTGGAAAGTTATTTACAACTTGAACTCAATCACGTAAAAGTTCACGTTATAATAATAAGTTTCAATCAAAATAATAATAAAAAAAATGTAGATCTTTTCAATATGTGTATTTTATTTAATGTAAGTAGGTACAATAATATCTATGTGTAATAAAAATTAATAGGTTTTTAATAAAAAAATATATCAACAGCATCCTACTTAATCATATACATACCTATCATAGATTATAGTTTTAAATTTTCATGCCCAACAATAATAACCGGTTTGAAATATTTATGGTTTATTTTCATATCAAATACAAATCCTTAACTACCGCTATAACGACAGAGCTGTCATCAACATAATATCTGAAAAGAGCCAAAAAAATGAAATATGATCCAATCAATAACTGATTGCCAAGATTGGTAAGGAAAAAACTTGATTAATAAATGTCATAATAATATCATAAAGCAAGGTAATAAATCAATTGTAATATTTGTCTAATTGTACCGTGAGTGGTCCAGTTAGTCAATTATAGAAATATGTTGTGAATCTGGTCGGTATTGCCGCGTATTTGTTCGGCTAAAACATATTTTATGTTTTGCACACGCGCACGCACGCTTTATCCAAGCTATCAAAGAAATGTGCTTGATGGTTCAGCGAAGATATCAAATGGCGCATTTAATTTAATTAGCCACATTTAATAATTTAAACTTGTTTTTCTTAGCGTTAGTATGTACCTACTCTTAACAGCGTAATAAATAAAGGAGATGCTCTAACAGATACCAGTTGCATAAAGGTAATGGTGCGTGAAAATGTATAACAGATTAAGTGAAGGTGTGTACAATAAAGCCGCCGTTGAATGTGCAGTGAAGACGATATTGATGCAAGTTTAAATTGTCTGTATTTGTATTATTTTTGGCGAGGCGTGCTTCGTATCGTGGCTTCATGCAGAGAGTTTCCCATTATTAATTACAGTGGTAACACAAACAAGGGGCCGGTAGCAGAGGGGCGCGGGCGCCAGGGCGGGCGCGCACGACGCGACATCTACGCCCCATTTATGTGTGGGAAGCGCAGGGTCGTGAACTCGAGACATGAAAATTATTAATTTTCACAACAAATATATCTAACTAGCAACAAGAGTACGATGCACTGATTATACTGAAAGTATGCTTTACTTTCCCATGAAGCGAAATAAACAAATATATATACTTAGGTGCACTGGATTTTCCATAGGTTCAATACAAATAGTAGCTTTTTAGAAAAAGACCGGAAGGTACGAGTTTAACTTATTTAACTTTTAGTGGATATCTCAAGCCATAAATAATAGCTAAATACACATTGAAGTCATGCAAAAAAAGTTTTATTGACAGGTCATATTTTTCGTACGCCAAATTCTTCGCATGTTAAAATCTAGGCCACAAAGATGTTCAATCATTCCACAATGCATATTAGCGGGTCACTCAATTCTTAAAATTGAAAACGGTAAAACCAATTACCGATAAAGCGGACTGGAGTTCGATAAATCTGAAATATACGAACGAACCACTCAATACAGTTTTCGCACGCTCGTGTAAAATTGCTCAGTCAAGTAAGTATGCGGTAAAAACCAAAATTGGGCGGCAGAGAAACGATGTGACCGTGTTACAGAAGCGGGTAATGCCTTAATGGCGTGTGGGCACCATCTCTAATGGGCTTATAATGGCAATATCGGGCACCATGCGAGTGCTAAGTAATTGATAGATTGCTATTATCTTCTAATCTGCTGCCAAACTAAAACATTGGATTGAAGGCGGGTAACTTTTAAAAATTATAATTAATAATATAAAACTGGTAAGTACACTTATTTTTATTAATTGCATTAAAATATCAAAAGCATATTGTGAAAAGTTCTATCTTGGGAGAATATAACATTAATATGTAGCACATAGGTATTTCTATTAGCAACACTATCGATCGTTGCGAATAAAAAATATCTAAATATATTTTTGTCACCAACAAATACTCCTTTGAGTAGTTTTTTATTTTTTAAAGACATTTACAAAAAAATGTTATACATATATTAATATATTAAAAATATAAATATTAATATATTTTAGGATTTTTTAGACGTTATGGGTGAGCGGTTATCGTAGCCTATAGATAGACGCTCGTAGCACATTGGGCACTACTCACGCATTGTCTACCCAGTAAAAAACAAGAGAAAGCTTTATATGGACAGTATAGGAGACGGAGTACTCCTGCTGCCAACATACTCATAGGAAACGGAGTACTCCTGCTGCCAACATACTCGTATTCTTTCTCAATGAGCTCAGGCGACCTTGCACTCTGCAGGAATACAACACTACAACTATTTAGCTGCGATTTCTATAATGTGGGGGTACTACCCCAGTTGGGCGCTAAAAATTCAATTGGGAAATACCATTTCTTTATCTATATATATAAAAATGTTATGTTGGTTTGTGTACGCTTCAAAAACTCAAAAAGTTCTGCACCGATTGAGTCGAAATTTTAATGATGATATAAAATCCGCATCAAGGATTGTTTTTATCTATTTTTTGCATCAGTCACATATCTGCGACCGCGAGAAAACAGTTTTTTTAACGATGCGCCACTGCGAAGCGTGGCAGGGTACAGCTAGTTTATTCATATAAATCAAGTTACATATACCCATCATCACAGCCTGTATACGTCCCACCGCTGGGCAGTCCTTCTTACATAGGAGAAACACACGAGAGCATAGAAACTACAATTTGTATTTAATTTTAATTTAAGTAACATTCATAAAAAAATTAAAAATACAATAGCATTAGAATTAAATTTGAATGCCACATCGAAATCAAGTGTAATAAAATAAAAATGTCAAATAAATTCCAATAAAATAAAATACAACACAAGAACTTAAATCTATATCAAAACAACATACAAATATTCGTAACAATTAATAATCATTATGCCCTCCCTACCTTTGTTACATTTATGGTGAAACTTACTCATAATTGCTTTAACTTAGTTTTTATCATCTCTCAAAAAAGAACTTCTAGTTCTAAACACGACGGAGGCGATTAATTTCGTTTGGTTTTTTTTCACAAATATTTTCGAACACGTTTTTTAACTTTATTTCGTACACGAGTTACAAGTACTTACGTTTTTTACCATTAAGTTATATTCCTTTTTGTGTCTCACTTAATGAAGACATTATGAGTTCGTTCACGTGACCAGCGCTGACGATATTTAAATGTACCGAGTCGTAAATAAAATTGTTATATAGAATTAATACGTGAAATCAAACGACGACGGCTGCCAGCATTTGATCAGGCATTATTTATGTTGCAGTAACAATTTTGAGCATTTTGTCAGTTCAAACGTAAGTTAGGTATGAAGTGCTCATAAGTTTGATAAGTATTCTATTATAGAAGAAACACCGGGCTAGTAAGAGACAAAAGGTTAAAAGTATTTTATTACATACGAAATTTTCTAAGCATCATCATGGCCTTAGTCTGTTTGATAAAAATAGAAAATAAAGCCACTGTTACAATATTTATCATTATTGAAAGTAACACGATAATTATACATTTTAAACCGCCTTCAAAAAAAAGGAGGTTATCAATTCAGCTGTATTCTTTTATGCTTGTTTACCTTAAAACTCCGTCATGTATAAACCAATTTGGAAAATTGATTTATTAATTGAAAATGTATATGCTGGTCCCAAAGAAACTTTATCAAAATCGATTCGATAGTTTGGTTTTTAAATCAGAATAACTGGAATAGTTAGGTCGTATATGTATGCGAAAATGTGGATTTTTGCTTTCCTGTGACTTTTAACAGACTTAAAAAAAAAGGACGAGATTATCAATTCGCCTCTGTATGATGTTTTTTTTTCAATGTTTGTTAACTCAGAACTCTGTCCATTTCAATGTTTGTTAACTCAGAACTCTGTCGTTTAAAAACAATTTTGAATAATATTTTTTAATTGAAAGAATTACTTACTGATAATATTTTTTGAAGTTGGTGCGAAGCTGTTTCAAGAAACAATAGAAAATGAAGCACTAACAAAAATAATAATTAAATAAGTAAAAATAGTTTATTTCGTTAACATTTGGTACAAAGTATATGCAATCACCAGAACCAACCCAGTAAGCATGTGATAATGCTTGTAGTAGGAGGTTCTGCTCTTCCCGAAATTCACATCTTAATGTAAGTACAATAAGTAGGTAGGTATTAAATTTTAATAAACTATTTTAAGTTTTACTACTAAATGGATACAATTTAACATTTTAAGTGTTTACAGCATCAAAAACTACTGGTTGCCTTATACTATGAGTTTAAGTGTGTGTGTTGTATGCGTGTGTGTATTTGTGTGTTGTGTGTGTGTGTGTGTGTGTTTGTGTGTTGTGTTTATGTGTTGTGTGTGTGTTTGTGCATGTGTGTGTGTCTAAGTATGTGTGTGCTTGCGTGTGTGCTAGTGTATATATGATTGTGTGTGTCTGCGACTTCATGATAATAATTACCCACCATTCGTTAAACTGACGGTTCCGTAAGTTAAGTAAGTAGCTATCTAAATGTAATGACTTTTCCAAAAACCGACTCAAGAACACTAAGTTCTTGAGTCGGTTTTTATTTGTGTCAAAAAAACAATTGGTACGATAGTAAGAAAAAATATATATTATTATATACTTAGGTCACCCATCTAACTTTGACCTTAGAAAGTTATCACTAAAATACCATCCCTCTGATGTCTCCTCAACAATAGAGAACCTATTGTGCCTGGTTTGTGCGTACTTCACAAATTACGTAGTTAGCCTTATTTTGTAATGTAACATGCCGCAATAAGGTAGTGGCAACAACGGTGTTACAGAAAGGTCAACGTTTTGATAATATTCCACAGGATTTCTGTGTACCATTCGCAAAACCGTCTCGGCTCTAAGCATCCGTAGGAAAACATGAAACGTGTCGTTTCAACTCGAAGTGGCCATTTAAAACCATTTCATGTGACCGTTGTAACAAAACAATGACTGTAAACAATAAGCAAAATATACTTTCTATTTTAAGATTTAAACATCTATAACAGTGCAATTTGTGCATTATTACAATTATTATTTACAAACGAAGGGAGAGAGTGGACAATGAGACGGACAAAGCGATGAGCTTTAATGGTGCATATCTATACTTTAACCAGCCATTCACTAAATTATACGTTTGTTATTCGAGAAAGTAATAATCGGGATTCAAATACATGTTGTAAATTGTTTCCTTTGTAGATGAAAGTGTGCGCTCGAATATTGTATTTGAAAAGTTTATTATTTGATTATTGCTCACAAAAAGATGGCAATGATCATTACTGTAATGTGTTTATTTAGTTTTTTTTTGTATTTTCTTAAATAAAAGGTGAACACGATGACCGCAGTGAAAAGAAGAAAGTGCCGGCAATTGCAATTCAAGAAAAATATACGAGCTCCAATCAGTGTCACTTCATTACTATGTAATATAGATGTCGCCGCCATCTGGTTAAATTAGCCGGTTAGGTATAGGTGGTCATAAAAAAACCTTCAACCTTCTAGCTCTTCGATTTAAAAGACTTGCCTAGGCGTCCAATTGAATGGCTAAATTAACCGAACCACTGCGACAAAGACATGAAAAAATTCAATGTTAATAAAGGAATCTTAGACAAAGATTCATTGCGAGTTTATATTTTATTTAACAAAGATTAATATCATACTTATGTAAGGTAAATACTTAAATTATGCATGTCTATTTTGATATAAGACACAAAACAATTTAAGAAAATACCATAAAACTCAAAAAATTATCTATATCTTACAAGTTGGAGATAAAATAATATGGTCGATGTAAGTACCTCAGTCGTCGGTATGTCCCTGAAGAAAATAAAAAATCACTAGCAAGCAGTGTTTCCCATAGGCATTTCTCCAGGATAACAATGTAGCCACAGATACTACTATTTTCTGCGAATCAGTTAAAGGCATCAACGAATGGCTCTGCTTGAGAGCTATCAACGTCAGGGAAGAACACGTCTTGTTATTTTAGAGTAAATATCGTTAAATCAGGCCTGGCACTCAGCCCTTTGCTCAACGGCGTGAATGTTACGTTTAGAAGTGGGCGCTAAGTGTTCTGCTTGTGGTTTTGGTTACAGTGTAAGCAAACTGTAACAAACAAAGGATCGTTCGCATTTTGCGCGCCGTGTGAGACAATGCGCAGTCCAGGCACCCAGCTAGCGTAACGTAGGGTGAATGAATCCTAAATCAGTTCACGAGCATGCGCGTCGTCGCCAACTCAAATCCACCAACCATTTTACTATACAGGCCTTCGCAGCTTCACTGGTTGCAAATGTCTAGACAAATCTACAGTCTTTTGTGTAAGATTCTCCAAGGGTGTTAGTCATAACAATAACATAAGACTATATTAGTCTTAGGCCATGGCCGATGCTAGAGGTATGACCGAAGCTAATTTCGGCGCAACTATCATCACCATCCTACCGTGTCTAATGTGCCTTACATCGTCGGTGCCTCGGAAACTCTTGTCACAAATATGCAAACGGTCCTTGACTTCTTGTTCTGTGAATAACAGAACACTGATTGACTGTTTCCTGACTTTGAGCAAACTATTTAACAACCTACCTACCCGAAGTGATGGAGACGAGCTAAACGTGACTGCTTATTTAGTTTTGTTATTTACTTTTTATACGTTTTTTACTTGGTAGTTTTGTAGATACCCGTATAACATTTCCTTTATTCAAATATTTGCAAGCCCTAAAGAGAATAATCTAGATGGAGACCGTGAGATAGGCTGGATATAGTTGATCTTTGGAGAGATTTCGAGCCTTAGAGTGTTATCTCGCAGACCGTTACTGGATCAACTTGTAAATAAACCGTCACGTCCGCACCTGACTTTCGCAGCTTACCGAGTTCAACTTGAAGTCATTATTAATATTTAAATTATTTTTAGGCAATCTAGGCATATTTCTACGGCAAATAGAAATATGCATTGATTTAGCGTAGGTACTTAGTGGTAATTTTTCAATCTCTAGGTAAGATTTTTATAGACTTACAGAATAACTTTTACAAGTTGATAGTTAATTTATTGTAAATCTGTCAAAATCTCAAATATCTGAGGATTGAAAAATCGGCTCTTAGTAGATAAGTTTAATATACGGTTACGAAAGTTATCTCATAGTTGGTTGAATTGTGTCAAACTAAAGGCTTACTGTTTATTGTGGATATAAGTCACAAAAAGTGAGTCATTTAATTATTTTACATCTACGGTCTTGTAACCACCTTATTAAACCTAGTTTAGTCAAAACACTGTAAAACATGATTGGATAATCATATTCATGTGACATAATAGAGATAGAGAAAAAAAAAAGTTTTAACAGTGTTTTAAACTTAGCTAAAGTATAATGTAACATCTAATTAAACGCGAGTAAATAAATTATTAGTTTTATTATATCTTTTCAAAATAGTATCCATTGAGATCAATACATCGCTGCATCCGATGGAACCTCTGAGAAATGCACGTTTCCCACTTGTCCTTAGTGGTTTCTTCGACGATCTTTTGAAACGCAGCCACTGCTTCCATAGAACGTTTTCCTTAAAGTTTTTCTTGTATTTTCGGGAATAAATAAACATCGCAAGGTGCGAGGTCGTTTCTCCCGAACTTTTTCCAAGAAAAGTGGCAAAAACTCTGCAGTAACTGTTTTTCGATCTTCTAAAACAATTATCGCGTAATGACTTGTCCTTCCGAAGAACAAGGCCACCATCTTTTTCCTACGCTTTGTCCTCTCTTTACTTTAGTTGGCAACTCCTCGGATGGAAACGCCAACTAAGCAACTGTCTTATGGTTTCAGGATCCTAACAGTAAATACAGCTTTCGATACCCGTAAGTATGTCGAACGCAGCATTTGAATCGCCTCCGTTAAATCTTTGAAGCATTTCACGACGGAATTTTTGGGCCTCGGTCAAATTATGTGGTATCCACCGGGCACAAAGCTTCGTGACCGCTAACTGTCCATGGAGGATTTTATGCACTTGACTCATACCGATGCCTAAGCTTGTCCCGTCCGAATCTGCTGATAGGTTACTCTTTAGTCAGTTATACATAATCATACACCGCACAATACTGATGTTATCTTCTGTAATCGCAGTAAAAGGCCGTCCCTCATGCAGACCATCAGATCATTAGTGCGACCACGTTTAAACTCATTAAACCAGTTGTCAACAATGGCACGAGATGGGGCTTCATCATGAAAGGCCAATCATATCAGAACTTTCTTGTTGACTTAAATGTCATTTAAGTCAACAAGACAGCTCTGATATGAATCTGCTATGGAATCTCCAAATGTCATAAAAAATCATTGCACAAAAATTTTCTCGCATTAAATTCGTGCTCACGGGCCACATACAATTTTCAATTTGCCGCCAAATCCTAAAACAAATGACAAGTTAATGTAATACATATGTAATCAATAATATTGGCTGGCACAGAGTTCCATTTTTTTAATTTATACTTATTTTTTACTGTACTGCTTACAAGTAAACACTAACCAGTTCTAAAAACTTCCGGTGTCGCTCACGTAGCATATATGAGTGAGGCCGCTACAGGCCACAAGTTGAACTATTTCTAACTACATGTCGATCTTTGCGAGTTTTATGAAACACTGCACTGCCTATTCACTGTCTTATTTCGTTACCGTAGGAACACCAGAAACATTTTGAGGTGTTTGTGTTTCGCGGTAATGTGCACACGTCTATGGGCGCGAGATCATTTGCCTCCGTGGGCATATGAAATTAACAGTGCGGAACCGGGAACTGCAATCGGAGTCTCGGCAACGTACCAAAAATCGCACCTATACGCAAGTAATACGTACCATCCGTCCGCCAGAACTCACCGGAGCGAAACTGTTATACCCTATATGGAATCCTACTAATAAGTGAACATTTTTGTTTTTATGGCAAAGAGAACACGATAACGAGGAAATTTGTAGTTAATTATTCTATCTTTCGCTTAGACTATTGGGTTGAAACAAGGAAAAACAGAGTTTTCAAGGAATCATCAAAAATCTCCTTTATTCGAACACAGGAGACCCTATTATAAAAGTCTGCGCGAGCGATATCAAGATTGTGTGCCATAGATGAACATAAATCTGAGAATAATAAACTTGGTACGCTGCTGACGATACAATCGTGGGAAGAGAGACGTTAAACTGCTACATAATTGTTAGAGGACATGAATAGTCAGTGAATGAACAGCGTTAAGATGCCAACTATGTGAAAACAGCCTGCCACGTTGGCGGACGACCGGACAAAAAATATGACGTATTTGTAATTGGCGTCAATTTAAGAGCACCACAGTTATTAAAATATGCGCAGCAAAAGACAGTTCATAGCATTGTAGTGAAAACGTAATTTATCAAGAGACAAGGAGCGTGAAACTGGACATAATCGAGGATTATTTGGGCACGCTCGTGCGATCAGTCACGCAGTGCGCACAGACAAAAAATCGTAAATGGTCATTGATACCTATTTTGTTACCATTGGTTTGACGACTATAATGATGATACATACTATAAAATCAACGGTTTGATGGTAAAAAAATACACTAGTTGCGTAGGCATATCTTACAGCACATTACAAACAAGATAAAAAATCACGTATGAAAAATATTGCTAAGCAGTTAAAGCTTTTGCAAAATTGGCAAAGGAGTGCGACATTAAAATGGTGGTTCCGGACGTATACAAAGACATATCTAATAGATCACAATCGATAAAATTGGACGTTGTGATAAAATGAAAAATTGGAAGTTGCTTCTCTGGTTTTTAAATGTATTGGTAAAAGTAATTTATGTATATAGGCGTGTCGCTTACAGCCGTAGTTCGGATGTCATGGAACTTTCGTGGATAAGATTATAATTTATCATTGTTTTTGTGCTTAACAATAAATGAGTAGGTGCGCCACAGATTAGACAAGGTTAATACGTACTACCACGCCTGCTAGTTTAGACCCTCTACAACCTACAAAGAAGAGACAGAACTAAACTTAAACTTTTCCTTAAAATATTTTTGGCACTGTATTTTTAAAATTAACACTATTATTGGAATGTAAATATTTTTTTGTTTTATTATCTATACCGAGTGTTACAGAACTCCGAAATTTAATTTGGAATTCTGAAGTTGTGGGGGAAAACTTCAGAGGTAACTTTGGACAGGGAACACAATCACCCCCTTTAATTTTATTTCGGACTCCTGGAACATACTGCATTTAGAGTATAAATAAAACCAGCCAAATATAAATAAACACACCAGACTGAATAATAGAAACTATAAGGAATATTGGGATTTTCGAATTACGTATAATATGGTATCGAATAATTAAAAAAAAACTGTTATAATAGGCAACCGTTCGACGACAACGTTTATTGGTCACCAATTGTGGACCATACGCTTATTTTTCTAAACTTTATTCTATCTAACTGTCACACGTGTTATCTACTTAGAAACCTCAAATGAAGCATTATTAAGATCTTCTGTTAAGGACACTTAAAAGGCAAAAATAAACATATAATATTAGATATAACTTTACTAAATAAATATAAAAACACCCATGACTTATAAATACATGTTATCGTTATCATCATACTAACATCTGCCCTTACTGGGTTTTGAACCCGGGATGCGCATGCCGGTTTTTTTTTGGTAACAAAAAAAAAACCGGCATGCGCGAGTTTTATTTGCACCGAGAGTTCCGTACAAACTTGTAGACAGTTTGTCAGATAAGTCGGATTTTAGTTGTAAAAAAATTCTCCCATAGGTCTTTATGTTACGGTAAATTTTTCAACACTAAATTAAAGTTTATAACCGCTAAAAATATGATATAACTACAAATTAAAGATTTTCGGGTTTTTTCTTTGCTTGTGCTGTAAAACTTGCTTCTTAATATTCATCACCAGCTTATATGCGTCCCACTGCTGGGCACAGGCCTTCCTACATGGGAGAAACACATAAGGAGTTTGGGCCATAGCACCACAACGCTGGCCCAATGCGGGTTGGTGGTTTAAAGCGGTTGCAGTAACAACTGAGACCAACGGCTTAGCGTACCTTCCGAAGGACGGAGGAGCTCGAGATAACAAACTTTGATTGAACCATCCCTGGATCGACCATGGCGTTTGAGGAGCCCGGTGGCGTATTGGTTTGAGCGCTCTGGTTTCGATACGAAAAACAGAGCAACTTTCATAATATTAATTAATATAAAATAATTATTAATAATAACAATACTTAATATATCTCTACGCGTTCCTGAGAAAAAGGGTCTTAGCAGACAACCAGATAAACTGACGGATAAAGAATGAACTTAAAAGGGTTCCTTTATCCTTATGAGGCAAGGAACTCTAAAACGTAGTCTAATTGGCATAAGTAGATAGTAAAAGGTGAAATTTAACTCTATTTCCTACGAGCATAATAAGTGTAAAAGGCAGGTTAGTGTTTAATTTTCTAGCCAATCCCTTGTCACGCGAGCACGCAATCTCTTCTCCGAAGATAATCTAAGGGATTTGTTTCATTTTTAACACCGATTGAGTTGATATTATTGCACCTTACTTACTTACTCCTAATACGGTCAAACAACGGTAATTTCCCTCCTTAAAACACTAACATAATAAAACAGAAACAGTTTTTCTAAGAATATAGAAGTAAAATATTTATGTTTAAAAATTAATTCAAACGTTTAATAATGTTGGCACGGAAGGTATCACGTTAAAGATCCGTTAGCTTAAATTAAGAAAACGAATTTAATTTCATTTTTGTATTTTATTAAATTTATACTAGACACATTTTGGGACGATAAAAAAAATTAAGACCTACCTGTTATGGTAAATTATTTTAAGTGTTCTATTTAAGCCTATTGGTCGTACATTAAGTAGTCAGTAAGTTGTTCGAATAGGGTCTCGAGTGACACTGAAAATAAAAAAAATGCATAATAAAATTTGTTACATAAAACATCCAAGTTCAGAAATGTTTACCCGTTGATCTATGGCAATGGCACACCTTTAGAATCTCCCATACAGTAACTGCCCAGTGAGCTTGGGTGGTCAAGACCTAACATCTACGTGGCTTGTACGCATTCTACATTAATTAGATAAAACTGGCTACTCTAATCTTTTAGGGACACGCTGTTACAAACAGTTTCGCATTTCGAATGCCTCGGATAAGTTCACTAGTTCAATAAATTGTATTCATGATATTGAATCTTGGTTAATGAGAAATGTACAGATTAATCTCTTAATGAAATGACATAATTATGTTGCATGTATTATACCTAAGTCAATTAGATAGAGACGGGTGAGGGCCCCCAAATTAGACTTCGTCAAAGGAGACGGTAAAGTTTTGGGCCAGCTCACGAGAACCGCTCAGTAGACAATAATGTACTGAATAACATTGTTTCCTTTAAATAACATAAAAATCTTATTTTAGTACAAACAAATAACAAAATAAAATATTTATTAAAACAACAATTGCAATACAGAAATCATAAAAGTGCCCAAAAGTGTGCTGTCCACAGCTTCAAAATCATCTTCAAAATCATCATTTTAACAGCGTCGATATGCGACGCTGTTAAAAAGATGATTTTTATGTCATATTGACAGTTATTTAAAATAGTCATTGTGTATTTCGACCGTGAATTATCGGAAATAATGCTGCCAACGTTACACTATTCCATACAAATGTCATGAAATTATCAAATGAATACGATATTTTTGAAAGTGCCAAACTATTTCTATGGACTAATATAGCCCATGTTTAAATTTACTGTCGCATTGACGGCACCACCCTGTATAAGTAACTGAGCATTCCTGTTAAATGCATATTTAATAAACAGATGAGACAGGTTAAAAAATATTTGAACCACACATTCATTTATCAGTTGAATGAACTCGGTTATCTTAATTAAAATAACAGGTATCTAAATACTCATTGGGCAATTCGAACTAGTAAGTATGACTGATGCAATTGGCCGCTGTCATAAACTTGTGGTTTTCAATTATTCGAGGCAAAGTTTTGAAGTAATAATTTATTTCTTAATGTATATAGACAGCTATAAACTTTAAATTTTATGTCTTTTATAATAGTTGTGTGTTTCAGATTTATTACAAAGTGAATTTTTCGATTGCTAAGGAGTGAAAATAGTTTTCTATGATTTTAAGAAACCCAGATAGAACCTGTTAAGCCACATATTTAAGACAAAATAAAATTTTAATTGTTATTGACTGCCGGGAGTCTGACGTGACTTGACAAATTAATAATGAAATAGGAATACTAATAAAAATCTAAACTAGAAAAATTTCACGTCCTGAGGCGGGGGATTGTTATAATAACGTAAATACAAATTGACTAGAAGAATTTCACAGGGTTGTCCTAAGTCCTTGGTAGCTGAGATGGCTAGAACAGTCTCCCGGATTGTGAAAGGACGCGGGTTTGGTTTCGCCCCTGGACATGAAATTTTTCTAGTTTAGATATGAATTTTTCTAAGTAAAAGATTTATAATAATGTAAAAATGAAAATAAGAATAGGTAGTAGGACTTCGCATTAACGTTGGTCGATTTTTAGTGCTTTCGCACTAACGCACATCGATGTGGCATACTTTCGCAGTAACGTGCATCGCGATGGTAAACATTCGAGAATATGTGATTCGATGTTGCATACTTTCGCACTAAAGTGCGTCGCATTTAGTACTTTAGGGTTACAGAGCATCGCAATTTTGAACATCGCAATTCAGTATGACAGTCAAGCTGAATTTACGAGTTTTACTAGTTATTGACGATTTTTACGTTCCGCGAATTTCACAAGCCTCCAGTAGCTCTCTTTATCATTATAAAGTGATCGAGACATTTCTGTACTAACTAACGGGATAATTATTTTGTTGATAGATTTGCGGCAAAGGCTAACTCAATTCTATTGCTATAAACTTTCCCCGTGTTGTCTCCATCTTAGTAAGGCTGATTAAGATCAGTTCGCGAGTATTTAGACAATGCATATACAAGGTGCGTGAACATTCGCGGTGCAGTGATGTAATTAGAAGACTAACAGCGACGCTATCTTGGCATCCGGCGCCGTGTTATCGTGTGAGAGATCGGACGCCCTATACTACCTGTATTAAAACGATTAACAATCAGCCGCAATTTGTATTAAGGAGATTAATTAATAATAAATTCTTTGCCCTGCTCAAAGAAAAACCTTTAGTTTTATTTCGCTCATTTGGGAAAACTTTTATCGCCTTTTATCTCACAATAGAGATCTTATTCTAGTGGCGCCTTACCTATCTTAGAAAATAAATAACTAGTGTAAATGTTTTAACACTGAGGTTTTAATATCATTTTGTTATTGACAGGTACATACAGTACGGGTAAAAAAAGGGTAAAGTAAACTGTATTGCAATATGTGACAACATTAAGTAATTTATTCATTATTATGAGATGACCGCTGCTATAATATTACTTAATTAAACTGTTTCCTTCTACTTATTTCTTAAATAGGTATCGGTATATTTATTCTAACGTTACTTTAATATAAGTCAGTGCTATAACTTGACCAAGGATATCTACGATTGAAAAGTAGCCGTAGGGCTAGGGGTTAGTAATGACGTGGTCGATTTATTAGAGAAGAGCGACTACGTGGAATTTTCAGTAAACTTTAAAGGAATAAAAAGATTATCATGAATATTATAATTTTAATGGTTTTTCAGGGCTTTTTTTACATTTAATCAGATATGATTATATAATCTATTGAAATTAAAAAGTTATCGACAGCAATTTATATTATAAGCTTTTCTTATTCATCATAGTTATGCCGAAGGTTATATAGCTGGATTGCAGCAGCCATCTAAACACCAAGACACTGTTCAGTGTCTTAATATATAACCACGCCAAAAATTTAATTATAAAATAAATAAAATAAAAATCCTTTTATTGCTCAATATGCCAGTCACATGTATATGTTGAGGCTGCCCCAGAAAGTAATAATAATTATTTGTGTTGGGGTTGACTCGCTCTTTCCCAAGACTTAACTATTATTGAGATCAACTAATTCTGATACATAGTTAAGTTGATGATGAATCAAAGATTATTAGTTCGGTATCTGAATGTGAGAATTAGTGTAATGTGTAGTAAAAACTGTTAATGTAAGTGAATCTATAAATAAATAAATTAATGAGATCTAAAGAGTTACTTTTTGTACGGTTGACGCCAATCGCTATGAGTGGAGCTGCAATCTCAACAGGCGTTTCGCGATGCGGCCGGCTGGTATAGGCCGGGCCGCGGTAACTGTTGATAATTAAGAGTGGTCGCGTAATCGTCGTCGACGGTAACGGCAGGTGTGCCGGTGCGGGTCCGCTTCCGCGCTACGCCCATTGACAAGCGAGGCGAGTAAACACCACCCCGCTGACAACTCACATAAGACGCAAGTCAATGACAGATTTGATGCACAGTGCCAGTCTAGCAACCGCGTAATCGTATCCACAGAGTTGTGAAAAGCAGGGCCCCGATCGCACTAACTAAAAACGTTACGTTGCGCTAAACATTTGAACGGCCACCAAGCTTTTTTTTCGGATCATATGTTGATGCCTTCGATTATAATTATAGTAGCTGTGCCCGCGACTTCGTTCGCGTGGATGTCGGAAAAGAACAACGGCGGGGAAGGTAGGCTAAGGATTTAAATCATGTTCATAAAACACTTTTGAAATGAATGCTTTGGCTCTTTAGTCAACTGATCCCGCTCAAACTTATCCCGCGGGATGAGTTGACCTAATGAATGTTTTGAAGCGGGCAACTGATCCCACTGATACATTTTATTCACGAACAAAAGTGTTTGGCGGTAGATTTACGAAAACACACAAAAGTATTGCTAGTCTAAAGTACCGTTGAAGGTCAAATTGTGGGATTATGCGAATACGCCTACCTGTGTTCAGTTCAATCACAGACAAGAATCTCAACAGAATAGGAAGGGTTGAGGGCATTTTCTTATTTGTTTTTTTGTAAGCCTTATTTTTTTTGTGGACATTTAAATAGTGACTAACGTGATACTTTCCGTGTAAAGTTGAGTGGGTAAGTAAAATATTTACTAAATACTATTCTTAAACATACTTTTCAGTATTTATTTTACAACAAGTGGCCCGCTAGAATTTTCCCTGAGGAATATTAAATAGGTTTTGTTTTGCTGCCTATTTAGGTTCGTGTAAAATCTTAAATAAATAAATTTTAAAAAATAGTTACATGTTAACTTTTTTTATCTATTTACTTAATGTACTTAATAATAAATAATTTATAAAATTAATATATAATAATATATTTAAATAATATTTTAATGCTAATTATTCGTTTTGCATAGAATCATCAAAATGTATGAAGATAATCCATCGACATCACGTGGCAATCCATCTCTGTATATAAGTACTACCCAAAGAGGTGCCAAAAAATTAACAAGGCTTGGCTTTGAATATGTTATTAAAAGAAAAAATTATGATGGATCAATCTTGTGGCGGTGCGCAAAAATGAAATGTGATATTAATGTAATAATAAACGAAACAAATCATTCTCATGAACCAATCGAAACAGCAGAAGTTGAGATAAAAATACAAATGGATTGTATTTTTATCTCAACTTCTCAACTTGAAGAGTGTGCAGGAGAATTTATCCGACCCAGTTTCTAAAATATTTGAGGAAAGTATGGCTCCTCTTGAAGATCGTGGTTTAAATATAATGAAGAAGTTGCCGGCTCTAAAAAATGTACAGAACACGCTTTATAAGAAAAGAAATAAATCTATAGGAGCAAACAAAGTAACCTTTGCAAAAGCTAAAGATGTTGAAGTGCCCAAAAAATTAAAAAAAATATTATTTGCTGACTACGCGCATAAAAAAACCGTATACTGATATTTTCTAATGAAGAAATGAAAAATCATATGGGAACATATAAAATTTTTTTCATGGATGGTACATTTAAACTTTGTCCCAAGCCATTTTATCAGCTGTACACCATTCACGCTGACCTCGGAAGCAATCAAGAATATCAAAATATCGTTCCAGTTATATATGCCCTATTACCTGATAAAAAAATGTCTACATACGAGCTGTTATTTCAACTTACAAGAAGTCAAATACCCGCGTGGAACCCGAGTGACATCACAGTAGATTTTGAATGTCCAGCTATACAAGCAATCCGAAGCAGCTTCCCAAATGTGAAAATTACAGGTTGCTACTTTCACTTCAATCGCAGTCTCTGGCGTAAAGCTAAGGCGCTAGGTGTATGCAAAACATAGTTAGGTTAGGTTAGGTTAGGTTAGGTTAGGTCCATGTGAAACTTTGTCGTGGATGTTTGCGCAAGCGTTCCCATGGCTCCGTCAGGCAGCGACACGTCCGCCGCCGACGCGCCCACCTCGTCTGATGATGAGGGGAGCGCGGTGGCCGCGGCCATCCTCGCGCCAAGGTGCATGTGAGGGACATCGTTGGGTTTTAGTGGGTAGGCCTCGCCTTCCGCGAGGAGAGTCCCACATAACCTGTGTCTTCCCAGGGCACTGGTATGCGTAACGCATTTCCCAACGTAAAAAAAAAAAAAAAAAAAAAAAAAAAAAAAAAAAAAAAAAAAAAAGGTCCATGTGAAACTTTGCGCGGCGTTGTCTCATCTTCCATCAGAGTTGGTTGGTGAAGGATGGCTCTATGTGATGGAAGAAGCTCCCGATAGCAAAAGTGTCACGCAATTTAATAACTATTTCGTCAAAACTTGGATGGAGAACTCACCTCTTGCAAATACTTGGTGTACTTTCCAACAAATGCACAAAACTAATAATGTCGTGGAAACGTGGAATGGACATATAAAAAAATATATAAAAAGTAGACCAAATATTGCTCAACTTTTAGAGGGCTTAAGTAAAGACATTAGTTTTTTCTCTTCATTGTTAAAAAATCCCACCGGTCTCAGAATTACAAAGAGGTTGCCTGAAACTATCGAAATGAAGAAAAAAAATTTTAAACAAAAATTAAAACCGACTTCAAAAAACTGAAAAGGATAAAATAATTAAATTTAAGTAGGTATTCATCCCCTAGAAACATATTTTTGGAGTCGGTGCTTCACTTTCTATTGTTTTTGGAAACCACTTAGCACCAACTCCAAAAATATGTTTCTAGGGGATGAATACCTACTTAAATTTAATTATTTTATCCTTTTCAGTTTTTTGAAGTCGGTTTTAATTTTTGTTTAAAATTTTTTTTTCACAATTTTTAGTGGTATATTTCTACGGTCGAAGCTAGATGGGTGACCGTGAACTTATATTGTTTCCTACTATCGTATCGTTTCACTAAAAAGTCATTTGAAAAGCAAAACTTCGCAATTTCGCATATGTAGACGATTTCATAATTTAAGTTTTTTTAAATTTAAAACCAAAGTACCCAACTGTTTTTGAAAAAATTTTTATGGGACCAAATGGCAGCTATTCCGCATCGAACAAAAAAAGAATCACGTAAATCGGATCAGTAATCTCGGCGTAATCGGTGTACATACATAGAAAAAAAAAAAAAAAAAAAACATACCGGCCGAATTGAGAACCTCCTCGTTTTTGAAGTCGGTTAAAAATAGACTACGCAATAAATCAAGTACTCAACGGCCACATCACGGTAGGGCATTGCTTAGAAAGACTTAGATATTAATATTCTTAATTTTGATTTTAACATTATTATAAATTTTTGAAAAGGACCTCAGGACGTGATTAATAATAATAATATAATAATAATTTTCTAGTTTAGATATATTTTAATTATTAGATCTTAATTTTTTATATAATGTAATTCAAAAACTGATCTAATATAAACATTTTCATAAGAAAAAATTACCTTGTTATATTTCAGTAATTTTTTGTATAACTAAAATTGTAAATGACCGCAACTTTAAGTTAAATATTTTCAATAAAACCAATATTATTTTTAAGTGATTTAGATTAATTTTGTTTTATGTTACTTTTAATCAAACGGCCGTGATTTTGACTAGTCCTAAGTAAATTTTAATCAAAAGACTGAATTGTAGACTATTTAGTTTAATTTTACTGTATTATTAAGGTTAATACAAATCAAGAGTGATTTTATAATTATATAGTTTTAATTTATTGGTAGTAAGAATTGTAAATCGGAAGACTGTGATTTAAATCACCTTCACATAGTATTAAGTAAATAATAATAAAACCAGGGTGATTTTTTTTTAGTTTGATATTGTCATTAATGGACCAAAACAATAATGAATGTTTTTTTGACACAATTTTATTGATTGTTGTGCTAGATTTAGTTTTCTTATTATTAATCAAACGACTGTGATTTTTTAATACATCAGTATGACAAAACCATGGTGTGTAATTTTTTCCCCTTAAGATTTTTGCTCGCGTGTGTACTTAAATTTCAAATAAAACGATATTATTTTTTTTTTTTTTTCAAAGCGGGATTAGTTGACAAAAAAAAAGGAATTAAATTAATGATTTAGTCAACTCATCCCGCGGGATAAGTTTGAAGCGGGATCAGCTGACTAAAGAGCCAATGCTTTGATATCCCCGCCGGCACCCGCCCGACCTGAAAATCATAAATGCGTGCATGATATTTTAAAACTATGATATGTCTTAAGATATTAATAGAAATCAAATGATGCCAAGAACAATTTTGTTCAAAATTAAATACTTGCGATGAATAATGTATTTATTTCTATAAGGAATAATATCATGTTTACAAAAACACCTTCGCAAATAGTAGACCAGGTACATTATTTAAGAACAAATTTGATTACCAAAAAATGGTTCTAGGGAGTCAATTTCAAAGAATAGACATATGCTGTTGCAGATTTTTTTTAGAACTTTCAAAGGAGAACAATTCCTGCATACATGATTTATACGTACCTAACTTTAACCGATTACGCAGCGCACGCAACAAAATCTCTGAAAAGAAATATTTTTTCCCCGTTTTTGCAACACTTAATTAATGCTCAGCTCCTATTGGTGCTAACGTTATGTTATAAAGCCTATATAATACCTGGATAAATGGACTATCTAACACAAAATTTTTCAATTTGAATCAGTAGTTCCTGAGATTAGCGCGTTCAACCAAACAAACTAACTCTTCAGCTTTGTAATATTAGTATAGATAGGCAACGGTACCCACTTACCACTAGGTGGGCCGTCAGCTTGGTTATAACTAAACGCTGCAATAAAAAAGGATCACTTATGTAAGGGTTATCCCACCCCGCAATGAACCCCTGCACGGTACTCCATTTCTTCTCCTTGAATTGTTAGAGAAAGTTGTCATTGGATACATGATGATTATGGTACAAAATATACGACACATTAGATTTTGTATAAAAAAAATAATGAAACAAAACAGAGAACCACCCGCCCGCACCGCTCTCGCACCGCGTACCACCGGTTCGCACTGCATTTCATATACCTAAAGTTTCAATTCTAAAATATCGGAAAATCCACTATATTCTTTATTCCGTGTACCTTTGAAATAGGACAGAACTCTGGTTTTAAATTTTTCCAATAAAATTAAATAGGACACTATGTAGTTAAACAATTACGCAAAATGATAGTTTTATGTTTAATAGTAGTTGCGTTAGTATATTAGGTATCATTTTACCCGTAGTGGTTAGCATATACTTTTAAAAAAGTTCCTACTATACTGACATTGTATAACATATACAATGTATAACATATACATTTTACTAGGTGGTAGACCCGTATGTAGGGTCGTCTGGGTAGGTACCACCGCCCTTCTTATTTCAGCCGTGAAACAGTTCGCTGTGTTTCGGATTGAAGGGAAAGGTAGCCAGTGTAATTTCTGGGCATGGACGGCATTTCATCTTAGGCCCCAGGATGACAACGCACCTGCAATATCAAGTGATTTTTCCTTGTTATTGCAGGTGTCTAAAGGCGGCGGTAACCGCTTACCATCAGGTGGGCCGTCAGCTTGTTTGTCATCTAGTAGTATAAAAAAAAAAAAAAACATATGCCGTTGTTGCCACGTTATCTGTATATATGTTGTCGATAATCGTATCCACTGTAATTATCAAAGCACTAGCGTCCGTGTAAAACGTAATTTGTTTGTGTGGTTGTTGTGACTGCTGTGGTTAGTTTTCGCGTTGCGTAGCGCCAAGTTGCGCCCTATAGGAACTACGAAGAATATAATCTATGAGTGCGTGATCTTTATGCTTACATCGTTGCATAAGCAGTTGTGACACACACATATTGCAACTATTTGTATTTTAGAATATTTAGTAAAGAAATATATAATGAAAAAATAAAACGTTAGCCCATTCTTTTTGATAGACTAAGCCGTTATCAAATGCAAAAAAATATACCTTTTTGCATTTTTTGCGATTCACAAGCAAAGAGAATATAACACTTGTTAACTAGTCTAGGTAGATACTGGCGAAAAATTGGGACATAAGTAGAAAAAGTAAGTAATTAAAAAAGGGGTTTTTCCGTTAAATATAAACCATTTGAAATTAAAACATCTCATTTGAAATATTAACAGTTTTGTTTTGCTGCATTAAGCTACTAAAATATTGGTCCTCTTTATTTAAGTATTCCAAGACTGTTTAGTTATCAATTGAGCGAACGAAAGCAAATACTTGCCGGGGATAGAACAAAGGAGTTCAATGCGGTGGAATGCGATATGTTCCTATTCTCAACGTTCCCTCTTTCAGAGCTTTCTCTCAGTCGTGTGCCATTACCACTTGTATCATTCAATCATGAATAAGGACCTACTAATTTTAAGCTGCATACCAGTTGTGAACTTTCTCAAGGTACGGATAAAATCGTATACGCCAAGTATCTAAAAGTCACGATTGAGGGGATTTATCCGAGCTACAAGTTGACTAAAAGTCAAATAACATTGAACCCTTCAAAATAATATGTTATCATTCGAAGAACACAGTGCTGTTTTGTTAGAAGAAAATAGAATAAGTAAATTTGTGTAATTCAAAGAAACTAAGGAAATATTTACTTAGTTATCTCATGCTTTGGTAACAATCGTGGTTGTTTTGGATCACAAAAGTTTATCGATAACTCGCATCAGATGAAACGAGTCATGTATTTTATGCACATAAATATTTGAAACATTTAGAATTAAGTTCTTCGAGTGGACCTACACCGAACTACAGGGCAAAACGTACATGATGTGACTTGACGTTGAGAAATAACTGACGAGTGCCTGCGCACGAGTGTATTGCAAATACGATCTAAATATTTATGTACATCATTCTTTTCTCTTTGTATTACATTACCGATACAATATGAAGACATCTTAGTGGAACTAGCGATCAAATAAGTACCTAATACCATTGGATAGCAGATTGTATTTAAATGTGTTCAATGTCATATAAATTGTCTGTGTGGTAATAGTTATAAATACTGTTTTACAATTGATCTATTTTCGTTTCAGTATGTATATGTTTTGTTACATCAAGCAAGAACCAGTTATGAGGCGTATCCAAGTGACTTATTTTCGTTTAAAGAATTGATTATTTGACATAATTGCTCTGTAGGTCAATAATCAGAACTTGCTTATTAATTACTAATATCAGAACTTTAATCTTGATTCCAATATGTTATTCCTGATCTGCTTATCAAAGTAACACTGCATCGAGAGAATTATAATGTATCTAGACTAGACGGTGTCCGGTACGATACGCAAATACGTAAAGGGCAATGGCGCCGCTGCCACAGCAGCGACCACACGATTGTATTTGAAGTATGTTGAGTTGAGTTATCGGCGTTCATCCGTCGGGGCCTTTGCTCCATGTGCACTTCCGCGACCGCGCGTCCTCGCGATATGAGCATGACGCCCGCGGCCCTTTGATAATGCTAATGTTCACGATAGCCCGATGAGACGCGGCCCGATACCGCAGTCACATACAATGACCGCTCCGCTAAATGGGCATCAGTGCCCGCTGTGGATTCCGACGTGGAATTTTTGCCAATAGAGGAGACGCTCGGAGATACAGATAGCAGAGGTTAGATCTCTAACGACACTTTTGCCTCGGTTTATCGGGTATGCAAATGAGTAGATTAACAACCATCTCTAAGGTCCCACCACAATGGTGTTAATGTTAGTCATAGAAATAAGATAAATTATTAGAATTCACAATAAACAATGAGACTTTAGTGAGTGGCACAACAACTATTCAATGGTAGGGTCGTCATTATTATCGGTGGGGAGGAGCGAGCGTTGAATTACAATTGCTTGTAAAATGACAACACCAGTGCGATATTCGAAGTCGAGCCTTCACTAATAGAAGATGGGCTTATTGTGTCGGAAGTTCCATTCAACACGCTGGGGCGGCCGTGTGTTGTTGAAATGAACCGAAAGTCAGTAATTACTACGCTGTGTATGCCCGGGGCGGTCGCCTATCCCGGCCGTGCCAACTTTAATTAACATCAATACAAACGCTCGTCTGCAAAAGCAACGGACGTGATATACGCCGCATATTTATCTTAAACGCGAAGCCTAGTACTCGATTTGTTACTTTAAGTGGATGTCTTTCCTGTGACAGTTTCTAATACTAAGAATTACCACGAGGTATGTAAAGCTTTTACGTAGTTATGAAAATGTGCATTCAACCAATTTCAACCAAGTTTTGAGTATAATGATAAGTTATTCAACAAATCCGGAAGTTGATGGTTCGACCTCAGCAAGACGACAACATCGATTGAATCAAAATACACAATAGCAAATTCCGAAGTCGGACGTGATCGACCGCGAAAGCTTCTCGATTTAATCACATTTAATTGATACAACCGTTAGGACATAATGATGATGTATTGTGGAAATAATTCGTTCATATTTAAAGTATAGCGTGAGTCGAATGTTTAAGCACACAGTGTACCGTAAGATGATGGATTTTGAGAGAAGGCTTGCTAGAGGTGTTTGACTCTGTTGCAGTTCAGCGAACAATGCCACAAAACATGACTAATATAATTTGTCGCTCCGCTCTGTAATCTAAGCCGCATTACACATACGAATCAGGTTTTTTGATAAAATTAGACAGTCTGGTTTAGGCATATTATTACGTGAAAGATGCATTATGTTTTTGCTCCACAGAGAACTATATGGATATAAAGAAAGAGATTTATATTAATGGCAATTTAAATAGGTAGTAGGTACTTGAATATGATCGCGAAGACTCCGAATACATGATTACCGAAAGGCGTGACTTAATAGTTTCAGAAATTGAAAAAGTTAAGTCGGTGCCGAGACAGTAAGTGATAACGGTACATACTGTCCAAATTCTCCCATGCATTGATCTGTAACCCATTGCTTACGTCGGTCACGATCACACCTTACAGTGAAAACATTAGACGTGTAAACCCATCATTTACTACGAAATTTGTAGTGCATTGAACTTAAAAGTAATTTAGTAAGTAGTTGTGGAATGAAGTTAATGTTTACAGTAACTAATTTTACTAATAATGTCGAGAATGAAATAGGGCAGCGTGTGGTTAACAAACATGTCTTCTGGTTAATGCCGCAGCTTGGATACCGGGTGCAAAAATAACACTGAATAACTTGTGTTGCTGAACAAGAAGATTATTAGGCTTAGATATATAAAAAAGGCTTAGGTATACGTTTCATACAAGTGCTATCGACTGAACGTATTGCTGTGACCTACAAGTAATATTCTTTTTAGTTGTGATCATGAATGATGGATGTCTGTCATTATAGTTGTGGAGCCTATGCGCGAAAATTTGGAAGTTACTCAAGCGCGGCAGAATAACATACAAAGGGATACTTCGTAATCCTGCTCAGTATTCTCCATACATGAATCTTTAAGATAGGGTCGAGCATCGAGGGTAGCCCATCAGAATACTAAAAAAATTGATCATTAGAAAAAGTCAACCACGTAAGATGAAGGCATGGTGTTTCAAAAAGAGTTAAGTGAATTAAATTCTGCGAGTTTAATATGTGCTACGAAAATTAGTGATAATTTTGCGAACTGTGTTTTGTGTGGTCAAGAAAAATTTGAAAATGTTATTAAGGTTACATATGAAACAATAAAAAAATGCAAGACATTTACATGTGTGTGTGTTGTTATTGTTTTGTGTCTGCGTAAGTGTGTATAAAAGATTCCCTTTTGTTTAATGTATGTATTACATACTTACTTTCATAAGAAAAAATAGATCTTTTTTTCAAACGGTCTAATTATTTAATTTAACTGTCTAATTTACTGGGTGGTAGACCCATATGTAGGGTCGCCTGGGTAGGTACCATCGCCTTTCTTATTTCATCCGTGAAACAGTTCGCTGTGTTTCGGATTGAAGGGAAAGGTAGCCTGTGGAATTACTGGGCATGGACGGCATTCCATCTTAGGCCTCAGGATGACAACGCACCTGCAATATCAAGTGCTTTTCCTTGTTATTGCAGGTGTCTATAGGCGGCGGTAACCGCTTACCACCGGGTGGGCCGTCAGCTTGTTTGTCATCTAGTTGTATATATATATATATAAAAAATTAGGAAATTCTCCCACAACATAATTGACAGATTAATAGTCTGAACGGTAGAAGGATATCTAGCCAAACCGTCTGTATATTAACCTGACACGCTCGAATATTTCCTTGTCACGATTTTTTTGTATTTTCAACAATTGCTAATGGGTTTTGGTCGTGTCCAAATCGTCAGTCTTTTGTATAAGAACTCCTTCAGGATTCACATAACATCCCTTCTAAATACCTGAAGCGCTCTATAAAAAAACCTATTTTGTTCCCCTTCTTTCGGCCATTCGCACCAAGGAAACCGGCAGATTAATATTCCTTCGTTATCAGAAACACATGGGGTATGTACACTAGTAATATCTGACGCGCCCAAGTATTTGACTGTGACTATTTTTTTTAACATTTTTGAAAAGCTGAACACGCTCCTCCCACGGGTGGTGAAAGGAAATACAACGTATATTTCAACCTTTTTTTTCTTTTTAGCATCTAACAATCAAATAGATCCCGACGACGCTCCCCATTTAGCACCCTGGGCTCTCCTACCATCAAATTATTAATTGTGAAATAAAATTCAAAGAAAAATAGACGAACCGGTTGATGATGACAAGTAGGATGGATGACAAAAACGAGATTAACAATCGAGCAAGACTTGGTAGCGCTGAAGGTTTGATTACTTAACCTAGTTTTACCATCTAACGTCAGTGCTACTTACCCAAGTTCTGTAGTACCTTCAGGTCTAGGTCACACCACGTACCTACCTATATTTATTAAATTAGTCTTCACTAGTAGACAACTGATAAGAGTGAAGATAGCAGAAGTTCGATGTTTAATATGATGCTTAGCTTTAATTAAACAAAACACTACATAAGAGATTATTGAAATATGATGTGGTCATAGCAGTGAAACGTGACGTCGCCAACAGTTAGCCGCAGTGAGTTGTGAGTGCGGGGCGTTCCAGCTACGGCCAGGAACGAGTGTCGACGTCCAGCCGGAACAGTGCCTCTTCGAAAATTTATTTATCAGGTATCGTAGCGTTCATCAGGGCCTAGGGACAAGGCGGTTGGAAATTGCGGGCGGGCGAGGCGCGGCTGATGCGCCCCTCGATACGGGACACTGCTCACTTCCTAACATAAATTCGGTGTACGGGAATCGGATATTATTATTCAATCGGACGATCGAAGTTCGCGCGGGGGCCATAAGTCACGGCAACGCGAGCGCCGCCGGCCGCCGTGAGCGGTGGCGCACGACCGCGATGCCATCGCGTCTGCCGGACCGCTACTCCCCACCGCACCCGCTAGATCTTCCGCTTAAGCTTACTTCGCGCGGGTTCCGTCATTACTAACGGCTCTTCTATTGCTGTTTACGAAATAAGATGTAAGTTCTCGTACGATTTTAAGAACCAAGGGGTCGTTTTATGATCCATTGCTGCAAGCGCATTGTTTTTATACGAACTGAGATAATTTTAAAATCTGGGGATTCTTATTCTTCTTCTTTCTACCATTTTTAACCAAAATGGTTAAAAATTGCTAGGAACTCACCTGCATCCAATTACCACCATCCTTTTCACGTCATCTTTCATCGCATCCGAGTGTTATTAGTTCTTTGGGGCTATTCCTCCCAAAGCTGCCAAGCCCGTCTTGCACCAGATGACCAGATGTATCCAAGCAACACGGACCCCCCATAAGATTTACCATACGCTTGATGGCATTACAGTATTTTTGGAGAATGGATAAAGACTAATTTTTATTATGAGAACAGTCAGACGAAAACGTTTTTTTGGTAGTTACTTTCAGTTAGTCATCAAAATGACTAAGAAATTCTAAGAAGTCTTACATGAACACCACGTGTTATTTTATTCACAACATTTTACTCTAGGTCGGGTATTCCACGAACTTGAATATGTTGCGTTCTGTCTGAGAAGGCTTGTCTGAATTATGTTATTATGTCTAGACGAGCGTAACTGTTTCATAAAGAGGAAAATTGTATCTACAGGAGTATCGGACGTGGCACGAGCAGAGAAAATGAGGATGTTAACGGACGGCTGAGTCGCTGGAATATACTTTATACACTGTTATAATGTATGTTTTATAAACAGACTAGTGGACTGTAGACCACTCATTAGACATTAATACGAAAAGGTACCGTTTATTATTGAAGAAAGGGTGATGTAAACGAAGATAATCATTAATCATTTCGTTGCCGTCAGGCAAGGTACTAGTTAGACGTATTCACCATTAAGATCAGACAAATGTTGATTTAGAAAAAAGATGCGTTTCTAATGCGCTTACTATTATTACAAACGATTACTCTGAGAAATTCCAATTACACGCACTCATTCATACATTTCATATTAGAGGAGGAAAGATGCATAGAAATTGCAAAAAATAGAGAGACTAAAAACTTTGTTCCGTTTATTAATTTTATTTTTAGCATTCAATAGGTACTTGAAAGGTATTCAGAAAAACATCTACATAAAGTGAAAAAATCATGTCCTTGGGCAAATATATTCTAAGTAACTTAGTAAAACAAATGTTTTTATTTTTGTTTGAAAAATAATACGTTATATTAGAGTTACATTCTTATTCGAAAAAAATAATTTATAATTAACTTATATTTCTTATTAATTGTATTAATAAGCGAGTTAGGTAAATAAATTAGTTAGTTTGATAATTCTTAAAAGTCGTCGTTTGTTCCGAACTAATGTTCCGATTTCGATATTTCAAAAAAATATAGCATTCGTATGTCACAAAGAACAATGTGAATACTAATCTGAATGAATTTTGTTTAGCTTTACTGATCCTCATTGGGGTAACTTTTTTGCTACGGACTTAGACGATTAAAAACCAATTGTGTCTGGAATGTGCGGCTTGACAAGTTAAAAAGTAGTGTTGAAATGTTAGGGACAAGCGAAGTTCTTCGTCACGCATATAAGCCCAGTTGGTCGGTCGCGGTCGACACGACACGGGCTTGCATTAGCTAGCGTTAATTCAAGGAACGTTTATGTTCGTAGTTAGGTACATACTTCTTACATCTTGTTTACACACCAACAATGTTTCCGGGACCTCTATCATTGACACGCTGAGGTGCTTTTTTTTGAAATGCCAGCAAAAAACCGATTGTTTAAATATTTTGAGTTTTTATGTAAGTAATGTTTAAAAAGCATAAAATAAAGTTTTTTTTTATTTATTCTGCCGTCTCATGGTAATGAGCTGAGCATTTGAACTTTCTGATTTATTCGTAATTGAAATTTATTCTTTCTTAAAATAATTGTATTGTTTCGACCCCGCCTTGGGGTTCTTCTTTTACCATTAATACTAACAACTGAGGGAGAACTACCGACTTCAGTGAATACCTGAGCTGTTGGGTAAAAACCTACGCCTGCCCCGGACCGCAGATCTGACTGCACATTGGCTGCCTGCAACTCCGGACTGCGCCAGAAAACTCAGGGGAGTGATAGGAGGCGGTTGTAAAAGAGTCTCGGATTAGTATTGTCGACTACGGTAGGTAGTCGACTAACCACCCGTGGCTTAAACGTCACAGTGGCAATGGTAAGTACCTAAGTCGTAACCATTTCCTAAAGACGCCTAAAACATCATGGAAATAATTTCATGTATCCGATGCATTAATTTTTATTTATTTATTTTCACATTATATTTATCATACAGGTATTTTATGACCTATTACCATGAAGAAGCAAAGTTAAATTATATACAATGTTATTCTTGTCAATGTATAACATGAAAAAATATACTTAATAATTCTACGAATAAGTTGAGCATGTAAAGAAAATATGTTAGTGTATGTTATTGCTCTTTTCATATAGTTATTAAGTAAATGAAAAAAAACAGTTAAATTTAAAACAACTATAGTATTTTTTTTCGTTTGGGCCCAAGATATAAACAAAAACTAAACTTACAAAGATCTTGTAAACTTTCAACAATCCACTAGCATAACGTAGGTAATACACATTGCACTTTTTTAAAGCTGATTTGCTGCGACATACTGCTGAATAAAAGACTACGAATAAAATAATAGTAATAGTAAATAATAATAATAAATTTCATCATCACCAGCCTTTATACGTCCCACTGCTGGGCACAGGCCTTCCTACAACACATGAGGAGTTTGGGCCTTAACACCACCACGCTGGTCCAGTGCGGGTTGGTGGGTTAAAGCGGTTGCAGTAACAACCGGGACCAACGACTTAACGTGCCTTCCGAAGCACGGAGGAGTTCAAGATAATAAATTCGATTGACCCATCCAGGGACCAACCATGGCGAAAGTTGCTTTGTTTTCGTGATCGAAACCAGCGCGCTCAAACCACTACGCCACCGAGCTCCTCCCTACTTAATAACTTTAATAATAACTTTATTCAACTAAAACAATATCCAATATCAAACAATATCAATATAGGATAATACTGTATCTTAGGAGTCAGTGATTCCTCTAAAAAGACAATGCTTAAGCAATTTAGTTTTGATTTACAATCCCAAATAAATAACAGAACGTAACATATAATAGGTTGGGGAGAAAGTTTCTTCGCATTTTTTAAGAAAATTCAAATTATTTGTTAATATAGTTTATTTACATTTAACTAAAGTATGTAGGTACCATTTTGTTCGATAACATTTTGCCATCTTGTAGGTAGGGACATGATCCCATTGCTATAGAAATTTTTGGGGCTTCTGATCAAAATACCGCGACAACTGGTTTTGGCAGTCCTCTCGTGATGTTAACCTGACACTGCCTAGAAAATTCTGAAGAGAGCGAAACAGGTGGAAATCTGAAGGTGCAAGGTCAGGAATATACGGCGGATGCATTAACACCTCCCAGCCAAACTATCTTAATTTTTGCTGAGTGGCTAAAGGTGTGTGAGGTCTAGCGGTGTATGAAAAACCACACCCCTTGTGTTGATTAATTTCGGCCGCTTTCTCTCAATTTCTTGCTTTAATCTTATCAGTTGTTCGCAGTAGAGTTCAGAATCAATGGTCCTGCCTGGTGGTAACAGCTCAAAATGAATGACGTGCCCTTCCAATCCCACCACACACACAGCATCACCTTGATGCGAGTAAACCCGGGTTTCGCCACAGTCTGTGAAGCCTGACCGGCCTTTGACCACGACCTTTTTCGCACGTTCTTGTCGTACGTGATCCACGTTTCATCACCAGTTATCAGCTTCTTCAAAAATGGTTCGGTTTCATTACGTCGTAATAAAGAATCACAAATGAGTACACAGTTCATTAGGTTTCTTTCAGTGAGCTCGTGGGGTACCCAAATATCGAGCTTTTTTGTGTACCTATTTTTTTTTAATGCGCCAATACTGTTTTGTGGTCAATTCCCAGTTCTTCAGTCGTAACTACTGATATGCCGATCTTTCTCCAGTTTTTCACAAATGGCATCAATTTTATCCGTAATAGGGCGACCAGAGCGACGTGCATCTTTGACATCAAAATTTCCGGATTGAAAACGATTAAAGCAAATTTGTGCTACTCTCACAGACACTGCACTAGGTCCATAAACATCGCAAATTTTTTCGCGGCTTGCGTTGCATTTTTACCTTTTTTGAAGTAAAATTTTAAAATGTATCGAATTTCTTCATTAGATTCACTCATCTTGACAGTACAAAAAACAAATGAAAAACACACATTTTCCTAATTTGAATTTGGAATTATCTTTTTTTAAAATCTAAACTTTTAATGATACCAAAACCAGCCAGATACAAATAGTACAGCCAAAGAAATTTTATTACAAGTTCATACATACTATAAGTAATGCGAAAAGACTTTTTCCGCAACCTAATACATTAATAATAAAACAATGAATAATAACTATGATGAATGATGTAGTGATATTTGTATGTGTGTGTACGTGAGTGTGTCTATGTGAGAGTGTGCGTGAGTGTTTGTGGATGTGTGATTTCATATGTACGTGTGTGCGGTTTGTACGTGCGTGCATGCATGTAAGGGTTTTAATGCAGTATTAAGTTAAATGGAGCTCATTGCATACTAAATCAAGAGGTTTCAGTTTCATTGTAATTGAGAGTCAGTAAGTACTCCTCTATCTCGCGTTTTGCTAATGAGTACTCAAGTTTCAAGAGTGAGTTTACTAGGTGGTAGACCCATATGTAGGGTCGCCTGGGTAGGTACCACCGCCTTTCTTATTTCAGCCATGAAACAGTTCGCTGTGTTTCGGATTAAAGGGAAAGTTAGCCAGTGTAATTACTGGGCATGGACGGCATTTCATCTTAGGCCTCAGGATGACAACGCACCTGCAATATCAAGTGCTTTTCCTTGTTATTGCAGGTGTCTATAGGCGGCGGTAACCGCTTACCACCAGGTGGGCCGTCAGCTTGTTTGTCATCTAGTTGTATTTAAAAAAAAGTGAAGTTCTATTGGCTTCGCCCCAAACCGAGACAGTAAGAAAGAATTGACTGGCACCACCCACAGTAGACTGCAAAAAGTGTATTCCGGTCAGCGGAGTTGCGTAGATTTTTAAGACAGAAATAAGTTTTCGTATTCTAGCTGTTACCGTGTCTATCTGGATGTGCTAATCAAGTCTCACGGCTTTTTGTATACCCAAATATCTGACGCTACGGACTGTTTCAAGAGGTTTGCACTGACACAGATTTACATCTCCAGTAGGACATGTATGTACTGTTATGGTATTATATATTGGGTCAACCTTGCAGGTTCTGGAGATATCGAATAGAGAACCTTAGTTTTATCTAGGTTTAACGTAAGTAGATTATAAGATAACCATGCCATGATAGCTCCCATTGCTTTAACAGTATTGTTTTTGGCCGATTCCTAGCAGCTACCATGTACCAGCAATGCGGTGTCATCTGCATAAGTGAAGATGCTACAATTTGATAGTGACATGTTGCATAACTGGTCGATGTATATAAAAAATAGCGTAGGCCCAAGGATGCTACCCTGGGGGACGCCATAACATAATTGTTCTTCGACACTAAACAGGGACCCAATCTTTACCCACTGTCTGCGGTCACTGAGATATCTGGTGAAAATATCAAAGCATATGCCACACACTCCGATAGATTCCAGTTTGGATAGAAGAATGGGGACGGAGACAGTGTCGAAAGCTTTTGAAATGTCAAGGACGACACCATAACACTTTGACTTGTTGGCTATTAATGAGACTAGAGCTTTAGAAAAATATTCACAAAAAACACAACATTTTATAAAAATGTATGTCAATTGTCTGTCAAGCTTTTTATTTTTAATTTAAACGTAACCATAGTGTTGAGCGTTTTTACTTTAAATGAGCGAATTTATTACTTGTACTTTAATTGCGATTTTAAAATATAGACATGTAAATTATTACATAAATTTGGCAAATTGACATGTAAATTATTACATAAATTTGGAAAATTGTGGAACAAATAAGACATGCTGATGGACGACATGACCGATGACGTTCCGTGAACTGATAACTCTTCGTCTTAGAGTCCGATAGAGAATAGTAAATTCTAGTTTTAAATTATTATTTGATATATAAATATGTCTTTCAATTAGGTATATATTTTCTAATATTTGTACTATTATTTTTTCGTTTTTATTCTTTCTTTGTAATACAACAATGCATTCAAATGGCGGATTTATAGCTAAACACTTACACTTATTTTGTAATATTAGTTCAAAGTAACTATTTCGGACATTTCTCAACTAAGTATTTTCTATGTCTAGCTGTGTCATAAATGTCATAGTCGCCATAATTGTTTACATCTTGGGCCTAAGGGGAATAAAACAGGGTAAAACAATTTACTGTAGAAAATGTCCCTTCGGACCGTTTCGTAGCCAGCTTTCAGAGCCAGTATAGGAATTTATATTCCCGTTCAATTACTGGCTCCAGAATGAGACTTTCTTTTACCGTTTCGTAGCCAGCTTTCGGAGCCAGCTACCGTATGGGAATTCAAAATCATACCCAAAATCGTGCAATGGAAATGTTTCAAAAATGTATGGAGACCCGGCTATGTCTATGTACACAATGCTAAAAAGTAGAAAAAAATATGCAGAACACTTCTTTGTTTCTTGGTACAAAAAAATATTTTGTTTTAGATAAAACAGCAACACAGTCAAATATACATCATGGCGCTATACGCTATGGTGATGTTGAGTTGACTTCTATGTCGCCGCCATATTGCCAATCGCCATTCAAGATTAAACAGATTTTTCCTGATATTTGAGATTGTGTACATGTCTACACCTGGCCGACTTTAGCATTTCTGGTTCATATTAGATAGCATCATCAGTATGATCAGCAATAGGTATATAAATATTTGTTTACGAAAGTCTATCAATTTGAGAGTCAACGAAAGCTTTACTCTATAGAATACTTGATTATTGCGTGTTGTGTGCGAGCTGTAGCAATATCTCTTGCGGCTATGGGGTAGGCCAAGTTTATGGTCCATGTGGGAGAATATAGGCACATTTTAGTTTATTTCTAACTTTAATTTCAACTTCCGCATATAAATATTTTTCCTTTTTTTTTCTTTCAGCCGAATACTCAAACGGTTCTTAAATTTGAGGCGTACCTAATTATTCATAAACTCAAAATTTGTCAAAACAGAAAACTATGTGTCTGAGATATTTACCCTATTATGGATTGATTAAGTAGTACTTATTAAGACCACATTATGCAATAACTTTCACCACGCTGAGAGTTCATTAATTGGGACAAGACCTCAAAGGTCATGGGACAATCGAGCTTTGTATCTACCCTACTGAAAGAAATAACTCTTGGCGAGAGTTCATTGATATATGTGCAATGTAGGGTAGGTAGGTATCGTCGTTAAATAAACAGGCTTATGCAATATTCATCCGACTATTGTCTTCCTCTACCATACATACAGGTGTGTTATAATTTAATGCTCAACGTCGAATAATTAAAGTTATAAGTTACGATCCTGGGATATGAGAACAATAGTTAAGTGGTCATCACGACATAAACCGCACTATTTCAAAGACTTTTTATTTTAATAGCGACAGTATTACGTAGCCTTTAATACAAGTAATCGTTGGAATTGCATTACATGTATCTACATTTGACAAGCGGTAAAGTAAAAAAGATATGTTAGATTAATTTTTAAAACAAATTTAAATCAAAGGAAATTAGGTCTTTGTACAATTTATGGAACTTTAGGGGTCATGCCGAAGCCGATGAAAATCAATAAGAAAAAAACCCTGAACAGTAGCTGCGTGCTGATGAAGCAGCCATTAAACGAGAAGCGGCGGCGAGAGCGTGCAGTGGCCGCAAGCAGCAGCGTGAGAAATACGCCGCCAGAGGACGCCGGAGCGTGCGCACCCAATTCCCTATGCAAATGTGCAAGCGCATCCAACGCCCTACGCTACTGCGACACCACCCACTTTCGTTAGCCGCACCGATATAGAGCTCAGTATCGCACTTAGCCTCCCATAAGAAAGCTAATCGCACCGCACATGCACTTTCAGTGCATTATTGGCAACATTAGAAAGGGACTGGACCAACTCAAGCTTTTTACTGCGCATCACAACAATGGGGTTTAATAACGACAACCGACTGCTCGTTACCATCCGCCGATCTCATGTCGCGAGAAATCGCCTCCCTATTATTGTCCAATGCGGGTAAATGCACAATAAGAGCAAAAATTTGCGAACAGGCTTTTTATCTGAATACGGTTCCACATAATACATATATAATGGGAGCTGTCGGCGAGAAAGGCATTCTGCAGTATGGTAGTACTGGGTAAATGGCCTGAAATTGTATTCAGGTTTTACTTAGTGATAATTATTTCGATTTTTTACCGTATAATGAAAGAATAATACCTACCGTTAATAAAATAAAAGCTGAAGTAGGTGGACTTTCGTTAAGTATTAGAATAATAATATATCTAAAAGTAGTTAGGGCACGAGGTTCGCATCTCTTACATGCTAGCGGCGTGTTGTAGATCTCATACCACCGATGCGGATGACACGCGTCGAGCGTTGAGCGATGCGGCGTAGATTGAATAGGACAGTTGGGATGATATTGTTGGAATTACAAGCGTTTAATCAGGTAGAATAAGCGCGCGTCGCGAAGCTGCCGCTGGCCGACAATGGCTTTGCTGTCACGGCGGACGATGAATCCCGCGCCCGATCACGACCGCGACATCGGAAATCAATAATCGGATGATTTGGCCACCGCGCCGCGTGCGAACCTGATTAGACACGATAATGCTGTCCCGTCTCCAGTGGACGAACGAGCCTGTAGGCCGATAGGTTATCGTCGTCCGAACATCATAACTACGAATTTGAGTCGACCATCTAACGGCTCGACACATATATTTCGATTATGTCCATAAAAAACATTGTCTGAAACTGTGCGGTTACTCTAATTTACCTTATTATACGAGTACATTTGGAACACATTGTTAATTAGAGGGAATAGTTTGAACCTTTGAATTAATGATGGGTATGTCAAGACTAAAAACATTTGTTTGATAATTGTTGTAAGTACCTACTTTAGAAAGATTAAAGGGGCAAACTGCAAAGTTACATACTTAAGTACAGTAGCAGATAGTAATAACGATATGCACGACATACACTGCGTTATAAACACACAAATAACTCACTTTTAGCAGTTGTTTGGACCTACACATAGTTTAGACCAGTTTGAGCCACATTTTGTTATACTGCAAAATATGAACTGCTTAATACTATATTTAACGTGATTTATCGCCGTTATAAATTTTAATATAGCAGATAAGAGCTTCCAATGTGAAGTTGAAATATTACTTTCGGCTAGTAAAGCTTTTCATTTCGTAGTATTTTATAACTTATAACGGTTTACTGAGACGTTTTCACATCTGTATTTGACAAAATTCTACATGAAGATATTACATAGAGTTATTGCGATCCATTAAATTTGAATACGTTTCAGATTTCGCTATGTATACATATTGTGTTGTTTCTTACATTGATTCAAAATGTGTAATTATATCTATTTCATTATATTTCCTGATGTGTTTAAACACAAACATGGGAAGTTTTCAAAGAAAATCAACGTATGAAAAGTTAATAAAGTATCATAATTTTTAACTTATTGTCAACATGTTTTAACTCATCATCGTGAACCTGTGAACAACAAACATGAAAGTACTTAATCAAAAAGCTTCAGCCCAACTTTATCTTAGTTTAAGTTTACACCTCAATTGATCTGAAAGAAAACCTACTTTCACAAGCATTTTTAAACTGCCACATTTAAATGTTTAATTTGTGAGTTTTTAACGCCTACTTTATTGTAAGAAATACAAATAAAGAAAGAAAACGATGAAAAAATCAACGAGATGAACCACAATGAGTGGTGAGATAAACGTTGTTATAAAAACGTTTGAAAAAGTGTAGAAAGCGGTGAAGAAATTGGTAGGTTTAGGTTACACCTAGTGCTCCGGTGGCGTAGCGGTTATCGCGTCTGGCCGAAAACCAGGAGACGCGGGTTCGAATAATTTTAAATTTGCTTAACTATGAATGAAAACGAATTATTACTATTTTTCTCGGATCCAAAAATTCACCTGGCCAGATACGAAGCATCTCCTAAAGAAAAAGATGAGAGATGATGATGAGATGTAAAAATACACTACTTATTTACAATGTTAAATATAATTATTTTGACAAACTACTTATGTGTCACTCAAGAATGTTACATTCATAAATCTAATTGTCTATTTAAGAATGTTACATTCATAGTAAGTAGATAATCTATTGAAAAATAAATTAAATACTGTATAATCCCTGAGCACTGATCGTATGTATAATTCCTATAATTCCTCAGGATCAGATACTTAGAAAGAAGCTCCAAAGATGACCAAATAATGCAAAGCTTTACAAGAAAACACATTCAAATATGTTAAATTAAGAAGAACATGATTGCACTGAATTTCTGCTGAATATTAATCTCGATTGAAGCTAGGAGCTGGTAAATTATAGCATAGGATTATTTTATCTTAAGGCACGTTTTAGTCTTTAAGATTTTTCCTTTAAGATTCACGTATCAAGAAATCAGACGACGATGCGCTATCCGCAACTCATCATTTACTTAATACCATAACAAAATTGCACAATGGGAGCAAATCCTGCGAATCCTCGAGCAGCACTTAGCTGGAACAAAGCCTAATTACATTTCGTGAGGTATCAATGAGTGGTGCAATTACGTCAGTGGGCTGTATGTAATCGGTGTTCTGAGCGCATTTCCCGGGTGTTTCGCCGATGTATCTAGAATAATCTGCCATTACCATGATTTATATCGGAGTGATCGCGGGCTAGGAGGGTTAATGACAGGCCGGGGCCCTCCCAGCGGTGCACATATGGCTCCGTGGCGACGGTAATGAGCGAGGACTGAGAGCGGCGAGCCACCCCGGAGCGACGCGAGCGACTCGCGCCCTACACTGGGGTGCAAATTGATACAGAGCGTTTGTCCCACAATACTTCATGTAGCCACTGACAAAACATAATTCATATAATACAGAATTTGTTGTGGCTTTATTGCTTAGGACTAGAGTTAATAGTTACGTAAATGACCGGTCTACACTGAAACTTTAAATAAGTTTGTGCCCTCTTTTTACACTTTGTTAACAGTCGGTCCGACTGTTTAGTCCGATAGATCGGACGACGTGAACTTTTTTACTTTTGGTTCGATTATGAAGTTGGACTTTGAGATAAATCGTTCTTTTAGAATAATTGTAGTCCGATCAATTATACGACGTGAACTTTTCTTTCTTTTTTTGATTACCTATCTGACTGACTGTAAGGACTATTCAGTGACAGTGTGATTCGGACTGCTTAGTATCCAGTATTCAGATGATCGAACTGTATAGCTCTCTGACAATTTATTTCTAAATTATTGTTAGACTAAGATTTATCATTGTTATATATGAGATAGGTGCAATAGGGAATATGCTTGAAAAAAATATACTGGTTTACATTTATAAAAAAAGACGTAAAATTATACTATTATATACTGCTAACTACACTAACACTCGACTGGACCATATGCTCTAAGTCTGATTTCTTAGACGGACCAAAAGTAAAAAAAAAAGTACACTTTGCCCGATCAATAGGACTAAGCAGCCGGACCAAGTGTTCTCAAGGTTTATACTCACAAGAAGGCAATGCAAATAAAAAAAAATATTTTGTCAATGTGCTAGTGTCATGTCAAATAGAATTTATTTCTGTTCATTTTATCAACCCAATCAGTAAGTTTTTACACCTTTAATATTTTACACAAATTTAAGAGAGAATTAAAAACAATTTAAATATTCGAATTGTAACAGCGTATTACAAAAGCTCGAACTGAGCCGTCTTAAACAAAATACATTATAATTAACGGTTACCAGTTAATGATACTGATAGAGGCAATATACATAACAGTAACGTTAGTTATACCGATATTGAAAAACACATTTAATTAATTAACAATTTGGATCAATATAAATTTGCATATTTTATATTTTGATATTGAAATGAGGTCTAAAAGGCTTAAAAAATAATACCCATTTGAATTTTTACAGAACATCTTTAATATTGTCTAATCATAATTTTTTTTACTCTCACAGCACTGAAGGTATTGATAGGCCTATCTACTGGGATTTTTACATCTAAAATGTTTAACAAAAAAACCAAAAATACTTCAAACGCATAAAATTTCAAAATCAACGATTATTCGTTTAATTCAGGTTTTTCAATTCTCCGGCTATTCATCACCATTAAGCTTGTGCAGTGGACAATTTCAAAAAGTGCAAAAAGTTAGGTCTCAAATTGCGGGATGTCTAGAGGCGTATCATTACACCACTAGTAATTATCCAATTCGATGATCGGATAAATGTATGTAATTTACGAACAAGCAGCCCGACAGCTAGCAGTATAATAAACTTAAATAATAAGAGTTTGGATGCAACACTTTAGCCGATTGTTGCCGCCTCATAAGTACATACGAATCTGCAACCTAAAAATATACAGGTACACTCGTGGAATGAAAAGGTTCGTCACCTTAAAGTCGGTTTTTTCTTGCACCAATCAATATACCAATAAACATAACAGAGCAAGAAACAATGCTGGTATAATTTTAATACATTTGACGTTCACTGTCAGAAGAGAAGCCTTTACCTACCTATTTTTACATGACAGTAGTTTGTTAGAAGTCTATTATAATTATAATCAATTCCATTTGTACCTACTTAGTTATTTTTATGGTTTAGAAGGGGTGCTAAGGAAAGATAGCAACTTTTTTGATGAACAACAATGTTTTTATCAAAGCATTAAACACGAAATGAATAATACCTAACATCATTTATTAAGATTCTTATTTTTCTACTTCATCATCACCAACCTATATACGTCCCACTGCTGGGCACAGGCCTTCCTACATGGGAGAAACACTTGAGGAGTTTGGGCCATAACACCACCACGCTGGCCTAATGCGGGTTGGTGGGTTAAAACGGTTGCAGAAACAACCAGGACCAACGGCTTAACGTGCCTTCTAAAACACGGAGGAGCTCGAGATAACAAATTTTGATTGACCCATCCCACGATCGACCATGGCGAAAGTCGCTTTGTTTTTCTTAACGAAACCAAAGCGCTTAAACCAATACGCCTCCTCCTATTTTTCTATACAGTTATATAAATGGAACACAAAATATAAATGAAATTGCAAGCGCATAATACTTTGCAATCGCGTGTCACAACACTGGACTGCCATGTTATTACTGGTTTTAGTAAGTGACGAGACGACGTAATATAAATGAACGAGCTTGGGCGGATTAATAAGTTAATATCGCGACAGAAACCTATTTATGAATATTACTCTAGTTCGGTAACCATTATACTAAGTGTCGAGTACCGTAGTGCGCACTACGCCAAAATGGGCTCATTTAACGTCCAAAGAATGTTATTAGAGAGTAATTGTAAATCACTAGGCGCCACCGCGCCGGTCTCGAGACTCTGACGAGCGGATCGAACGAGCTTATATCACAACGATCGCACTGATGATGACGAATACAAACCTGTGACACGAAGACATGACACGAAGCGGCTATTCCAAGGACATAGATTTTGATAATCGTGTTACTTACTTATCTCCTTTTATCTGTGGTTATCATAATTTATGCCTGAAGTAAGCGGTATAAAGTTTAGGTAAAATTTTGCATATTAATATTTCCTTTCATTCATTAAGATGTGTTAAGCTGATACCACCTGTTGCAAATTCTACATATTTATACATATAACTAAGTAGTAGCAAAAAGTCGCGTGGCGCTTAAAAATATAATGCCGTTATTGGAATGTTAGTCTTGTTATTATTTTAAACGATTTACTGGTTAATATTAAAGTTCGCATAATTTATCAACGCATTTGGCAAGGTCTATAAGATGGATTTTAGTATCAAGAATTTTAATAGTTTCAAAGTTTAGGATAAATAATAATATAACCAAAGTAAATACATTTCTATGTTTTACTTAAGAATCTAAAATCGCTAACGCTCATCGTTGGGGCTTAAGTCGGATATCATTGTGACACGCGCGGCAGCCTTAAAAGGGGCACTTAGTGGACCTTAACCGGGCCTGCGTCGGCGCATTAGGGATTCCGCGACGCATGCTGATGAGCCCATCCGATCAATCCATCTACACAGCGGATGCACCTCATGCACCTTCTTTATCCAATTTACGAGTAATTAATTACTACAACAAATTGTAATTACGCTTCCATTATTGTTACACGTATGATTATGTTAATGTGACTGTCGCGTAGTTTATCATTCTGACATTATGACGGCGGTAAAGCAAGTTGACAACCGTTATGGATTATCGCTAAGTCTATCGGATGTCATCAGATAATTATTTTTCAGTTTGTATCTGACTGATGTAATCGAACGTATGCTATGTATATCGCAATTATTTTTGTTAAATGTCAGTTGTTAATTACGTCGATGTTACAATACTAACATAAAAATTATACATGATATTAATGTAAACTCGATTCGAGGTTATAATAAAAGCTACCTGAGATAGACATTATATCTATTATTGCCTCTTAGGTATTATTGCCAGTGGCTTTTATGAAAAAATAAGCTGCCATGCTATTCTCGGTTACATAGATAATATGGCTCTAGAGTGCATAATTTTGCGCAAGATTACTCACAATTTTAGAGCACACTTAGATTTTTATGGCATTATTAAGTAGCTTGCTTTTTGCCCATCTTTAATATTATTTCTGGGCGTATGCCTTCATCTACATTTGATAAAAAAACTGGTTACGCATAAACCGTTTTCTTTTGGCTATATTTATGCAAATCTCTTCGATGAGCTTCATTTAAAATAATTTTCTAGTCAAGCACATGTTTTTGATAATTTTGCATTAATATACCTTCACTTTCCTTTACATAAATAGCATATTATTATAACAGACTTTTCCGCTTTGATCTGTCACGCTTATCTTTTGTAATATATGTTGTTTGATGTTATTTAACACTGATTGATGTTTTAGCAGTGCTAATGAGTAAGCTTATCCTTGTTAATACAAACGCAGCGAGGCGCTGGCTTGTCGATGTTATCTTGGAGGCGGGGTGTTAGTAGCAGCTTCTAAGCTGCCATCCCCATAGCCAGTATTAATCTTAACTACCGCGAAGCACTAATGTACTATTCCATCAGCCGCAACATTTATGCATTCAGTTTCGTTGAACTCTACAGCTTTCACGATTTATTATTTTAAAATGTTTTTAATTTAATGTATATGTGAGATGTTGACAGATTTATGCAAATAGTCAAAGAAAAAAAAACTAATAAAAAACCAACTCATAAAACCCCTGTTATTATTTTCACTGTCGTATTTTTCTCGCATATGGTAATTTTGCCTCTCATGGATAATCTGAAGCCTTAAGCGCTAACTGGAAACACTTTCGAGTACATTTTCTAAGCGAGGTGCAAAAGAATTACAAAGTGCTGTAAAGCGGTGTACCTATTCACGAATTGATCACCTCAGAAAGCTTTTTATTATTCAATGGGGCGCCAGTAATAAGTGCACAAGGCTTGTGGGACAAAGCTGGCGCACCTTCTTAAGGCAACGTTTTGTAAATATTATTCTCACATACATATAGCAAAGGCAAAGACATAGCCTTTAAAGGAATCCAAGGGTTTGTTGCTGCCTAATCGCGCTGAATACTTGGTAACTACTAAAATGGTATGGAGTTAATAATGGTATATAATTATACCTTTATTTATTTATTTAAACTTTATTGCATAATATAAAAACAAATGTACAAAAGGCGGACTTAACGCCTAATGGTATTCTCTGCCAGTCAACCAAGGGCTAAGCAGAAAACTCAAAAAGCGGTGCACAGCAATAAAAAAAGAAAAATATTTAGAACAAACTAAACTAAACAAATAATACATATCAAATAAACTAAATATATAACTATAATATATACTACATAAACTTCTACACATAAGTAACAAAACTACATGCAAAAAGTAAAATAATCAATACATAACAAAAATCAAGAAGATGAAATAACATACTAGTAACTACTCAAGTGATTTTACGAAATATTCACGCAAATCCTTTTTGAAGAGAGTCCTGTTCCTGGATTTCTGCAGACTGTCAGGTATTGAGTTCCAGAGCCGTATAGCAGAGACAACAAATGAGTCCCACATGAAGCCAGAGCGAAAAGAAGGGAACAGCAGGGTAAGATGGTCGTTGGATCGAAGCGAGCGTTCGTGGGAAGAATGCAAAAATTGGAAGCGTTCTTTCAAGTAGGAAGGAGAACTAGGAGCAAATACTACGCTATAAAGAGTACACAAAATTCGGATATATCTACGCTCACGAATGGGTAGCCATTTCAGTTGGTACGAAATGATGAAATATGGTCGTATTTGCGTAAACCATAAATAAATCTAATACAATTATTAAGAAGCCGATCCAATTTATTTAACAACTCTTGAGATAAGTTCGTACAGCACACATCACCATATTCAATAATTTGCAAAACCAGTGATCGGATGAGGAGGATTTTAGTACTAACAGGAAGAAAGTGTTTAAATTTGTACAATGCTCTTAGTGTCGCAGTGACCTTACGACTGATTTCCTTAATATGCTGATTTCAACTCAAAGTACTGTCCAGCATAAGGCCCAGATTCTTAACACTTGTCGTGCACTTAATAATTACATTGTCAAGCTTTAGAGGCAGAAGTAAAGATAAACCAAGTTTGGCAAGTTGTCTAGAGCTAACCACAATGATTGCTTGACACTTGGCGGGGTTAACCTTCACACCAAATCTACTTGACCAGTACTGAACTATGATTAGATCGACATTGAGCTGAGAAATAGCATCCTCGACATTACACAACTCAGCCTGTGCATAAATTTGTAAATCATCGGCATATATATGATAATGACTCTGAAGAGAAGTGGAAAGGTTATTGATGAAAAGGGAGAAAAGGATAGGTGATAAAATTCCACCCTGCGGGACACTAACAGTAAGCTCAGACCAGTCGGAGAGAGTATTTGAATATTTTGAATGTCGGACGGCTTGCCGAAGCCCACTGTGGTAGGAGGAAAACCAATCCAGTACAGGCAATGAGATGCAAAGATGAGAGAGCATAGCAAGGAGTACTGTGTTAAAAGCATTTGAAAAATCAATTAGGACCAGAACAGTCAGACGTGACTCATCCATGCCAGCTCTAATATCATCAGTAACTTTAAGAAGAGCAGTAGTGGTACTATGTCCCGGACGAAAACCAGATTGATATTGAGAAAATATATTATTGTTAAAGATGAATTTGGTAGATAAACTGCTCGTGGACAGCAGCTTCCAGAACTTTGGAAAGAAACGGGAGTATTGAGATGGGCCTATATTACTAAAATGATTTTAACCTTATTTTACACAGCTCGTTACTAAATATAAAACAGAATTGGACCTAACACACTCTTCTGCGGAACTGCGCAGTTAGGTACTATCCACTGATATCACTTAATAGAGAATAATTTTAATTGTTTGTTTCCTGTTAGTAATATAGCTGGTGAACTAAGACAGAGCATTATCACTAATACCATGATCCTCCAGGGTCGTTTCAGAAGAATGTGTATAGAAACGGTATCAAATGCTTTTTTAAGGTCTAAGAACACTGTCATATATTTTTTATTTTTATCCACATGACTTCTAATAAGCGATGTGAGGTATCTAACAAGAATATCAATATAATTTAAGTAATAATCGCTTTTAACGCAACGTATTATTTTAAAACTACACGTAGAAAAAAGAAAACGTATAAAAAGAAAAATCCATTATGTATTGTCAATTTATTGATGACCTAAACTTATTATGTGCGGGTCATGTTAGTTAGTTTGATCTGCGCCTTAATAAGTTCAGTTCAGTGCACACTTACCAACTAACCTACTAGCCCTGGGGATGTCTGTAAATATACTCATAAAAATTCATGTAAATCATCTTCTATCATCGTTTCACCATGCGAACCTACTGAATAAATGGCTATTTTTAATAGACTTACTTTATTATCTTGCGACACTTGTTTGAGAATATAAAAATTACGACATTTTATATTCATTTCAAAAATTAAAATAAACAAAATTGAAAGTAGCCGATTCTCAGACCTACTGAATATACATTCAGAAGGTCTGAGAATCGGCTAAAATCGAGTATAAAATTTCATAAAAATCGGTCAAGCTGTTTTGGAGGAGTATGGTAACTAAATTTGTGACACGAGAATTTTATATAAGTATTAGATTAGATATTAGTTCTATTAGTTGAAATAGAACATTTCGAAATTGTAGGGTAGACGTTAGCTTAGAACGCAAATACAGATAGACTAGAAGAATTTCACAGTGTTATCCCAAGTCCTGGGCAGCTCAGATGCAGTTAGAGCAGTCGCCCGGATTGTAAAAGGTCGCGGGTTCGATCCCGGTAATGAAATGAATGATTTATTTCTAGTTTAGATATTTTTATAAGTAAATTTCTTTATAAATCTTTACGGGCTCAGGAACCTAATAAACTGGTTATAATTTCTTATTGTTGTAAAAATAAACATTAACGAAGTTATACAATAGCCTCTCCTTTTTCGACCGTGAAGCAGTTCCCTGTGTTTTAGTGTGAAGGGAAAGGTAGCCGTAGCATTAACATCTGTCTGTCTCCAGAGTGAAATGAAAGTGCCCACGCACCTGCAGCACAGCCTGCAGTATCAAGTGATTTCCTTGATATTGCACATGTCTATATAGGTGATGGTTAGCATTTACCATCAGGTATAACATCTAGTTTCCTATAAAAAAAAAAAAATTGCTATTTTAACATAAACAGCAGCACTTAATTTTTATCTCTTGCCTGCCCAATTGAGCTCACCCTATGTGCTCACATATTAGGTATATTAGAAAGTCTATTAATATTTAAATTAATGAGTGTTGTATTAGGTTTAGTAATTTTAACAGAAACAAAACAGGAAAATAGAATATTTCGACATTGTAAGGTAGACGTTAGCTTATAACGCAAATAAAAATAGACTAGAAGAATTTCACAGGGTTATCCCAAGTTCTTGGTACCTCAGATGTTTAGAGCAGTTACCAGGATTGTAAAAGGTCGCAGATTCGATCCCAGCCTCACGACGGTGAAATGTTTCTAGTTTAGATATTTTAATAAGTAAATATATTTTTAAACATTTATAATAAAGTTTAAATAAAATTAAAGAAATAGTTACAAAATAATTTTGTTGATGTTGCGACATTATAAGTTCTACCAAAATAACCTCATTTTTATTATGCAACGAATTGGCATCCACTTTTATTATCACATTTATACGAAAGTTGACACCCATTACTTTGTTAGATACTAACTAACTATACGTATAAATAAACTTTGTTACGTTTCACTATATTACGCTACATTCTGTGGGATACAGCTGTATACGAGTCTAAGCAGTAATGGTATGTTAATGCACTTGAATGGAAGCTGCTACGGTGAAGTCTACGCACAAAAATACTTTAATTTACATTACATGATACTGCAATAAAAGTAGAACACCTATTGAGCATAAAAATGTGAAGCTGTAATTAAGTCAATGGATTACAAGAAATGTGCCTAATCAAGTCAAAACGGATGCCGTTGAAACCAGAGCCAGGCGAGTTTTAGCGAATTCGTACAAATAGTGTGAAGTCCATTTAATTGGACATAAATTCGCTTTTCGAATATCAACGACATAGTTATGTACAATTAGGGATTTTCTAACACGACGCGGTGCCATAAGGGCCTCATTAAGGCAGCTACACGGTACGGCGGCAACGCAACGTTCAGACAACCACCCTACTAAATATTCATCAACTAGCAAATTGTAAATAACAATCGCCTTTATGAAACATTTAAATATTGAACACCATTAAAATTTATTGTGCGTACATCGTAACATTGTAATTAAATCGATCCGGTCGACCTTGCCCGTCTAACTGGACATACAAAATGAAAAATAGAAAAGATCAACGTTTAGCACGGTGCAAAAATACATGGTTCTAAAAAAGGTTCTGTTATTAATACACTTAATACTGCAACGCACGAAGGTATTTTCATTCAGTCGTAAATAAAAATGGAACGAGTGTGAGTAAACTCGTCCTGTAAAGAGCGATGCGGGGGCTGTCGTTCAATGCGATTTATCACGGCGCGCATCGCTCGTGGGGCGGTTGTGGACGCCGCTAGAGCGGAATAGAGATACTAATTCTGTAAGTGTGATAGGGAGAGATACAGACAAGGGTTCGAGGCGGCAAGGACGCCAGGCAAGGCCGCTTTGTAAAGTCGTTTGCCTGACGCGCCGCCTGCCCCTGTATCAAATGTTATACACCAATCAGATTTCTCGAACAGGTGAATTACATATGAAGGAAACACCGATCTATATATTTTATAAGGCATCAGTAAGGTTCAATGGCCTAAATTCAATGACGGCAGAGTCCTGTGGTAAAAACCAATTAAGCAAGGATAACGTAATGTTTTCGCAACTAAGTAGATATCAAAAACTCATTTTCTTACTGTAAGAACGAGCTTGCACAGGTCGTCGATCCAAGACAGCTCATAACTATAAACGTTATCGCGTAGACAACATTATTCGAGATGTTTTTTTACTAATTAATTGCTCATATTTTGGATTGTAAAAATTGTATTAAGAGGACCTAACATAAAACTAGTTTGGAGCGGATGCAATGTGTAGTCTAACTATTGGTAATAATCACAAGGTGTAATAATTGGACGAACATTTAATAGTATTGTCTAAACGTTGGCAATGTTTAATTGAAGGAATGTTTGCGTCGACACGAAGCGACAAGGGTTACTGGTAATGAAGTAAGACAAAAGACAGTTTATATTGAATGTGTACATACATGACTAGTATCAAAGCATTCCTGTGGTAAAAGTGCCGTTAACAATAAAACGAATGTAGGTGTAAGTTTTGCAAGCTATTAGTAATTGAAGATAAATTTTGCTGCTCCATGCATAGCTTAACAGCGGCTCGGAGTGGCGTTGCTCCCAGCGCCTAATATAAATTGGTTCGATTATACGGTGACAAGATTACATGCACTACCGGTTGCGCCAACGCATCCCCACAAGATTTGCTTCATGTCGAAGCGGCGATTAAGAAGCGGTCAGTAGAAGCGCTTTTCGTTTTTCTAATGATAAGCAAATTGTCGTTTAATAATACCGCCAGTGCACCGTTTAAAGGTATCTGAATATTGTAAGCGAAATAGGATAACGTTGACAAGGAAACCTAAACAGGGTGGAGTACTTAGGGAGAATACATATGTAGTTGAAAAGAGAAGAAGCATTAAGTTGTTTGATTGGAATGTAAAGAGTATAATTGGTAACATGGTAAATTGATAGATTTAGTAGTTGCCACAAAATACTTATCCATTACCTTTTTTTGGACGGCAAAGAGGCATTAACGCTTACCCTGCATTATAGGGAATGAACAATATAGGGTTATGTGGTGTTCCTCAGTTAAAGATGTTAATGACTATCCCTAAAATGACCCCCGTATTGCTACCTCATCATCGTCGTACAGACTGGCGGTCAGCAGTAGCAGTTATACTAGTGACCTGTACGCGATATGATCGTCTGGGCTCACTTTGGTACATAACTGTGTGCATATTGCTTACTCATTGGATTTATTTGGAACACCCGATGCAGTAACGCCGCTACCACTTCTTCTGGCCTCAGTCCATAGAAGCTGATTTCCCCACCCTCAGGTAGACCCCGTTCATGAAGCTAGCGCGTCGGCAGATGTCCAACGTCGCAGTCGCCGGCCTCTTCGCTCGGTTCTTCGCCTCCTTTCTGGGTCGGGCGCGGAATCATGCTCCCTCTTCTTTGGCGCTCGTAAGCTCATAATTATCTCTAAAGATATGCGCAGAGGCTTCCGCGCCTCCTCATACTTATCTACTATTTACTTTTTTATACCAGTAAGGTGGCAGAGATACGGCCTATGTATTGGAAAATTAAAAACTATTATTATATATTATTTTAAGGACCTATTCTAAAAAGAAACAACTAACATAGTTATTATTTTTTAATATCTCTAAAATATTGGACCATATTACTTCTAGATGATGTGCTATTTGCATGAGCAGGCCAAGAGTATCGATAATCAGTCGGTACTGATTTCAAAACACTTCAAAGTAGCACCTGCAGCGGCGTATGCACTTTCGCGATTTGACGAGCCCTCAGCGGCCGGCGCGGCGCGTCTGTCTAGCTCTCAACTCAATGCTGACACAAAACAACCACAGTGTGAGTACCGTGACTCATCGCGCCTGCGCGCAATGCACCCGGTTTTTATTATCCATCTTGATTTATAAATTCATATCGTTTTGCAATAATTGAACGCCTTACTCAAAACCACATATTAGCCCTAGACAAGCTATCATCAGCATACCCATTGTTTAATAACTCGTCCCAAACTGTTAACGTAAAAAAGACCATAATAATCCTATACCTTGTTTATGACCACGATATTGAAACAAAGAATAAAAATCAACAGTCTGAGAAATAGATGCAAAATAATTTTCGAAACCTGTTTGATTAAAATTCAATAGCTTAGTATGAAGATGTGGTACGATCGACTTTACGAAAAGATATTGACCTCAGAGAGAGGTGGATGGCAGATGATCGATGGTGGAATTAAAGATAACGTAATTGATATGTTAGGTGGCGCTTCGACAAGAATCCGGCTGTTAGAACTGATCGTGACTAGAATCTAGAGCGATGGTAATAAGATGAGCTTCACTTAAGTTTCACTAATTCAGTCGGTTAAGCGCATCGGGTGACTAAGATAACGTTCGTGATGAAAATACACAACTACATTACTTAAACCACGTTGACAGCAGTTTTTTCTAATAATGACAAGCCCTTAGACTTGAATTATAGCACAAAAAGAATGATCAAAGTTGAGTGCAGCAGCACTTACAAAACAAACACGTCTTGTGTGAATATTGTAAGTAAGGCGCCATTAAAGCTACAGGCATATCATGATAAAAAACAACGAAGATGTTAACAGATCAAAGGTGCGAGATATAAATCAGAATGAAGACAAGTCATCTAGATCGGTGCAAGTAAAAGTGTGGCGCCCGATCGACAGCCTTCTTTCTACCTACATTCTATTTACTCTTTTCAATGACGAATGTCGACTGGGAAAGACGAGAAGTTTTTTATTCGTGCGCCCCAGTGAGCCATGCAAATGGCGGTTAGCGTAACAGCGTGAGGTCTGAGACAGGCACATGAATTAACGAGCTCTTAGCTACAAAAATATAAGGAATGTAGCGCACTCTGGTTACCGACAGCTTTCAGCTCCATTTCACAATTTCAATAGGATAATTAGCCTCTCGGCATCCCGAGGCGAGTGTGTAGGCGATGTTATTTTTGACAGTACGAATACCGTGTCTTTGACCGTTTGACCGTGATATCATCGAGCCTGTACATAATAGATGTAAGGAAATTTCTCATGATGAATGACAAGCTTATTTGTATTAGTGATACTTGTCAGAATATAGAGGGCGTGGGGTGAGATGGCCGATAACGGACACCGGCGCCGAAGCAACAAGCTTCTCATTAAGCCGATCAATGTTGAAATCGATTGGTGTGCAAATTTCCATTGGCGAATTAATTCGGCGGACGCGAGATCGAGTAACGGTGCCGCGTGCCATTGACATTCGTCAGCGGACGCCGAACACCGTGCGCCCAGCGGACGCACTGACCACAGTTTATGCGTTCATTTCGTTGAAATAAGCCGCTTTATTACTACATTTTCCTCACTAACCCATTACGGTTAAAATTCAAGTCAAAGCAACTTAGTAGGAATCTTACTACCCTAAAACAAGTAATAAGGTTTCATAGGTCAAACGTCCTATTAACTAGGTTAACAATGTAATAGGTTGGGGAAAAAGTTTCTTTGCATATTTTAAGAAACTTCAAAACATTTTTTAATATAGTTTATTTACATTAACCTAAAGTATGTAGGCACCATTTTCTTCGATAACTTTTTGCCATCTTGTAGGTAGGGACATGATCCCATTGCTATAGAAATTTTGGGGCTTCTGATCAAAATATCGCGACAAGTGGTTTTGGCAGTCCTCTCGTGATGTTAACCTGACACTGTCTAGAGAATTCTGAAGAGAGCAAAACAGGTGGAAATCTGAAGGTGCAAGGTCCGGACTATACGGCGGATGCATTAACACCTCCCAGCCAAACTCTTAATTTTTGCTGGCGTGTAGCGTTATCATCATGAAAAACCACACCCCTTCTGTTGATTAATTCCGGCCGTTTTCTTTCAACTTCTTGCTTTAATCTCATCAGTTGTTCGCAGTAGAGTTCAGAATCGTTGGTCCTGCCTGGTGGTAACAACTCATAATGAATAATGCCCTTCCAATCCCACCACACACACAGCATCACCTTGTTGCGAGTTAACCCGGGTTTCGCCACAGTCTGTGAAGCCTGACCGGCCTTTGACCACGACCTTTTTCGCACGATCTTGTCGTACGTGAACCACTTTTCATCACCAGTTATCAGCTTCTTCAAAAATGGTTCGGTTTCATTACGTCGTAATAAAGAATCACAAATGAGTACACGCGGTTCATTAGGTTTCTTTCAGTGAGCTCGTGAGGTACCCAAATATCGAGCTTTTTTGTGTACCCATTTTTTTTAAATGCGCCAAAACTGTTTTGTGGTCAATTCCCAGTTCTTCAGCTACGTCGTAACTACTGAAATGCCGATCTTGCTCCAGTTTTTCAAAAATGGCATCAATTTTATCCGTAATAGGGCGACCAGAGCGATGCTTTGAAAACGCTTAAACCAAATTTGTGCTACTCTCACAGACACTGCACTAGATCCATAAACATCGCAATTTGTTTTCGCGGCTTGCGTTGCATTTTTACCTTTTTTGTAGTAAAATTTTAAAATGTATCGAATTTCTTCATTAGATTCACTCATCTTGACAGTACGAAAAACAAATGAAAAACACACATTTTCCTAATTTGAATTTGGAATTATCTGTTATAAAATCTAAACTGTTAATGATACCAAAACCAGCCAGATACAAATAGTACAGCCAAAGAGATTTTATTACAAGTTAATACATACTATAATGCGAAAAGACTTTTTCCCCAACCTAATATAAAGGGTCTTAAATAGTAACTTTGGCAAAGATAATAAATAATAAATCAAAACCAATAAAAAATAATGTCTTCATGGGCAAATAAAATTTGGGTGAAAAATAGTAAATGATCATGAGCGTGACGCTTTGATGTAACAAGCCAACGAACTGTTCCGGCGACACCAGTGACGTGATGTAAGTCAGTCAGCGAGCAACGTCTCGCTGTTACCAAAAGACAATGCGGTCGATGCGACCGTTCCTGATGTGGTCTCACTGTGCCGCTGTAACGTTTCATTAAATAACCAAACCGCACGACTTGCCCGTAATGAATGAGTCGATGCTCCACCACAAAGTTCGGTTAGCGGTTTTTTTGCTACTGCTCTCCTTATAGTGTAGATTGATTTCTATTATTACCCGCCATCGAACTGTGAACACTATCGAAATGGAGTAGTGACCACCTGTAGCCAGTTTAGATACATCAGTAATATATGTCACGATTACTTTCTCTCGTAATGCTACAATTATAACCGCTACAGATGTTATAATAAATGAAAAACATAAAAGTTCATACTTCTTAGTATAAAGTTTGAAAAGATAAGGTCGTACGCTTTGTACAGTTATTTTTGTGGAGCTAAGTTTTAAATTATTAGCATCAAAAATGCCTTCCGGGCTTATGGGCCTCGATTTTTTCAAAATATTTTATAGGTGGGTCGGGGTTTAGACAGACAACTCAATTTGTAATATACATCTCAACAAATCAAATTCGTTCTAACAGTATTCTGTGACTTAGTTCGCGGTTTAAATAAATTATTCTCATTTAGACTATTATGATATTTTAAATGCGTATGGAGGTTGATGAGGTATAATTGCTGAATCGTGAGATTTTATGCTGATTGATTGGAAAACTGACCAGATAAAATTCGGCGTTCACGGCTATTTGAATCTGCAGAAAGAAAAGCACCACTCGTGCATTTCTGTGTTAAGCACAAGTACAGTTATGGGGAACAAAACCTTGTCCCGAGCCTTAAACGGTCGGGAAATTTATGGCAAATGGAATTGAGACTTTTGAGCAGTGAACGTGCAGGCACTGAAAAGCTTTACAGGACCGGGTTATGAGCAATAAACTTGAAAAATTTATAACCAAGCTCTCAATACCCTAACGGCTACTATCCCAAGGGTAACAGCCAGAAATAAAGAGTTTTCATAAAACTAGAATTCATTAAAGAAATAAGAGAATTATTGTATAGTGTCACAAAAGTACGAAATAAAATTTAAGGGGGTGGTTGCGGTGGTTGTTCAGAGTTGCCTCTGAAAATTATGACACCTAGCAGACTACTTCTATTTTAGGATTAAACTAATGAAAAAATTGTCACATCTGCTCGTATCACTTACTACTTACATTTATACCACAAACACAGACAACCTTCGCACATACTACGGTATCGACCCCCCGCAACCCCAGAATCCCAATTTTATTTTGGAGTCACACTTGGTAGAACAAACATACTGCCGGTTTCTGAATAAAATGTTGTGGACAATTTTTAAAAATTTTTTATAATTTTTCGATTCGGGTTCACTTGTGAACGTGCTAGTCGCAAGCAACATACACAGTCGCCATTTTAGACGTAGGTTTATGAGACATACAATACCCTATCGATGTTTAGAGTATAGGTATTACTTTAATAATATTATATTATATTATAAACAGCAACAATAAATCAAATTTCAACAGTCCGTGTTCAGTATAACTTCTTTAATTCCCTATCATCAGTACACCGCTTCCAAGGTGACGCTCTGTATGGTTCATATTTATGAGCACTATTGCCCCATTTGAAAATGGTCACTATTAGCACAGAATATTAAAATATTATTATGTTTAAACTTATACCACCTCGTATACCTATAATCCTTTCTATCAATCAAATACTCTTTATTGCACTTAAGAACCAGACTTAATTCACAATAAAAAAATAAACAAAACAATACAATTGGCGGCCTTATTGCTAAGCAGCAATCTCTTCCAGGCAACCAGGAGTGACAGAATATACTACAGAAGGGAAAAAAGAGAGTGGGTGCAAGAAAGATAAAACACTATAAAATGTAAATTAATAAAATAAATATACCTACAAATGTAATATTTTGTTTATTTTTAATTGTAACAGTATTTATGGCCAGACTAAGTATATGTAAATAAATATATAGGTATATACCGCCAAGGAATCATATTTCATTTTAAGAAGTTGCACGAGATATTATCTTACGACCTTAGCTTTATGAAGATAAAGGCGAAAGGAGGATGCTTATCCTAGTATGAAGCCTTGCCCCACCTAAAAACTGACACGTCCAAAAGTAATTTAGGGCGCAATTAGATATTATTATGACAAATTATCTATACATACCAATACATTTTTGTTTACAGATGCGATTTCTGAGATATACGTAATAGAAAACTGAATTGTAATAACAATCAACACTAGCAGTGTTTGTCATCTGTCAAAGTGCGTTTTGTTATTTTCTTCCTAGGTAATAAACTTGTTCAATCCAATTAACTGTTTTAATTAGTACTCATCTTTATTGTAATAAAATAATAATAATAATATGAAAAAAATATAATAAATACATAATAAATAAATACCATTTATGGTTTTCAAAACATAAAAAAGTATTTGTTTTCTATGAAACAAAACGCACCGGTCAATGTTTTTCATTGACAAAATATTATAATTCCGGAATGAAAGATTTTTGACGATTTTATTTATGTTGTCAACAAAACCTTAGCTTTAAATTAACTCAAACTATTTCCAGAAATATTTTTTTTATATTTATGAGGCATTATTGAAAATATTGTTTTGTTGGACATTAAACTTGGGTTGGGGCAAAAATTGTCATCCTCCTTTAACGAAAAACTAAACGATGGCGGTAATTAGTGCAGGTTTTGCACGCTAGCTAGGCCCGGTAACCGTCAGAATTGTGTGATTATTGACGATGATTGAGGTACTGAGGGATTTTTAGGAACCAATAAATGTCATACAGGTAAATACCACTTGACTACATTAAGTGAAGTATCTAATGAATTTTAACCTTTCAATTAGTATTTTTTATTTATTTTGTGGTATTTACCTGTATGACATTTATTTTATTGGTTCTAAGAAATAATCACTATCATCGAACTGCTGATAGATTCTGCTAGATTTAGAATCTAATGTACTATACTAGAGCTCACTTTCAGTACCTAAACTAGCAAAAAAAACAAAATTTGGGAGTGTTATACTTTGATGCAATTTTTTTTCCCGTCGCCATTGCTTTTTTAATTAACTGTTGTGGTTCTGATTTGGTAGTATATAACAATGATTATGTTGCCATAGAAATTTCTTACTTTGCCACGCGATAAAAAGAAATATTCGTTATTTTTTTAAACCGACGGGTACCGGGACACTGTCGACATTACCAGCGTTTATCTTATGTACGTACGGGACGCGACTGCGTACAACCGCCAGGACAACCAGTTTACGTTGCGCAAATTTTGACACACCTAGTAGAGTAGGTGCACGTGTACGAGTAAGGCTGTGTTCATTCATTGCAAATACCTAAAAAATACTCATAATTACATTCACCGTCAAATTGTCGTGCAGTCTTTTACTTTGTTGATGCCTGGAGCATTCAATTTTATCATCGTTTTCTTTCTTTATTTGTATTTCTTACAATAAATTAGGCGTTACACAAAATCTAACATTTAAATGTGATAAATTATGACCTAAATAATTTATCACATAAATTACGCTTTAGGTCTGAGTTATATTAACAAAATTTTTATATACTCAATGATAATAATAATAACAAAATGATAGGAAAGTATTAGAGGTTCAATTATTGAATAGAATAATATCCAAAAAGTTTGTGTGTGAAACACTCATTCACACATGTGGGCATGTCTATAAAAATACCGAAAAGATCGATATCAAGCTTCTACCTCTTATTCGCCTATCCTTATCAAAGGTAAATAAAAAAAACCATGTTCCATATTTTTAAATATTATAACTTAGTATAGATACCTCTAGAATGGGTGGCACATATTCACTACCACTTGAAAGCTATTTGAGTCTGTTATTTATTTGGAACATAAAAGTTGCCTCTTCCCAGTACCGATAATGAAGCAGGTTGTAAAATAATATTGGCACAACGTAAGAGTAAGGATGATAATAATAAAACTCCACTTTCCGTAATGGATGTTGGTAAAATGATTGCATGTACCAGCCATTTGTAATTTAGGCGATTTTTTAAATTTGTCAGTTAGTTACCAGGTATATTGTTACTGAAAAAGATAATGCGATTATACTGGAATATAATTTTTGGTACGTGGATCTAAAAACTAAATTCAATGAATAATTTTTTTTTCGGTGACGGTAAACCTATAATATATGTATTTATATATTTTTCACTATATAGCGGAAATTATTAAATGATGTTCATCTTAAACTATGTATATTATATTATATGTTAAAGAATTTGGTAAATTTCATTGTTAATTAACAGACGTCTTATCCATGCTGTTTTATAGCCCGTCAATTTATTGTAATAACGATTACATAAATTAAATCCCAGTGTATATACCTATATATATACCTATACCTATATTAAGTAATACCATCATCTCGATTTAAATAATTGGGAACAGTGTTATTATTTCAATATTCAATATCATTAAATTAATTCTCCAGAATTTATGGTCTGTAAAACAATCGATTTTTACGTAGCACATGTCATAGATAATAAATTAATAACATTTGAACGTAATATATGCGTAAACAGTTGTAGCCAGGTTTACAAAAGAGTCTACTAATGAATATTGTAAAGGGGCTCAAGTACATTGTAGAAATATTTATTTGACTCTCTCTATTTCATTCAAGAGAATTCCTGATCGCTCATAATAATGTAATGAAAATATCTAGTACGAGGGTCAAACTGAAAGTCCTTAGAAAATCAAAAACTGAGCAAACTAGCAAGTTATTAGTTTTATTATACTTTACAAAATAGTGTCCATGCACCTCAATACATCGCTGCATCGGATGGAACCACTGAGGAAAGCACTTTGCAAAAAGCCGTCGAAGAGAATTGTCGCTTAACGACTCGTCCTTTCACCACCATCTTTTTTCCTACGCTTCGTCCTCTCTTCACTTTAGTTGGCAACTCCTCGGAAGGAATCACGCACTGAGCAGATTGTCTTTTGTTTTTTTATACAACTAGATAACAAACAAGCTGACGGCTCACCTGGTGGTAAGCGGTTACCGCCGCCTATAGACACCTGCAATAACATGGGAAAATCAGCGTATAATTATGCGGTGCGTTGTCATCCTGAGGCCTAAGATGAACTACTGTCCATGCCCAGTGATTACACTGGTTACCATTCCCTTCAATCCGAAACACAGCGTACTGTTTCACGGCTGAAATAAGAAAGGCGGTGGTACCTACCCAGACGACCATACGGGCCTTTGAGTCACCTCCGTCAAATCTTTGAACCATTTCACGGCACCAATCAACACGTCGGAGTTTTTGGGACTCGGTAAAAATTACTAGGTATCCAACGGGCATAAAGCTTCTTGACCGCTGGGGTTGTCAAAAAGTACATCAAATAAATGAGAATTTCGATTGATTAAATGTTTATTCATTTTAATTTTGATTTGGAGTCATCATGGTACGAAATGATGGCGCCAAACGAATTATTGCTGTGATCTAGTAAGGAGCGCGGGAAGCCGATGGATGAGGGCAGCGCAGGACCGATCGGTTTGGAGATCCTTGGGGGAGGCCCAGCAGTGGGCGTCTTTCGGATGACATGATGATGATGATGATGACGGCATCAACCCTGTTTAGTCTTTAATTATACTATTTTAATTACTTCGAGATTTAGTTGGCATATGCTAGTATTTTAATATTTTTTTTAAAGAATTTAGTTATGTACCGTTATAGAATGTAGGCAGCCATCAATTCTCTTCACTTCTCTCACGCAACGCAAAGGATTCAGTAATTCAGTATGCCTAATTAAAATCAGATTAAGCGTGTGAGTTTTAACGTAAGTAATTGATTACCGCTTTACAGACAGTACAGTTTGTTGAGTTGCTTACCCAATGTGTGAACCCTGTCAGTATGATTAATTTGTGCCTATCTACTATAGCAAATTGCACAATTAGTGATAATATTAATTACTAGGTACTTGCAGTACTTACAATAAACAGTTATTATACGTGTGCTTCTAAGTTTTAAACGCTAGCAGACTTAAACGCCTATTTATAATGAACTATAACATATTTTAGCAATTTAGTTAATAGGAACGGTACTTTAGCCCTTTCCATTAATAATCAGGACCAATATTAGTGTTTTTCACGACACTAAAAATTTTATGACTTTGCGTAAGTGCGTGTACGTAAGATAACAGTGAAAGGTTTTATAGCTGAAACATATGCCAATGACAGGAAACCGTTTATTGAATCTCTACTAGCCATGATATTATGGTCATAATTATACTACTAATAAATATCGGTGTTTTCTTAATTGGAATGAAATAAAATTCGCGAGTGCGGTGCATTTTATCCGAAAATGAATTAAATTTTAGAAAATAATATTTTTTCTTCATAAAAGCCCCAATTCGTATGAATATTTTGTACAGGAAAAGGATATATATATTTATCTCGATGTACTCAATATGTAATGGGGATATTCCCTTAAAAGTGTAACCTAGTGGTGTGTGCAGACTAAATAAAATGTAAATGAAATAAGTTGTTCAATAATTTTTTTGCATTTAAGTTTCGTGTTTCTGAAATGGTTGCTAGGTTTACGTGACTACTCGGTGGGAATAACAGCCAGCACACAGCTTCTCGTTCGAGTTTAAATTAAAATGTAAATAATGACTTAGGCGCTGTCCCTTATTGGCATAACGGATAAGAATCTTTTACATGACTCACTTTTGCTGTTCAAATACGATTAACCCTGCCAGCTGATGGTTTGTTTTCTATTTTGAAGAGTAACGGATACGATATTATTTGTCAGGAATTATAAAAAAGTAAACCATTCATTGTAGCAACTTTTTTTTTACTGCAATCATGAACTGGCAAAAGGGGGTACGTAGGTACGTTATTATTGCTCTAGAGGTTTTTCTTAGACAAAATAAATTATTTACAATTATAGTAATGGATATTTTGCAAGATCAGAATTAAAAGACATTGTGGCGGAAAGAAGAGTTCAGATTGCGTTACAGAATGTCACCTTTATTTCTGTAGATATCATTTTTTTTTTATACAACTGGATGACAAACAAGCTGACGGCCCACCTGATGGTAAGCGGTTACCGCCGCCTATAGACACTTACAATAACAAGGAAAAGTCACTTGATATTGCAGGTGCGTTGTCATCCTGGGGCCTAAGATGAAATGCCGTCCATGCCCAGTAATTGCACTGGCTACCTTTCCCTTCAATCCGAAACACAGCGAACTGTTTCACGGCTGAAATAAGAAAGGCGGTGGTACCTACCCAGACGACCCTACATACAGGTCTACCATCTAGTGAAATTGATGTAATTACAGTTTTTCAAATTACCCTATGGCACAAGACTGTCTTCAAATTCACGTGTACCTACTTAATCATATTTGGACAAAGCATTCTACCCAGATACATTGTCTAAAATTTCTTTATTTATAGGCATGGTTTCTAAAGCAAACCAATACAGCTATACGCGGGAGTCATACCCGCTTTTTATCCATTTGTTGATAACCAAATACCCTTCGGTATAGTCACTGTTCGGATTTCGCCTCTGGTATGGGGATATTTTACTTTTCTAAGCGGACATGTGGTCTATCCAGATGTCAGTGAATAAATGAATCCAGCTCTGCAAAACAAGTGAATAATACGCACACGTGTTGTGTTAACTGCAAAAGTTCATACGAATACGAAGCGGAATTTCCCTTAATACTTTATTCTACATTCAGAGTTAGCAAACACCGCGTATATCTTAATAGCTATTAAGAGATAAAAATGTTGACAAATGTCAAGAATGTTGTCCAAAGAAACAGCTGTGTTAAGACTTAAAATTCTTTATTTTTCTGTGTCCGAGTGCAATAGATAATAATATGTATGTTGGCACTGATTAGTGTCAAGTCGAGTGTTGTCACAACGCCTATTGTCGCGCCGACCGCATTCTCACTATGAAACCGACTAATGCAAGTGCAAAGTTGGTAAATGTGTGAACTCAGTTATAAAAACAGCGTTCATAATTTATGCGCAGCGTTCGCAAGTGACATACCTAGCATTTTTCATAATAAATCATTTCATCTGAAAGGATTTACATTTTATACAAGCGTGTCCAATTATACCAGCATATTGTTATAAGATACGATTTTAATTGAGATGCATGCTAATAAGATTATATGGCCACTTTGCAATTTTATTACTCCATTATAAAAACGGAAACTGTAATAATTCTCTCAAGATATCTAAATTATTAGATATCTAAGTAAGCGAATTCGAATTCTCTACATGTACCTACTTAGGTAGATAGTTACTTTGTGTTCGCCATTACAATAGGAGTTTGTCATCATCAGTGTTTTTTTAACTACTTATGTCGAATGATATGTGTAATCGTGTCATAACAATTTATATCGAGTTAAAAGTGGGTTATGTGGGTAGCCATTGAAGACCATCATTTCGTTCCGCGAATCACCCGTATACTTACCGCATCTGTGTGTCCAAGAACATGGCCTGTGAAAAATGGAAAGTGGAGTGAATTTGTCTAGAGCAGTGTGTTTGTGTACGAGCACTAACGGTGCATGTAACTCAAATAAAGGATTGCGCACATTGGCAGGAAAAATGACAATGCACATGAAACAAGGAGCGAGCGGCACGCTACTGTAGTGCCGACGACGCGCGTCTCGATCGCTTCGTGCCGACAAATTGGTAACGATTACGAAAAGTATATAAGGTAAACGTCCCAATACTCGTCGGAAATTGAACTTGGCTGACTTTTACGACTTGTCACACAAACATCATTCCTCTTACGAAGTTGTAATTACACCATAAGGTACATAATTTATTCCTCTATTAGACATTATGATTCGTTTTATTAAGGAGATTAAGGAAAAAATTAAATAAATAATAAATTGAAGAAACACCCATTTGTACCAGTATTCGACAGATATGTCCTAATTATCGGCAAATGGTACCAAAACTCGTCAAATTTTAAGCATAATGTAATTTGAACCGTTATTATGTATATTTAAGGTTCATAATGATTTTATTTCGTAATTGAATATCCTTAGACGTTGTTTTCACGGTGTTTGTAGTCGCTGTGTTTCGGATTAAAGGGAAAGTTAGTAGTATTATTACTGGGCATCAAAGGCATTTCATCTTAGGCCACAGCATGTCGGGGGTGGGCTAGTGAAATTGCTTCGGCAGAGCCTAGGCTACCCACGCGAAGGGCAGTGGAGTTACTGGAGTGCTTAAGTGTGTTTAGCATCATCAGCGCTGGGCGACCTCAACACACGCCCGTCGCCTACCAGCCCTACTGGCGGCGGGGAAGTCTGTTATTAGATTTCTCCCCGAAAAAAAAGAGTAAGCATGACAACGTACCAATACCAGGTGATTTTTCCCTTGTTATTACAAGTGTCTACGACGGTGGCAAGTTGTATTTAAAAAATCTCACATTGGTATACATGCAGTAAAGTCTACCATAACTGAGTTAGATAAGCTGCTCCTAAAACTGGAGAGCAGAAATTACTGGACGAATGGAGGACTGGTGGACTGGTAGACTGGAGAAGGCAGCAGAAATCTGCAGAGTGGGATTTCCGTCGTACTTGTTATGACTAATGAAGCCAAAACGGGGACCTTCATGTCGCTTAGCAAATCTCTCTATTGCTTGCTGAGCGACGTGAAGTTCCACGTTTTCAATTCTATGGTGGAAATTTTTGCCTAAAGATCTAAGCAGTTGACTTTGGATAGATGACGGTTACACTCTAGTAAACTGATGATCGGTGAAGTAAGTAGGTCTCGAATGGAGACCACGTTTTAGCAAACGTAGTGTAAGGTATACCCTGTCAGGTGGACAGAAGGTGGCAGGTGGTGGCTGGATTCTTTACGAAGACGAAGAGGGCCGCATCCAGTTATGGACAATAGCGGCAGGTGTGCCCTAGGGGCCACGTAGTAGGCCCATTACTAGGCTACATACGTCTGGGTTCTATGCGGAGCGCTTTTGCCGCAGATGGATGTCGTCTACTTAGCGGATGAAATGCTGGTCGTAACAAGGACACTTGAATGGGAGTAGGCGGTTCACCATGAGTTGGTCGGCACGACCGTGGTCGTCCAGCGCATCGTCGTGCCGTCGATTTTACCTCGGGGTGGTAAAGTGTATGGCACTATATGGAACTCCGAAGTGGGCAGAGTGCCAACTTCGTGCGGCGTTCTGTCGCGGTCTTTTCTGGCTGCCACCCATGGTAAGGGCCATGCCACTTTCTGCGAGACTGTGCACGCAAAACACAGGCTGCCACGGTTTGAATTATCCTAGTGACTCGGTCTCCAACAGTGCGAAACCTTAGCCATAGGCAAGTTGCCTGGGGGTGGGCTGAAATTGCTTTAGTAGAAACTAGGCTACCCCCGCGAAGGGCAGTGGAATTACCGGGGAGTTTTAGTGGGTAGATTTTTCCAGTGTCATTAGCGCTGGGCCTAGCCAGCGGCGGATAAATCTGTATTCAGATTACTCCCCGAAAAAAAAAGGATGAAGATTAAGGCACCTGGCAAGGTGGAGGCTCCTACAATAATATTTCTCATGCACTATACTGTCATCCGCATGGCAATGAATGTTTCATAAAAGAAGCATAATATGTGATTGTTATGCAAAACATAGAGTAAGAGGAATAGGAAGGAGACCTGCGGTACATTGATAAGCGTTCACTGATAAGAATTATCTGCGAGGACATGGATTCTCCGTCCATGCAGGAAGCCAGCGATCCAGTTACAAAACTAAGTGGAAAGAGGCTTGTACCTGACCAGATCAAAGGCTTTGGCAATGTCATGGATAACAGCCACTGGCTGACCACGTTTGTCAATAGCTGCACTCCAGAGATGCATTAAATACGCTAGAAGGGCACCCATTGTCTGTTTCGTCCAAAAGAAACCAGTATTAGCGATCACTAATTGATAAACTATTTTCTAGGTATTTAAGATTCATTGGAATGATCATGGAACCATGATCTTGCAAAAAATTTAGGTGTCAGCTGTTAGAAGAGCGAAAGAAAGACGGTATAGCTGCGTTAAAATGGGAAAACTGCCAGCTAGGGCAGTTAACACCACTGCGCATTTTTTGAGAACTATCGCTGCGATGCCATCAGGTCCACTAGCTTTTCAAACGTCAATTGACATATTTTTTGGCAGTGGTTAGAGTTCGTGGCTATGAATTTCAGTCATCGATTTGAGAGTGAGCTAAGTGAGCAGCAAAGAGTTTTATCAAAAGATCGGCTTTATCTTGCGGCTTATGAGCTAACGTTTAGTCAGAACATCTTAACAAGGGCAGCGAGAGTTGGTAGAAGTCGAACTGCATGGCTTTGGATAAACGACAGTAGCTACTGCTTTCCGTGAATTCTGTGGGATTTGATGAGTAAGTAATTATTGCTCAACTCGTGAAAAATACGCTATGCAAGCACTCTGATGAAGGCCTTTTTTTCGCTGGACTTGGTAGCATTGTTTACAGTGAGTCAATATCTGAATCCCGACAAGCTCGGCCTCTGATCCAATCATGGTATGACGATTATTTTGCCTCAACATCTAAGGAACACTCGCAAATAAACCAGCGGTTATACGCCTACCTTTCCTCCTTAGGAGATCGAAGTGCGGGATGTGTAGTATCTCATTTCTAATAAGGCGACGCCCGTGACACCTCATCGGTTATTAAGCTGTGGTCCGATGTTCCCAATGCAGCTTAGACTTCTATCCGATACGCAGCCAGGCAAGTTCTCAGCAGATGGTCCCGCGCTAACGACAATATCTGGCATCCTGGTGGGCTGGTTAACCAGTTGAGTTAGATGACGCGTGACAGCGAAAGCTTGGGCTGCTCTATCAGCATGGTCTGTTTTAGAGAAACTTAACCACAACTCATAGTGAGCACTGAAGTCCCCCAAAAATAACAATTCCGCGGTTGATAACTACTCCTGCGTGACATTTGCCTTGTTACTAAAATGTTTAAATAGTCGATTTGTCTTCATATCACCGTCGTGGGATCTGTAAAAGCATACGTTGATACGTCATCGTATGCCTAGGTCCACGTGCACCCCAAGTCACCCGGTCTCAAACCTGCACGACGGACCACCCCGAGATATTGCGTCATATGGTGAAGAGCCCCACGAGCTGTTTAGGTTAGATTGGGCCCCTATAGTGTGCTATCGGCGGACAGCGGAACAGCTGTTTCTTGGGGTCTTACTGCGGGCGAGTCAATGCATTCCACCGTGCACTATCAGACGGAAGGCATCACCGACCGCATGCATCGCGGCAAGGTCACTTCAAGCTTTGGTTTTACGCTATGTGTATGATGGTCACCTACAAGATGGTGTTCAAACCCTACCACTACCAGTGGAGCAGTTGATAGCTCAGTCGCCTCTTGCGAGAGTCACGGAAATAAACGGGGCTTTGAATTGAAGAGTCTATGTGTACTCATATATATAAATAAATATACCTAGTCTTGCGCGCGTCTAAATACGCGACAAGGCTCTAGGTGCTATCTTCATCTGCCGAGATAAAATCGTTTGCTTTCGGACAGGATTTCTTCATATTCTTTCCCTTACTGCTTTGACCACCTTTTTCGTACGAACACTACGTGGACGGTCAGATCTTTTGCTGTTACAAACGTAGGAGGTCTCATTGTACCTATTAATAGCCCATTACACAAACATTTTACTAACACCAAGCGTATGGAAAGTTTTAAAAATTGCATTTGGCTCCATACCTACTTTGTGTAATGCAATCACAGCGATTCGGTTCTCTTTATCACCCCACTCTATTTTAATATCGCAACTAATATCGCAATATTGTACAATGTATTGGCGCCAAAATGAGAAAACTCAATGAACAATCATATGAAAATGGCGGATTCCAAATTCAAACGTAATATTTGTTTATTTTTAATTGTAACAGTATTTATGGCCAGACTAAGTATATACCGCCAAGGAATCATATCACATTCTAGGAATTTGCACGAGATACTATCATACGACCTTAGCTTTATAAAGATAAAGGCGAAATTTAACGAAAAACTAAACGATGGCGGTAATTGGTGCAGGTTTCCACGCTAGGCCCAGTAACCGTCAGAATTGTGTTATTATTGACGAGGATTGGGTCACTTAGGGGTTTTTTGGAACCAATAAATGTCACACAGGTAAATACCACAAAATAAATAAAAAATACTAATTCAAAGGTTAAAATTCATTAGATACTTCACTTGACTACATTAAAAAATAATCACTATCATCGGACTGCCGATAGATTCTGCAAGATTTAGAACCTAATGTACTATGCTAGAGTTCAGATTCAGTACCAAAACTAGCAAAAATCATCAAATTTTGGGAGTGTTATACTTTAGATGCAATTTTTTTCCGTCACCAGTGCTTTTTTAATTAACTGTTGTGGTTCTGATTTAGTAGTATATAACAATGATTATGATGCCATAGAAAGTTCTTACATTGCCATGGGAGAAAAAGAAATATTCGTTATTTTTAATAAACTGACGGGTACCGGGACACTGTCGACATTACCAGCGTTTACACTTTTTTTATTTTTCTGGTGATATGTCCCATTAATTTGGTATACGAATAAGGCCTGCGTAATTACTAGACATTAATTCAATTACTGCTGGTCTATCAGGAGTACAGGGCCGGCGGCAGGCGCGAACGTTCGCATCCTGTGATATATGCTTTGCATATGGTAATTTCCCTCCTAGATACAAAGCATGGAAATGCTTCGCGATTTCCACAAGCGCGTGTTGAAATTAATGAGAAATTATTCCACAACGTAAGTAATTAATTCCAGTAACTATCCTTAGTGAGCATCCGACGCTTTAATTTTTTTTTTTTTTTTTTTTTTTTAAGTTAAGCTTGTGTATGCTTTTTATATAAACAGGTGCTATCGGACTACACCTGTCTATATGAGCTTGTTTTTAAAGGTGGTATCGTTTGTTTTGATTTGGTATTGCAGTTATGCAATTAGTTTAGTTATGATTATGTTGTAGTATTATTGAATGTTGGTAAATAAATATTTAATTATGTTATTGCGTGTGTGTGCGTATGTGTGTGCTGTGCGCGTATTTGTGTGTGTGTGTAAGTGTGTGTGTGTGTGTAAGTGTGTATGTGTGTAAGTGTGTGTGTGTGTGTAAGTGTGTGTATGTGTGTATGTTTTTGTGTGATGAAGTACAATAGGGCGTCTATTCCGTGTTTGTTTGTCTTGTTCGGGTTTTATTTACTTAGGTATTGTTGAAGTTTTTTAGATTATTAATTATGTGGTTAATGTGGCTCAGCAACAGCTCAGATGTTGTCGCCTTTTCAGTAATTTGGTTTAGGTTATGAGGGTTGATGTTCATAAGGTTACAGGCGGTTATGAGGTTATGTCTTGTTACGTTGAACCGGGGGCAGTTATAAAATAGATGGTGGAGTGTTTGTGTGGAAAAGGAGTCACAAGGACAAAGAGACTCGGATATTATATGAAACCGATGGAGGTAGAATTTATGGTAGCCGTGGTTTGTGAGGAATTGTGAAGTCTGAAAAGTGACTGGGATATGTTTAAGAAAAGATGAAAGAGAATCGTAGTTAGGAAACATGGTTTTGGTATATTTGCAGTTGTCAGGTTCCTCATAGTACTTCTTTTTGGCTTCTTTTAAAAATGTTCGTTCGATACCCTTGATGTAACTGATGGGAAAGTTGCTGTAAGAGAGGGTTTCATGTGATGATGCTGCAGATTTCGCAGCAGCATCAGCTAGCTCATTGCCCAGGATGCCTACATGTGCTTTTACCCAAATAAATTCAATATTGTGGCCTTTCATCTCGATATCTCGAATTGTCTTAAATATTTGAACAGTGTGGTGATTATGGCTTAGAGTGTTTTGTAGGTCTGTTAGAGATGATTTGCTATCCGTGACAATAAATGCTGATACATTACTAGTCAAGGCCCATGCGCACGCCTGTTTGATAGCTAGTTGTTCTGCTTGAAACACAGAGCAAGTGTTGTGAAGCTTGAATGTGCGTTTTTCCGTATTTCCCTTGGGTTTCATCAGAATGATGGCGGCTCCTACGGAATCATCGTGTTTGCTTCCGTCGGTGTAGAAGTAGTGTTGGATGGTAGGGTGTGCATCAAATATGTTGTTCAGGTTATCTTGTGTAGCTGCTTCGTGTAATGTAATTGCTTTTCTTGCTGCTGGGTGAATCAAGTCTTTTGGCTTAGCCGGTATTTCAAGGAAGATTTCGTGTGGTAAGTATTCACTAGTTTTTAGGAGCTTTGTTATTTCTATTTTGCCAGTGGAGCGAATTTGGTCTGGAAGAGGGGGGAGGTCTGCAAGAGTAATAGAGATTGGAGTATTAGCAGTTTTAAAACTACGATTTATATTTAGACAGAAAGATCGTTGTAGTGAAAGTAATTTTTTGCAGATATGTTTGTATTTTAAAACTGATGACCAGACTCCTGCCCCATAGCAGATAATAGGCAAAATGACATGGTTGTAGAGAATTTTGATATTTTCAGAATGCACTCCCCAAGTGGAGCGTACAAATATTTGTAGTTTATTGTATAGTGCTTTAGTTTTGTGTATAGTTTCCAGACAATGGGTGGTAAAACGGAGCTTACTATCTATATATATGCCTAGGTATTTAATGTGAGTTACAAGTTTGATTGCGAGATTGTTCATGGCTATTTTTATTTTCTTAGCTTTGTTTGTAAAACCTATAAAATTAGTTTTATCCGGACTGAACGTAAGTTTAACTTTCTCTCCCCACTTTTGTATGAGGTTAAGAGTATTATTTATTTTATGTTGCAGGTTTTTGCTATTAGTATCTTCGGCGATCAGGAGAATATCATCTGCATATGCTTGCAGGTAAGTGCCTTCAGGCAGAGCTGTAGTCAGCAAGTCATCCAATATCAGGTTCCACATGATAGGTCCACACACGGATCCCTGGATGCACCCTCTGGTCATAGTTTTGGAAGTTTCACAATCAGCAAACCTGATGACCACTTCTCTATCCTGAATGTAGTTTTGTAGAATTCTATATATGTTACTTGGACAGTCAGTTTGTTTAAGTCGGTGGAAGATGGATGGCCACCAGGCATGGTCAAATGCAGCCTTAATGTCTAGTGAAACTGCTGCGACTTGCTTTTGATTAGTTTGCGCTGTCTTAATAATTTTAATGGCTTCTGAAATTGCATGTGTGGTGGAGGTTTGAGCTTTAAATCCAAATTGGTTGCCAGACATTTTGTCCGTTGAATATAGATGGTAAGTAAGCCTGTTAGTTATTAGTTTTTCAAGGAGTTTTCCGAATACCGGTATGAGGCCAATTGGGCGGAAGGAAGATAATTCATCGTAAGTTAATTTGCCAGGCTTAGGAATGATTTTAGAAATGGTTTTCTTCCATGTTTTAGGAAAGTAGCTGAGTTGAAAGCATCTATTAATTATGGTTGTTATAGTTTCAGGGAACAGTTCAGCAAACCGCAAGCATATATCAGAGGTGAGGTGGTCGTGACCAGGTGCTTTTTTAGGGTTCATATTTTTCAGTATTTCTAATACTTCATGGACGGTGAATGGTGGTTCGTTTGCGGTATCTGGAGGTAAGTGTGTTTGGTATTTTATTTGTGCATGTATAGAGTCATCAGGTGTGTCGTCAGGAAATAATCTCTTTATTAGAAGCTCGGATGTTTCTGTAGCGTCATTTGTATACTTACCATTATCTAGCTTCAAGGTTGCGGGTGGTTGTGTAATTGGACGGGTTTTTATTATCCTATTTGTGATTGACCATACATTTTCTTTATTTTGTTTATTGCAGAATTCCCTGAAGTGCTTCGATGAAGTTTCCTTTAGTGCGTCTGCGTATTGTTTTTTAAGGTAATGTTTTTCTTTTAATATTTCTTCTAATGGTTGATTTTTATGAACTGCTTTGCTTAATTTTCTATGATTAAGGATAACTTTTTGCTTTAGCTCGTCGAGATGAGGACCCCACCATGGGGGACGCCGTGGTGGCCCTGCAGATTGAGGTAAGATTTTGTTGCATGTTTTTTGGATAACTGATACAATGTTCAAAATGTAGTTTTCTATTTCCGTACTATTCATATTATTTATATCTATGTTTCTATCTATATGTTTGTCTAGTTCTTGGCTGAATTCATCTTTTTTGTCGTCCCACATCTTTTTGTTAGATGTGTTATATTTCCATGTAGATAATTTTATATTTTTGGTTATGATGCTTTTACCGAGAAGTATTTGGAATGTTATTGCATTGTGGTCAGATGCAGTTATGATTTCAGTATCAACTTTCCAGTTTATGATTTCAATGCTATTATTGTTGCTTAAAAGGGTGATATCTATGTTTGATGATCTAATGGCGTGTTGTCCAGATGTTTCAAACGTGGGAGTATTGCCTTGATTGCAGATTATTAGGTTATTAGCTATAATTATGTCAGATATTATTTCACCTCTTCGGTCGTTTCGGCTGGATCCCCATGTTGTATGCCAAGCGTTGGTGTCTCCGCATATGATGTGGGTTTCTGTGGGAAAGTCTTGTAGGAATTTCCGTAATTTTTGCAGCGTATTGTGACAATCAATTCTGGGTTCAATATATATTGAGATAAGGTTGTATTTCTTACCAGATCTATCACGAATTTGTACAATTGATATATTTGCATCAGAGTACGAATTAATACCTATTGCGCAAAATTTATTTTCTCTTATTAAAAGAGCAGCTTTAACTCTATTTCCAGATGATATTTGGAATGTGGTATACTCTGGAATGCTTGTAATTGTTTGACGTTTGCCTGTGTATGGTTCAGTAAGGAATACTATGTCGAATTTCAGTTCGTCGTTTATTTTTATTAATTCTTGTAGTGCATTTTTTCCACGTCCAGTGTTAATTTGTATACAGTTTAATTTGTTGGTCTTTGTGTTGGTTGTTGATTCATAATTATTGTTTGTGTTGTTTCTATCCATAATTGATACGATTACGAATATTATTGTACATGAGATTTGATTTTGGACAGCTTTTTGACGTAGAACTATGTTTTGTGGAATTGTTCAGTTTGTATTTAATGTTATTAGCAGTGCAGTTGTAACAGCACACCTTTTCTTTATTCTCCTTACTTGGGCAGTCTTTGAATAAATGATCAGTGGAGGCACAATAGGAGCAAACTATATTGCCACTGCTGCAGTGCTTACGGGTGTGTCCATATTGAAGGCATCCGTAGCACTGCATCAGGGGGACGTAATCCTCTACTGCAACTCTCTGATGATCAATGTTTACCTTTTTCATTTTGGTCATTATATTCCACACCTTAGGTGTGGTAATGATTACAGCATTATATAAGTTTTTGTTTTTGTTATTTCTTATAAATTTTATTGAGATGTCTGAGTTATTATCTATATTTTCAGATATAAGTTGATTTTGATTAATAATAGTTTTACAGAGTTCATCAGTAGTTACATTTTTAGATATACCTTTTATTATTAACATGGGTTGTAGAAGCTTGGACTCCTCCGCTTGTATTGGGCTGTTAGGTTTGTTAATTTTAGTTAGTGTAGCTTGTCTTTGTTCGTCGTTATCAAATTCAACTCTTAGTTTATTGTTAGAGATATATTTAACGTTGGCAGGAGAGAATGTAGTATTTTTGAATGATACTGCTTGCCTCCAAATTTGAAGTGTTTCTGAAGAGCTTTTGACTTCTTTTTTAGAGGTGACAATTATCGCAGGTTTGGTTTTAAGGACCGGAGTCGTGGTATTAGTTTTCTTGGCTAATTTATTGTTCTGTAAGATGTTTGCATATGTTTGAGATGGAAGAGAATTATTGGTGGTTTGATTTATAATTGTAGCCTTGATGGTCTTTTGTATAGCTTCCACAACGTCCTCGCTAAGTTGTACTGGTTTTGGTGTAACAGTTTGTAAGTTCGGATCTTGTTCTATACCAGACATTAGTGTTTCAGCGATCCTTTGGATTGCCTCAGCATGGTTGATTACTTCGGTTTTGCGTACTTTTGTGATGATTTTCCCCTCCGTTAGCTTTTGGGGAATTGCCTGTGCGTGACTTATAATCTGTCTTATTGCGTCTGTTATTGTGATAGTTTGCGATGTTGTTTGTGTTTGAGTGAGTTCTGGAGCGTCTTGGAACTCTTCATCGTCTGAAGTTTCGATTATTTTGAGCGTTGTGCTATCGGTGTCCATTGAGCTTGCTGAAGGTTGAGTATTTGAGAATATTCGGGTTTTTGAGCATTTTATGATTTCAGTCTCCATATGTCATCCCACGAGTTAGGCCGATTTAGGTTAACCCCCCGGGTGACGCCCATTCCGGGGGAGTGGCTATGTACTGTGAAGGTCGCCTGGTATCCACAGGATTTAACGGGTGTTCTCCTGGGTTTTATAGACATTTCCTTGTCGCAAGCCGGCCAATCAAGGCAAGCTCTCCATTTCATCCATAACCTACGACGTACCACATAGACGCCTCGAATGGGGGTCGTTGTCGAAGGTAGGATGAGCTACGGACTGAAGGGCTGGCGTAAGACCCTTCGAGGGCAATTCTTTCGAGTCTCCGTCAAATGTTTGTGTGTGTGTGTGTGGAGCCGTTGGTAAGAGAGAGGAGATGCCGATGTTGTAGGCAGCCGGATGTTAATGGCAATTTTGTGCGTGGTCCTCTCTCCTCAAGCCCCCCCACCGCGACAAGGTCGCTCCACTTAGAGGGGGGACGCTTTAATTTAAAACTTTAACGCGATATGCGGTTAAAATGTTTACCTGCCAATAGGCATACATCTTAGCTCGTAAAAGGTAGTTCATCTTCCTGCCGTTTATTGCTGTGTACCATCTGAATTCTGAATAGAATGAAAATGGTTTCATTATTTTTATAATGCCACTTACAAAGCTACATTACAGATAAGTTAATGGTTATCAGTTTGATATTTAATAATACTTTGTTATACAGGGTGGTGCCGTCAATGCGACAATAAATTTAAACATGGACTATAGTAGTCCATAGAAATGGTTTGCCATTTACAAAAATATCGTATTCATTTGATGACATTTGTATGAAATAGTGTAACGTTGGCAGCATTATTTCATACAAATGTCATGAAATTATCAAATAAAACGATATTTTTGAAAGTGACAAAGCATTTCTATGGACTAATATAGTTATGTTTAAATGTTTAAATTTATTGACGGCACCACCCTGTATATAGGTACTTAGAAAAAAAAATTAAAGGATGACCACCGAAGACCACGGTCAAGAGTGACGCCCGACACATGCTGAGTGGAAGTGTTTTTAAAGTGAAAATTTTACTTGATTAATTATTGTTTGATTAGTTTGACGACCGGCTGGTCGAGAGGTCTTTACCCCTTGCTATACAGGCTACTCGGTCAAGAGGTACCCGGTTCGAATCCCGGTAGGAGCAAATGTTTGTACGATGAGTACGAGTATTTGTTTACGAGTCATGGATGTTTATATGTTTATTTTGTTTATTTCTAGTATTTTGTATATTATTATCATTATTTCTCCGTTATCTAGTATCCATAACACAAGCTCTTAATGATGCTTACTTTGGGCTAGATAATAATAGGTGTGAGTGTATGAATATTAATATTATTATTATATTGTGTGACTAAATAAATTATTTTCAATTCATTGGGTCAATATAAAACTTATAGAACAAATTACTTATATTCACGTGCGATTGGCCGTTTGCCCAATCTTCTGTAAATAGACCGTATTAAGTATAGAGGACACGCGCGGCCTCGATCGTGATACAAATGTCACTATTGCAGATGAGGGAAAAGTGAAATTGATACATACATGTAGGTGTAGATGGTGTAAACTCTTTCAAACGCACCCACGGAGGAAACTTTCAACAGGATTCACGGAGAGATTTTTGAGTCACCGAATCAACCAAACAAACTGCCGTTAATGTAAAACATTTGCACACTAACAACTTCCTACTATTGTCCATAATGGTGTAAGCCATAATGGATAAGATAACGGCTTTTGACATTGAGATCAGCCGAATTAAAATGATTATGAGAATTTGTGCAAACAATTGGATGAATTTTCTCGGTTCGAGTGAATAGATAATATTGTTTCCTTTTAGGATCGTGAGAGGTAAAGACAAGAGCACTGGACACTGGAGATATTAACTAAACGGCGTGCGTTTACCTTCAACTGGTGTCATATACCGTGAAAATTGTTTCTAAAACTAGCATTGTATGTAGATAATGGATGCAGAAATAAATTTACATATTATACAAACTGGTACACATCTGGACATTGGGTGACAACAGTCGTAAAATTAGAATGTAAGTATACAATAGTGCTAGCTGCGTTTAAATCTTGGCTTGCTGTACGAAATGTTATTATTATATTCTTATATCTTATTATATTCTCTATCAGATAAACATATGATTAGACATACGACATTTTGAACTACATTCTTTTTAAATATGATTTTTTTAAGTCACCCGTAATAAAATGGAGCTCCGACAGACAGAAAACGAATTTATTCATCTTCGTCGAATCTAAGTAAGTAGTTAGTCCATTGCTTTAACGATAACAAAACTTAACAAATGTCGGTCGTAATTTATGGAGTACCCGTCAACCAATAGTAAAAATAAAATTGTTAAGGAGGCGCCGGCAGGTGGTTACAGGAAAAAGATTAAACACCCCAAACTCTTCCACTCTCCCAAATACAACTTTATTGAACACGAAAAATTTTGAGCAAACTTACTTTGAAATAAAACCAATTTCCGGATTTAACTAGCGTTTAATTAGGTGTTAGTCAGTGTTGTGATGTTCTTCAGTATTCCCGTGATAACGATCGCTGTAAAGTAATCAAAACGTCGGGTGTATAATAATAATGTAACATCTAATTAAGCGAGTTAAATATGGTAAATAGGTTTTATTTCAAATGTGTAGTGCTCGCAAAGACAATACAAAATTACTTTTTAATTTATAATGTTATAATATTATAAGAACCTAGATATAATTGATAACTTAAATATATATTAATTGAGCTTGAACTACCAACGGGAAATCAATAAGTTCACCGCGAAAGCCTCACACCAAAGCCATGTTTGCACATAATCGTATCGATTTCTAACTGCAAAACTCTGTTAATTCTTATTCTTACTTGAGTAGTTGAAGAAAATCAGTGATCGTAAACGTGCAAGACATAGTAAGTGCCCGTAGTAAGTTTGGTCCATTCGTTCCTAATTACCGGCTTCGCCTAATGGCTCCCGCTACAGAAGCTAACAACGTTTTGAACGAGACCATAATTACGAACATAGTAGTCCTCATAAAAAAAACTTGTTTTAATCAAGTGGTTATAAGATGTTTTGATTTATATTGAATAGATAGCATTCTTTAAAATAAATGCTTCCTTATGCGTCCTTTTTAATATTGGGAATGAATACCAGTTTTTTTATCGCTCTGCATATAAGCAGATTTTAGTTTCACTGCAAAGAATATCAATAAATACTTAGTGCTTAATTAATTGTCATGACATCCACACAGAATACCTTTTGCCACTAATTAATAATTTTCTATAATATATCCATGATCTATAAGCATAGTGGTCTCGTAATATGTTTTTATGTTGATTATACGATGTCATCAAACGACTAGATTGCTTTCTAATTTAATATATGGAACTGGTAATAACATGTGACAAATGACATTCAATATGATTTACTCGCTATTAATCTCGGTAAAAGTTGCGTATACTTGAGACTTCTGAGTTATATCGTGTAGAGTAAAAAAAATCAAAATGGATAGATTTGTTTATTTTCCATCTGTAATTTTTACAAAATTACATTTTAAATGAACAATGAGCCCCTTTGTCATCTTTTTACGATAAAGTTCCTTCATGCTTCGAGTTCCTTGAAGTTCTGAGTTCCTTGAAAGCTGGACTTAATAGGCACCTTTTGGGTAAGCTCGCTACATCGTCGCTCCATCTTAACTTCTCTTGCAGCAAGAGTGGGATCAAGAGCAAATCTATTTTAATAAAAAAAAATGACCATCGCCATATTACGAGATGGAGGGATACTACATTTAACATTGATGATAGATTTTTTTTTGCAAAAAACGATCCCCGTTCTGTTTTTCTCCAATATCATTTCCATTGTATTTTATTAGTGTAGATTAATTGGTTTAGTAGATATTATTGTTAAATATATAAATAACGACCAACCTGTAACACAATAAATTAAACAAGCCTACATGCGCGTACATGTGCGTAGATATTCTGCAAGGAGTATTTGTTTGTTATAGTCGCCGCTTGCAAAGGTTTGGCGAATCCCTTTGAGTGTTACGTTACAATTCAGAAGGTCGGTTACTTATCACAAGCACACGGAACAATGCACTTGATTACTTCCACATCGTCGCCGCAGCGACGGTCGCATATTTCTTGTACATTATACTTTCGTTTAGGAAAGCTAAAAATGTTCTAACACAGAAATCTATTGTAGATTTAGGCATAGTTTGTAGTCGTCTGCGATGTCTACGAACTTACTACGGTGTATTACTGCTAATTTGATTAATAAAAAACCTTTAACGAAAGTATCTCCTTCATCTTGCTTACCTAGGCGGGAATAAATGTATTTTAAAACAACTTATTTCAGTCACGCTGAAGGACACAATTGTTGGCGACTGCATAACACGTATACCGCATTATTTATCAATGCGTATACCATAAAACAAAGGCTGCCGTGCAGCACGGGACATAGCCACAGCATACCGTTTTCAATGGCCGATAATTACGTTGCAATTAGGTGTAATAGACGCTAGTACTCTTTGCGTATCATGGTCTTATGTACGAGAAAATTATTTCAAACTTAATTGCAGGTAACCACAAGGCTAGGTACGAGTGTTCTGGGTTTTACGCGTTAAGCAAAGCTTTCAGTGAGCATGTTACGCAGGGGACTGTTTGCATTCTTAAGCTGGCCATGAATATGCACGGGATGTAATACCATTAAGTGCTATGGCTACATTACATTAAAACCGACGCGAAATTTTGCATACATGAAAGAGTAATTGACTTATTGAGTGGTCGTAAGGTAGATTACATCGAAGTAAAGAACTGAAATGGTTTCTTAATTTAAACATTGTATTCTACTTATTTTGAAGGATATAAAGGTAATTTTTTAGAAGGAACTCACTCGGTGGCGTAGTGGTGGGATGGATCAACCAAAATTTCTAATCTCGAGCTCCTCCGTGCTTCCCGTGGTCTCGGTTGTTACTGCAACCGCTTTAACCCACCAACCCGCATTGGGCCAGCAGCGTGGTGTTGCTCCTCATGTGTTTCTTCCAAGTAGGAAGGCCTGTTCCCAGCAGTGGGACGTATATAGGCTGGTGATGATGATGAAAGGTAATATAATACACGAATAAATATAGTTACTAAAGTTTAATAACAATACCTATTCAAAATAAGGGTCGACCTTAGTTTTCAATTGTCATAGCATCTAATCTACTTCTAAATTCTGTGAATATGTGGCTACGAGAGCGTTATTATTACAAATCTTAAGATGAGATAGGCTTGTTTAAATGATATAATAATCATGCTTTATTAAAACTACTTACAGAGAGAGTTTGTACTTAATTCTTGCGGACATTTTCCATGCCATAAATTTTCAACCTGTGAAGTTTGCAATAGAATCCAAAGTATAATATAAAATCTAAGATCCATATAAATTTCGTATGATTCAGATAGGTTTTATATTTTTAACCCATTTCAAAAAAGGGAAGAGGTTATCAATTCAGCTGTATGTTTTTTATGGTTTTTAAGTCAGGCTCTATCATTTATAAACTGATTTTATTTATTTATTCGGCAATGGTGGCAAACAAACACACGGTCCGCTTGATGGTAAGTGGTTACGGAAGCATATAGATGCTCCCTTCAAAAAAATAAGTGGAAGCAAACGATGAAAGGATAAAAGAATCTCGAAATACTAATATTAGTACTCCGTACTAATATTAGAAAAGCGAAAGTAACTCTGTTTATTTTTACAAAACAGACATTTCTTTTTTATGTTAAATTATACGTCACGCTTAAGGCGTTGGGTCGATTTTCTTAAATGAAATGCTATATTTGGTATGGACATTATTTCGGGGTCTTAGGAAGGACACAGGATACTACACCACTGACTAAACCACCAATAAATTGTAATTGTAAACATTCTAATCACCAGCCTATCCACGGGAGAAACACATAAAGAGTTTACACCATTTGAAACCTTTTTATCATTGCCTTTGTATTAAACAAGTTATAAAGAATCACTTTCAACTTGTCTCTGATTCGTTGAAAACTATTTAACATATGAAGTGTAATAAATCCTAACTCATAACGGTAGGACGTGCCACTGAATATTATAAAGTTCAACTATGTTCATTCAATTTACAATTGCGGACCCGAAAACAAATAAGTAATTATTATCAGAGCAACATAAGATTGATGAGTCTATAAATTAATATTACATTCATTTGCGAGGCCAAAAAAATTAAAGCGCAACTTGTTTATGATCACATTTTCAATGGTCGCATTTGAATTGATATCATCTATTCTTATGCCATTACGTCGCGAATGCCCACGCTTTTGTTTTTGTCCGTTCACTGTAATCACTCAATGTTAAGTTAGCGATAACATCGGACGTCGATCGACCATCAATAGTTCGTCATCATGGGTCACTACACTCAGCTTAGAAAACAATACAATGAAAATTTTAATTCCACGATAGTTTACTGTTTGTTGAACCCATCATACATTTTATTCAGTGCGTAGTAACTATTTTTAAAGGGGTTTATGCCGCGCGGCTTTTCATACAAACTTTGAAGACGAAAAATTGGAAACGAACAAACCGAAAATAAAAAAACTATACATGCACAAGTAACTCATTCTAGCCTAGTTAATAGTTAACAAAGGATTTCTCGTAAAAGTCTAATAGTAACTGAGTACCAGCATTTTTCAGCTTTTCATACAAAGCTAAATCGCCAATAATTTCTTCATTATTAGACATTTCGAAAAATTCTATGATAACTTTTTAGACTAGTCTGGCTTGTTTATGCATCTATAATAGATGCATAAAACTTCAACATCTCGTACAAAGAAATTTAGTACCCCGTTTCTTTGTCGCACTTCCAGAACTCGGAATTCTTTGCCAGCACGTGTGTTCCCTTCTACCTATAACATGGGTTCTTTCAAAGCAGGCGTGAAAAAGTACCTTTTGGGCCGGCAAGGTGTAGGCGGCTACACTAGCTGTCTTCGCATTTGGACTCTACTTCACATAACGTGGGGTTGAGTCATTCTTTGTCGAGCTTTGTATAAAAAAAAAGTTTTGTTAGAATCTGTTTGTTCTTTTCCAATATTTCCTACTTGAGAGTATATATGAAAAGGCGTGCTACGTAAGCCCCCCCCCCCACCCCCCCCTTTAAAGTAATTCCTGGTTTTTAGTTTAGCAATAAATGTATAAAGTAAAGATCGTTACTCTACTATAAAAATATGTTCTACATTTTCATTACACTATAATCTAGACTAGTATTTCCTGGTTCATAGAGTTGTAAAAACCTCGCGTGTTGATTAACGTTCAGCCTCGGAGCGTGTGAAAGAAGACGTCATCAAGGGAAATGCAAGAGTGCAAATTAGTAAAAGGAAATGAACTCATAATAAGAAACGCTATCGCAGGACTTGTAGAGAATGCTGGCTTTATCTGAATCAAATGGCGTTAGAAATAGAGCTGCAATTTATTGCTGCGTCACCTGAGCTTACAAATTTCAAGTAATAACGATAAATCTAAGCACAACTGCAGCAGTTTATCATCACGAGAAAGAAAGAACACATAAAAAGGCTTGTTTGTAAAAGATAAATGGTATTACAACAAAGCAAAATGTAAAACGAGCTTTACTCAAATCCTCAAGGCGGAATCCAGTGAGTTGCAGGTTACTGTGTGTTGAATTTGAATTTGCATAATCACATCTAACTTAGGCACCACTTAGATGTCTATAGGCCGCGGTAACCGCTTACCATCAGGTGGGCCGTCAGCTTGTTTTTCATCTAGTTGTATAAAAAAATATATAATAAAAAAAAATCCTAATCCTTTTGAGCTTACTGCAGACAGAGGGTTGCGAAAATTGAAATATAACATCTTGCATCATATGAAACTATTATTAATTAAATTCAAGTTACCTCAAGATTCTCATGCCCCTTTTACCTAAAATCCTGAATTCAATGCCAAATTAGCAACTTTAATAACTTGAAAGAGAGATTGAGAGAGGAGCTCGGTGGCGTAGTGGTTTGAGCGCTCTGGTTTCGATTACGAAAACAAAGCAACTTTCGCCATGGTCGGTCCCGAGATGGGTCGGTCAAATTCACAATCTCGAGCTCCTACGTGCTTCGGAAGGCACGTTAAGCCGTTGGTCCCGGTTGTTACTGCAACCGCTATAACCCACCAACCCGCATTGGGCCAGCGTGGTGGTGTTATGGCCCAAGCTCCTCATGTGTTTCTCCCATGTAGGAAGGCCTGTGCCCAGCAGTGGGACGTATATAGGCTGATGATGAATAACTTGAAAAGTAACTGTGCTGAAGATTCAAGATATTATTGCTACAGATAAAATTTTATGAAAAATATTTCCGACAGTAGTGTCGGAAATATTTTCGATAAAATTTTAGGCTGACAACAATCCGACAGTAAATTATTAGTTTATAGAAATGTTTTCAACTTCCAAATGCATCTAATTATTTCATAATTCCATGATATTTCTATGAAATAATGTAGCCATTGTTATATCATTTCAAAGAAATTTCATAGAGTTATCAAATGAATAAGATGTATTTAAAAGTTACAAAAAATTTTATGAAGTAATTTATCCCATGTTTTGAGTTACTGTCATATTGTCGCCACCATCCTGTATAATCAAAATTTCACGCTTATTCTTAAATCTGTGCGAGTTTAAGGGTAATTGATTGATGATTGATGATAAACGGAGTCCTATAATATCCGTTTAGCATTATGCTTCTTTACATAATTATTGATGGTAAACTTTTATGTAATGACGATAATAATATTTATTTTTCTTACTACCAGCCAACTTAAGTATACTTGAATTTTTGTTCCTGAAGAGCCCTGCGGCGCTCACAGGCAATAGAAAACCTATTGTAACTGACATGTGGGTAGGTAAGTACCTACTATACAGATAAATATTAATGTGTCGACATATGTGAACACGGCTATCCTAAACCTCTTATCTCAATTAGGTTTCCTATAAGATATTGGTTAAAGACTTATAATCTGCAAAGCATCCTATAAAACACACTCCTATAGGTAATTTAAGGCCTGAATACCCACCGGAGGGCTTATAAGGGACGGAAGGTTGATTCAACTGAGCGCGTTCATGCAAAATGCAGTACAGTTTGTACGTCTTCAATTTTAGTATGTAAATCAGAGCGAATAAAAGTGGATTATTAACATTGTAGAGCAAATCCAAAAGCCGTGAAACCTGCTACACGAGTGACATGTCATACCGTTTATAGCACCGCCGCGTACGTGATAACTAGCGATAAGTGCCAGCACATGCATATCACACCTGGTAACGATTATAATGATAATCTTGAAAGTTTTTAAACGAGATTGTTATGCGTTTAATTAATTTTATATTTAAGAACAGACCAATAAAACATTCAATTTGAGATGTGTTTTATGACCGACTACATGAATCAGTGAGATTCACTTTCCATGGTTTCAATTCCCACATTGGGACAAATCGTGTTGTACATCGTGACTAATATCAGAGATTCTCGTTTGCTCTTTAGCTTTAATGGAGCACAGTGATAGATAATAGTATTTATTGTTATTTATGCCCGTTGTGCTCATTATATGCTTTTTGTTTTCAACCGGACGTGGTAATATGAAGATAATATAAAAATGCAAAGAGACAAAAAGATATCTTCCACAATTAAAAGAGGTTTGTTCAGAATGCAACAAAGACAAATTAAAGATTTGATTTTTGACTTTTCCATATGCCTGTTTCAGACGTACAATTTTCGAGTTTATGCCATTAAAATTTTGAAAGTTTTTGCCGGGACAGCTAGGAATTTTATATGTATATTCAGTAGGTCTGAGAATCGGCTACTATCCATTTTTTTATGGCAAAACAACGTTTGCGGGATCAGCTAGTCTGATTAAAATTCTCGAGTCACAAATTTAGTTACCATACTCCTCCGAAACGGCTTGACCGATTTTCATGAAATTTTATATGTATATTCAGTATGACTGAGAATCGGCTATCTATTTTTTTTTTTGGTCAATTTATTTTATGGCAAAACAACGTTTGCTGGGTCAGATAGAGTCCCTTTAGGCGCTTTTGATCCAATTCGCGTTTAGTCCAATTGTCAAAATCGTATCGTAATAAATGTGACATAAATAGATTCTTCATTTACCAGAATAAAGTAAAAGTAAACAAGTAGCATGATTTTACTTAACGGGTTAATAATAGGTATGATTAGACAAGGTTCTGGATAATTAGAAAGAGTTACAGAGAGATTCTTGTTAGATATGATATTTGAAAGATGTCTATCTTTCAAATTGACTCTAGCATTCCTAGATGGGATGTGTATGTGCCATTGACTGTGAAAATTTTATTGTTTATCGCGACATTTAACAGTACTCTGAGCTAGCACCTAGATCTTACAAGCGCGTCTAGTAAAATTGCGTAATTACTGCAAATGAGATAATTATACCTTGACCCCCATAAATACTTTCGTCAGCATAAACTTAAGGGTACTATTAATGAGAAATACTGCCATGATTTGTGACGCTGTTTGTCTAATTCTACCTGTTATTTATGAGAGTGCATTAAAGGACACATTAATGTCAGTTTGCTTATAATTTAACGTGAAGCCAATGTGCTGAATATGAAGATATCCGTTCAATTTTAATGGCAGTTCTTATCCAGATTTATTTTTAGCTCGCTTTTTTCCGGGAAGAAGTTCATAAGATAAAAAGTATATCCAAGAGGACTAGAAACAAAATGAATTAAGTTAGCGCTAATCCATGCGCCAACTTATTAATTATAACAAGTTTAACCGTCCATACTTATTAATCAAAACCGTTCATAAATCCAAGTCATATATTTATAAGACCTATTTACACAGAAATCTTCTATATGCAAAGAAGGATGTTTGTGTATCGAAACATAATTCAAACAGACACAGTTGAATTCATTTTACAAGTAGGTTCTTCGTAAATCACGATAACTGCATGTTACGTATCAGAAACAATGATTTAACATTGTAAACTGAAGTTTATCGAGAAATATACGGCGCTGAAATGATAAATTATACGTATAATTTATTCTGTTAAAACGTTTATTGTCGAGATGTTGAATTACATATTGAATTGATAAATTCTCGATACATATTTAAAAAAGTTTTGTACATAAAGAACATTTTTTATTCTATTTTAATTACTAAGTAACTTTTCAAACATTTATAATAATGTTAAAATCAAAAATTAAGAATATTTGAAAGCACTGCCCCAACTTAACCGAATCGTCGGTATTTGTAAAAATACTCGTTTCGGATGTTGAAATAGAATATTTCGACATTGTAGGATGGACGTTAGCTCATAAACGCAAATACAAGATAGACTAGAAGAATTTCACAGGGATATCCCAAGTCCTGGGTGGCTCAGTGGTCAGAGCAGTCGCCCGGATTGCGAAAGGTCGCGGGTTCGATTCCTGCCTCAGGACGTGAAATTTTTCTAGTTTTATTCTATTTTAATTATTAAAGAACATTTGTTTTTGCAACAGCCTTGGTTCTGAATTGTATCAATTTATTCTGTGGATTTACTAAGCAGTTTTTTAATAAAACAATTTTTTTGTAATACAAACGGCTTAATATGTTTTTTAATTTGTGCAGTACCCACAAACCACACACAATATTAGATTCCCTGATGTTCAGTTCACGGCGGCGGGCTGGTAAGGCATGAAAATTATATAATTATCAAAATGAAAATATATTTAATTATATTTATTTATGAATAGAAAGCTTGACAATTATCTAGCTTGAGAGCCCCAAAAACTATTTTTGCAACACATCAACCTCAGCGAATTTGTATAATCATAAATATTAAAAATTCATTGATTATTGGTAGCTATAATTATTGTTAAGTACCTAAGTACTGTGACCACTAGTAGTATTTAATTTGTGAAATTACCACAAACCAGAAAATGTATTATAATTTTGTTGAGAAGACGCCGCCGTGCCGGCTCAGCGGGGCTTGTAGCTAACAAAGGAAGCAAAATTAAATGTTAAAATAAAGAAACTCTATATTATAATTACGATAATGTGTTTATTAATTTGTCATTAAAAAATTGAACAATTCATGACCGTATATTATTGTTTTAGTTGATAGGTATACCTAATCTGTGGGCAATGCTGTTGGGCTTACATTTAAATGTACAGTCGACGGCACATCAAGCGTAACAGTTTTTGAGACTGCCCTTACTGTGTTCGTAATAGAGCCCATAAAATATAAAAAATAATAAAATAATGAAATAAAAAAAAATAACTAATAAATAATTCGTAAAAGGACAGGGAGTCAGTTAAGTTTCGCACCAAATTGGGATGTTACCTAAGTTTGATATTGTGCTATTTTTTACAAATTCGGAAAATATACGTGTATATTTGGTGTTTAAAAATTTGACAAAATGGTCATTATTTTCAATATTTATCAAAAAAAAATTTTTTGAGCTTTTTGAACCATGCGCCGCAACACATCAAACATACCACTATATCTGTGATCCTATTGATCTTAGAGATACTATTTCTTTATAAATTATACAGTTCTTATAATAAGAAATAAAAAAAGTTGTCAACTAACCTATTAGACACGTGATTTAATTTTTCGTAAATTAAATATAAATCAAATGCATTTGTTCTTGCAAAGGATCAAGCCTATCAAGGAGTGTCTCTGTAAGGTCACAGTAGCAGACATCAGCATAGATATTATAGAGTATAAAAGAGATTTTAATACTGGTTGGAAGAAAGTTACGGAGACCCCTAAGCGCACCGTATGCAGCAAAAACTTTACTCGGCACTTCATCGACCTGAGGCTGTCATGATAGACACTGGTCAGAGACAACACCCAGGTTTTTTACCCATCTTGGCATATGGAATCATTCCGTTCAGAATATCCGAAATAACATCAAAAATCGATTATTAACATAAAGCACGGACTGCCGATGATGATACTTTGTGTCTTCGACGGGTTAATGTGAAGGCCAAAGGATTTCCACAGTGGTCTGCAGATCATTAGCAAATTGCTGATAGGAACATGAAAGAGAGGGAGTGATAGAAATTAGGGGCAAAAAAAGTAATGGAGATAAAATGCCACCATGCGGAACAAGTTTTACTATCGCACCAACCAGAGACACAGTTTTCAATGCGAATACGCTGAAGATGTCCGCGCAAGTAACTGAGAAACCAATCAATCACGGGTGGCGATATATTAAGAAAACGTAACACACCGATGAGGATATCAAAGTCGATTGAATTGATACATCAATGATACCAAGTAATGTCAACAGAGTAAGTTTTTTGTTTAGCTCGTTGGATGTCATCAGTGAATTACACTAAAGCTGCAGACGTTATATGGCCCGTACGGAAACCAGACTGGAGAGGATTAAGGAGGTTGTTAGTATTAAGGAATGAGGTCAATTGATAATGGACAAGTTTTTCTAAGACCTTGGACAGGAAGGGAAGAATGGAAATAGGACGAAAATCGGAAAATAAGGTCTCATTAGATTTCTTAGGGAGTGGGATGACGTTAGCTTCTTTCCACGCGGATGGGAAAGCTCCGGTTGATACTGAGGAATCAGGAATCGTTGTGATGACGAGAGATAGGATATTTAAAATAGGAAGAATCATATTACGACTAATAGGATCACCAGTGACTGCACTGAAGGTAATAGAAAGGATAGTTTTCTTAACATTACACTCCGCAAATTGAGTTAAAACAAAGAAAGATATATCAGTAGCCGGCAATAAAGAAAGGCGAAGTAACGTGTAGGCCTTATGGCGGATATTAAAGGGCAAAGTAGAAGTAAAATGACATTTAAGTTGATTGATATCAAGACTAGAATTAGGAGAATTTTTATGAGGTTAACCAACTCCAAGTGTTTTGAATAATTTCTATATTTCGGCAGGATCACCGTTTTCTACAGATTTATAGATATGACGTCTTTGGGCGTCCCTGATCACAGTGTTGCATCGATTTCTAGCATGATTACACTTGGATGAGTTAGCAGTTGACGATAGTTACCTCTTTACGCATAAGCTGGCGAATTTCATCCATTAGCTTAATTTGAATGGACCGAATGAAAGCATGTGTGTAAAAGAGTTTGATCAAAGAGATAAACTTGCTTATCAACCGTGTTCGGTTTTAAGATTTCCGACCAGTTCATAGACGTTCAATATCCATGTACGCAAAGCTGCGCTTCAACAAAACTCCTGGTTTTACTTTTGGAGGAGATACTAAATTATGATAGGAAAAAACAACTGCAGAAAGTTGACCGTGGTTACTCACGAGAATAGGAGATGAAATAATCATAATTTCTCAGATATAAGGAGAACAGTTTGGAGAAGGGGGAGTTTTATTTAAAGGTAAAATATTTATTAACTGGAATTTATAATAGAAAGTAGATTGCGAGACCGGAGATCATTTTTAAGGAACCAATAATTGAAGTTACGCATTAAAATCATGTGCTAAAGAAGGAACCAATTATTCCAGTTATTGTTCAAAGGAGAGGAAATATATTAATTACTTAGTCCTAATTACCTTTCCAACCCGACATACCAGAGGCACTTAAATTTTAATTGTCTCTGCCATACATTTAGTTATAACGTCTGGGCATTAAAGAATAACACGTCTAACGGGAGGCCCTATCGCCTCTATCTGATGTTTTGACTATTACAATTGTTTATTTTGTTCTTATACCCTTGCGGTTTTATTGACCTTCATAAGAAAAATATTAATATGAAAAAAAACTATCCGATCGAGACGTTTATGTAGGCGGTAACTCATTAATTTGTAAGAGGATCGTATTTCGCAATGAAAAAGTGACCATTATCTGTAACTACTGTTATTTAGAATAATGGATGGAGGCTTATTAATAAATATTATTAATGTGTTTTAAACCGTTATAAGGTTTTAGAATCTAGATTTGGTGGATAATATTAAATAACAAATGATTACAAGAGGTAGATAAGTAAGTATTTTTTTAACAGAAGTTAATATAATATTCGTAGAGGTAGAGGTCTAGTTGATACGAATATAATAAATTATTATTTTCATTCGGAATGCTGTCTTTTTTTTCGAAATGGTAAGGATCGACATTTTAATTGATTCGACACTTTTAAAATTCAATAATTGTTAATCGCTAGTTTGCTAAAGTTATGAATATATGTAATTATTTAAAATAAATTTATATATAATCAAAATGTTTTGATTATTTTTTCTTAACAATGGTTAATTAGGCATTACTTTAATATTTTTTATTTTATTTTTTTAAATGTTATGTATTCTTAATTTTTGATTTTAACATTATTATAAATGTTTCAAAAATTACTTAGTAATTAAAATATAATAAAACTAGAAAAATTTCACGTCCTGAGGCAGGAATCGAACCCGCGACCTTTCGCAATCCGGGCGACTGCTCTGACCACTGAGCCACCCAGGACTTGGGATATCCCTGTGAAATTCTTCTAGTCTATCTGTATTTGCGTTTATGAGCTAAAGTCCACCCTACAATGTCGAAATATTCTATTTCAACATCGTTAAGTAACAACAAACAACATCGTTTTCGTTCGTAAGTTAATAAAATGGGTTCGATTCCTGCCTCAGGACGTGAAAATTTTCTAGTTTTATTATATTTTAATTACTAAATGTTATGTATTTTAAAAAATCATGTGCTGATGATTTTTTTTTAAATTTAGATATTTCTTTTAAACATTAATTATACGAGGTGGTGCCAACAATACGACTATAAATTGAAACATGAGCTATATTAACTCGTACAAATGGTTTGCAGCTTTCAAAAACATCTTATTCATTTGATAATTTCATGAAAAATGGAATAATGCAGCCAATGTTATATTATTTCCCACAAATTTCATTAAATTATGCAATAAATAAGTAGTTTTTGAAAGTTGCAAACAATTTCTATAAACTAATTATAGTCCATGTTTTAATTTAGTGTCATATTGCCGGCACCACACTGTATAAAATTTGTAATAAATGTTTGACAGATATTTAGAAAAACATCCAGACTAGTAATATACATAAATGAGGGCGGGATGGGAACCCGCGTGTGACTGCTGTAACCACTGAGCTACAGAAGGCTTGGGAGAACTCTATCACGTATTGTTCGAGTCTTTTTTGTTTTTACGTCATAAGCTAACATCTACCCTCACAATGTCAAACAAAGTCATTATATATTTTTTATAGTTATGTAATTCAATAAATTAACTTTGTTATCTTACCGGAAATGTCTTTTATTAATATTCTATAGTCATGCCAGACTGATACACGAGTTTACAAAGTGTTCTGGTAAATGAGCAAAATTTATAATTTTTTATTTATTACATAAAAATTATGATTACCTATTACATTTTTTATTTCACAGACGGTGAGAAGCTACAAAGCGTGGTTAATCACGGGGTCGTTAATATTTTTTTTAAGCTGTTTTGTTTTATTGAAGAGCTTTTCTATTTTATTTTATTTTTCATGAACTTAATTAGGTAGGTACATATCGTTTTCTATATCCTTGTTGGGTATAACATTTAATAAAATAATATTATGACCAAAAAATCATCTATATAAATAAAAATCAATGTTTGTATGTTGTCCCCTATGCGCTCCAAAAACATTGATCAGATTGTGATGAAGCTTGTGTAGGGTGTTCTAGGGATGCCCGCGCAAATTCCTCGATTATAATTTGTTTAATTTTTACTATTATAAAACCTAAAATTTCTCTTTACGGGCATTGAAAAGTTTGGTGGGTGCAGTTATTTTCAAAATAAAAATGTTAAACTTATAAAAAGAACCCTTATTCAAGTTAATAAAATGTGTTTTAGATGTGCGTCATCTCTTTACAAAATATTTTATCAATATTCTATAAATTTACCGATTAAAACATTTGAAAGAAACTTTTTCGTGTATTTTAAGGATGCCCTTGTTTCATATTTTAGTTGTTTCACTGTCAAAACATAAGCCTCTTTATAGGAAAAATAACTTATTATTGAATCACATCTTCAGTCATCTCCATCGAAAAGGAGACCAGTGTCGTCCGCATGAGATAATTACACATCCGTTTGAGTTATCAATCAATCATGTAATTAATATAAATTAAAAACCGGGATGGGTCTGAGGATGCTACCATGTAGGACGCCATAATTTTTGGTGATGTTATTTTTGCTATAACAATATGTATGATCCAGTTTGATTATTTCCATACGATTCTGGCAGTAGCCAGTAAGTAGGAGTGGAAGAAAATTTCCCCTTGCAACTCTACTCTGTACCCAATCCTTCTCATAAAACTACAAAGAGTAGGGACAGAGACATAATTGACATTAATAACGACTTGTAGGTACTAATGATACTAAATTTTAAGTGCGCAATAGATTCTCAACTTGACCGATTTTAAATTGCATACACGACTAAATTAATCAAATTGTATGTTTTTTACGTTTAAATTTGTTACGTAGTAAAACATTCTGCTATCAAAGAAATATATCAGATTGTAAATGTAGATGTTAACAATAAATAGGCGGAGCAGACAGCTTCATTGAATTTATACGAAGAAGAAACACTATAGGTTATTAAGGGCGCGACTCCATTACATAGTGCAAGCATTTAACGCCGCCGCAACGAAATATTAACACAATAAAGGCACGCTGAGTGCAAGGCATTAACACTCCTATGATTCAACAACCGTGTCCAACATGAAATAAGACTTAATATTAACCACGGAAGCACAGAAATAGTATTAAATTTCGCTGAGAACATTACAGAAATAACTTTCTGCTAGAGACGATTTAATTTCGATGAGCCTTTTCATTGCCATGTCTAGAAGTGTAATAAAGAAGACCAGAAAGGTAAGAGATGTCTCACATTAAAAGATACAGCTAAGATTAAGATAATCTTACTGTTATATAATTCTGTTAGTTGTCTTATAAAATTATCGTTTAATATCGGTTGAGCCTTTACAAGCATGCTGGAATATAACATTCACTTTCGCAGGGTAGAGTTGAATTTTATTCGTAGTATTACCATAAATACTCACACAATTGTTGCGTTTCCAAGAAAAAATATTTTACAATTTGTTAAAATTTGGTAATGTCTAAGATCAGCCTGGTGAAGACGTCGTCTTATAGTGGTTTGAATGAAGAGCAGTTATTTTAGGATTACATAATAATATGGAGATTCTGAATTCCACGGATGTTTAGGTACTTTACAGGAAATCTCCGTCAAATGTAGAAATACAAGGTATTACAAAAATAGCTGTGAAGCAAAAAGGGTGTTTGACGGTGTTTAAGGTTGTGTAGAGTTAATTGTTGCACCCGTAGTGCAAGATTTATAGCTTGCCTAAAAATTATAATTGTTGATAACAAAATAAAATAATCCATTGAAGCGCAGCTCAACTAAAAGTTAATCTAGACACGCAGAAGCGTGTCCAACCCAAAAAAAAGAGTTGGAAATGCGCCGTGTGTTACACAAACCATTTCGAGCATTTTTTCTAATGGGAGAACGCACATCGCGCTATCCCGCCCTCCGGGGAAAAAGACAGGGGAGTGTGGAGCTCGTACCCTCTAATACTCCGATCCATGCACCCTCTGCTCCACTATCCGACGGCGACGCGGGCAACTTACCGAGTGGTCCGTGCCCCTTACTATACAGGGTCAGCGGTCCCGGGTTTGAATCTCGGTAGGAGCAAATGTTTGTATGATGATTACGAGTAGGTAGTTTTTTCGGGAGTCATGGTTGTTTTATGTTTATTTAGTATATTACTAATATTTATATAAATATTATTATCATCAGTGTGGTCACATAAAAGTTAATAGTTACTAAATGTTAGGTGGGGTCTGACGCAGAATGTGCACTTCGCAAATTGAGCACTCACCTCAAAATGTACATTTCGTAGAATGTGCATTTCTCACAAGGGGCACTTCTCATTAGGTGCATTTCTCAAAATAAGCATTTCGCAAAATGCGCACTTCCCAAAATGTGCACTTTCCTAGGATATGACTAAATGGCATGTGTAGTAACAAAGGTAACTCTTATATTAAACGTAGAAATATTTAATTAACGATCACAAACTAGTCTGGACTTAATACTGTTCAATTAAATAAATGATTACTTTGTAAAAGTGTTTATTTTATTTTAAATACCTATACCGAACAATATCTTTTTTATTTTGGGACTAACCTTCATTATACAGGACATTTAGTCATATCCTAGGAAAATGCACATTTTGCGAAGTGCACATTTTACGAAGTGCGCATTTTGCGAAATGCACATTTAGAGAAATGCACATTATGAGAAGTGCCCCTTGTGAGATATGCACATTCTGCGAAATGAAGATTTGGAGGTGAGTGCTCATTTTGCGAAGTGCACATTCTGCGTCAGACCCGTTAGGTGAAATATACATATTTAAAAATAATATAATATTTCTTCGAAGGTACCGTAATAATATAGAAAATTGGAAAATAAATAAAATACAGCGTTAATGTAGAAAACTAAAGTAATTTTAATAATGAGTAAAAGTATACATAAATGTAAAATAAGAGCCAAGTTCAATATTGAATAATGCGTCGACTTCACCGACAAAAGAATCGAAATTTATACGTTCAATCCATTTTTTTGTCGGTGAAGAATATGGGTGCCGCGTTTAAACCAAACATATGAAACCTAATAGTATAAGTTTAGTACACTGTACAAGTAAACAAGAAGTATACTAACTTGCAAATATAAAGCCAATAGCCAGTACCTACGTATAAAATGGCCGAATCAAATCTTGAGCTTGAATTACTTACATCCCGAGTAAACACAGAACTTGGCTCCCATATACAAACATATCTTGATTCTTTTGTCGGTGAAGTCAAGAACGACGCATTATTCAATATTGCACTTGGCTGATATTTCAAATTTATGTTTTTGATGGGATTACCCTTACTAGGCGAAATTACCTCCTGCTATAGAAATCTCAGAAAAAAAATTAATGAAATTAACAGTCAATCACTAAATTCTTTATCGGAAAATCATATTTAAAATGCCACATTTTAAATATGAGTTTCCGATAAAGAATTTGTTTTTCTTGGGTTAGTTTGTAACATCTCGTGCCTATACATATTATGATAATTCTTTTTCTATTCGAATACAACTATTCATTAGCCCCCTTATTCACAACTGTCGGAAAAGAATCGAATTTCGGAATCTTTATACTTGTCACTTTTTATCACCGTACCTCAAAGCGAGACGGCATGTGACTTTTCGAATCGAATCCGTGATCCGACAGCTTCTGAATAAAGGGGCCAGGTCAGTCCCATTTTCGTCTGGATCTGATGAAAATCAGAGATAGAGACCGAAACGAGGAACGTATTTAAATTTAATTATTTTTGCCTTTTCAGTGTTCATATCATAGGTTTGCTTTGAATTTTTACGTGGGTAATAATAATAATTCACATACTTTTTATTTGGCATATTATGGTATACAAATCTACCAAAACCAAGAACAACCTAGCTTACGCTAGCAATTTTTATTTAGGTAAATATGTTGAGTAAAAGTATGTATGATAATAAATAACTTTTAAACTATATAACAATTGTTAGATTGGCACGAAAAATACAAAGCGGTTGTACCATTAACCATTTTTATTAAGACAGAAAGAATAATATAGATTGAGATTACGCGATCTGTTAGAACTAATTGCGGAACAGAGATTTTAATTGCCCGATGATTATAAACAATAAGATATATATCACTGGCCAATAAAGGTACGGGGAGCTTTGTAACCTCAAGTGTAATAAGCAGTCAGTCGGGAAGCGCGATGGGAAACATACAACCGATTCAGTAGTTAGATGATCTTGGGAACATTCTTTTATAATGCAATCAATAAGCAGTGTGGAAGCATGATGAATTGATGAGAAACGAAGATGGATCGATTACCGTAACGATGGAGAAACACGTTTCAATTCTACAGCGCATATTATGAACAAAATACGAACATCAGTGAAAGCTACGATAGCATTAAAAAAACAATGGGTCTAAATAGTTTTACAATTAATTACCTTCATACAACGTGTAGAAAGTCTAAATCTAAGTCTAAATATAATTTGTTCATTGTCAATACTAATAAAATATTATGTTGTGAGCTAACAAAATTCGTAAAAGAAATTTTGTTTTAAATTGCGTCTAATAAATTACCGTCGCCCGTATTATTAAACGGTTTTATTTAGCGCGACCTGTTTTTTTTTATAGTTTGAGTCAAATTTAGTAATTGAAATTTTACCCCTTTCCTGTTGACAATCAGTCAAGATCAATCTGATCTGAAATTTGGTACTTACAGAGTTTTAGTTTTCATGAAAATACAATTGAAGTATCATTGAAATCTAATATGGCAGCCGCCATAAAATGACGGATTTCACGGGTCCTTCAATACGGGTATCAAAAGGGTTTGACGAACAGAATACAGAATACCATTAAATCCAAATCCAAGATGGCCGCCGCGCCGGTACAAAATGGCGGATAAAATATACATATTTTATTTTTTAGTCCTAACATCAAAACTGAAATTTAGACATTAAATAAATACTAAAAACTTAAAAATAAAATATGAGTATAAAAATTAAATTAACTTTTCATAAAAAGAAAGATAATAGGTAATGATGTTGATAATTTAATAAAAGCTATCATCACACTACCCTTACATCAATCCAGGACATTAATCAGACTCGGCCGCTGCCGCTGTTGAGAGTTGCGTGCGTGCGACACACGTTCTTGCGAAAATAATTTAAACTGTAACATTTCGTTCGAAAACTCATTCGGCTTCTTTTGATAGGTACTGCATTATTATGATACACTACGTGTGATGTCGTTTTTTTTGATATTGAAGATTTACTTATGTATTTTATCACTTTAAGAGTCGCACAATATATTAGGTTGTCGGTAAGTTAGGAAAAGGCTTCGTGAAAAAACCACACGTATTTAGGAGTTATTTGAAGTACAGTCGACAGCACATCAAGCGTAACAGTTTGACCTCGAGACCGCCCTTACTGCGTTCGTAATAGCGGATTTCGTAGTGCAACTGTTACACTTGATGTTATGTCGTGTCTACATCGTTTAGTTTGAAATGGTGATGGGTATTTTATTATGCTCATAATTTTATATGACGACATTCTAAGACTTAGGCCTACAATTTTATATTATTTATGATAATGACTTAATTTCAATTTTCTTTATGCAATAAAAAATATTATCTTGCTATTTTTTTCGTAGGATTCATATTTGATATGCTGAATTAATTGTATACAAAATAATACTTGAGAAAAATATAAAGAAAAGTGTGTGGGAAAATGTGCATATCAGACGATCGGGCGGGCGGCGAGCGCGGCGCAGCGCAGCGGCCAGTCCGGCGGGCGCGCGGCGGTGGCGATCGTGCAGCCGTATCCGAGCCGAGCGCGCCATCTCTCCCTTTCTTTCTGGCCTATAGCGCTCTCTCTCCGTCCTTCGGCGGCTTGTTCCTCTTCTTCTTGCAAGGTTAAGGTTACGTCAGACGTGTTATGTTATAACCGTTGGGGCGCACTCCGCCAAGTTCAGTGTCTCGTCGAGAGTGGCCGCGACACAAGGCTCGCGACTATCGCTACGCGAGCGTCACACGACGAGGACTGTGCTAGCCTGTGATATACGAACAGTGAAAAGTTCATGAACTTAGGTGTTGAATTTGTTTGAACTGTATCACGTGACGCACTCGTCTCAACAAATAGCCAGTGACACCGTTCAGGTACGTAAACATCACCAGTCTGTACTGACGAGAAATTACATTTTTTGTATTTTCCGCGCATCGATCTTTTATTATGGGGGATACATTTTTCATGCGAAAGCGAAGATCAAGTTGAAGGCACTCGAGTGCATCCCGTTCAATAAACTGGTTTTTTAAATATTTTATGGCGGTTTTGTGGTTGATGCAATCAAGGACACGAGTGCACGGAGATATGCGATAATTAAGCGCTTGCTTTTAAATACTTTTTAAGATGAAAATCACAGGATAAACTCAAAAGTAACATAGTGTTTTCGTGATTAGATTTAGATGACCAGTCAAATTCGAAACTAAATGATAGGTAAATTGACGACTATTCTAAATTATATTAGGTTGATATTGATATAATTTTATAATAATGTTCAGTTAAACACCTAAGTACTATACTCCCTTGTAAAAATAAAATAATGAAAACTCCGTCTTTGCGTTTCGATTTAATATAACAAGAACAAACGTCTTGATGGCGAGTCTCATTGAAGCGAGTACAAATATCCCATACTAAGTATAAACTATTATTAGAATTTAACCTGTAGAAGTAACGTTACATAGAATTGTGTAAATTGCTCTGTAAAATAATAAGAGAACGACGTTCCCGCGTACGATAGGCGGTAACTACAGAAGCGAGTTTTTTGCAGAGAGATTTATTATGAAAAGCATAATGTATTTATAATAAAATATAATATTGATGACTAAAAGTAGTGGTCGTAGTAATATATCAGATATTAAAATAGATTAAAAATTGTTATATAAATCTTTAATACTTAAAACTGCATTGAAAATGAGAGTTATCATCACAGATTTATATTGTAGGTACTATAGTTATAAAACAAACAAATATTATATAACATTTATGTCCAGAGGAATTAGTCGAAGTTTCTGATCTATGATCTGAGGGTCGTAGTTGTATATCAGATATTATAGATTGAGACTGCTTTCAACCTTTACCGTTAACAAATACATTAAAGACTAAAATTATTAAACGAAAATAAAATTTTACTTCTTATTGCAAAAAAAAAAACAATGTAACAAATGAGATACTAGCATACCTACTACACGATAAGGTTGTGGTTTTCGTAATTGATAGAGTATTTTCGTTTATTTGAACTCTAAATAGCCATTAAAAGTAAGTTAGCATCAAAGATAATGTTGATAATTATGTACTGATAAAACAACTATCAAAATATTTTTTTCGTATCAGATTTAAATTATAAAACATAAAGCTGCTATCAAAGTACACCATCATATAATTTGCTTAGTTATTTGCATTTATATGTAGCAACAATAATAAAATAAATTGTAACTACCGTGAACTCTGTATAAAGTTTGATACAACTAGACGAAAAAAAGCAAACACTTCTGAAATTTCTATCGGAAAAAATAAAGAAGTTGGTACGCAACATCAATTTGATTCTGACGAATCGAAAATTACAGCGGATCTAATCCTTTGCTATTAATACCTAGTATTGGTAATAAAAATGAAAAGATGAATAAATAAAAACCAAGTCACGAATATCGAGTTAATTTAGACCAATTAGAAACAGTTCTAGCGGTGACCGCGTGTTGCCGCGTATAGCGATAAGCTCCGATGCGCAGACAGCAATAGCCGACGCTATATTTAGAGCCGCTTCGTTTGGTACCATCCAAGGGGGATTTATCATTTTATTCTATCGTCCGCGTTATGTGGACAACTGGTATCAACAGGAGATACAAACAGTCAACTACGTTTCATTATTATAATTTACTCTAATCATTGACAACGAAAACAATTATGTTGATCTGTGTACAAGTTCAAAATAGAAATTTTTATCTTAAATGAACAGTGAGCAACATAAGTCGAATAACACTGTCGTAGTACCTTGTCACATAATCATTTTGGCATACAACTGACAATTTGTACGAACACCGCGAATGAAATGAGTTGACATGGTACTAAAGTTTTAATCGACTTCTGTTGCTGACTGTACAACCAGATTAAATATAGTACCAGCATACAAGAAATAATATAAGTGTATTTTATGAATCAAATGAAAAAAGTGCCCTCGCGAAATCTCATTTTCGTTGAGCCCTGAGACCCACGCGGCGACTGTAATTAAGCTTATAAATAACTCAATAAAACTATGACGTTCTTCCAATAAAACCTTAAAGACCGAAACGAAACGCCCGCAAGCGGCTCACAAAAAGGATCCCGAGATACAGAAATGTTAGAAATAGCCGCTAGATAGAGTAGGCACGCGATTATCGTGCTAGATAACATTTCAAATTAATTTTACTATCAAAATATTCATTAAATACTGAACTATTCACATTCTTTAATCTGATAAATGGTATTGCGTGTTGCAGTACGAAAAAGTACCTTTATATCACACAGTGTGATCGCTTAATCTTACTGCAATGCCGATAACGGCCGCGACAAAAGCAAACTCACTCACGTGAATGCTTTTTGGGATCGTATGGAAATCGTGTACTGATTTCAAAATTATGTATATGTATCCCATTTGTTATTATAGCTATTGGGAACTGCTGCAATCGAATGAAGACTTACAAACCATACGAAATAACTGAACAGCCGATCCGAATATGAAAATATAACGACACGATTTATTATTTCCTACGGTAACGGCACCCGGAAATGTAGTACTCTCTATATCCGACAACAAAGTTTTAAGTTCAACCGTTAACTTTAAAGTTTCGCGGCTATTCGTACAAGTAGACGTAAGAGAATCGGGATAAGTACAGTAGGTACTTATGGCGAACGCAAGAATGGTTTTGTATCTGTTAGGTATTTTTTTAAACTGAAGTTGGGGGTTAAAACGTCAATTGGAAAAAAAAACATTTCTATCATTTCAAAACCCTTCTTCAGCTCCTCGTGCTACAGGGGCAGCTGCCGCAATGAAAGGATTAAGGTGTATTTTTGGTTTAGCCCAGAGGAAACGACATATAAATAAGTGAGCTTGCACAACCGTCATATAAAAGACATCAACGCGGCACGCATATAAGTAGTCATTAGCTTGCGTGAGTCGCAATGAACAATTAAACACAATAATTTAAAAGGTCACTTGGCGGTGATTGGACTTCTGCAAATACTATTTATTGAATAGATAAATGTCATTTTTATTAAACAGTCTCCGTTACGAATTACAGATATCATGCGAGCAAATAAACCGAAAAGTTTTATATGTATGTATATCACTTGCGTCTTAGAAAATCCTGTCAATTTATCGCATAAGATATTTAATAACATTTAATTGCATCTTCTGTGCAACTTCAAGTGATAAAAGTAATGTAGAATTTTATTAGCATTATAAACGTGCTAGGAATGACTATAAAATTGTCTTAAAACAATTTTATCTCTAAATACATCTACCTGTTCACACATACATACACTATCGATATTTCGAATTGATATTTAATAAATAACAGGGTGGTTATTAAGTATTCCTATTATAGGTACCCATTCAAAGACTGGAATGTCACAATTAGCTATAAATAGACTCTGTCAGCGATAGGCAACTTACTCACAAAGTTTCAAATAAAAAGAAAACGTTTTGAATATTTTGTAATAAATACACATTCTTACCTTATGAAACTTCTACAAGAATTGCAATCTCAATAAACGCAAGGAGATAAATAAAACACACGTGGAATTTATTTAAACGTGCATCGCTTTATTGCGCCGGGTGTAAAAACGTAAAGAAAAGCTTCAGTTTAGTCAGAAAATGACTCTTTTACAACCGATACTCAGTTCAATTTTCAATGGAAATATAATAATAGTGACATTGAATTTAATCTCCTAATCAATCAAACAGTGTGGTCTAATGGTCCAGAAATAAGAAATTACTATAACTTGGCGCAAAACCACGGTCATAGTTTATTGTAAGTGATAACTGTCACAAATGTAATGTTTTCTTTGAATTCAGATATTCATTGCCTTTATGAATAGGAAGTGTGATTTCGAACTCTCGCAAATATTTTCATGTGTGTTACAAAAAGATTATAATATTTAACTGTACGTTGACTGTAAAAACAAAACACGTTCTTATTTTCATGTTTACATGTGATAGTTTATTTTTTATTTATTTAATTCATATAAATAGTAATTCAAATATATATCTGTATTAATAATAAGAACCTAATTTAGCAATCTGCCAAACTGTCGAATCTACTGGACGCGGAAGCCATGAATACCAAACAATGAAAATAGTAACAGTCTTACATGCCCACCTTTTACCTAGCAGTCATTGTATACAGTCTACACGCCATGTATTAAGGACACATAGACAGATAGTACTTACTTTCGCAAGATTTGTTTTGGTGGATTTTTAAACCATGCCATTTAAAAAATTCATGATATTAAGTAAGTATTATTAAGAAATGAAATATAAAGATGACAAAATATAGGTATACCTAAACGGTAGATACTGTCAAAAGGAATTTGTATTATAATAATTAAACATATAGAATGGCTTTAGTGAACGTAACTCTATTTAAAAATGTTCACAATTTTTTTCTTCACTTTAGGGCTAGTATAGGCCTCGACATGCACCGGTCTCTACGTAAGAAACATAAATAAACATAAATAAATTAAAAGAACGCCTGTGCACTCGTTAAACTTAATTAAGAAAAAAAGCGTAGACTACTTAATGTATTTCGTCGGACTGAATGCTAAAAATGCAAAGAGATTCACACGGGACTGGGAGGCACATTCGGCCTTTAAGCTCACTGAATACAAAAGTCGCTAAATAGTTCTATCACTCCACAATTCTATGAAATAATAATACCATTAAAAATGGTTAAACTGTAGAAACTACCCATCATTTGCAGATGAATCATTTTATCTATCACAAGTATTTACCATATAGCACAGATTTATTCTATGATATTTCCTCTGTGCTTATCTTAATAACTAAGTAGCTCATTACTATGCATCTTTTGCCATTATAACATTTTCGAAGAAAATAAAGATAAGCTAACAAAGAAAATTTGGTTGTTAGGGCGTTGGCCGTTGAAAAAAAATATCCATTTGTATAGGTAAATAAACGTTGTAACGATAGCAAAACAAACTGATCGTAACAATTGCCGAATAATACTTTTTTTGGATTAGTAATACGTAACAAAATAATTGTCCAGTGCATACAAGTCTTAAATTTTTAAGAAATGTTATTGTTCAGCTATTGCTTTTTAACCGACTTTTAAAAAAGGATCATCAATTCTACCTGTATGTATGTAATATTTTCAGAATTGCAAAGTTTTTGTTACATGTTAGTTTATACCAGCTACTCAGCATAGTTGCCCGCATATCTCAAAAACTATGCGTCGGATTGAAAAATTCTTTTTTTTGTTGGAGTAGGTATAAGTCCACCTTAGAGATCTGTGCAAGTTTCATCAAAATTGTTACAGTAGTTTTTGAAACAGATAGTTAAGTGTGTATCAGTCACTAAGAAAACGTGTCGTAGGCATGTTGTTTCAATGTTAGCATGCAGTAAGGCTCTAGCAAAATGAAATTTAAAAAGTGAAGAAATATAAAAGTATTTTTGATAAATCAAAACATACTTCAAAATAGTAAAAAAAAATTGAAGTTAGGTACATAATTCATAAAAGAAAGGTATTCTTTGGAGTTGGTGCTAAACTGTTTCCAAAGAGTATAGAATGTGAAGCTCCGACTCCAAAAAATACCTTTTACGAGATAAGTACCTGACATCAATTTAATGTTTTTTTCTTTTAGAGTTTTGATGTCAGTTTAATTTTCTTAGATTACTTTTTTATTGACATTATTCGAATTCAGAGTTATTTGTCCATTGTAAGCTACTTAGTTATGGCCATATAGATATCGTTATAGGATATTAAAATTGTCTCGGAAAGTAATTATAATTATATTTTATTTCATTCCATTTACGTATCTGGTTAGAATTCCGATTAACGCGAACAGTTTCAAGCTTCGAATTATTTAAAGTAGCTAGAATATAATCCGCATTTTTCGGGAAAGTAAGTCTAACTAGATTTGTTATTTGAAAATGTTCACCAACAATTGTACTTATACAGTTCTACAACAGAAAGTAACTTTTAAAGAGTTTCCACGTAAAGTTACGTTTTTTCAGAGTTAGATAAAAGATTGGACGCAAAAAAGCAGTGTTTCTCACGCGGCAGCTATTCAAAATTAAGGTGGTGGATTGCCCTAGGTATCTAGGCTGGCGATTTCAAACGGAACAACTAGTAGCTTTCGCAGCCAAGTAAAGTATAACGAACGATTTCGTGTGCACGATCGGGGTCAGGGGTCGGCATTAGTACACGGGACCTTGCAGTCGCGCTGCGAACATGCTGTCTTGTTAGTAAGAACATTTTAATACAAGAATAGGGGTGTAATCAGATAGTCGGCGAACGTTGAACGAGTATGTGTAAACATATTTTTGTTATCATAGATAAAAAAGACCGGGTACTTTCTCACAATTCTAATACTTATGAAGTACAAAACATAAACTTTATGGAAAAGTAGAAAGGCTGTGATATTTTCTAACGCCCACAGGACTGTGAGGCCGTAGTTCTCCTCAAGCAAGCACCACAATACACGATCTACTGCTTTTTCATTCAGCCACCAACTGACGCATAAATTATGTCAACGGTCAACTTAGCATAGGGATGCCTTTGACTACCTTTTGCCGTAGCGTGGTCTCTGTTCCAAAAACTTTTTACTCCTCAGCTCATCGGTTTTGTGACAAATGTAACCGGCCCAATGCCATTTCAATTTTCTATTTGGATGATATCAACCACTTTGGCTTTCCACCGAATAATCATCGACTAATTGTTGATGTTGAGGAGCTCGGTGGCGTAGTGGATTGAGCGCTCTGGTTTCGATCACGAAAACAAAGCAAGTTTCGCCATGGTCGGTCTCTGGATGGGTCAATCAAATTTATAATCTTGAGCTCCTCCAAGCTTCGGAAGGCACGTTAAGGCGTTGGTCCCGTTTGGTACTGCAACCGCTTTAACCCATCAACCCGCATTGGGACAGCGTGGTGGTGTTATGGCCCAAACACCTCATGTGTTTATCCCATGCAGGAAGGCCTATGCCCAGCATTGGGACGTATATAGGCTGGTGATGATGATGATGAATTGATGATGTTACACGTTTAGAACTATGAAAACAATGTTGTTTATAAGTAGATGAAATTTAGTTTTACTCTTTTTTGATATGGTTATTATCAAGATTATGATTAGACATGATTCTAGAACTACAATGGGGCGATCAATTCTAATTTGTGATTGTGAATAAGCAATACTTATCACTTTCTAATTCACTGTCAATTAGTGTGCGCAGTCCTATAAAATTATTAATGTGCAACCCATAATAGGCAAGTTCATTTCTATCTGTATATTGTTCTGTTACAAAAATCACAATGAGAAACACCGACCTCACTGCGCGTACTGGTACTTTCTACGGAGGGCAGTCGTATGAATAACAATAACAACTTTGTTCATAATTCAAAATCACAATAACTTTAATCTCTAGGTCGTGGGACAACGTAAAAGTGTGATTATAAAATAAATGTCACATTAAATAAATACTTCGTATAGCAATAACATTACAAATGAAAAGTAATCGATTCAGTTTACAAATAGAATGAGAAACTATTGAATTTAAATAAAGATCTTTTGAAATCACTTGAATTGTGTACACGTTTAGGCCTTCTGTAGGTTATATATACTCACGCATCAGACCGTGAAATCTTTTTCGATTTCAATTAATTTGAACACCGTATTCTAAATTTTTACGTGACACTAATTCTGCTTCTCCGAGCTAACGGAACATTTATTTGCTTGTTTAAATTACGCATGCGAAAGAACAAGTTTTGTAAAATTCATGAATCATCACTGTTCATAAACTTAATGACCTAAAACTGTTAGAAAAAGTAACCGTCAGTCACATTAAAATTGTTATTTTAAAAAGAAGATAAACAAATATGATGGCGAACAAGCTATTAGCTACGATATGTTAGTTTGATTGATATATAAACAATTTTGTTTAAGCTTGCTTATGTAACATTTATTTCAGACTATGTGTGTAAGTATACTCTGCAATGCGATATTTGTATCATAGAATTATAATGATTTCAAAATACAAAATACTTTTGCTTTGATTGAAATTTTTGTATTCTGTTCTATGTGATTTTCCACTCTCCCACATTTACTATTCTCCAATATTTGTTTATCATTACTTACGTCTAGGTTTTTCATTACTGCTATTAGTGGTACAGTTCTCTAGGTCAGGCATTTAACAGTGAGCGGTGACCACTTATTGTGGTTAGCACACTTTTTCTCTGAATTCGAGTGTAAGTTATCAAAGACGGGTACATTTGACCCCGATGTTGGCGCCCCAAGATTATAATTAAGAGGGTCACGTGAGAACAGCGAATCGTTCGTGACTGCGCGCGCACAGGCGACACGCCACTCGGAACTATCGGGCACAAGGCGAGACTGCGTTCCGATTTCCTGATTAGACAAATTGAAAAGAAGCGATGTTATTGATATATTGGCAGATTTATCTACTGGAAATATAATAATGTTTAATATTCGTGGGTGTCGACTTTTTTCTGTTACGTTCAATTAGTCATCGTGCAATCTCGCTACCTAGGTAGGTATGTAATTATGGTGCCAAAGAACTTTACATTGAAAATAATTAAAACGGGACAGAATAATAGGATACACTATTTGTGTTTTGTTGGTACCAGTATGAAATTCAAGAAATTAACGTAAACAAATTGTCAGCGCTATGAGGTTTGAGATCGCTCAGTGGTGATATTTAGGTAGTATGAGAAAACTAGAGATAGTAAATAAGGTTATTTTTAAGTCAAATAAATATCATTAGTAAAATTAAGGAATATTATATCATCGAACAGTGGTACTTACTGTTTTCTTCAGTTTAGTGTAATTTTCATCATTGTGTATAATATTTAAATAAATAGAATCAAAAATATCAAAATAAGAGTTATAAAAGAAGTATGCATGTTTGAGTGACAACCACGGACAGAACGAAAATACAAATAGCACGACGATGAAAACAAGAACAAGTGCAAAGTATCAGTGTTGTAACCGTGCTATCGCAGTCACACCTCTATCTGTTGCTATTTATAAAGTAACGCTCAAAGGGCGGTAGAGAGCGGTCGTGCGCCGGGTCAGGACGGATTCCATCAGGCGCGCTTTCCATGAAGGATTTTAATTACAACCCGCGGGTGAACGACCGAGGCGGTGCGCGGGCGCCTTTCGACAGTCTTCCGTTAACAGGTGTCCTAGTCATTGTTCTTTTTGTGGGTGTTTTATAATGTAATCGATATCTTTTTTGTGTGCTAACAGCATTCTGTTGTATGCCAGTAAAATAAAATTAAAAAGTGGTGCGTTTACAAAAACATATTCCTGCACGTGGACATATTTTTGATTACATTTAAATTAAGTTTCGTAGTAACGGTCACGTAAAATTGTTGGACATATTTGTGGATACCAAAGTGATTAAATAGTATTTCCGAATTGTTGTATTTTTAAATGTAAGTCAACCTGAGCAAACATTCCAAAAAATATTTGCGGTGCTTACAGCAGTTAATGTCTGTTTTGGGAATTTCTCTTATGGAGACAATCGTGGGCGGCCGCTCACTGAGTCATAAAAGACTAATGCCCAAATATTGACACAACAATAAATTAAATGATATTTCGGACTGGCCCGGTGATCGCACCACACCGCTTGGCTCGTATTAACCTGAATACAAAGAACAAGTTTCTAAAATAATAAAGAGACAAATATTTATGATTCGAACGCGATATTATGCGAATATGTTGTTTACGATGGTACCTATTTCACACACGAAGGACTAACTTGTCCATATATGTATACCTAGGTATTTAAGTTTATTTTGTATGACGCTAAAATATGTTTTCAAAATAGAACATAATGTTCCGTTTTCTTTTTTTTATGCAAAAATGCCGGCTGCGAAGGAGTAAATACCACTCGGGTATTTACTCCTTCCTATGTAGTTACAGACCTACCCGGTCAGGGGTCCCGGGTTCAAATCCAGGTAGGAGCTAATGTTTGTATAGGTAGGAGCTAATGTTTGTATGATGAGAACGAGCATTTGTTTATTTAGTATATTTTTCATATTTATTTACATATTATTTTATTAATATTTCTCCATTATCTATTATCCATGACACAAGCTCTTAATGATGCTTGGTTTGGCTAGATAGGTTTAGGGTTTCTGAATATTATTATTATAGTTGGTATTTCTTATATGTACATGACTATTTTTATGTAAGACTCTTGGCGGTCTCTATATCTAAGTATTTACTTATTGAATTGACGACCGTCTGGTCGAGCGGTCTGTGCCCCTTGCTATGTAGGCTACTCGGTCAAGAGGTCCCGGGTTCGAATCCCGGGAGGAGCAAATGTTTGTATGATGAGTGCGAGCATTTGTTTACGAGTCATGGATGTTTATATGTTTATTTAGTATATTTCTAATATTTATATACATATTATTATCAATATTTATCCGTTATCTAGTATCCATAACACAAGCTCTTAATGATGCTTACTTTGGGCTAGATAATAGGTGTGAGTGTATGAATATTATTATTATTATTGAATTGAAATTTTCTTTCTTGTAAAAAGATTCATTTTACCTACTGTTAGTGAAAAAGGCATTCTTAGACAAAGTTAAAACTGAAATGTTAAAAGAACATCGAAAGTATATTTTTTGGATCAACAACTGCATTGTTAGCAGAGCTCACGTTGCATTTCACGTTAATGAGATTCAGTTTTTCCTTGAATGCCCTAGTATAAATTAAATGGAGAAACTGCTGGTCAGTATAAACCAATTTATTTAATATCCGAATGCGAATGAAAAAGGAGAGAGCAAGAATACTGAAAACACAAGTACCGTTACGTGGTTCGCGGTCAACGTGACAAATAAAACGAACTCAAGCATTGAACGAATACTATTTACATTAGACATCAAAAACCCTATATATTGAATGTTTTCAAGCAAATAAAATTTGCATAATATTTAAGATGACTAGTGTTCAAACAATGATCACTATCGATAGCCTGTGATTCACTGAGCTGTCCTATATAGCGAACACGTTTAGCTTAACATTAGATCAGAACACCGTGTGCTAAAGCGTGGCTGCTGAGCATTTTATGCCGTATAATACGCTGCAAGTGGAGCGAGTTACAACGCCTGCAACGTGCTTAAATTGATTACGGACGATACACGCGAATCGTCTAATAAAATCATTAATGGAACGGTACCGGTGGCGTGCGTCGCATAACGGCGCCGCCACAGCCCGCTCCCACAGCCGACGCATTATGCAACCTGCACCCGCGATCACAATGCGAGCTCGACGTATCAATCGCGGTCGCGATCTCAAAAAATCAACTGCACCGTAACAGATACCCAGGCCTTCAAAGCATATTATGATTGTTTTTGTGTTTGCTATACTTATTATTATTCAGATTAATTAGATAAGATACTAAAATGAGATTAGTCAAACAGTGGCGCTATTTGTCAATGTCGATTATTATTATTTTCCAAAGTTTTGGTAGATGTCAATAAGGTTAGACTAAAAATATATTCAGGGAATCTGTCCGTCTCAATACCTGCAAAATATTGATGGTAAATTTGGTAGCATAGAAATTAGCACAAAGAAATTATATTTCAAAACATTTAAGAACTATCAAACCACAAATTATAAGATAGAGGATATTTTTTTAAATTCATTATCAATTAATTAAATAGGTGGATTACAAACAAATAATACAGTATTTAGAAGCCACGAAGGTTTATATTAAGGCGCTCTTTTCCCGTTTTGAACATTTTCGATTGATTGTACCACCACGAATATAAAACATTCAATTCTGAAATTCTTATATAATATAGTTGACCATATTATCTATTAGTTGTAAAGACAGAAACATGATTGGTAATACTTCACTCGATAGAAAAAAAATTCAAAGATTGCCCTGCTCAACATTTTAAAAGTCATTTATGTCAGATAATACATTACTAAATGACGTAAAAAATATACAAATTGATGTAACTTTTCATCGTCTATAAAATGATAATAACGGATTTTTTTACGTCATACATTTTTATTACGATGTAGGCAAAAAACCTATAAAATTCAAATTACGGGGAGTGATCATGACGCTCCGCTGTTACTTCAGTACCCGTCGAGAGCTTCCCGAGTAAGGTCACGTCGCTTTATGCTCCGCAGGATCCCGCGCGATAGTTTGTATTTGAATAGGTGTAGAATTTGGTTGAAGGTTGAATAGGTGTAGTAAAATAGGTAAGGTTTTTTTAAGTTTGATTAGGTTTATTTTACTTTGTTTAGGTTTGTTTTAGTTAATTTAAAATAAGTTTTAGTTGGTAAATAATGAGGTTCTAATTAAAATGGGAAACAAAAATAATAAATCAAATTTTAATAAGCGGACCCATAGAAAAATATTGCAATATAAATAGTAAGTACTACCTTTCTAACATATTTGTTCTGTTCATAAACCACCCACTAAATGATTCTTAGGATGTACACGATGTATTGTTTGTTCCTAGTTATATAGTCTCACAATATAACAAGGGACAGTATGATTTCAAAGCCAGTTATATAATGAATTAGAAATTTATTGTTATCCAATTAACCAAATTTATAAATAATATATATTATAAATTTTATAAGTTTCATGTTATATATAAAATTCTCGACTCACAGTTTTAGTTACCATACTCCTCCGAAACGGCTTGACCGATGATCATGAAATTTTATATGTATATTCAAATAAGTAGGTCTGAGAATCGGCTATTATCTATTTTTTTTGACATTTTGTTTTTTATGGCAAGACAACGTTCAGCTAGTGATTATCTAAATATTTCGTAGGACGCTTTTTGTACCACAGTGTAATTGCCCAGAACAGTATAACTTCAAAACCGGTTCTGAAATTATTCTGAAATTTTTATTGCTTTTTTTTCGTTTATATAAGTTTAGTTCTAGTTTAATCATATATGTTTTATAAACGCTGGCCTATTTTTTAGTGCTTTTATGCGCCAGAAAAGAAATTCGAGTGTTGTGGTCTCAGGGGTTGAAAATAACTCTGCACCAACCTATCAAAGTGAAAAGTAAGTATATGTATATATAAAACACATTGGACCTAATTCTGGAGGAACACTCTTAAGTTTAAATTTAAGTACAATCTATCTCTTTCTTACAATATGTAATAAGAAAGAGATAGTAATATTTTGTTTAGAGCCGTCATCTAAATTCAGACAGATTTCATACGAACCATAGACAATTATTTAGACGGCATGTATGGAGGTGCCTTCTAAATACTGCATTTTATCACGCTCAATAAGGTCGAAAATTGAATGCATGTTTCTAAATGTCAAATTTTAAGACGGCGATACTTTTCGTATTCAAATTGAGAGAAAGAGGTAGACTGAACTTAAATGACTTACTTATTTACTTACTGACTTGAAACAGCCCGTTCCCGTGGTCAGGCCATAAGGTGCAAGTACTACCCCTACCCATATAAAATACATATTTTTTTGTCAAGTTAAACGGTTTCATTATGTAGCTATTGTAGCGAACGCTAGGAAATATAATTAGGTCCTAGGTCATCACAATACACACCGCTGCCTTCATCAATCCAGGGCATTGATCAGACTCAAAAATAAAATCGTAAGACGTAGCGCGACTTGAGAAAATATATAAATAGCATTTATGATAATACTAGTATCTTACCGCGGCTCCAACTTGGTGATCGTTTCAAAAAAGTATCCTACATCCCTTTTGCGGTCTCAAACTATCTCCTTACCAAATTTCATCTGAATCGGTTACCTAAGTGGTTAAGGCGTGAATGCGTAACATAACATACAAACAAACTCATTTTCACTATTTCAATATTACAGTTAGGATGAGCGGTTGACTGTTGATACAAATTTTTACAGCTGACCATCTGGTGGACCGTATGATCATGAAAAAAGGTAGTACCTATTAGTGGAGTGCCGTAAGCATTATTTCTTATTTTTGTTTATTTACAATTAATGTTTATATTATTGTGCAGTGACTGTGATAAAAGTTTTTTTATACAAAGCACGACAAATGACGCAACACCACCTGATGTGAAGCGGTAAGAAGAATCCATATGCGAAGATAGCTAGTGCAGTTCAGACACTGCTCTAGCCGCCTCCACCTTGCCGGCCCGAAAGGTGCTTTTTCACGCCTCTTTTGAAGGAACCGATGTTATAGGAAGGAGGGAACACATGTGCTGGCAAAGAATTCCAAGTTCTGGAAGTACCACAAAGAAACAAGCTACTAAATATCTTTGTACGTGATGTTGAGGTGGAGACAGTGAATTGATGACTCCGAAGACCGGCTCGAGTGCGAAGGTGGAATAAGATCAAATAGCTCTTCAGAGCACTCTCCGTGATATAGCCGATAGAAGGCGATAAGTGACGCGATGTCTAGACGCAATTGCAGAGGCTTAAGGTTGTTCATGACCTTTACATCGCCAACGATACGTGCTATCCGTATCGTTGGCGATGTAGAGGTCACGACGCTGCAATCTGTCCAGGGCATCGAGTAGGTACTTGGCGGAGCCATCCCACAAGTGCTAACAATATTCCACGCAAGACCGGACCTGAGTTTTATAGAGCAGGCATAATTGGTTAGGCGTGGAAAATCGATCCACCTTGTTCAGGACACCGAGCTTCCGAGAGGCTGTTTTGATCACAATTCCCGGAATTCAGATCGCAACATATCTCCATACCTAGCAAGTTTAGGGAGCCCTGTGCTGAAAGAGTGGTGCTCTGAAGAGACGGAAGGAACTGCGACATTTTAGCTATAAACACGCACACTTGTGTTTTCTTAGCATTGAACTCAACTCAACAAGATTGTTAGATCCCCATTCAGAAACGAGGTTCAACAGCCTGTTGAGCTCAATGGTAAGATTCTCTCTCTCTCTCTCGGTATCAGCGCGCCCAGCCCCTGGGCGACCGTAATATCCCCCATGCACTGTACTGTCATCTGCATAGCAATGAATGTTTCCTAACGGAAGCATGTCATTGATATGAAGGAGAAAGAGTGTGGGGGATAGAACAGAGCCTTATGGTACACCAGCATTCACTGACATGAACTGCGAAGCGCATCGATCAGCGAGGACACGGATTCTTCGCTCATGCAGGAAGCCGGCACTCCAGTTACAGAGCTGAGCGGGCAGACCGTATGCCGGGAGCTTGAAGAGAAGAGCCCTGTGCCAGACCCGATCGAATGATTTGGTAATATCAAGGCTAACTGCCACTGACTCACCACGTTTGAACACTTTAAAAGAGTATTTTAGCAAATTCAAACATGGCTCGGAAGAGAAAAATCGCCAGAAGAATTGGGTTGGAAATATGAATGCGGAATATTAATACCGCAAACAATGACGCAGCGACCAGCTCCAGAATCTTTACAAAAATTATTTTTTTGCGCATGCAAAACAGGATGTGGAGCATCTTGTGGGTGCAGGAAAAGTGGATTAAACTGGTGACAGCTGTACTAATCCTTCACCTACAATCTACATCTACGAGATCGACGACGACGACAATAATGAACAATAATGTAATATAATGTATAATATAGTTAATGACGAATTTTTTTTGTAAATAATTATTTTTGGCGAAAATGTAATAAATTGACATTAAAGTTACTCTGCCACCATAATTTATTACATATAAAAGTGATTTTTTTAGTTTAAACATTTTTCCACCCTTCCGTCCCTCATTTTTCAGTAAATTATTGTTAAAAAAAAAATTTAACATAAATAAAACTGACTTCAAAACCAATACATTTTAGGAGGTAAGTACCTAGGTACTGAAATTTAATTATGTTTTCCTTTTTAGTGTTTTGAAGATAGATTTAATTTTGATAAAAAAAAATTTTTTTACATTTTTAAGTGATTTTCTAAGGTCAAAGCAAAATGGGTGACCGTCAGCACTATCGACTTCTCAATCCGTCTTTGGTCTCCGTCTTTGGTTGAAATACATAGTGAAAGAATTATCCTCTTACTCCTAACCGTTAAGGAGTTGTACCTTCCATCATCAGCTCATCAATATGAGATGATGACTAACAGAAGCAAATACTTGAATAGCTTTATAAAGGAATAAAACATGTCATACGTGCCTATAAAATTTGAGATTTGCCCTCGATTTTCCTGAGATCCCATTATCAGATCCTGACTTGGTGACAATGGGACCACCTCAGGAGTATACTTTATTGAATAAAAAAAGAATTTTGAAAATCGGTTCACAATTGACTGAGAAATCGGTGATTACCTCCTTCTTTTTTGAAGTCGGCTAAAAATTGTTCTAATCAAGATCGGCCAATTATTTTTTTTTAACTTTTTTATTTGAGGTTTTAATAATACAGTCAAATACTTGCTATACAGATTCATTGACTGGCACTGGGTTCCGAGGTTTTATCATTTTTATGTCTTACGGCTCTCCACTATATCTAAATAATCTATAACGTAATACCATAATGTTACTGTATGCAATTTTACTATGGCACATCGTACCGCTTGGACCGGTCGGCCGCGGCCGGCGGGGTGTCATCTCGCGCGCGTCGGATTTGCTTACGTTACGCTACTTATTGGCGGGGGCTGAGGAAGCATTTTTACCTACGACTGCTCGGAATACCTCGCCTTAATACTATTAATCTACGTCCAGAAAGATTATAAAATGTTGGCAAATGAACTATTGTAATTTCGTTTACCTACAAGCATCCCACTCGTACGTATTACTTTAGAAATGATTGTAAAAATTTTTCGTAATACTTTTTCTCCCTTCAGAGGGAGCTCATTAATAAGCCTATTAATAATTATATTTAATTCACATTCTCTATCGTTATCATAAAACTTCGTTATCGGTAAAATGGTTGAATATTCATGACACACGACATAACAACCCTAAACCTCACATAAAACAAGTACACCTTTTTACTACTTTTAATAATACGGAACGAACACGGGTACGTGCCAATTTCATCGCAACGATTAAAGGTTATTAAAACATTGTGTACTAATTTGATATTATTAGTCAGTCTGCAAAAAACACTTGCTCATTGAATCAATGGCCCTTGAAGCTGATTTTGCAGGGAAAACTTGATTGTTACGTGGTCGTGGGAATAGTTAATGGAAATGTTGGAAACATAATGGAACAGAACGAGATTTTTAAAGCTTTTCACTATGAAAATATATTTAAACAAATGGCTCATAATTTTAATACAGTATGTTACTGTATATATAAAAATACAAAAATATGATAAGTTTTCATCATAAGCAATCGAAAAATGACGCCGCATAAATACATAAAACCCTTTTCTATTAATGATTGTAAGTTCTGAATTAAAATTATGAAATGTAAATTTATCCTAATAAAGTTTTTAATACATATTCCTATTATAAAGCTTTTGGCTTCTGTTACGGCCCCGGCGGCGGTCCGAGGCGTGCTACTCGTCGCAGATGATCCTCAACCCGCGGGCCGCTTCGCCCCTAGGCACCTACGCCAATTCAGATTAGTTTTCAGAGCAAAATCTCATTATTCAAAAATGTCCATAGCGTAAACCGGCATGGGAGTAAAACTTCCTCAATTTAAAAGGTACTTCTTTAAAAAAGCTAAGCATTCGTAATCTAAAAAGTACTTTTTACATAATTTAAACATAAATTTTTGGAACCGGTGTAAATTTAGACATGATAGACAGCTATACAATATGACATTGTGTGACCATTTCTTAAATTTGTGAGTTTTGACGATTCGAAAGAGCTTCAGGAGCCTACTTGAATAAATATAGTTTTGATTTTGATTTTTGATACCTAAATGGGCGGCGAAAATACACATTTTTGTAATACTAACTGCATTAATACTTAATAAAAAAAAAACAGTGTGATTCCAAGTAGTATTTTCAAGATTGATGGTATAACTATTTCGTATAACGTCAGTAAACAACCTACAGTAGAACCTTTGTAGAAACCAAACCAAAACATGAAATAAATAAATTAAATAAAAAATATTTTTTTTATTATTATTTAAATGCAGTAAGTATTATAACAAATGGGTATAATCGCCGCCCATTTAGGTATTTTTACATTATGTGTAGAGCACTTTTTAAATTGCGGACAATTAGCTCCCATGCTGTTTGACATTTTGGGCATTTTTTTAATGATGACGAATTGCGCGATATTATAACAGAAAAGTTTTAGAACCAAAGATGATTAATTGGGTAAACCAAAATTTCGAATTATTCGAGTATTATGATAGTATGGCTGACAAACGAATAAACATGAAATAATCATGTTACAATCATCACAATTCTTTCTTTCACACATAATTATAGACGGTAGTGTGATTTTGCTCAAAATTTATTTATTTTCCAAAACGGGAGATTTATTTATATTTTTCAAAAAGGGTTCATTTACATCACAAATAACTCACTTCAGAAGTGTTTTTTTGAACTTTTCGTATTAGCCTGATTCGTTTTGTGGTCAGGATGTAATTAATTACCTGACCACTGAAATCATCCTGAAATAATGACCATGATCATTATTTATGGTTGCAAATTGACAAGAAATGAGTATATTAAACGATCAGTGAACTTTGGTTTTGAGGTAATATTTTCGGATGGACACATTAATGGTGGTGGTTGACGCGGAGACTACTGCTGTCAACGCACGTCCTCGGTAGCTGGAATTTGGTTGCGGGCGGCACGCGCGTGACCGCAGCCCGAAACGCACGATCCGCAAATTATGCAGCAACTTCAAATGCGCTTCTAAGATTGCTTGTGGTAGAACTCCGCAGCTTAACACCCGCACTTCTATTACTGAGAATCAGTGTATGACCCAAATACGACCTATGTTCCGTACCTATTTGGTGTGGCATGAATGCGGAATGTCATTTGCAGAGTAAGCCGCTATTTTACACCGCAATGGATGTGTGTCCATATGCGGTCATTTACAACTATCTTTCGTTAATTTTATTTGTGTTTGGAGCTGCTTAGAAATTTCAAGCGCAGGCAACCAGACAATGTGCCTACATGATTCCATCTGACGGTCGTATATTTATTCCAATGTCCGGGTCTGGTCTTACAGCGAACGTGTAACCGCCACCGAACCATCGCTCCTATCACAGCATTAAATTACGAGCTGTAGACTTTGTGTTAGTACTTAACTACTGCTACTTGACAAATGCTGTAATTTCCATACATTAAGCGTTTATCTATCTTATTTATTATTGAACATTTAGTTATCTGCTTTAGAAGCTGCCTTATAAGAGCATTTACCAGATCGTTCTATTTCTACTGGGATTTATTAATCAACTGAACTTGAGCATATAAATTACTAATCTGCGTTGGTATCCAAAGCTCTTTTCATGAATTGTAACATTTATTGATACACATTCACCTTTCAAAGAATGTTATAAACTATATAGGGTGGAAAAAATCTATGAGCCCTGGAGGGGGACTACTTTAAATCCTGTAGTTAGCTAATTTTACGAATAGGAAACATTCCTTTATTTTTTAAAAGAAACAAAACTGCATTCAAAGATCTTCTAAAATTCGCTTGTCTCACCCGGGAATCGCACCAACTAAAAATTAAAAAGTAAACATTCGGTATTTATTGTTCAGGATATAATTTGTTTAATAAACATTTGGTATTTGAAAAATAAGTGAATACTAATATTAATTAACGAACGAATACTTTCAACATTTTTATCGATTTTAAAAAGGTTGAAAGTTGTCGTTCGAATTTTAAATTGTTGCCCCGCGTTGCAATAAAAAATGCGTTCCATTTTTAACTTTTCGTCAGATTGCATATTGTAACAACGAATTGTGTATAAATTTATTAGTACAATTTAATGATTTTCTTATCGAAGTCTTCAATGAGGTACTTAGAGATAAATAACATTAGCATTAGCAAACCTGTACTACATACAATATCTTTGGATGTTAGAGAAATAAGAAAATTCACTTATGACTTACTTGTTACAAATGAACATTACAGTACTAGGTATTGTTAATAAAAAACTTGTAATAAATATTCAATTTCATAGGTATTCGTACAACAGATTAGTTTAGGAGCAAATGTTTGTAAGACAAATTTTATCCTGCACAATAATCCTACCTATTGGTTTAATAAAATAGCGAGGGTTTATTTTTAAATTTTTCGTTGGTTCGATTCCCGGGTGAGACAAATGAATTTTAGAAGATCTTTGAATGCAGTTTTGTTTCTTTTTAAAAATAAAGGAATGTTTATTTTCAGTAAAATGAGCTAACTAAAGGATTTAAAGTCGTTCCCCTCCAGGGCCCATAGATTTTTTCCACCTTGTATACATAAAATTAGGCCTTCTGAATCGGAAATCAGATCTAAGATTCAATCGATTGAGTCGTGACGATTGGTCGGCTGTGTGGCTAAGGCTATGCATGGGACGGTCAAGAGTGCGGTAACGAGTCTAGGGGCGCTTTACATAGATCAAATGCAAATTGAGTACTGATTTGCGCGCGCATAAATCTAAATACACTAGCTCTCCACATTTCGTCAATTAACGTCTACCATATTTTGCTCGATAAATTATTGCGTCCCTGCACTTGATTTATTCACAATACTATTGATAGTCACTCTTGATAACAACCGCTTTACACATCGCATTGCATCTATTAGAGTTATCACTAAATAAACCCAAGTAAAAGTATCTAAAAGTAATTCTCAATTCGCTTAAATCCCGGGGGCTACTCGCGTTAACTAGAAAGTGCAATATAATTACAAGACTAGAATAATTTGTCCGACGTGGTTTGAGTTACTGGGCGGGATTAAAATTATAGGGACGTTTCTAGAAAGAAACTCGTACGCACTTAAAGAAGCGTTTCAAATTATGTGTATTTTCTCTAATAATGACGAATAATCCGAGCTTGCATCCTGGATGTGGCGGTTCATCATTAGAATCGAACAGGATTCTGCGCGGCCCCGGTACGGTAGTGACGATGTTGTTATTGTGGATAACAATTATAGAAGCACTGCGATAGGGCGGAACCGATGTCCTAAATCAACATAGCGGTCTCTGCGATTATCTGTTTATCCTGTTAGCTTGCTCGCCTATCATCGATGTTTCCGATTAATTTTCGCCGTACATTATTATTAACGATGGCCATATAGGAGAGACTCGGGGCCCGGTCGTATGGCGGGCGGAAATACGAACGTCGTCGTGAGATCGCCTCGTAGATCTCGCAGATGTGATCGGTAGTAGCGAGAGCATCGACAATACGCAATTAATGAAGCGTCCAGACCGTCTCGTCTTGCGTAACGAGCTGGCGAGTGCCACTTCTTATCGCTTAATGAGAACTCAGTTGGTCGAGTATTGTCGCTGAGGGAATACATTGACGTCACGGCGAACCTGCCACGTTCATCAGCATTAGACCAACGGCTATTACTTCGACTAGAAATCCTATTAGGCCATATGTGTTAACCTTAATATAACAGGATTATGAAATTTCATCATTTTCATTGGTTCATTATTTAATTTATGACACCATTGCATGTCTTGTGCAAAGTTATTACAACCAACATTTATATTGTTTACACAATCGCTAATTCTGACACTGTACTCCAGTTGATACAGCTTTTATGTTCCTTTGAACAGAGAAACGTATTGGCAATATAATCTTTAAAAATATTTACTGAAACTGTCTCCTTAACGCGATTTATGATTCGTGATAGCGTCAGCCCCTGTCTGCAGTTAGTTCTATTCTACCGTCTAACGCGTTGGGTGTTCTTTGTGTGCTATTTATTGGTCTCGAAGACATCTAGATCGAAGACTCCAAGAAAAGATTCCAATTTACCTAGGACTAAGGGTTTGTTTGCTGGCGAATGTAACCGATATTTCGCAAGATTACTCTGCTTTATTTGTTCATGAATTTTTGTGGTCTAGGAATGGTCTCAGCATTCTCTTAGTTCCGTGGGAATTTTACTACTTAATTCTTACAAACTAAATACAAACTATGTACTTATTAGTCTAAAACTTAACTGATAAGTTTTCAAATTACCAATTTCACAGCTTGTATTTTTTTCTAAAGGGTTACTACAAATAGAGAGAATAATTTTTGTTGTTAGTTGCTGGTGCCAGTAGGCATAGGTCGCCGGAAGCCGGGAGGTGTCGCCGGGTCCTGTGTCGGGGGCCGAGCTATCTAATCGGGCGTCGCCTCGTCGTCGGTGGGCGGCGATCGGGATAGCTAGGCCTGTGCCGCGCCCACACGCCAATTATGTGGGAAGAGGTTACGATTGCTCCTGAGATATCGCAACTAACGCAAACGGACCCACTGAGACGCCGATCGGCTGCATTAATCGCTGCCATTATTCTATTGACAGTGCAACTCCAATTAATGCTTCCAGACACTCACCGATATTCTAATTTTACTCTTAATCTGTGAAGCTCATCACGAGTGCTAGTATCGCACGTAATAGGAGTTTACGGGATCTCTATCATGTTATGCATACAGATTGTCTTAGATAAGATAAAAAGTTCACTGACACAGTAACCGATCTGAAAAGGGGCGGCGGATGTCTCTGAAATCCTTATTAAGAAAAGTTCGCCTGGTAAAAAAATGGGTTGTTTATTTCACCTTACAGTGAGTTTCCTAGGTATAGGTAATCCAGATATTATATAGAAGTATAAGAATAACTATGGCGCTCCCCGTTCAAAAGTGTAAGTGGGTACATAATTGAAGCGAGCGATGGTATCTGCGTGGACTCATCAGGCTCGCTCCCGTCTCATCGGATGGAGTCAGCGTCCGACCGAGGCGTAATTATAATAAATACGGTTCACATGCGAACAGGAACTGCCGCCTTTCAAACAAGGTGCACGGCACCGCATTCTTGCAATTACGTAACACCTCGCCTGATCGCCCTATAGAAATGGCACCATTGAAAAAGCAGGAAAAGGGGAACCCCGTTAGTAAAAACATAGTGCTTTTTAGTGAGTAGTAAATTGTACTATCTTGGATTTTTTTATAAATAAGTACATCTTCACTTCTACAGAAAAAAATACTGCGGATTTCCATTTATTTAATACTTTGGTCATGTGTGTTTTGTCAAGTTATCACTAGAAAAAAAAAATCGTCAACTCTGGTTTATTCATATGTATCTTTATCATCTATAAATATCATCTAATTATCTAAAATTTCCTTTCTAGTGAATCACCTATTCACTCTTCCTTAAGCTGAGAATATTATTCAAAACGTTATTTAGTTTTACAGCTATTATAAAATATTTTCGTGTCTCTAACTTGCATCAAAGATTATCAACTAGTTTGCTTACAAGGTATAATTTAATCAATTATTATGTTACCATAACTACTTGAAATTACGTAATAGTTCAGTGCTACTGAATTTAAACATCGCACATAGATAATATCAAAGTAATTAAAATAATGATAAATATTAACCGCATTATTTTGTGTGCATCTTAAAATTTATAGATTTAAAGTGTACCTAGGTACACTTAAAATATATAAATGTTGAGACACATTTACAGTCAACAGTGTTTCTTAATCCAATTTAATCCTGCTCCCTTAAAATAATAACCCTGCTCCGATGTTTTTCTTCCGATAAAATGAAATAATTCTATTTGAAACTGAATCGAACTACATGAAAAATGACTCAACTTTATGGACTCACATTTTGCAAAAAAATATATGAAAACATTGTTTTCACAAAAATGACCTCTTATGGTTCCTAGGAGAGTTTCTCTGTATCTTCGATGGTTTCCAGTATGGACTAATATAATGATACTGATATGATATATTATTAATATATCGTATCAGTATCAACAATGAAACAAATGTGTCAGTAATCCGTAACAATCCCGGGTTGATCGTGTTCACTTTGACATTATAATGATTATACCTACTACATAATGTCCTCATTCACATACATTTCTTAATTAATATTTTTTATTCCTAATGGTGAAGCTACCCCATTATAAATAAAAATAACAATTCATGGCCTTGACCTTTCTTGGCCTTCATTCACGATAAGGCCGAAAATGGAAGCGAGCTACACCCGGATTGCTCAACTATCTGTGGTTGAAGAACTGGATATCTTGCCTCCAACAATAATGATTAACTTAGTTATCCACATGTTCATGGTCCAGGTACGACACAGAGAAGTCTTTCACCGTACCACTCGACTGCTAACGAACAAGACTCGGTTATCTACAACCCCTCTAAGCAAATACAAAGTCATAATTTTCTTAGTCAACATTCGCCAAGTTTAATAGAGAGCAGTTAAATGCAAATTGCGAACGCAAACAAAAATACGATGATTGAAACGAGATTCCATCAAAACTTCGTTAGCTGCTGTGAGGAGCAAGAATTCTAAGGCGGTACAAAAGCATAAAAAGCAATTGTAAAGAATACGCCTTTAAAAAATAAAAATCAGCTTTAGTTACCCGAGAAAAGTGTACAAAGTAATGACAGAAGGGCGGTTCGGAGTTATTACAGTAATGTCAGGTTACTTGGTCTTCGTTCGGGAGCGTTACATAGCATTTCTCCTGAGCCTCAGTGAAACTAAAAAATAAAACAAATAACCGGCTTGCCACAAACTCTATTAGATTTCCAACTTACTTTTTGCAGAGGTTGTCGTCGCCTAACTCGATCTCGATGCGGACGTGAGAAAATTGTTAGTCTTATTTTGTAATTCCAGGGGAAATTATGGGCGGCTTTTGAATAGGAACCATGTTGAAAAAGAATCATAGTTCATTCCTGCCCATAGATATTACCTATTATTAATTATAAACATATTTTTAACCGACTTCAAAAAATAAGGAGTTTATATAATATATTCCACTGTATGTATTTTTTTTGTATGTATGTTCATCGATTTCTCGGTCAATTGTGAACCGATTTTCGAATTTTTTTTTATTCAATAGAGGTGAACTCATATATTCTCTCTTATACTCCTGAGGTGGTCCCATTGTCACCAAGTCAGGATCTGATAATGGGTTCCCAGGGAAATCGAGGGCATACCTCAAATTTTATAGGCACGTACGACATGTTCTACATTTTGCTAAAACTATTCAAGTATTTGCTACTGTTAGTCACCATCTTATGTTGATGAGCTGGTGGTGGAAGGTGCAACTTCTTAACGGTTAGGAGTTGGAAGATAACTCTTTAAATATTATAGGTACGTGTTGACGAATAGTTGTATTCTATTGGGTTATTCTGGTGAACTGATGATGGATGGTAAAACTCTGTTATGGTTTAGAGTTCAAGAATACTCCAGTCAGTCATCAGTGGTACGATACTATAACATGAAACAATATTATGTATTTCAACCAAAGATTGAGAGACCGACAAGTCGATAGTGCTGACGGTCACCCATCTAGCTTTGAAATTAGGAAATGATTTAAAAAAGTGATTTTTTTTTAACAAAAATAAAACCGACTTCAAGTACCTACTTATCTCCTAAAAATAGCTTTTTTGGAGTTGGTGCTAAGCGTTACGAGAAACAATAGAAAGAAAAGCACTAACTCCAAAAAAGACATTTTTAGTAGATTTAATTGTTTTTTTCTTCTTAATGTTTTAAAGTCGGTTTTATTTTTTACTTACATTAACTACAAACATATACCTACTCACGGTTATACAAAGGCTGGCCTTTTACATAATCTGATCTTAAATGATTATTTGCACATAGTTTAAATACTTAGTTAAACTTATGATAACATCGTGAAAACATAGGAATTATGACACAAGTAAGAGACGAGACGTCGTAATTATGATTATCACTTGTGCATCTGCAATGACTTGCGATGCTGTTTCAATGTGCGATTTAGAAAGGAAGAGTGCAGATGTCAGGGTGCAATGCTATGACAGGGAAAGCGCCGCGCCATATCTTGAAAGGGAACTTCGGATTTCCACTATCAACTTCACTGAGGTACGCCTCATTCGGTCTAAGATAGGATCGAAAACAGGACCTAGTAAGGGCACTTTCTTCGCGATGCTATTCGAGTTTTTTCACGGTTGACTAAGGATGGATCGAGAGCCATGATTAGCAATCACTTGCTGCGAGCCGTTCGGTTTACATAGTGGTAGTTTACAATGGGAATGCCGGGTCCCTGCCTGTGTGCCGCTCGGTGCCTGCGGCGTGATCGGATTTCCCGTTTGCGATTATTACCTTTCTTTATTTCACGGGGCGGTTCGTTACTGTCGGTATCGGTGTGTAACGGTGCTCTGTGGGCACAGGCATTTGCATGGTCAACCCATTACGGAGACCGGCGGGTGGAAGTTATTAAAATACGTTTAAGATCGTACCGCATTCGGTGGGGGCGATAAAGAGTAGACATTGCAGAGTCGTGAGCTAGCTCCGAGGTTTATTGCGTTCGGGATGCGATCTAGTTGTACGAGCGAATCCGATTCTAACGTAAACAAAGAGGATTGAGGTGTTCTGAGAGACGTCGCGAGCCGCCGGCCTGATGGACCGCCGGCACGTCTCGTTAGCGGAGCATTCTTTCTGAGGACGCCGACATCGACACCCGCCTCGTCCTGAATGCTATACAATACTATTACAATATAATCTTTGTAGCTTTGTCAATCCGAGAGTAATATTTATACCATTGCTAATATTGAAAGCGAATACTAATATTGAGCTAATATTGAGTCAATACAATGACATTTATTGTTTGAAATTGTGGTCACGTGCATACTATCAGTTCAAGGACATGAGGTTAGAAAGTGGGACTACGAAAGGTGCCCGATAGTGACATGGCTGTGATCGCGTGACAAGTCTCACCGTGAACATTATCATTCCACATACGATGTTAAACCGCTTATTCGGCTTGTGGTGACCGTTATCCGGCGCACGCACGCTACTTGCATCAATGGCATATTTTTCCTCGGCGAAACTCCGCGCACATTTACCATTCAAGGTTAACCCGGTCAGTGTGCCATTTCGTTTACATGAATGTCTCGATGCTTGTCTGTAAAAAATGTCTGTTACTTCATTGTCACCTAACAACAGAACATTTCTTATTTATACACTACTACTATTTGATATTTGTATTATCCGAATTAAGACATAAAATAAACACACTGTTTTATTAAAATGGAAACTTCGCATTCAATTTATTCCATAAATTTATTTTGTGCCGTAAAGATAAACGAACAGTTTAATCAAAGAAATGTGCGGTAGAGGCGAATGCTTATTCGTGTATAAACTTCAGGCGGCCGACATCTAATCCTTCGACTGGGCGGGGACTTATAAGCATCCGGTGCCTCTGTCTGAATCTAGATAGCGGCATGCGTGCCTAAGCTCAATAATGGAGCAATGGTCCATAGGCGAGGCTGAACTATTACGTCAATAAACACACAGCATCTAATGGTATCCATTAATTAAAAAGGCCAGGCAGGGGACAAAGCCTATGCGGTAACGACAGAGGCTCCATTTAAACCTGTCAGCACTGTAATTACTGGGTCATAAAAGATAGTTTTTCTATAAATAATACTTCTAATACTTAATTAAAGAAGACCTAAATTATATGGATTTGCTTTTAAGAATACATGCAACTGTAATCAATGCGAAGAAAACTATGCGTGTTTTAAAATCTCCTAACTATTGAGCTGAATAGCACAAATTGTGTCATTACTGTCGGCAAAGTGATCAAGCAAAGACAGTCTATAATAAAGTTGTGTTGTTTTGTCACAGGTGGTGACCACATCCACATCACTCGGGCCGAGGCGTCAACAAGGTAATTATAAAGTAGCGGCATTATTATCCAATGTTATACAGGGGTACAATAACTGTTAATTCATGTCAATGACTCGATGCCTCAAGGCAATTATTCAAACTATCAGCTGTTATTAAATCAATTAGTACTATATGCGTTTTCGTATCGTCATCTCGAAATATGTGAAATTTTGAACAATAGCAGGTATTTATTTTATTAAGAGGACCATCGCTACACAAAGAATACCAGTATTTTTATTTAATTTGGTTGTTAACTAGATGTGAAGTAAAAAATCTAAATAGACCACTATTTAGCTTTTTTAACTTCACATTGAGTTGTTAGATGAGCATTCTTGCACAGGAAATGAATTGGAATTTAAAACGATATATTAATAAAATTGATGGGCAAATAAAAAGAGATATATTTTTTTTCGTTTAAGAAAGGAAACTTTTCTTTTCTTTTTTTATTTCATAAAGCCATAAATAAATTAGGGACTGATAACCATTAATTATGATCAACGTTGGTCACATTTATTTGTCTTTTATACAGTAAAATTTAATCAAAATTGATTAAATGTTAGAAGTATTTAAGTGTTAAAGATTCGTTCAATGTTATCTTAATACTTATGATGTGTTTATTGAAATGATAATGTAAGTGATTGAAATGAAGTAATTAAAAATCTGGCCTCAAATATATGTTTGAAAAGTATTTTCATTAGCGATGTGGCCAGCTCATAAATAAATTAGGGACTGATAACCATTAATTATGATCAACGTTGGTCACATTTATTTGTCTTTTATACAGTAAAATTTAATCAAAATTGATTAAATGTTAGAAGTATTTAAGTGTTAAAGATTCGTTCAATGTTATCTTAATACTTATGATGTGTTTATTGAAATGATAATGTAAGTGATTGAAATGAAGTAATTAAAAATCTGGCCTCAAATATATGTTTGAAAAGTATTTTCATTAGCGATGTGGCCAGCTCATTAAGTAGTTTTCAAAGCAATCACAGTGATCTAGATTTTTAATGATTACATATTTAAATGTTAGAGTGATGGCTACTTATTGGATGGTTTCAACGGTCATCTTATTTGGGGCAATGCGCGTGCGGGATGTGCGCTCGTTCATAATGAAAGTATACCACATCCGCAAGTATGTATCATATGTGGGGTTGAAAAACCTGTACCACGCGCCAGTTTCTTTGGAACTGGTTGAGCAACAACAAACTAGGGTTTTAATTAGCCTACAAGCTTTGATAAACCCCTTCGGAACACTAGGTTTTCATTTGCTTTTGCACGAACTTCAAATATTCCCCTATTTTTAACCGACTTCAAAAAAGAAGGAGGTTCTCAATTCGTTTTTTATGTAAGTTTGTATACAAATTACGCCAAGATTTCTGATCCAATTTGCGTGCTTTTCTTGTTCGAAGCGGAATAGTTGCCATTTAAAAAGCATACTACTCAATTGATTTTTGATAAATTTATAAAATCGATTGGAAAGTATGCTTTTTAAATCAAAATAACTGGAATAATTACTAATAGTCGTCTACTTATGTATGCAAAATTGCGGATTTTTACTTTCCCATGACTTTTAGTGAAATAATACGATATTAAGAAACAATATATATGCCGACGGTCGACTATCCAGCTTTGACCTTTGAAAGTTACATACTTTTATCTCCTAATTTTTGTGGTAACCTAGCACACAAACTGTGCGAAAGTGTAGGTAAGCTCAGGAGCTCTCAGTGCCGTCCCAGGCACGGACACAGAGGAAAATAATTATAGGTACCAATAGGAAGACACGGGCGAAGTATGACGATATTATGGGATCTGTATTCAAGCGTCGCTGCAAGTAGCATCAGTATGGAAAGATTTAAAAGTCAATGTCGAAAAGACGACCATCCATTGTCATAGTGAAGTTGATACAGTATTTTTGATTTTTTTGTTTATTAATTAGATTTATTTTTATATGGGTTTACCTATGATAAAATAAATTAATTTTGTGACAAAACGTTCTATAAGTAATTAGTTTTTGTTTATTGTTTATTTTATTTTATTACCAGATTAAAGCATAGAAACTATCCAAAGCGAGACATTGTTAAGCGAAACTTTTCGAAGTGACAAAAAAAAAGAACAAGATAATGATTTTAAAATTACTATTAAATTACAAGATGATTCAGATGAAACTGATAATTATTCGACTGAATCTCGTTGATTTAATTAAATATGACACAAGTAACACGGTCTTATTTCATTCTGTTATTAATTAGTGAGAACCTTCAAAATATCATGATTTATATTTTATTTGCTAATCTAATTATTTTATCTACTATTTAGTTACTAAACTTAAATAAAATAATTTATATAGATTGACGTTCACATTTGATAATAATAAAATTATAATACCTATTTTCATATGTGTTAAAATTTATATGCTAACGCCCAAGTATTCACGCACACATTCCCATAGACACCACAAGTAAAGCGCTTGCCATTGCGCGTCGCTTTGTGAGCAATATTAAAACAAATATTCATCTAAAAATGATAAATGTTGAAATAAGTAAATATTTTAGCTCAACAAATAAAATATCTAGACTAGAAGAAAGACGTGTTGTAGGCCTGTATGTGAACGTTTCACAATCTTTTCTTATTTATTATAGTATTAATATAAAATTTAAGAAACATTTTTCATCAAAAATAAAAACGAGATTCAAAACACTAAAAAGGATAAAATTATTAAATTTAAGTAGGTACTTATCTCCTAGAAACATATTTTTAGGAGTACCTAAGTGCTAAGTTATTTCCAAAAAAAATAGAGTGAAGCATCGACTCCAAGAAATATGTTTCTAGGGCATAAGTACCTACTTAAATTTGATCATTTTACTGTTTTTTTAGTGCTTGGAATTCGGTTATTATTTTCGTTGAAATTTTTTTCTTAAATTTTATTTTAATACTATAATAAATGAGAAAAGATTGTGAAAGGTTCACATACAGCCACACAACACGTCTTTATTATTTATTTGAACACTTTTCATTTTTAGATGAATACTTGATATATTAATTATTATTCAATTAAATACGTTTCAACTTTTAACATATCAAAGAAACTTTACACTAACATAAAAGTTATTGTCCTTGCAATATAAAAAAAATAGCTAGCCTTTTTTATTTTAAATCATACATCAAAATACGATTTTCGATGTCAAAGGTGTAATAATATATAGTAATAGATTGAGCAGTTCGCCTACCTTATATTCAGTTTGATTATTTTTACCCCCCGACGAAAAAAGAGGCGTGTTATAAGTTTGACGTGTCTGTCTGTGATAACGAATGGTCGTTAAGGAACTATTTTGATTTTTTTTTGTTTGAAAGCTGACGTGACAAGGATGGTTCTTAGCTGTAATTTGAAGACTAGTTCAGGCGTTTGATGACTTTTAGCTTATTTTTTACATGATAAAAGGGTTTTACTAAGTTTCACAGATACGATTGATTTGAAATATTGTGTACTGTCACTTCGGTGACATTCCCATGACATACTAACCTTGAGCCTAAACCATCAAAAAGTCTGCGGAATGCTTAATTCTTCAGAAACTCATAGCAGATATAGCGTGTTTGGGCTCATAAGAATAGTCTAAATGAGATGGTGTTAGATAGATGATTAATGTGTCTGGGGGTTGCTTAAAATTTTTAATTTTATATTTTTTTAGTTTTAGACTAAAACAAAATATTTACACACTTACCTACAAAATCTAGCCTAAAGTAGGCATCCGTACTCATCATACACAGGATTTGCTCCTACTAGGATTCGAACCCGGGACTTTTGACCGAGTAGCCTGTATAGAAAGGGTTACGGACCACTCGACCAGCCGGTCGTTCGTCCGTACCTAATATGTCTTGTGAAAATATAAAAGACGAATAAGTATTTACAATTTTTTTTTGCGTGTGCAGTAGAAAGCACTAAAGGAGTTTTCTAAAGTAGCAGGTACGTCATGGTAATGTCTTGGAATATTTATCACCACAACTAAATGACAAAGTGGCACGCAACTGCTCGAGCCTGGGAACAACGCCCATCCCAGCTTCCTAATGCTTTATGATTATCCACTACTATTGAACAACTCGTAGGTGCACGTCACGAATGGCACTTAATATTTTATAGGTAGACTTAAACTCAAAATTTATGACTATGAAAATTCCACGTCCATTCAATGACAAGAGAACAACGATGAAGAAACATAAATCACACCAGTATTGCACGAGAAATGTCTTGACATACCTTCATGTCACCATGCCCCGACTCGTAATAGGTTTTTTTTCAGTTATTTGAGTTAGAGCATCGTGTGTCGATAAGTGATCGCGTGCCTGAGGAGGGCCAGCCAGCTCAATACGAGCACTCGTCATGCCATCCGTACATTTTAACGAGAGCGCGATCAGCCGCGCCGATATCCACAGTGTAATGAAAACCCCTCTGAATAATGCATTAATACCAGCGTTAAATCGTGAGCACCTACAATCTACGCGGCGACGAAAATATACCTGATGCAAATTAAAGTCAACACTGAACGCCGATAAGCTTCCGGAGGCGATGCAAGAAATGCAACATGCCAGAGTAAACTAAATTAATCCCGTTCTTGTTGCAATACGGCGCCGGCGCCTGGGTGTCGATGTAGAAAATGGTATCCATATTTCATGGCTTATCGAAAGATGAAATATTCCCTTCACTCGTTCGGGTCATGCGACTCGATATCAGTTGATTTATGTAACGTCCAGGGTGTGAGACATATCTTTAATAAATAACATAGACGATGAAAATAAGACGTTGATAGAGACAGGTGGATAATCTATAGGGGATAAGTCGCGGTGCGTGAATAGCGGGTTAAGCGACTTTAGCGGATTAGTACAATCACGAACATAACATTTAAGGCTGAAAATAAGAGGTCGCGGTGGTCGCTATGGGCCTAGCCAGAACGTTCGCAGCTTTAGCAATGCAGTGCAGGTAGGACGTGAGGCGTCGCTCGTGCCGCGTCTCACGCCGCGACCCGCGTTCACCTTCCCTATTGAAATGTCAGTGCGCGGCCCGGTGACGAGACAATCGTAAAATACAATGTTAAGGTCACATCATGACTTCAATAAACAATCCTTAACATGGGAAACGTGACGTCGTCGTCGCCGCTGCAAGCGGGACCTCCTGAAAGTGTGCCAACCATGTTACTAAAGTCAACGAAACGTCGTGATCGTTAATCCAACATCAGTGTCCAAGTAGTCTTTTTTCTATTAGTGGTACCATTAAAATAAACACGCTAATTCTAAAATTACTTGCAATGTTTACAGCCTGAATGTTAATTATGCTGTCAACATCTGCCACATCTATTAGAATGATTAAATGTGAGTAATTACAAAAAAAATGTGGCATTAATTGAATTAATTATTCTGTAATTACAATACAAAAATAAGGACTAGCATTAGGTTCTAATTATACAGTCACTGGTTATATTATGAAGTAGAATTTAGCGTTTACACAGACAACGTCGAGTTATGAAGTAAAAGCATGCAAAGGTCAAAGAGGTAAGGCGGGACAAGGCAAGATGCATGACTGGTCGCAACTCGCAGTTGTACTACCGTTCCCGCGTTCCACATACAGAACAGCATTTATGTGACCAGGTAGGACACAGGTACGCATCAATAGGTTCGATGTAGATACTCGGTCATTCGCTGCCTTGTATAAAACGGATGCATTTCACTGTAGACGCTCGACAGGTATTTGTGACATGTCGATGAAGCACATCATCAATGACACACTTGGAAACTGTCCAATCGAAACCATCCTAAGCATAGAAGCAACACAAACATTTAGAATGAGTACCTACTCATCCCAGAATAACTTATCATAGCAATTTGTATGTCATCAGGACACGGGGTGAGCGCTAGCTTAGCGGGGTTTTACTTTCTTATGGTGGCCTCAAGAAACTAGTTAAGAGAAAGTAGGATTAGTATCTCTCAATACATTTATCGTTATATAACTCAATCGAAAGGGCAACATTACGATGAACAGAGGGTTAACAAAAACCCTAAAAATTGTGATGGACATCAGGGACAGGAGGGAAAAGAAACTCAACATGTTCACAATAAATTACTCTTGACGTGTATAAATATAAATAAGGGATTCCTGTCGGAGTGAAACAAATTCGCGCCTACAGACGTCCAATTAGGACCACAGTATCGTGCGTATCCACCGGCCCACGTGTGGAAAATAGGCACTTACTCATAAATATTTATGGCGAGCACAAAGCCGTCTTTGTACACTTACACATTCTCTTGGAATTATAATGGCTGTCACAGTAGGACCCCGAACAAGAGCCGAAACGGCTCGCATTAAGAAGAAAAGAATCTTGCGACGGTTTTACTTAGCAACCGACACGGCGAATATTTCGAATGCTGATGACATAGAAAGGGGTTTGCTTGCCACGAGAATTCCAAATAAAAAGGTAGGTACCGATAAACGAAGGTGACATTAACTACCGTGAAGATTTACTTTCGTGTGAAACACGGGTCAGCAAGAAAGTGTTGGTTTTGTCGGTCGCCGGCATTGCAGTTGCGGTTGCGCAGTGAGGAACAGGAAATTGACCATAGCGTTGAATGAGGTGATCGGCTAGGAGACAGCAATGCCGGGCATTTCCCGTTGCTGTTGTGGTACGAGCTGGCCCAGTGGCAGGGGGCCGTGTCGTACGGTAGCAGTACAGTTAGCCTGGATAAAGGCGGTTACGGACTCCGCCGTCGTCCGTGCAACCTGTCAATTAGAACCCCATAGCCTTGTTCACATCGAACCTACGCTGCAGCACCTAGCAACAATGATTACTGTCAATTTCTAACAAAGACTGTGCGCGCACGTACCCACATAAGTTTATTTAACCAATGAAAGCAAACTTTTAAGCACCGAGTCAAGTGCAAGGCCAGGAACAAGAATAAAAGTGACAATGATTTAAAGAAAGCATTTCGGTCAAGTTGTTACGGTGTTAATTCAACGACAGAATAGCGGATTTTACGGTTTAAACAGCTAGCAGTATTTAAATTTTTATTTCTTTTAACTACAACGTCATTGCAACTACTTATGTCCTAAAAATTATTGACTGAAATAAGTATTAATGCTGCTTCTTTGATTTCATCTAAGTATTTCAGACCAAACAATATTTAGCAAGCGTAGACAGTTAATTTCTTGCAGACTGCAAGAAAAAAGTATGAACATAAATAACCTCTTGTTGAATAGAAAAATAATTGTTAGTTACATATTTTCTTTAATATTGTAATTGGTTGCCTTCTATCAATCTCATAAGATTGCTAAAAATGATAAATTATCAAAGTCACAGTTAAAAATACTTTAACTTAAGAAATCAGTATTAAACTATCAACAAAATAGAAAAAAAAACGTATACCGAATATTATTATCAAAACTGATTAAAAATAAAATTTGCCAGTAATGTTGAATTGCTTCCGCTAAATTCATTTTTTGAAACCAAAATCGTTGCATGAAAGGAACTCTGGTGGCTCGAGACAAAATCACGTTTTCTATTGTCAAATTTCCCAATATTTTAGCAATTCACTAAAACGGTAGTGACCGAGTGGGCGGGGCATCACGTAGATTTAGTTTCAAATCCATTGTAGACGGATTGTAGATGCTTCTATGGTAGGTCGATGTCCTACAGACGGAATCGAATCATACAACCGGTGGTTTACTAGGTGGTAGGCCCGTATGTAGGGTCGTCTGGGTAGGTACCACCGCCTTTCTTATTTCAGCCGTGAAACAGTTCGCTGTGTTTCGGATTGAAGGGAAAGGAAGCCATTACTGGGCATGGACGGCATTTGATCTTTGGCCTCAGGATGACAACGCACCTGCAATATGAAGTGATTTTTCCTTGTTATTGCAGGTGTCTATAGGCGGCAGTAACCGCTTACCTTCTGGTGGGCCGTCAGCTTGTTTGTCATCTAGTAGTATAAAAAAAAACAACCGAAAACGAGAATGTTTGAACAAGTTTCATTTAAGTGTAATATGTATTTTGATTTCAATAATAAAGCTAAGCACACTATCTCTGCGTAGTATGGTGAGGGTATATTTTAGGTTCAAATTGACAAAGCGGAAAATAGAATAGAATAGAATATAGGTGGTGTTGTACTAGATTAGCACGTTTACTTTGCGATCAATATTTCTGCGAGACAAGGGAGGAGAAAAGGACAAGTGGCGATATATTGTTCAAAGAAACGTGTAGCGTAGTAGCGGCGCGTGGGCTAAGGTGACGTATTGTGTAGACATTGTGTGGTTAGATATCATGGCAGCTCCTTCCGTCGATTTGCAACCTTTAGTTGTAGATTTAATCGACAGTGTCTCCCAAAGACTAACATAAACGTAAATCTAATCAAAATATGTAGAAAATTGTTATTAACTATTTAAAATATATCTAAACTTACCAATGTTTACTTACCTTAGATAACAATAGTTATATACTTTCATTGAATATAAAAAGAAGTTGTAGATTTATTTTCAGTATTTATTACTTGCTTAAACAATTTAAACAGGGGGAACGTACGAACTTTACCTGTCCGAATTTTATTTGAACCGAAAACGGTTGACCGTACGTCTTTTTTGCTATTATAAATCTAGGTATTGTTTGCCATATTTTAAGACCATCGAAATATCATTTTTTTTGTCATAAGTACCATTTTACCGAACTACGTTTATTTTCAAAATTACTTATTGCTACTAGCCAAAGTCTCTTTTGAACTTTTTCAGTTTCCAGATGTTTTACTTGGCATAGTATCACTTCACCAAAAAAAGATTTTAGCGGATATTATCTGGCCAGGACTATGCCACTGTAGGCAATTCAACTACTAATACCTCTGTGCTACTAAATAAAAAATGAGTGTTGGTAGTGATTCTGCATGTATAATTATTGCATGCTTGCTGGCATGTTGCATGCTTGCCTGCATGAGCTGGTCAGGTTAGGTTAGATATTGTGACCTCACACAGTGCAGTATCAAACTGCATGCTTGCTAGCTTGTTTGTATGCTGTAGGTTTGTTTGCATGCTGCAGGCTTACTTGCATGCTTTCTTGCTTGTATGAGGAAATGTCACTTCGGTGAAAAAAATGTCGACTAAATGAAGGTCGGAGTAACGTAAAAAATCGAAATGATAGTAGGTCAACTGATACAGTGGCAAACGTGATTACCACCAACTAAAAAAAAGTCGGAACGAAAATGGTCGAAATGTTTCCGGTTATGAATGAAATTCGGTAAATTATTTTTCGAACTTGGTAACCAATTAATCACAGTCCTATAGGTAGTTATGTACCCAAAATAAATAACTATCAATAACACGAGGAAGTTACAGAAAATAAGTAGAAGGAGGTAGGTAGGTACGTATACGTACTTACCTATTTCATAAAAACTATATATAAACTTCATCATATCAGCCGAGAGACGCCCACTGCTGGGCATAGGCCTCCCCCAAGGATCTCCAAACCGATCGGTCCTGCGCTGCCCTCATCCATATATAAACTTAGATAAAATGTTTTCACGTCTCATTTACCGAATCGATTTTGATCAGATCAAATAAAATCGTCTCAGTTTGCTCTTCCTGCGTAGTTATAGAATTTTTATACATTGGAGCATGCTTTTTAACCGATTTCAAAAAGGAGGAGGTTGTCAATTAGGTTGCTATTTTTTTATTTATGTACACCCGAGATTTCTAATCCGATTTACGTGTTTTTTTTTGTTCGATGCCATTTGGCCATGAATAGTTGTCATTTGGTCCCATATAAAAATATTTAAATTCGATTACCCAATCGAATTTAAATAATAATGAGTTTGGTTTTTAAATAAAAATAGCTGGAATAAGGTCGTCGGATTTTTGCATTCCATAAAACAAACAGTAACAAAAAATGTTTTATAAATACAAAAACAAAAACTGCCTTCAAAACACTAAAAAGGATAAAATAAAATAGATACTAGAGTTGGTCCAGAAACAATAGAAAGTGAAGCACCGACTCCAAAAAAAATGTTTCTAGGGGATAAGTACCTGCATAAATTTAATTATTTTTTCTTTTTTAATGTTTTGAAGGTGGTTTTCGTAGCATTAAGTATCATTAATCAGAGATAATTTTTGATAACCAATCGTTTCTTCTATAATTTAGAGCACTCGTGGCTGCGACACAAAGACGTACTTATTGTATGCTTAGGCGCATGCCTTTGCGAGATAAATCAATATTTACAGGTCGATGACCTACCTGACTTCCTCGTCAAACAGGTCTTACAATAAAGGATATTAGAGAAGTAATTGTCTTAGTTGGTATTGAGAGTCGGAAGACTAACATTATATACAGCTGGGAACAATGCTACCGTGCTTTATTTACAGCTATAGATTCGCGTTAAGTGGCTTTACATTTCAGTTCCGTACCGAATGATGTGTTGAAACGGAATGCACCTGATTATGTCGAGATATAAAGGCACGAATTCTACTAGCACCCATGTAAGGGATTCTGCAGTGAGCTGCCGTTATCTGATGTGAATTACTGCTCTAGATTAAACTAGTGTAATGCATCCAAACGGTGCATGAAATAATAGCATATTAGCGTATTGGCGATAAAAACATTTTCTCGTGGACGCCCGGTCACGTGAGAACACCTCTCGGCATGACAGTGATGGAAGCGCGCGGGTATCGTGACAGCAGCTGTCAGGATCGCTCAGCGTTGACACAATGCCACGCCGACTACGTCACCTAGCACCTTAAAAGCGCAACTCCGTAATTTGCCCGTCAAAATAATCTTGTGGTGTTTCCACAGAATTCGCGAACCCTGAACTGGTGTAACTCAATAACGGTTTGTATAATTCCTTATTGAGGCCGTTCGAACGTTTGTTACCTCTGAGACAAAAATAAAGCAAATAAGATCTGAAGTTGTTCGAGCGTGTAAAAGTTTTATTAAAAGTGATCACGATTCGTGATAGGTGAGGTTTAACTACCTCCCCGGTATATTATTCATCGTAGATCGCGATAATAAGGACGTATTAAATACATAGCTGTCGTGATATTAATAGAAAGAGTTTAAAAACACCCCACCGAGATACACATCGACATCTGTCTAAACAAATAAGCGTAAGGTGAATGATAGGCAATAAAAAATATCTAAAGCATTGATAGCACCGACAGCTATCATAAACGGTTTTTAAAAAAGTGTTAGCCATTATATTGAAACACACTTGAAAAGAATGTGTACCTACAGCTTTATTGTTAGTATTATAAATAACACCACTTGTTAGTAATGTAATTACGCAACCATAAAAATGTGCCTTTACAAAATAATGAGAATCAAACCACTAGAATTAAGCGACGTCTTCCATAAACTGTAATCCGGTGCTTAAATTTATTTAATGCTTATTGCGTATGAAGTCTTCTTCTTGTGCATCATTTAAAGATAGCACAAAAACTAAGATACTAATATATTTCGATTTAAATGAGCAACTAACTGCAAAGCGGTCTACTCTCATTTTGAAGTTGTAATATTAAACTAGAGTCTTCACATACGTCAGGTCGTAAATATTAATGTAATGCAAGAGTAGTTTATATATTTCTAGCGGAGCGGAAGCTTTTACTGCTTAGAACGAGTCAGCAAATATTTTATAAGTTTCACCAAGAGTTATAGAGGGAATGGCACGTAATAAATTTGCATTAGTAAATTTGTACCACTGCAGTGGATCTGATTTTAAAAAAGTATTGGTTTAAGTGTGTTTATTTTATTTTGAAATAATAAAAACAATATCAAACAGACACAATCACCTAAGAAAACTTATTGATAATAAAATTTTATAGTTAGATATTCAAATAAATGATAGCTGGGTAACTTTTAAAACGCGCTGTAAACCATACTATTTATACCTATGTTTCCGATTAATCGTTATTTGGGTGTGAAATTGCGATTGTGAGGCAACCGACCGCGTGTCTATTTCTCGTAACGATGGGAGTTGGATGTTTCTTTTAAGGTTCAACGATCACGTGGACTAGACAAGTAAGGCTTCTGACGGATCGGTAACTTTTTCTAGTGATACGTACCTACCCGAGCGTGGGATAGCGAATATACAACCGAATGTCGTAACAGTTGATTTGATTAATGGAACAGATTGGGAAAATTAAGTTGGCATAAGATAAGTGGCTTGTGTTTCATTAGATGACGTGCGACCAATGCAGAATGACGCTTACAAATAAGTAGCTTTTTTGTATGTTACTGTACCGTAACGTAATTGAAGCTGCAACGGAAATGTGGCCAGCATAATTTAGTTAATTACTATTGTTTTATTATAACTTATTTAAGTCTTTACAATATCTTTACAAATATACATTACTACTTGCCAATTTGACTCGGGGGCCATTAATTGACAGATGATGAGTAAGGTTGGTATATTGTTCGAAAAATCTTTTCTAATTTATTGTTAAGAAGCGACATAGTTTAATAAACCGTACAGTTCAAATTTTAATTTACATAATACAAAATTGTCAGTACAAAAAATTAATAAATAATCTAAGATAAAACGACTTCCGTAGAATAAACGACTCATTACATAGCTACTACTTGTTTGCTACAGCAAGTAAATAAATTCCTCGACAAAAAACTCATGATCGTTCGCAACTAAAGTTATCTTAATTACGAAGCAGCCGTTACAATACCATTAGCTAAATATTACAGCCAACGTTTAAACTTGCCTGTAATGTTCATGTTGTTACTAACACAAATGAGACAGCGCATATTCATTACCTGAAAAGAGAGGAAATAGTTTTAAACAAAATATTAAAGTAACTTAATTACTCTTATTCTAACGCCTCACACCGCGCTGATATCAAATAGGTACGCTAACGCGCCGTATATACCTATAGCCCGCCAATGATGCGGCCTATAATATTTCTTGGAAATTAGAGATGTAAAAAACTAGATAGAAATGTGGAATAATAAAGATACTTTTCATCACTGTATGTTCCGGTATTATGATCACTAATGATACTAAAAGTACGTGCATTATTAGACCCTAAACATTGTTGTGTTGATTTGATGTTTTTACCAAATAGCGAATGTCTATGTAACGAGTAAGTACACACACTGATGACAAAACTGCAAATTATGTAAGTACTAATACTGTGAAGGTGCATGCGAAAATTAATTCTTCTATAGACAATGATACAAGGCAAACAGCAGATAGAAGATAGCAGATAAAACTGCCATGAGCCTTGAACTGAAGAATCACGAACGTTCAGATTAAGTGACACCAGCCCATAATACAGCCTGTCATAATTAAGTTCGCTTGTGTGTAAGCCGCGTAATTAACAATTGTATTTTTCCTCTTGATTGCAGAACGGCGGCAGTAAGCGGGTAGCGGTTCTGGAACTCACAGGTCAGTAACCCGACGCACCTTACTCTCCTGCGATCGGAATTCGTGAATCTTCAGAAATAACACGTCATTATGTCTTATTAGACGTTGAGGAAGCACTTAGAGCAAATGTACAGAAAATAACACGCTCGCCTCTTGGGGGATTGTTCAGGGACCCATTATTGGACCTATTACAAAAGTGTTGCTTATAATATATGGAATTAAAATGTATATTTAATGTAACATAAATACGGAACATAATTTAGAAATAATTAACTTGTTTAAAATACAGCTAAGCTTTGCAGCAAATAATTTGCGAACAAAAAGCAGCGCAACTCTACATTGTAATGATGTCAAATTATCTGAGAAGACAGTTCAAAAAATAACGACCTCAAATCCGACGAAGTGCAAACTGAGATACAGTTAGTTTTTTCGTAGTATGTAAGGAGTGACACGCAGAAATGATTTGGGTACCGAGCATATTATGTATAATGCAATGCTTATTATCATATTTCATGCACTGATAATAATAAAACGAGCAAAGAACAATAATGAGACATGTTAGGACATTTTTGTTATTGCAGGACATTCTATGAACAAAAAGGTAGTTTTAAAGAGATTAATATACCGGATACTTATATTGAAGCTACCGATTCATTTCCAATATCGCATGGAAAAAGTAATGTCACGCGAACTTGATGTCGTCTTTTTCATCTTTTTTAAGTATAACTTTTGGGTCTCAATTTTAAAAATGCAATAAACCGGTTGTTTTATACAATTATTCAGTTACGTTTACCGTTTCTGAACCGTTCGATGAACATCATCGCAGGATTCCATTTAATTGTAGGTGTTTTTCTTTTGCTTCATTTTTGTTTAAAATTACGAATTTAAGTAAAAAGATACTGACACACGAGGGACGACGATACATAATTATGTTCACCAAAAGAAAGAAAATATACACATTAAAGAAATATTATAAACAAAACCCCTTAATCACATTTCAATGTTTTTGATGCGTTTACATGCCTACTTTATTGTAAACATATACAATACATGTAAACATATATAAACGTTGCTATAAAAACGTTAAAAAATACAAAATTAAATATTTTAAGTAGCCCCCGGCGTCATTAATCATCTATCTAACACCATCCCATTGAGACTATTCATAAGAGCCGACACACGCTATATATCTGCTGTAAGTTTCTGAAGAATTAAGCATTTCGCAGACTTTTTGGTGGTATAGGATCAGCTCAAGGAATGTCACCGAAGTGACAGTACACCAAATTTCAAATCAATCGGATCTGTAAAAGTTAGTAAAACCCTATAATCATGTAGAAAATGAGCTGATAATCATCAAACGCCTGAACTAATCTTCATAAATTAAAGCTAAGAACCATCGTAGTCACATCAGCTTTCAAACAAAAAAAAACCGAATCGAAATCGGTCCATTCGTTTAGGCGCTACAATGCCACAGACAGACACACAGATACACAGACAGACACGTCAAACTTATAACACCCCTCTTTTTTCGTCGGGGGTTGAAAAGGGTAGACAGTGGTGAAGAAATTACTAGGTTACACCTAGCGCTCCGGTGGCGTAGTAGTAATCGCATCTAGCCGGACCCCAGGAGACGCGGGTTCGATTCCCGCCTGGAGCGTATATTTTTTTCATCGTTTTCTTTCTTTATTTGTAATTGTTACAAAAACCCTTAAAGGAAAATAAATATGTGTTTCACCGAGCCTATAGCTAACGACAAAATAATAAATATAAGTTACCAGGTTTACCCCACCCAGATATTTTCAAAGCATACCTACGCATTAATTAACCGCTTTAGCAATACTGTCAATATGCGTAGAAGTTCCCGAGGCCTCGTTAAGAAAGAGGAATTGCTCAAATTATTCTCGGCCATTGGCGGGCAGGTTGAAAACGTTTACCACATTGTGCGGGTTACGACCCGCAATGATGCGATTATCAAGAAAGCCGACGTTCACCAAACGCGTTACGGTAATAGATGAGGGCGTTTACACCATATTTATAAGGGCAATTTGAAATCATGTAACATTTACGCCGTCGTGATTGATTACATGCACAAAAGATTGATGACCTTCATCGTAATTTTATTTGAATAATCGGCATAATAAATAGTAATTTTGAAGTTGTATCGCTAATATATTTCATTTCTGTTTAGCGAATAGTCTAGTCATCCGCTACCAAAATGTTAGTAACTTCATTTTGCGTGTTTCATTAGGTATTCAGCAACACGCATAAGGTTAATAATAAATGAGTTGATAACAGTTGAACAGTAAATAATAAACAATTATTACAGAAAAAAAGTCATAAACATTTTAATATTTTGTTTGTTCTATAAGACACTAAAAAAGAAAGCTATGGTCATTACAGAAAAAGCTCTTGCTAATGCGAGTTGCCTGCTTGTATTTTGATTGTTAATTTCACTCTAATGTGATCAAGTAAAGTGCCTGTCAGTTAAATGATTTATTATGGAAGTATCGCTTTCACGCCGACCGGCGCGTGCTATGATCTACTGTAGAACCGTACCAGTCTTGATTTGATTGAAAATATAGATAAATTATCTAGATAACCAGCTTCAAAGTCAAATTAATACATAGAATAGAATCTGTTTGAGTTTTAACAACAAAATTACGTAGGTGTAACCACATTGTGTTACCAAGCAAACTACCATGTTCTGTATTATTGTTTCCTGATTCCTAAGACCATAAAATCAAACAATGATTCAAATCTAAATAGATTTTATGTTAATTTAGCAAACACTCGGAATAAAGATTAGTTCAAAGCGAGCATGCAAGTAGTAATACAGGAAATGTCCGAGCAATATCCACCCCGAGGCGCAGGGTATGCATTGGGAAGCAATCCTTGTGATACTACAGAACAAGCAAAAGGCGGTCGAGATGCTCGCCAGGGGCTTTTAATTGACAATGGATAGCAGACGACCTGCATAGATCGGCCGCACGATAACATTTTACCTTTAACCCTCTCATTATGGTATGTGGTCCAGCGATCAGTGCTTCTACCTTGTTCGTTGACTAACGTAGCTCGGGTAATGCATTTATTTACCGTCTTAGGTAATCTGCAGGATTAGCTGTCGTTGTGTGATATGGCTTTTCGTAGCGTTTCTTTAAAAGGTAATAGTAAATTACACAGTACATTATTTGTAAATACATAATTGTAAACTGCATTTGGGTACGTTCGTAACTAATCAATGACTGGCAGGAACTTGACAGCTTAAATTATTGTTTCGTTGATTGCCAATGCGTATATGAAACTTAATGTGAGACGAAATGCTGGAGTGACATTAGCGCGGGTGCAATTAGGCGCCTCACTCATATATTCGACCACCCGCTGCTGTTCGATCATTAGCCTAACAATTAGTTTAAACATCTTGCATGTAATTGCACTCGTTATAGTTCCATTTCAAAGTGTAATTGGGTGCACATACAACAATTCTCTTAGGATCTACATTCATCACAGACCACTTTTAATAGGTTTTTAAAGGGTAGATAATATTATAAATTATGATCAATTATAAATTTAATTTATCACTTAGTAAATTTTTTAATAATATAATCTTACCTGCTTGATCAGTAGCAAAATATTACGAATTAATAGTGATTTGAAAGAGTAAAATTATTCAAGAAAGAGTATAATTAAATTTTTAATAATATAATCTATGCACTTGCTTGATCAATAGCAAAATATTACGAATTGATAGTGACTCGAAAGAGTAAAATTGTCTACATCAGATACGTCCCACTGCTAGACACAGGGATTCATAAATGGAAAAATATACATGAGGAGCTTGGGCCTTAACACCACGACGCTGGCGCTGGCCCGATGTGGATTGGTGGGTTAAAGCGGTTGTAGAAACAACTGGGACCAACGGCTTAATGTGCCTTCTGAAGCACGAAGGAGCTCGAGATTATGAATTTTTTTTGACTTATCCCGAGATCGACCACGGCAAAGTTGCTTTGTTTTCGTAATCGAAGCCAGAGAACTCAAACCACAACGACACCGAGCTCCTTCACTTAATTAAAATACGTAATAAAAAAAATAAGTCGTGTATTTGAAATATAATTAAAATAAAATACCTACAAATTACAAAATACAGTCAGGTACTATGTTATAAAAAGAGATTAGTTCTTCTGTCCAGCCTATTAAACCTGGAACCAGACAAGACATGTACGCATGCGTGTCTATTTCGAAATGCTACATTTTGACAACTTATGCTCGTTTTCACTAACATTGCTTAGCATTAAGCCTAGGGAATGGTTAGTGAAAACGGACATTAGTGTCCGAATCTAGTGTTTACACGGACTTTACATTAAGATATTATCAAAACAAGTTTAATACCATGACTCAACATCTAAATATTGTAAGAAAATGAGTAAAAGCGGCTGCTTCAGTCTAAGATTTTCGAGTTTGTTTTATGGTGTTAGTTTGAGATCAGTGAGGTCGCGGTTATAACTACCATGCATGCAAATGCGGGAAGACACGCGGCATAGTCTATGAAAACATAATTGGATATTCGCAGTATGCGCCCGATTGGAAAGATAAACATGTCTGTCTAGGAGAGCGAAGAGGCGGTGTCGTCAAGTGTCCGTCCAGTGTTATCGGCGCGCGACATCTTCGTGCCGGGGTCGGTTTTTCAACGCGTGCGCGGTGCGGTGGGCGGTAATGGCGTCCGCCCCAACGGGATTCGCGCGCCGACATGGTTTCGCGTCTCATCGTGCGGCCGCAATACATCGCTCCACTTAAATTACGTGCGAGCTTGTTCCGGTAAACTATCGCGATACCAACACCATAAAAACATTGCTTTACTTACACTATAGGTTCGATTGAGACGTATTTCTTAGAAGATATTCAGCAAAAGAGTCCGAAGCGATAAAAGATTTATTCCTGAGGCTTGTGATTGTGATGGATTGGTGGTCGGTGTATCAATGTGTATTAAAAGAAAGAAAGTGATGCACTAGTGTCTTCGCATATGGACTCTCCTTACCGCTTCACATTAGGTGGTGTTGTCATTTGCCGTGCTTTGTATAAAAAAACAACTCTGCAGCATATTTGTAACTCTACAAACCCAGATTATAGGCAAAATTAATAGAATTTGACAATAGCGGCTACACTAACTACAGAAGAAAATGGTATAAAAATTTGATTCTACACTATTCCAAGTTCTTTAACCGGTCATAAGTTATAAGCCCGAACGCATTGCCAATGTCGGACATATGCTTAAATTTTAGATAAGTACTACTTTCAACCAGATGGCAAAATAGCACTAAAATAATATCGTTGTTTAGTCAAAGCGCTTTACAGCTGTAAATATTTATGGTAACCCACATGACATAATTATTGCACAATTTTTTTTTCTGAAATGTTTGGTGTACAATAAATGATAATATATCATCAGTATATGAATAGCAATGATGTGTTCAACGAGCCTCGTAAACGGCCGATCAATCACTGGAAGATAACGGTAGGCGCAAGATGACGTATATTGACCCTATATTCAATATTAAAGCATCAATAATGTACAGACAACGACACATCAAGTGTAACAGTTAGTGGTGAAAACAGTTACACTACGAAAGCCGCCTCTATTACGAACGGAATAAGGGCGGTCTCAAGGTCAAACTGTTACGCCTGATGTGATGTCGACTGTACGAATTTATTCGTGTAAAAAAATCATGAAAATGTTTAGGTTATATCATCGCCCTACTAGATAAAATTATGAAAAGGTACCTACGTAATGATTACTTAGTTAATATCCCCTGGATGTACGTATACATACATATATTGGGTGCTCTTATTTGAAAATGTCCACTTATTGTTGCAAAAGTTCAGTTAGATAAGTGTTGATTTTGGGTGATAACCTGATAACATTCCTAAAATAACAAATAACAATGGTAGACTTCAATGAGAACCTCCCACGATCAACGGAACCTCTTCCGCCGTTTACATTGTGGAGTATCAAAATATAATGGGCGCAAATAAAAACAAGTAGGTAAAAGACCATTATCTTAACACATCCGTTACACTTCTTGTTTAATCTGATAAATGATTTAGGTTTGTTAGCAACCGTTGATTGCTATTTGTTTGTAGCACTAATCATTGATGGTTGAAAACAAAAAGATATTAGTAAGTGGGTTAATTATTTCTAAATCGTTAACAATTTATTTTAGCCGGGAGGTAGGTATTAATTGTTATTATACATAATTACAATATCAAACATAAGAGTTGACAGGTTGAGATGTAAGCAGACGTTAGTTTAATTGCTCATACTCGAGCTACGTACTTCTGTTTAAGATGTTTTATATTCAATAAACACCGACAATGTAACGGTTTATTTTATGTTTACGCATAGTGATCATTCTATCTCCTGGTATCGACCCAGTTATTGCAGCTTTTAACATGATCATATTATGGATTCTATCTTCATGGAGGGCGGAATGGATGATTGATAAATATCTGGCACGATTATCATCTAGCGCTGCGTTAGTTAAGATCATGGTGCAGTTCTGTCTGAATGCATGTGGGGCGCATGGATAGTGGATTGAAAGCGACCGTTCAATTTATCAATAGTCAAAAGCTGGCGTCAGCGGCATATTGCGTGCCGGAAGAGCCGCTTCGCCGTTATAGCATTAGTGTTTTTGCATCCGACATCAGTAGGACAGGAGTGAGACGCCGCCGCTGCTCCCGTGCACCGGGAAGTCAATCAATTACATATTAGCTTAATGTGATGCAGATGACCGCAGTTCGTGTCCACTGATTTGCATGGTACGCACAAACTAGCCACCGCATCTGAGAATAAAGCTCAATTCAAGACAATTGTGGCTTGATTGTTGTTTATTTATAACAACATTTATCATCAGCAAATGACTACAGTCATTAATTTCCATAGACTAGGGGACAAAACTAGGTTACCTAAACATCATTTTAGAGTACCTACGATAATGTCGTACCTATGAATAGCTTGGTGGAGCACGACTCAAGACGGAAACAATCTCTAGCATGGTGCACGATCTCGGTGTGCATTTGAATACGATATATATAGTATGAAATTCTTTTCATTAGATGAGAGTTAGAACGGCTCCATAAAGTAAGTTTTAATTGTAAGGGCTCGGGATATCTCGGTTGGGTGCGATAGGACTAGGTGGAACAATGGCGGCGTGCGCGGTAGGCGGAGGCGGCAGCGCGCCCCGTCGTGGTCGCCGCCGGCCGCGCTCGGTGCCGCTTGCTCTTCCCGACTCGCGCCTAGACACAAAAGCACCGACCCGCCTATGAAACAATCCCACTTTCCTAGCCACTGCTAAAACACACAATTCCATGAAAACAGGTGGTAAACTTCCATTCGTATCGTGGATCGCCTGTCGCATGAACATAGTGCCAAACACACATAAAACGTTTTAAAATTAGTCAGTGTACGTGTACATTGTTCACTGATGCCTGTATACCTACTTCTTATGTAATTAGTAACAGTTTGAATGGGATGTATTTTCAAACATACCCAATGGAATAGAAACTTTACGTCTTTAATCTAGCAAACACCTAGTTGTTTTGTGTACAGGCCACTAAAGTAACAATGTTTATTGATACCCCCTAGCGTTTTCCAGAACTATAAGGTGACACGTGGAATTACATGACTATAAATTTGCTACATGAAGTAGGTGCAAAGGCAAATAAAGTTTGAATAAGTATAATAAAAGCAAAGAATACAAGAAGATGAGAGCGACGTGAGACTATGGCCGATGCATAAAACGCGCGGGGCGAGTAATAAACATACCACCGCAAGCGCGGGCTCAATAATGTAAAAGCCTCGCACCTGGTGTAAAAAGCGACCAATTTATTATAATTCTTAAATAGATTTTAGCTGTGTGTATAAAGCATGAACACATAATAGTAATACTGTCTATCAAGATAATGTCGTAAATATCCCAATCAGGTACTCTTAACGCAAGTGAAAAATACAAATATCTACTACCTCTCTTCAAAACATTAATTTAGATTAAATAAGTAAAATGTGTAGGAAATAAGAAGTCATTATGATGTAAGAAGTTTTTATCAACAGAACAAGAGAGTTAATAACATTGATTAGAACGATGTTAAGCGGGCTGTCGATGATTACGGCTCTTCAACTGTTTATGATCAAGTATATGAATTCCTTCAATAACTAGTTTATGTGATCCGTTAGTCGGAGCGGTCATATACTATTACCGTGTTGTGTACAATTAGTGATTACCAGCATACCTCGAGTAATTTCGTCATTGCGTGAACGGGTGCCGGCTATAAGGGAATCGACAGATGAAATCTACTTATAGTAACATACTTTTACGCTTCCTAATTCAAATCTCATCGGGCTTAACGGTTGTTTACGCCGCAGTGAATATGACATCAAATCGTATCTGATGGACAAGCCTCAATTTTGTTGGAAAATGTTTGCCTAGAAATAGATCGAACATATTTTGTCACGTTTCGAAAAGTAATTAATAAATAAGAATCTTTCATTTCTATTTATATGCTGGAACCAATTTCACTTCTTAATAGAAAAAGTAGAGCACAAATATATGCCTAATGACTCGTTTAACTTTTTTTTAAAGAAAGGAGTTCTTAGCAATAGTGAAAATTTCTTAAGTTAATAGATAACAAGAAAATGCTATAATATGACTGGGTCGATTACAAACGACGACGACGACGTGCGGAAACACAATAGAACTTGAGCTTCTCTATTTGTACAAAGCGATCGGCTCTTCTGACACGATCTCATTTTCGCGGCGGTATTGAGGTGTTAACTAACCATTATTATTATTGGCCGCCAACATAGCTAGCTAGTCAATGAAAACTAGATTTATTATTTCGATTCTTGGCATTTCAGTGCTCACGACCAATATCTCGGATTCGATCCTGCAGACACCGTGAAGCCGCAATGCAATTTGCAAGGAAACCTAGTGGCGTGTCAACAAAGATCAGATTGAACCTAAACTACAAATTGCATCTACTATGTTCAACGTCGGTGAGCTGTGGGTTCTTTGCGGTCAATAATAGGAGGAGATAATAGTCAACACCTATTTGTTTTGAAAGCTTGTGTTTCATCTGTACTGCACAGTAGATGTTAATCTGACTAAATTGCTGTATGAATATCCGCATCAATACCTCATTATCATAGTTCATAACTTTCGCGTGTCTAGACAGTTATTCATATTTCATTCGGTATCGATGGATGTATCACCGACTCGATAGCAGATCCTATTTACGAGTGCGGCCACGTCGAGCCGCCCGCCGCTCTACGTAGATAATGCGGAGTCGATCGCATTGCCGTTAGTGCAATACCATAACGCAATCCAACATAGCGTCGTCCGACCTACGACAAGTGGATATTTAGTACTGTTAGAAATCGAACGCGACGAGTTACAATTCGTGAAACTTTTAATAATACATACAAGTATCTATTAAACTTCTGCAACATCGAAAAGGTACTTATATCTAGATTAAGACACCTTATAAATGTTAGGAACTTATTACAGTTTCCCGATTTTTAGTTATTTTACAACGAACATTGATAATTTAACCACAGAGAAGCACGTTCTATAGCATATTAGATACATTAGATATTACGCACTTAGATAATACACATTAGATATTAATATTGAACATCGATAATTTAACTATATATATAGAAGCACGTTTTCTACGAATTGTTAATTTTGGCAAACCCGAGCTTTACTGAGAGAGTCGCAAGAAGCGTCAAGCGAGTGAAGGCTGAGTGCTCGTGCGAAACGCGCCGCTGCCTACCGTTACACTGCACCACTTTATCGGACAGTTAACTGCACGAATGCGTGATGCTGATATGACCACCATCGGCACACCATGTGCAAAACTTCAACACAACGAATAATGACTTTTCACCGACATTGTAACATTAGATTCGCTCTAAAGAAATGACGATTGCGACACATGTCATGACCGGGTCACCAAGTAGAGTACGTACGTCGTTAGCGATGTCCTTATGTCGTTAAGTAAAACGCGTGGTCTCGTTGTAAGTAGAGCCGCCATCTGTCATAGAATTGTGATGAATGCCTGTCTGACTATTGAGGATATCCGTCATGTTAAATCTGGATTGCCATCGTTAGTTATCCAGTGATGATAGCTTATCTCTATCTATGGAAGCTGGACAAACTTTTGAGTGGTACAAAGGTAAAAGGTCGTGGTCTAGACAGTGAGTTTGCTTCGGTATTCGGCTCCGAGCGAGCGCGAGCGTCACCCGAGGCTGCGTCGTGACCAGCGCGCGTGTGCCACTCTTGTCATGCGCTACCAACGATTATCATGTCTCGCGCCAGCATCACGGCTAACTATTGTGCGCTATCCGAGATGCTACTGGTGCCGTACGGTGGTGACTTTATAATCAGGCCGAATCGTAAACCTTCATTTTAGAGTTTCCTTACCAAAATGGTAAACAATTAAACTATCATAATGTCTCTCTGTCTATCTATGGCACAGACGATTTATTCCGCTGTCTTTTTATCTCTATATCCATTTTACACTAGCGAGCAGGGCGACCGCCTTTACTTAATTGGCATGAACATTGGAATAGTTTATGGCATCACATTGTCACAATGAATTCAATTATAAAATTAACTGGCGTGTGAATGTCATACTTACTTTCGATTATGACATTCAGTGACGTTTGAACGTCATACTTACATATAATTATGATATTTACTGACGTGTGAATGTCATTATTGATTTCAATATCGTCGGTGGGCGTGCAAAACCGCGTAAGAGCGTACCGCGTATTTACAAAAGTCGTAGCTAAAGCTCTTAGCGCTGATTTGCTTAAACCAAATTCTCATTAAACATCACCCAGAGAAATCTCAAACAAGTTCAGTCAAAGAAATGAGTAGAAATATCCAAGATATTATCTTTTTTCTTCCATCCTGTGAAATAAACAAAAAAAACATACGCGGTATTGCAAACTGCTCTTACGCGGTCTTGCACGCCCACCGACGATATGACAACTTTGGTGACGTCATAAACAATTGAATCAGAATTATATTCGGGATATTTACCGTGTAATTTGTTCTAATTCAAATGTTAATAACCATGAAAGTATAAACTGTCATAAACAATAAGTACTATGTTCCAATAAAGTTAGGCGGTCGCTCCTTATACCTATGCCTGTAATGAAATTAGGACTATTTTGTGATTTTGTTTCGTTAAGTTATCCGGAAGAGTAGGTTATTTTAAATAAGAAGTCTGTATAACAAAAATATTTTTTTAAGGGACGAACTTCAATGTCTTTCAGTTAAAAGCATAAAGTGATACGGAATCGACACGCCCTTGAAAGATTTTTTGAATTTAGTTCACTTTCGTCAAATGTTGAAAGTTAACACACCCTTTACTAGATGGTAGACCCATATGTAGGGTCGCCTGGGTAGGTACCACCGCCTTTCTTATTTCAGCCGTGAAACAGTTCGCTGTGTTTCGGATTGAAGGGAAAGGTAGCCAGTGTAATTACTGGGCATGGACGGCATTTCATCTTAGGCCTCAGGATGACAACGCACCTGCAATATCAAGTGCTTTTCCTTGTTATTGCAGGTGTCTATAGGCGGCGGTAACCGCTTACCACCAGGTGGGCCGTCAGCTTGTTTGTCATCTAGTTGTATAAAAAAAACCCTGGTTAGTGCATAGCGTTAAGGTATATAAACTATAGTTACAAAAGTGTATCATTAATCGACCTCCGGGCGATTTTCGAGTTCAAAAATTACAAGCATCATTAGCGGCCACAACAATAGCACGCCCATAAAACAACGAGAAGAAAACTCTCAAGTGAATTAGTCTTCTGCAAAGTGTAATTGCAACTCAACTTTTATTTCATTTTATAGGATATATAATGAGTCTGCGGATTACGTTTTGTATAGTCACCGCCATTAATCTGTATTGAATTGAATTTTAGGTTCCTTTCAAGTTTCATGGCGCACGACCGCGAAATGATCGTGCGGCATCCGATCAATAGAATTCGTGATAGTAGTCACGTGACAATGCTACCGACTTTAAGCAGAGGCACAGATTAATAATGGCAGAGGTCTCTTTCGCTCCGCATGACATTAATCAAATAGGGATCATTTGCGGACTTTATTGGTCGATAATTCAATTAGAGCATTTAGCAGCAACAATTGACTCTGTAACAGAATTTGTTTGTTTGAATGTAATTTGTTTTGTATAATATCCCAGACTGAGTGGAAACTGGGAAGTGGAGTGTGCGGCCGCGTCGACCTCCGCGAACGCAATAATTGAGCATAGAAATCAAATTACAGATGATTGATGATGCCGTTATAGCACGACTGAAGCCGCAATGACGCCCGTCGAGCGGATCGTGTCATTTACGTAATAGGAATTAGACAAAATGTCTTTTTGAAAGTTTTTTTCAGCGTTTCAGTATTATTTTCCGCTGTCGAAGACACTTCACATGAATATATACAAAACAATAATAAATGGGTTCAAATTTCGTACAAAATATTCAATATTAAATCCATTGTGTTAAAAAGTGACAAGTATAAGGGAAAGTGTTTAGAAAAGACCACAATCATGTAGCTCGAAGTTTTAAACACAGCCATGTCATTTGACTTGGTTCTATACCTCCTCGGTTTTTAAAAAGACACCTATTGAGAAATCATCTGGACAATGATTGAGATGACTAATTACTTAGGTGTCATTCGAATGTTGATAAATTTTCATTTAAAAATCTTGAGTGATTTCAAATTAATTTGCAATTTTTATACCAGTGCATAAAAATAGCAAGTTAATTGTGACTCAGTTTCAAGTAAATTTTTCAAGAAGTGTGAATTTTCCAATTGTAATGTAAGCAAGAGAGCTTTATAAAAAAGTTTCTTACTTATTATCTATAGTTTTCTATAACTATATTTGTAAAATATTGATAGTCGTAGTATCTTCATATAATTATTTGGCAATAGGTGTAAAGAAAAAAGTCATAATTCAACCTTAAGGTTAATAATAAGACTATAGATAGTGTTTCTTTCATACAGGTACCTACGCAAGGACTATTAATCACAACACCATTAGTAGCTAAATAAATCTTGTGTCAGGAGTTATTGCCTCACTCATAATCTAGTTGAGATGCGGCCTCAGCCTCGTCGGCAACGATTCGATTTGCCCTAAATTAATCAGCCTCTAGATTATATGCGTTCGGAAGTGAGACCGGTACAAATCAATCCTTACGTAAGATACTGGATACTGAATGACACCTCTGCAATTTTACGAGATAGACCATATAAAACCATTAGTGAGCAATAAATGCCGGTTCGACTCACGCGTGTGATGGTTTAAGGCGCCGCTTGAAATATCGCTTTAAGAGACTTGTGCGCGTACAAGTTGTCCAAGCGGGCCGCAATTGGCATGCCAGCCGGCGCCCTTCCGCTGCACACAATTAAATTGGCGTGACGATTATTTGGTATGTGACAAGCGGTCTGAGGTGGACTGGTAATTGCGTAAGTATTTATCAATGGTCAGTCCGAGCTAAATTATTAAATATACGGTCTTTAACGTACCATTAAATATAATGTAACTACAGCAACAAGTGTCACACAGATAAAGGTACTTACCTCTTTAAGGATATAAAGTACTTACATACCTAAATTTTATAAAACAAGAATGAAATATTGTGAGTGTGGAGGAATTAAAGTGGCGAATTATCACAATTTATGAAAACTCTTCAACCTTTACAACGCAAAATCGTTTATTTCAAACATTTCCTGGATAAGCAACAAAGCTGCTATGGCTATCCTGAGTTTATTTGCACAATTATTACAGACAGTACCGTGAAATAAAAGAAACCGAGACTTGGCAAGCACAGCGTGCGCTGGCGCAACCGAAGCCCTGCGGCGTGCGAGACTCTCTTCTATTATAAACATTTATTGCTTTATTTCATTTACAGTGAAATGTGCCTTCAACTAACTATTGGTGCTTAGTATTATGGGCCAATTTCACTATTAAATGTATTCTTATCTTTAATATGAGAAGTCTTTGTTGAATGATATGAAAGCCAAGATCTTAAGACATTAAACTACACTTCATAATTTATTTGGACAAATTGTGTTTATCAATATAATTAGAAACGTACGCACGAAATTACAAGAAGTTTATATGGCGACGTGATACATTACTAGTATGAAAACAACACTCTTCCAACTACCAAGAGGGATAGTTTGGTTATCGTAATATTTCACTTAAATCCTAACCAAGCCAGCTCTATAAATAAGATTTTGCACTAATGGCATTAAGTACTCACACAAACTAAGCATTCAAAAGAGTTAGTGAAGTTATGGGATATGGCAGATAAGAAGAACCGGTTGGTACCTTTGTATTGGTACAACAGGTGCAAGCGCAGCCCCGGTGTACATGGATGTGACAGGCCACAAACCAGTATTAGGCAAAATTTACGCACCATCTTTTAGTAACACTGAATATAAAATAAGTTTTAATAGCACAAAACGATAGTATCAAACAGATGAATCGGTCGGCACCAGGATCGAGATAAATTGAATACAAGCTTCAGTATCTTACGTAAACTTATTTGTAACGAATATCCAGTCGGGTGTGGATATTAAACAGAAACAAGAAACGTCTATTGCGTCTATTTATCTTTCGAGTTATGTATTAGCGGAGCACGCTGCTCTAAGCTTTATTTTAAATATATAGCTTTATTTAAATGTGGGTAGTATTCAATTGCCGGGTATTTTCACGATATGATCAATTATTTATTTGCTAGTCATCGCGGGTATTTATATTCTTTATTTTTTAAATTATAAACCTTTTGTCCCTTACTGGACCAATCAACTATGTCATATATTTTTTATTGCGACTGGTTTGTCGGTACCTACCCCACAAATTGAAATTTAAACACACGATGCAAAGTTGAAATATAGGTATTTATTTATTACCAACATAACTTCATAAACTAGCTTGATACGACCACGTTAAATATAACTATTATTTTTATATTTATTCAATAGCATATCTACACAAAATTTAAATCAGTTAAGTGAGTATGTTATGCCGTATCGACGTGCGGATCAACTGAAGTTTTGGGGGCGAACCTCCTACAAGAGGGGACTGATCTCAGATCATATGATTCGAGAGACTGACAGTCGTTGGTCTTCTACTTGGGATGGTATAGCGGATGTCATGCTCTTGACGCCCGCCCGGCTTAAAGTTGATTTTTAAGTATTTGATATAGCAAGCAACTAAATAATGAACGCATTTATTGAAACACCAAACCATTGAGCAAAATAAATGCGTAACTAAGATATAAAATACCTAGATGATAAAAAATTTAACCTCCGTCCAAAGTTATCAAAAGCGAAGGAATGTAATTGCAGGCAACACCACAAAGGATGATGCGGGCAGAAATAGGAGCAAAATTATGATGTCGCACTCGATAATATTACTAGTGACCACAATGAGCTCATCAACTAATATCTAAAAGAGAAATATATAATTTTATAGTAATAAGCAGTCATTATTTCTGATTGAGTTATTAATTTACGATTGCTAATAATTTTAATGTAAGTACAGATGCTGTATGTTAAAGAACAAAAAGAAAATAATTTAAATATGGTCTGCGCCAAAAACCTACTTCCGATTGCGTTTCAAGCTCATGCTGCGCCGAAGAATTCTATAGAATTATAGGATTTAGAAATCTGACTCTTATTGGGTTAGCATGATTAATCGAGAAGAAAACTAGCTGGGAATATGGGTACGTCAGTAATTTGAAATCGCACGTTTTACGCCGCACCACTACCAGTCATTAGTAGAGTCATTCCGACCACGACTTCGCAATTTTTTGAAATGAATTTTAGCTAGATTTTTTTTAGACACCACGATGAGTTAAAATTACACATATTACACTTTTGATTCACGTGAACACTATCAAAGTGCTCTTGTATTGCACGTTCATAATAACATTATTGTCAGTCTTCACAACATTGTAATCCAAACCCTTTTTTGCCGTTTTGTGAACAAGTAATAGGTCGGGTATTAGATTGTCTTCGCGACGCCTCATTATTTTAGAGATGGTCATTGTTGATAATGGATAAAACAACCGCAAACGTACCAGTAGTACAACCTGCATCTAAAATTTATTACAAGTAATTGTCTCGCTTTATTTAAATAGCTTTCATAGTTATTCCTAGACCGCAAGTTAAAACAAATGAAACAAATATTGAAGTGGTGTGCAATTTCCACCTGCCCAGTGGTATGTGTCGCCTTGAGCACTATCATGGAAAGTGGTTCGATTTTTCAAGCTGCCTGTCTGAACGGCTTAGTTGGCGGCGTTGGCGTTTAGACTGACGGTGTTGTATCTAAAACACAAATGTGCCTTTATGTGAGAGCAGTAAAATTCGTAACAGAGCTCAAATAGCCAAGGAAATGGCATTAATATATACCTGAAATTGGGTTTTTGTATAGCCCAAACACGCTGTATCTGCTATTTCTGAAGAATAGACAATCCCGCAGACTCTTTGATGGTATAAGATCAGCTCAAGGTTAGGATGTGTTGGAAATACCACAGAAGTAACAGTAAACCAAATTTCAAATCAATTGGGTCTGTGAAAGTCAGTAAGACCCTTTCGTCTAATATAATATGAGCTGATGGTCATTAAACGCCGAACAGGTCTTCTTAAATTATAGCTAAGAACTCAGCTTTCAAACAAACAAAACCGAAAAAAATGGTCTATTCGTGGCACCGGTGCTACGATGCCACAAACACTTTCACTGACTACCCTTTGAAATATTAATACATTAATTAGAAAAATGTGTCCGTCTAAATCCTCGGCAGCTCGGTGGTTAAATCAGTTACCCGGATTTTGAAAAGTCTAATCTGGACATTATTTTCAATATAATTCAAATATTTACAAAAATGTTAAAATATAATTTAAGAAATAATGATCTTTTTAGCAAATACATTTTATTTACTTATTTGGTACACGTATAGAAAATTGTATATATAAGTAATTACCATTCAGTGCTACCTATAATCTTCCCAATCTTTGAAGAAAAATACTGTGACACATGGGCAGACAAACATGCCAAATTTATTAGGGTTCCTTATTTTGTTACGGTACGCTTACAGGAAATCAAAAGAAGAAAATATGAAGGCATCTCTAATCTTGTTTTTAAGTAGATTGTTAAAGAACTAGACTAAATGCTTTTAAATATGCAGCAGCAAGGCTGATTTAAATCGATGTTAGTTTCTAGTATCTTAATTGAACAATTTAGAATTAATCGTTGGACAAGTTAGTCACGTAGGCGGTTGCTGACTGTTTTGTACTGATTGAGACCAGAGAAATCGAGATCCTCTAACTAATGTTAATCGCAAGGGGCAGACTCGCTGCCGGCTGATTAACCGACTAACCTCAAGCGCGTGGACATCTGACCAGAGGAAAATCTGCCCAGAGAACTAGTTAGAAATTACATTTTTATACAAGGAGAACTTTGCCAAATTTCAATTTTATTCAGTGATAAAGTACATGTTAGATACTATGGGTTTTCTGATGTGTATCAGCCCGCCAGAGAGCTGATAAACGAAGCTATAAAAACAAATGAAGCAGCAGTTAAAGCGTTTCTTGTTGTACCATGAATATAAATTCTATTATTTTCCCACAAATTTCGATCTGGACATAGCATAATCAATTCGCCCCTATGCCAAGTAAAACGCTTGTGAGAACAAGCCCTACGACAACATTGTTTGTTCTGCGGCAGGTGGAAATTGCGAACTAGTAACAATTTCATCTACTATTATGTTAGCTGAGCTAACATAAACATTTCGCAGAAGACTTAATTATGATAAAAAGAATTACTCAACTGACTATAAACTTGGACTGGAAGTAAGTAGGCAATTACGTGTGTTAGAAAGTTAGCCATGCGAAGATGAGCTAATCTCAGATGGTATTATTCTTGTTTAACTATGATAAACGTCAGAATAAAAACATTTTAATGCTTCAGAATGCGAAGGAGATAATAATAGCAACAATTATTTTAAGAATATAAAGCATCTTCTATTTGCAGTAAAATCACAGCCGAACTTGAATAATAAATGTAGAAAGTCATATAATTTATACACAATAAGTAACGTTTATTGTACTAATGTACCGATATCTACAATAGGTATTTATTTAAATAATATTCGTACCAGAACCACATCCAGAACATTGGTTTGCTGACAGGAATATTTGCACGAAAATTAACATTGCAGCATGTACAATTTTCCTTTATATAAATTATAAAAAATACCTAAACATTACTGACATTATTGGAAGAACTCGCCCAGTCTGGTAGAAGTCTCCCTCATAAAAAAGGTAGTTAACCATTATTTTTATAATTTATGTTTATACTATTTGTTTAGTGTCTACCGCTTACGGGCAATATATATATTAAGCAGTCTTCGGGAGAACAACCATTAATTTACTAAGGTGTATAGAATTTCTAGTACAGTTCAAATGTTAAGCTACGGTCAAACCATAAGGAAGCCGCGTAGGTCATTAGAGAGCGAAATAATAAATTACAATTTCATTCAATGTAAATCTGTAGAGCTTTGTTAATGTTCGGTCTTAGACATGCGTAGGTAATAGTTTACAAGTTTTACAACGAAGCAGATTGAGCCGTACAGGATCACTATTGTATTTTGACGGAAATCATTTCTCTTGTTTTAATACGGTCCAAAAACATTGTGAACACTAGTTCATAACGTATTTTAATAGTATACGTAATTGGTAAACAGAATGTTATACTTCTACAAAAAAAATTATATATTAAAATTATGGGAATAAGGTAAAACCTAGGTATGATTGCAACTGCAACCCCACGCCGCCCGCCGCCGCGCCGCAGTAAATGCACAATTTATAAATTACCGACATTTTCAAAGTTATGGTAATCGATTTAGTAATACACTAAATTGAATTGAACCGGTTACTTCACTGAAACAAATAAGCTCTCTCTAGATAGTAGCTATATATTATTATTATTGTATTAAAATGTCAATTAAGGATGCAATCAGTAACTCCAATTTTCTTCGGGCACCGACGACGTAGGTATTAAGTATCTACGAGTAGGTTACGCGGTATATTATATTTTTATAGCATTAACTAAAACCATGGCTTGATATCTTACAGAACAAGATCAAAGATCAGACTTACGCAAATAAAGTAATAAAATGCCCATAACAAGCGAATAATAATCAATTAATTACACCAGATACCACGGACTTGACTAATATTTTTAGAAGCATAATTCTAAAAAAATAGCAACTAGCTTCGCTATAGATTCCAGTCCATCATAAATTCTTCAGTGACTTATTTTAAGTTACAGTAATATTTTTCTGACAGTAAAATTTAAAGTGTCTACACGTGAATTATGGACAACTTACATTGCAGCTAGTGTATCTCAAGTTTTATTTTAAGTAAGGCTATTTTGATCGGGTAAACGTGATATTTTTGAGGTCTGCAAGCCGGCGCAAGAAATGGCAACCATAGTGTGCCAAGTGGTACAGGTATGGTGAAACGTAAATAGCAGGTTAGAGGCATCCGGCTCATTGAATGCGCTGACCCCATCTGATCGCAGCTCTCCGGGCACAGCGTATGCGCATTTGCTTTACAGAACTCACTACCAAAACGAGAACAAGTCTTTGCGATGCTCAGTTGCTTTTTTTTGTTTGTGCGAGTACTTCATTCGATTTATTTTTAACGGATTGAAACCTCAAGCAAGATTCAATGGATACCTACAAAAAGTTCTGTTTTCTTTTTCAATTTGCAACATTATATTCGAAAGAATATTTAATAAAAAAAATTACACGAAGGCAAAACATCGTATCAGATATTTTATTACAAATAATACGCATGTATCTACTCGTAAGAGAATTACTTTTTTTTTAATTTGAATGATAACAAGAAGAGTGGATAACGATGGTCTCGTAATTCTTTAAAACGAACTAAGGAATGCAATTTAAAAATCAACATAGTAAACATAATTAAAAGTAGTTTTGACGTCAACTGTAAATGAAATATTCTGGAATGCAAACGAGCGCAGCCAGATTCTATAAATAGAAGCAATATTAATATTAACGAGTTATGAAGATACTGCATATCGCCCAGAGGCTTAGTTTTTTAAGGTAAAACAACTGCTTGAATTTCATTAATTAAAAATATTTTTTATTAACTCCTTATTAATATCTAAAGATTCAGCTGGTTTGCAAGAAGCAAAGGGGAATAGACATCCAAGCGTGTTGTTTACAAGCTCCCTGGTATCGTGTTAGAAGCTGATGGCCTACTTAGCTCAAGCCATAAGTTTACTGAGGCTGTAGCGCACGACCTCTATATAGCTAACGTGTTATGGTGATGAGGCAACACGGACCTTTAAATCGACCGATAGCTTGTAATGCAGGAGTAACCACCACCCGGTAGAGATAACTTCGTAAACAGAATGAAGTAAAAAGATATACAAAGCAAAATCATCATCATAACTGATGCACAAAATACACGGACTATAGGTTTTTCCCCCGAATGACGATTTAGCCTAATCTATGGTAAGAAAATATTTTCGAAGCTATTTAATTCGTGTATAACTATTAAGCATGCTGTTTTATGGTACCTATTTAGAAAAATATTTAAACTAGAAAGACTTCATTGGTCGGTATTAGAAATTACTAGAAAAAGAACAAAATATTTCAAATATTACAGTTTTATTTGCGAGCAATAGATATTTTGTTGTTGTGGCTGGCAAGGGTAACCAAAAATTTAAGTGAATATTAAATTATATAAGACGATGTGTAAGTAGGTATTTTGGTGATTTCTTGTAAACTTGGCACTTAGAGGAACAACAAGACGAACAACAACTACAAGACAAGAATTCGACGACCGGCTGGCCGAGTGGTCTGTACCCCTTGCTAGACAGGCTACACGGTCAGAGGTCCGGGTTCGAATTCCGGTAGGAGGAAATGTTTATATGATAGTACGAGCATTTGTCCACAAGTCATTGATGTTTATATATTTATTAGTATATTTCTAATATTTATATACATATTATTATAAATATTTCTCCATTATATAGTATCCCTAAGACAAGCTCTTAATGATGCTTAATTTTGGCTAGATAATAGGTGTGAGTGTATAAATATTATTATAATATTATTATTATAAGTTGCGAATAATCTGTCAAGCAGTGTTATACCCCTGGAGGTCTATGAAAGTTGAAAAATCAATTGTGTCTGGAATCTGATGCTTGGCGGGTTTAAGATCATATGAGCCGTGACCAGATCCACAACTAACCCAGTACCAGTACTGCCGGATTGCCGGCCGTAGGGCAGCGCACCAATGATCGGTATACTCCTGTTATTTCACGCCATTGACGATGAAGACAGTCCCTATTTATTAATACTTTGTTGTCTGAACTTTGCCTTCTATGACCATGACAAATAACACTATCTCGCTTACGTTCCGTTGCAATGTTTATTCTAGAAAACTGTTAGACGCCCTGCACGAGATCATTTATAACGCGGTTACATCTGATCATGGGGTTATTTGGACAATTTTACAACTATTTATTAATTTCGTTCCCATGGAGAAGATGTTTTACAGAGAGTAATGTCCCTATAAATTTTGCAAAAGTCGGGACTACAGAATAAATATTGAGCATCAGATAGTTGCATACTTAAGGGATCGAAACCATAGTAAGCCTCATTAAATAAAAATAGAGGCTAAGGCCTATCAGACAGCATGTGTCACGAACAGAGACTGACTCGATATTATAAGAAAAAAAATACAGAAACCGGTGCCTGTGACACGGGAGACGTTTATGTGCGCAGAATTTAATTTTTATAATAGACGTGCATATCAAATTACTAGCACACCCCAAGGGACACACGCATAAAATGAAATTAGCGTTCCTTGGGCTAGATGATTCAACTTTGCGTATGAATTTAGTTCAGCTTTATTGTACAAATAATTGCAACTTCACTTTTCAGAGAAACAAATACTATCTAATTATTTTTGGGCTTAGTTACAATTGTAAAAATTTTCTTTGTTTGTGAGGTTTATTGATTTTTTTTAAAATATTAACACAATATATGAATTTGCCACCATTATTTGATGTGGATAAGCTTTTATAGCTACTTATCCAGCTGCGATAAAGGGCCACAGTTGGGTTATGTGAGACTCCGACTGGCAAAGTGTTAGCAACCACAGTTTAGGGTTGGTAAAAATGGAGCTTTACACGATTAAAAAAATGTTTTTAATAAATAATGCAAGTTTGGAGGACACTATCGAAATATTGATTTAACTTCGTTAAAAGTGGCGCACTAGGTCATGTGATTTATCTCAGTTGGATTTCTAATTATGGGGTTATTTGAAGACAAAGGTCTATGCCAACAAGCCCACAACTACCAATGCATTGAAGGAGAAAATTGAACGCTGCATTAATGAAACTTAGCCGCATTCATGCATCCATGGCCAGCAAACCTTTGGAGGCCATTTGCTCGATGTGCCATTTGATGATGTATTCCACACATAACTCTGTCAAAAAGATACATTGTACAGTAAATAATCTGTATTTTTTATTAAATTCAAATTATGTGCTAATTTTGAGATAATTGGGCATGGAAGGAGTTTTATCTTAGGCCTTAGGTTGACAACGCACCTGTCAAGTGATTTTTTCCTTGTTATTGCAAGTGCCTATAGGCGACGGTAACCACTTACCATAAGGTGGGCCGTCAGCTTGTTTGTCATATAGTTGTATAAAATACATTATAATATAAGAGTAGCAAACAACAAACATACGGCCCATCACATTGGATGCAGCTACCGCAGCCTATCGAACAAATGCTTGGCCGGTTATTTTTAAATTAAAATCACATAAGCTCTACAAAGCTCGCTACATCGTCGACCTTCTCGTATCTTCTCTCGGACTTGCTCCGATTCTCTCGGAGCAAGTCCGAGAGGATCAAGAGAGGATCAAGAGTAAAGGCATTTTTAATAAAATAAAAAAAATTAAGTTAAAAAAAGGGATTACCGGACAAAGACAACCGTTCCTGTCAACATAGGTACCTATGATTTTAACAAACCAGAATAGTAGAGTTGCCAAGTTAAATATTACTTAGCCTACAGATAAAGCAAAAAATCAATCTGCTGTACGTTATATTGTAAGTCCGTCAATCAGGTTTGAAAGTTACCTATTAAGTATATAATAATAAATAAGTATAGTTATGTTACAATAGATGTGAGAAACGTAATTGTCATCGTGATGTCGTTCAGCAATAACAACAATATATAATTTGTTATTAGGTTTCGAGCCGAGCCAACATTTTTACAATAAAATCGGAATAAGTAGTACCGTTGACCACGAATTGGTTGACTGAGATTGACCGTTACGAACATTGTACGTGAAACGTGAGCGTAACGTAATCGGCTCTCCATCAATTCGCATGTTGTTCCCAAATGACAAAAAATATCTGTAAATCAATTTAAGAACTTCCAATTGGAACTTCGAATGAATAGTTCAATCGGAACTTTATAAATAAATAAAAAAATGAAATAATTAGACACCTCGTAAATGTTAATTATTTTAGTCAGCATATTCAGTATTTTCAATTTAACATACCAAGCGAAACGATATAAGAGCTAGAGATCTTTCTCACGATCAAAGCGAAGAATGAATTTTCAAAAGACAGACACGGTAATCATTACGTAATGATGATACAGTTAATAATGTACCTAATGTTATGATGGAGTACGGGTCACATATTACAGTGCACTCGTTAGTTAATTATGATTTGTCGCAATTATTCAGTTAATGCTCTCAAATAGCAATCATAATTATTGTTGGTCTTTTTATTCTCACATTCATATTGCGCGTATTCTAGTCGCAGCTAGTAACTTTAATATAAGTAAGTACGAGACATCGATAAAGTAGGAGAAAATCTTAGAATAGCGACAATATTTTAAAATAAATAAGGACATAAGTACATTATCTTTAAATATCACGTATTGAAATAAATTGCAAATATAAACCTATTAATAAATACCCCACCAAGCATCAGATTCCAGATACAATTGATTTTTCAATAGTCATATCCCTCCGGTGGGATAGCCGCCTTGAGGAAATATGATGTAGTTGAGCATTAATGAAGACTTTTCCTATTAAATTTATTTATAAATGTGTAATTAATTTCATCGATATAATAATAATAATAATAATAATCATACACTCACACCTATTATCTAGCCCTAAGTAAGCATCATTAAGAGCTTGTGATATGTTAAGGCTAACTTGTTTATATTTGCGTGCATAAGGTTCAGCGGCTTTCTACGCTATAATTTTTTAGCTTCCCATGCAATTAAGCTGTAGGTTAGGTGTAGGAGTATTAAAGTGTTCTAAAAGTTTTTTTTTATCACCACCTCTTTTGTTACAGATAACAAATGTTGCCACGGCCCCTCACCGAGAGTACAATGCGAATTATAATCAGTTTAGTGTTAGTGGCGTACGCCGTAGAGGCGGCTAAAAAGTTCGAGGGAACGCTTAGATCAGCGGCGGAAGCGCCGCCCCAAGATAACCTCGCAGTAGAATCTGGGTCACCTGAGCCTGCGGTGGTGGCAGCTCCTCAGGACTACAAAAACCCAGGAGCTCTTGTGCCTCCTCCGAAATCATCACCTGAAACATCAGAAGACCTACAAGCTGTACCTGAAACTGCGTCGGGAGGTGTACCGCCTTCAGCGCCAAGTGGTATATCAGCTCCATCCGCACCGGCGAATTCTCTGGAGGAATGCGACCCAGAAATGATTGGATTTGAACTAGTAACTGGGTAAGATTACATTTCATTAAATTTACAAGACTTGCAATAGTGGTCGGTGTAATTATCGATATTTGAGATAGTATAATTAAGACTGGCGCAAATTGATAGTAAGCGTATTTAGCAATATCTAACTCTTCATTATTTAAAACTTGAACAAAGATTTCAAGTAAATAAATAGTATAGCATTACCATTACAAATTCATCAGTAAGAATAAGTACAAAAGAAAATCAAATCAGTTATAGTTGAATCATATGGCAGGTACGTGTTCTCGGCGCCGTCTCACATTCTCGACGACATCCCTGGCACACTGATGTTGACCGACTGCCTGGAGCAGTGCCAGGCCAACGACACCTGTCGCGCCGTCAACTACGAGACAGGTCTTTGTGTGCTGTTCAGCTCTGACGCCGACCAGTTGCCTGGTAAGTGACAACTTAATATTGTTATTAAAAAATCATTCTACAAATTTTCTACATAGATCATGAATAATATGATACTTAGTTATGTTAAGCATGCATATCTTAATATTTTTTTTATCGGCAGGACTATAATATTTTAAATTGATTTTGTAATTAAAAATAGTTTCATGAAATAAATAAAAGTATCTTAAATTTAATATTAAAATGTTAAATTTAATTCAAATTGATTTCGATGAATATTTTAAATAGATTTCATTAATTTCATACTAACCAAGTGGTCGTTTTGAAAAATTGCTATTTGGAAGGTACCACTTATTATTATTAGACACACAAATTGCTAAATTCAATTACCTTTAATATTTTTTTAATAAGATGTGGGTAGTAGGGAAAATACTTAAATAACCTAATGCTATTAAGAAATTCCGTAATTTACTGGTAAATTAAATAGATACTATAATCGTCTATGTTATAAAAAGGGCAAGCATCGCGAAGCAGCAGAGATCTATTATAATTAATATTACAGTATTCTTTTTGTAACAAAGATGTCGAGAATGATAATTACGACGGTACCAAGCAATTTTGTATGTTCTGGCTTTTTAATTAGTGTTTATATCGCAAGTCACTATATAACATTCAGAAGTTACAGGTCCGTGATTAATAGCGAAGAATGCAACTTAATGAAATAAAAGAAAACCAAACATTACTTTTAAATAAGCAAAGTGTCATGCAAACGCGCCTTTGTAGAACGACTCTTATATTCGTAGTTATAATACTTAGGTTAGAAAAAAAGTCCAATTATGGCACTATTTATTCCAAAACATAAACGAAGATTAAGTCATTAAGCATGTGAATGAGCCGACAATAACGGCACAATCACGCGCATGGCGGCGGATGCTATAACTGGGACATAGCAGGTGGCACAATAAAGGCGCGAATATACTCTCGTTTGTTCGATATAGACGTGTGAGCTCACAAACAAGCGAACCGTTCCGATTTTTTGCTTCAACACATCATTTGAATACCAATAACGGCGTGCCGATGTTGGCTCATCAGGCCATATTGGGAAAAAATACTCTCACCGCGAAAAGGAAAACTTGGCCGTCTCTATTAACAAGAGGTAGTGAAACATACCTTGACCTCTAACGCAGTACAATACAATAGAGAAATTATAAAAGATGATTTGGCACTAACAAAGTGGCCTACATAAACCAAATCCAATTGCGCCAATTTTTTTGACAATTTATGTCCACGCAGTAGCATTGCGTATACCAGGTGTATCCGAATTCCGAAATATCGACATCATACTATGTGCGCTTGTTCTGTTTGTTTTTTGTTGAGGTGTGGTATAACTGTAGTCACTTGAAGTGATTAGGGTTGTCATGAGCAAGATAATGTTTTCATTAATTATCTAAATCGGAAAATAAAAGTGACCTGAAAGGTGTCAAACTTTAAGAAGTAACTTGATAAGGAACACAACACCCCATTCAATTTTTTATTTCGGACTTTCGGAACATACTGTATAGATCGTGGCCGTGGCTTGATAAGGCAATATAAACTCTATCTATAGAATAATAATTATATTTAGCTTACTTTACTACTTTAATCTTTATTAATATTTACATATGTAAGTATATTGTAATTGAAGAGCAGAGCCGCCTGGCACAGTAGGGACATGAAATATTTAAAAGGTGTGTCCCAGCCTCTATTTGTTAATTTGAATAGGTGATATGATGAAATAAATTAATACTAGTCTGAGATGTGAATCCTTTGAATAATAAATGAAACGATTAAAATCAACTTTAAAAGCTAGCTGATAAAGTTAAGGGCACTTAAAATTACATTTCCTCCCACATAATTGATTGCCAAAAATGCAACATCCAAAGCTTAAGCAAATTCTATTCTTAAACTAGCTGTACCCGGCATACTTTGGAATACCTGTAACGAAAAAACTTAAAAATAACTTGAATAATGGTTTCGGAGCGCATAGGGGAACATTGATTATTATTTATATAGAATGATAGAAGAAGATAGATAAGTGAACAGAAGATAACGTTTACTACCCTTTACTAGAATCCAGCGCGAGCGCTCACATACTATAGAAAATATATTGTATTTGATATGCTCCAAGTACATAGCATATTAACTGATAGAGGACCACTTCATTGTAAGATTGCAATATCTAAAAAAAATAGACAAAGGTAGGTACATATCAAATTAATACAGGCATTAAATGAAAAATAATAGATAACAACATTATAAATCAAGCAAAACCTCAGAAGGCCACAATGTTTTAGAATACAGATTATAATTAAATTCCTTTTAATTATTTTATGGCTACACAAATAATATAAATCAATTGAGTTTTAATCTTCTTCGTTCGAAAAATAAAGATCGTTTATAGAGAGGCAGCGCGATTGAGTTGTTATAATTGAAATTCCTTCGGAGAATGTTTAGAATTATTCCTAATAAATTAGGATAACAACAAATGCTTTGCAATCCAATAATAAAGTCAATAGAGATAATGAATCGGAACTGAAAACATTAATAATTGAGAGAAATAAGCGCAGGGTTCCAATTACAACGCTATGCATCGCCCGCGTCTAGACGCGGACTGAATTCGCTAAGGTTGAACGCCTCTTTACTGAGAACACTTATGTCGGAGCATGAAGAATTTAATGATGATATGCGTGTTTAATAGAAAACATCCTTATTCTCGCATTTAGATAATAGAAGTACTATTATTGTAATAGTCCTAATGAAATATATTTCCGCAATACAGGTATTCTCTTACACAACGTCCTTTATTAGAAATAATCGCAACAGAAGACATACGTCTTTCAAATAACTCATCGATAGTTTTAGTTTTTTAGAGAAATAAATATCAGGGAGAAATTCTTATTGATTGCAGGTGCTCTGACCAAGTCTCAGTTCCCTGTGTTTACAATCTACGCTCAAAAGTCATGTTTGGGCGTGCGACCTTGTGAACGAGCGTGGTGCTTCGATCGTGTCAGAGGCTACCACCTTAAAGGACGCGGCATGAGGACTCACACTGTTAGCTCCAGGCAGATGTGCCTCGACCTCTGCCTTGGCGAGAACGAGTTTGTTTGCAGGTATCTGATTTATTTATTATAAATATTTTTTTTAAGTGGTGTTTGTGAAATAGCGCAGCCAGCTATCCACCTTCGAAATTCTTTCTTATGTGAACTTCCCATGATTATTTGAGACATGATAGTTATAATACAATCTAATCTAATGAATCTAATCTAATCTAATGAACTACGTTTGTTTTATCATCCATCCGGGTGGTCCTTTATGCTAAATCTGTTCATAAAGAACCTTTTCCTGACTGTAACAATAAAATTGATTCATTATTTTCTCATAGACATAAATATAAAATTTATGTACTCAAGCGAAACCACAATAGAAGGAAGTGGTAACAGTTTATTGAATTCACCTTCATTCCTTTCAACGGCAAAGGGTTAGAAAATTTCTGTCACCGTGGAAATATAACAAATTATTTATTCAAACCTTACGGATATTATTTAGTATCAGCAATAAGATACTTCTTTATTGATTATAATTAATTTATCAATAAATAAATTGTCACAATTTATTGAGTGCAATGGACAAGTGAATATAATAAACATACGCCGGCATTTCTTAAGATCAAGAAAGGAAAAGCAGGATTTATGGGTTTATAAGCTCGAATGTATTCAATTCTAAACTGAAGAAACCGGTGGATCAACTCCCTCGCCATACTACGTTTAGAGCAGGTCTGCAGATCTTATGGAAATTTTTAATCTCTTCCTTATTTCTAAGATGAAAATGATATACTTACTTGCTTGATCAACCCCGTATAGATATTATCTTATAATTACTTGATATACATTAATATTTCTATCATACAGTTATTGCATAATAGCTTTATCACACAATAGTGTGCATAAAGGTTCCCTTTGTCCTATAATAAGACTCCATATATTAAAAGATCACAAAGAAATGTACCAAGTAGAGCTTTCTATGGGCGGAGTGAGACATGAATGACCTGCAAGCTCCCTTGCCCCGACACGACCTGTGTGCGGGAAACTAGACGTTTAAAACGCTAGCCATTAATACAAATAAGTATCACTTTGAATATTAATGTATTTTTAGATTATTGTTGGTACCTACTATCATATAAACGGAGATCAGTTGGATCAGTGATCAGTGGCTTAGTCAGTACTCTTATTTTATTTACTCTACTTTTGTAATTTTGTACTCTAATTTTTTTCAAAGTTTTTATATTTTTTCTCGTGAGAAGATAAGTCTCTACCGTAGGCACAGATTTTTTACTCGGTATCATAGCATTACAGCGCTTTTCTCACCTAAAGACTAACAGATATAGAGACTCTTGAAACTCATCTCATAAACATAAATATACATGATAACAATAACCATCGACAAAGTTCATACGAAATTCATCTTCTTGAATCTGGTATGAACTTTATCGATGGTTTTTTATAGAAATACTAATTTAAAGTACATTTAAACTTACTTTGGGCTAAATAACTTACTTTGGGTGTGAGGTATGAATATTATTATTATTGTATTGTCTTATGAAGTCTATAAAAGACATAGCGCTTTGTAAGCGATAGTGATTTCTAAGAAACCCACTAATGTTAGACCCATCAAGAACTTACACCAAAAGAGCGCATGCGCAGATTCTAATGGTTAATTAATGATACCCTTGCAAATTGTCTTGCAAATTAAATTGCTTAATATAATTAAAACCATTTGTAGTTACTTTAATTACCTTACTCATTATAAGTTTCTTATTTCAACGTGGGATACCTATTCAAAATTTTCAGCTTGCTTTGATTATCCTAGAATTAAAAACTTGAAGCGAATTCAGTATAAATCATTAAGTATAAGTTGTATCCTCCGTGTCCCGTTATTGCTATAAATTTAGAGATCCAAATACAATAGCACTAATCTAGTGGACAAGGTAGGTCAAGTCTATATTCATACAAGTTCATATTCAAGACATGCATGAATGGCCACATCGGCCACAGCCATTTATTATGACATTTGAGGATTATCATAATATATCACAATAAACTATAATTGTAGGTTTCATGTTTACTAGACGTTTGGTTATATTATAGAAATACATTATGAATAGTTAATTATGGATAGGTACTATTATCACCATAAATTGATCTTGTACACATCCGCTCGAAGGAGTAGATAATACTGATATAAAGTGCAACCTATTGCCTTAGTAACATCACAGAAACATCCATCATATTATAGATAATTGTAAAACTTCATTTATTTAATAATCTAAAGTTTCATGAATTGTAGTAACAGGTAACTTTGACAACAAAGTTTAACTATTTCTAAATTTGAAAAGAGTCATTAATTTGCAGGATAACAAAGTCAATCAGACTTCGCCGAGAAGCCATAAATGGTGTTCGTTGGTATATCTCAGCTGTGGATAAGTCACGGTCTCTTCCTAGTAACCGTTTGGTTTCTGAATTCTATAAACGAGCATTATATACAAAGCAGGAGTCCAATTGCGTTGACTGCATCGCAGGCGTCTAATGTAGCGAGACATGACTGTCCTATTGTGTTTATTTCCTTGTACGGTTTTTGATATCATTAACATAAATAGTCTACTGACTTTGAAGCTCACATTCGGTACACGTATTTCTAACTACATGTTCAGTTAAGATTATCTGAAGTAACAAGTTCCATTTATTACATTTCTGCCATAACCGCATTTAAATACACTTACAAAATTGAAAATTTTACTGAATCATTCATGTTTAATATAAAAGATTCCAATATTTGTCTAAAAATTTAAAGTTTTATTTAAATTTTCAAACATGGACGTCGGCATGACAAAGGAGTTTCAACAAGCGCTTTACAATGTTCATGTTAGTGTAAACAGGCACGTCGCAACTGTACGCCCACCGATTAAAGTTAGGCTTTACTTCTACATAACGACTGGGAATGAATTGCGCGATTTTACGTGGTCGAGCGAGACTAGTTCGACACGTGTACCGTTGGATACAAATCGTCGTATCTCCATTGAGAGTAGCGGGCGGCAAGTGGAGCCGGGCGCACCCCGGGCGGCGCGCATCGCGATCGTCGACAGTCACGACATTTGGCAAATATTCAGCGGGACGTGGCGGGCGCGGTGTGGGAGCGGTCTGCCCTATCGCTTCCTACTTTCACGATACAATAACCGATAAAACACATATTGTTCGCTCCGAACCTCTTGAAAATATTTCCCTTTTATTGGAATCGGACAAGCGAGTACTGCACGACTACACGTTAGACGCCAGAAAACAGTTACGTACCCACATGGAAATAAAATACTATCAATGTATCAATGCAATAAAGGTCATAAGTAGAGAAAATGTGGCACTTTGGATAGATTATGAAAATAAGCAGTTTTAAATTTCAAGAAATACACATTATTGAAGAAAAGATAAGGTATTTCGATTTTTAACATCAAACAGATAAAGTTCTAATTCTAAAGTCTATATTATTAACAAAAAGTACGAAAACAGTAGGTATACGAAATCGAAGTATGCTTTGCTCAAATCCAAATTTTATCAACATTTACAAACAGAAAATGTTAAAAGCAAAATGGATTACTTGTAGTTCGCTGTAATTATTATGCGATGAAGACGACGCATTCACTCAAGCAAGAGTGCGCAGCTAATGAATACAATGGCTACTTCTAGCGGGACAATCTTGCAAACATAAACTTAAAAGCTGCTTTAAACTATTTTTTTCTTTTAATAGCCCCCTATACCGCTATTCTGCAACAAGATAATTGTGTAAAATAATGACAGAAACAAACTTATTGTCACACGACAGTGTAATTGAAACATATTTGAAATTAAATTATATGTCTATAAGTACTCTACAACAACTTATATTTAATATCTACTTATGGTCAAATATTCACGCATGCTTATTTTTGTTTTGTTTAAGCTCTTTCAGATGTAAAATATTTTTCATGCTGCTTTATTTTTTATACTGCAAAATAAATTCCCACTCCGACCTTGGCAATGCGTTCTCATGTTAAAGGTCATCTGATCAGAATCGATTATACATTAAAAGAAAATATTGAGTGAGTCGAAAAAAGAAATAGTCATCCTTAGCGAGTTTATAAAACGTCACAAAATACTTTTTAACGTCATACATATTTTAGAAACTAGATGAAAATACAAGCCTTCGAATGAAATCAGTATGTGTGATGAAATCGAAAGTAACACCTCACGCTGCCTAGTATTGGTGTTATTGGTGTAATTGACACTACTAGCCTACAAATTGGATCTACTGAGTTTATTAAGAAATTGCTAGCTCATACAAGCTCATTGCAGATAACAGTAAAAATAATATTGCATTAATTTTCTATTTTCATGTTTACTAGGTTAACAAGTTAATAATAAATGGAGGTCAATATGAAAACATTATAGAACTACTTTCTTTGAGACTAGGCGTTTACGTTTTATAATTTGATTTCATTAGAATTTTGAATCTTTAATGCGCTAAGAGATTAGTATGACTTTTAGAAATATACGGACAATGTATAATAAATGTAAATAGCATATTTAGATACCGTCATAATATTGTGGTTAAGACTTTAGATCTTGGGAAAGTTCACACAATAAAAAAGAGACAAAAACAAGTATTTTAATACGCGTGTAAACTTGTTACAGATCAGCGAACTATAATAACAAGACCGGAGACTGCGTGTTGTCTAATATGGACCGTATCACACTAGCCGGAACAAGTGATTTCCAACCTAATGAAGGTAATATTTCATTGTAATAAAATTGCATAAAAAGTATCCCACATTAGATAAAGGTAACCTTTGACAAATTATTCCTTTTGTTGCAGATACCGATTACTTGGAAAATAACTGTGTCGAAGAGCCCACCAAACTTTGCGAATTTAAAAAGATGGGTGGACGTATTCTGAAGACAGTGGACTCTGTGTATCAAGATGTTCAGACAGTAGAAGAATGTCGCGAACTTTGCTTAAATTCGCCTTTTCGATGCCACTCATACGATCACGGCGATACTGGTGACCACGTCTGTCGACTCTCTCATCATTCAAGAGCCACACTTGCTGATATCCAGGTAATAATAATGACATATACAGTGACAAAACGGGAATATATATCTTTTTAAGCTGAAAGTTCCGCCAAGAATGTCAACTATTTGTAATGGTCCCATACGAGCACAACCACCAGGAAAATGGACCGGTCTAACAGTACAGTCACTAATACAATATAATATACTAAAATAGTCCGAGGTTTGTAACAGCAATAAAGCTCGCAGTTTTCACGTGTCAATCACTGAAGTTCTGAAAAAAAAACACAAGACAATCAGTGTCTACAGTGGTGATGAAATTATAATAGAGAGTCAATTTATCATAATAAAAGCAAAATTACTTTTTCTTATAGGATCCATATCTAGAAGTTCCTGAAGCGGCCACGTATGAATTGTCATCATGCTACAATGTTTCTATCGATTGTGGTGCCGGCGATATGGTAGCCCGTATTCAAACTTCAAAATTATTTGATGGCAAAATTTACGCGAAAGGCAGTCCGAAATCATGCGCCGTCGATGTCAAACAAAGTCTTGACTTCGAATTGCGTATGAATTACACCGACATAGAATGCAATGTCAAACAAAATGGACCCGGAAGGTAAAACTTGCTTTTGGAAATATTACAAGCTATCAATGCTTATATGAAAAATGTGAAGTAGAACTCATCTAAATTATTTTACAGGTACTTGAATGACGTTGTTATCCAGCACCATGACACTATTGTTACCTCCTCTGATCTCGGCTTAGCTGTAGCTTGTCAATACGACCTGACTAACAAGACAGTGGCGAATGAAGTTGATCTTGGCATTCGAGGAGATATTAAGACTGGACTCTCGGAGGAAGTTATAGTCGATTCACCCAACGTAGCCATGAGAATCACAGACAGGAGCGGAGACGATACCATTGCTTCTGCTGAAGTTGGAGATCCTCTGGTAACTTTTTTATTGATCATAATGTCAATCCAGTTAGATTACAATAATAATGATTTTTACTCTAAATAATGTCCATTTCAGGCACTACGATTTGAAATTTTGGATCCCAACTCACCATTCGAGATATTTGTTCGCGAGCTTGTCGCTATGGATGGAGTAGATTCCAGTGAAATTACTCTTATCGATAGCATGGGTTGCCCAACAGACCACTTCATCATGGGACCTCTATTCAAGTCATCAATGAGCGGAAAGGTAAGATAATATTTTTAATAATGATTGCTATTAATACTCGGGCGTAAATACCTACTAGTATAGAGGTACCTACCACTTTTATTTACTATTACTATTTACTTAACAATTTGTGTGCATAAACACAACATAAATAGATACATATTAACTGGAGAGAATGAAAAAGTGTAGTACATATTGTTATTAAAGCACAAAATAGACATTTAATTTTTATTTAAAATTATTGTTTCTAACACATATAACATTTGAATTTGATAAAATTTTCATTTGACTGGAAATCTTTAGAACTAGTTACAAATGTATTAATATTCTTTATTTATTTTTCAGATGCTTTTATCACACTTCGACGCTTTCAAGTTCCCGTCATCAGAAGTTGTACAATTCAGAGCTTTAGTAACTCCGTGTATGCCCACTTGTGAACCAGTGCAGTGTGATGGCGGTCCGAATGAACTGCGGACTGTATCATCTTATGGACGCAGGAAGAGGCGTTCGACGCCTGTGGCTCCAACTGATAATATGCTTCTTGTTCAAACTATCCAAATCACTGATAAATTTGGATTCGATAAACAACGTGCAAAGAATGTCACTGAAGACTCAGTGTTTATCAGAGAAACAGATGCAACATGCGTAAACGCAGCTGGAGCAATGCTCGCTGCCGCTGCTTTCTTAGCAGCTCAACTAGTCGTACTTGCAGCATGGACCTGCAGTTGGCAACGACGACGTGCGGCGGCTAAAGCAGCCGAACTTCTTCCAGGACCCAACGCCCCGTCTACACTGTGCAAAGTTTACGATGCCAGTTTCTCTCGTGCGCATCAGAGGCACTTCTGAGCGTTTGTAAACCTGTCGACGTGATCAGCGTCCGCAATAATAGTATATTTCATTAGTTTAAAAACCCCCGTCGAGTCCCGGCTCGTAAGGCCGACGTTTCGCCGGAGAGAGAGACACGTCCACCTTAAACGAAGCGTAGGGGAACGATAGCGGTTATTTAATGATATTGTCCATAGTCTTCCGCGTCATACGCTACGTACGAGCGAGTGCGGAAGTACACGACACGGAGGCGGGGACGACCATAAGAGCGGGAGTGTCTGAGGATGAATATGTGAGGCGGTTCGGTGCGTTAGTGACCGTATTATGAATGTCTGAAATGTGTGAAGACGCTCGCTTGTCCCCATCTCTTGCGTCGTCGGCGGGACCGTGGCCGTGTGTCGTTATCAAGATCATGTCGCTCATTCGTTCACTTTACGCTCGGATGTCCATTCGGAACTCCGATTACGTATTGTACCATATTTTTTAAACTAGCATAAGCCTGATTTTAATGATAGTGATAAGTAAAAGTAACATTTCAGTACCTTTTAAGTAGATAACCGAACGTGCGACCTAAGTCAAGAGACGATGGATTGACGGCCGTCCCGACATCGTAATTTATTTAAATTAGCTTAGTTTTTTTAACGTAATTTATGATCGAGCATTGAAATATACCTATTTAATAAATTCCTAATATAAATGAATACATAAACAATATAGTTTATGACATAAACATGTGGTATTGTCTACAATGTAAACTGAAAGTATTTTATTATGATGCTAGTGCCTTAAAATCGAGATGTTAATGTAATTATACATTGTAATCAACTTATATCAGATTCAACCGTCCAATTGTCATCAACAACAATAAATGTTCTAAAGATTTCAGTTGAAGTTTTATTTTTACCTTTATTTCATAATAAGCAAATCTTGTATTGATCTAGATATCAAAAATATTATAAAAAAGGTGGGAAATTATGATTTTTTAGAGTCAGCTACATCCCAACTAGCACACTAGTGGAAATAGCAGCCTATTTTGCAACTTTTAGCTTTACAGTAGCGCTTTAGGGGTTCAGAAAGAGATTTTAAGTTCTACTATTGCTTCTGTAACTGCTCATAGCTGTAAATATCACTAGGGGTAGCAGAAACTGAACCAAATGCCACTCTAGGCTTTATCAGAGTTCATTTTACAGCCCATTTGCCGTCTGTAGTGTTACAAGAGAGTTAAAATATGTAGTTACAGCTTAAAGCTGCTAAAAAGCTTATATTGCCGCTGCTGTACGCTTCAGAACTGCACAAAGACTTTAATTGCAGACTTTTTAACGGAACTGTATAAAATATACATTTATCACTGTTCTGCCACTGAAAGTTTCATTGCAGAAGTAATTTATACTTTTGCGCAGACTTAAGTAGCAATTTGATCCACTGTTTTACTAATAGCGACAAATAACACGTAAGTTTTTTTTAACTCAATAATGCCAGAGTAATTTAACTTTCATTTATAAAACTGTATTCATTTAATTTATTCTTTAAGGGATTCATTGGAAACAAACAAAAATAATGCGCCAAGTTCGAGTTCAACAAACACAAGCGAGGGTCCCGTAGATTTTGTTTTCTCAATTAGGATAACGGACCAGTTGCAGAGGCAAAGTAATTTATATCTTGGTGTTTTATAAAATACACCAAGCATATTATAAAAACAAAGTAAAATAACCTCCTTTGCATTATTTTTTGTTTCTTTCTTCTAGATACAATAATGTGGACTCGGACAGCTATACTGAATATAAACTAGAGTATGTCAAATGTGAAAGAAAATGTAGCTATCGCGAGCAAATACGAATTTGGGCGCTGAAACACAAATGTAGTCATGTAGCTATAAAAGACTTATTTAAAATTTTAAACCAAATTACTCCTAACGCTATGCCTAAAGATCCACGCTCACTACTTGGTACACCAAGAGAAATTACAAGAAACTTCGTCGATCCAAGTGAATACTGGCACAATAATTTAAAAAATAGTATAAAAACTTTTGAAAAATCTAAAGTTATACTGGAAAATATATCGATTTTAGTAAACATAGACGGAGTACCTATTTACAAAAGCTCCAAACAACAATTCTGGCCTATATTGTGCAGTATTTTTAAAATGCCGCACTTAAGTCCTATTATATATTATGTAGAGTATTTCTAGGTTCAGCTAAACCAAAAGATTTGCATGAATTTTTAAACGTTTTTATTAAAGAAATGGGCAGTATGCTTCACGATGGCATTTACATACGAAATAGAAAATTTTCAGTGTCATTGAGATGCTTTGTATGCGATTCTTCTGTCAGAGCTATAATAAATGGTACGACATAATATTGTTCCTTTAAACAATGCAGTTTATTTTAGTCCAGGTTGGTCGTGGAGTTGTATGTTCAATTTTACATAATTTTTTACTTTTCTTGTTTGGCTAGTGTTTTTCCCATGTAGATGGACAGATGCTAAGTTCTTGTTTATTTCGTTGTTTATTATAAGTTTGAATTACTTGAAAGGCATTCTGAAAACATGGTAAGACATAGTAAGTGTTAAACATTTAAAAGAGCAAAAAATATAGAAGCAGCTACAAACGACCATCGTATTTTAGGGCTTTCAACGAGCTCTACGGATCTCTAAACACATAACCATTAGTGTGGTTCGATACCTGCAGTAAGTACGAAATAAAAGTGATAGTAAAGACTTGAACTGCATTAGTGGTATAGGTATTACTTGGACCTTCAGAGGAGTAAAACTTAACGCTTTGACGCGCAGAGAGGAAGTACTAAGGTTGAAGTTGCAAGTTAAAGCTGCTTCTCATAGACGCCATGTTTACAAGACAATTATTTATCATTACTTGAGAAATTTATAGGTTTTTATCACAATTTGTAGTAAAATATAACTGAATATAGAACCAGCAACTTACTAATTACAAATGTAGTCACGTATGTAATTTCAATATCGTGTAGGTATGTGATATAATATTATTTATATAATAATATTTTACATGTTTTACGATATTCTGAGGGAATTATTGATGCCCGTTAAAAATACTCTAATAATATGAAGTATATGCACGATAAACTGATCTGCGTTTTTAGCCACTTGCAAAATATAGCTCAAAAACACTTACCTTCACTTCACTTATTATTTATTTATATTCATTAATGTCTGACTCAGAAACAACAGATGTATTTTATAAATGAGAGATAAGGTGAATGATCAGTGATCCTTTATTCGTTCAGTTAAACCTGTCATTCATTCAATAAGCGCTACAAGAGTTTTAGTGTGGTGTTAATTATTAGTTGCAGCTCCTGTAGCGCTTTTATGCCACTATTATGAAGTTCTAATGAAACTGTAGGTTGCAAAAAGTTGTGCCCCTTTTGCTGCAAAGCGGCTGCATAAGGTCTGCAGTGCACGCTCTGGCGCTTGAGCTTGGCGCCTTTGGGAATAATCGGATTAGCTCCAAAGCTCATAAGTAACTAGTTTGTGCTAGTTGGGATGTATAGAACACATTCGTAAAGACACAAAAAATTAAATTTCTACAAAAAATTAATTCCCAAAAATGACGTGTTACGACGAAACCAACCACTGCCAACAAACCAACCAACGGCGCCGAAATATCGGGAACCCATTTGAAACAAATTAGATGGTAAATATCCCACACATAATTCTAGTTCTAGAGTAAATAACATAAATAGAAAAAAACTTGGGAAAATCCCATGAGTACCCTATTTATTTCTTTATCCCAAGGGCTCGATCACCCAGTTAAGTATAAGTCGCTAGTTCAGGTCCCGCCCTAGGACGTTATTGATTTCTAGTATAGATATTTATTAAATATCTAAATATCTTTCAAACATGTATTATAAGTAATCGTAAAAAATAGTCGTATTGAGAACTTCCTCCGTTTTGTAAGTCGGTTAAAAATAGAAAGTCCAATAGACTAGCCCATACTAAGCATTACTGAAAGCTACCTTATGTCCCATTTTTGAAATTTATTATAAAAATATCTAGACTGAACGATATTTCTAATTGTAACTTACTTTGTGCAATGAAAGTTTAAATAAATATTTTTAGGTTTAAACATCTTAACGTTCTATGGGATTACTGTTCTCAAAACTATATCATTTTAATACCTAAGAATACACTTTTGGATTAAAGAATTCATACTGGATGGACATAATTGGTCACTTGAAAGTTTATTTTACACTATGATACAATTTAATTATATTTTATTAAAAAATATTATTAAATTGTTTTATTTCATGGAGTGATGATATTATTAGTTACTTATTTAAGTATTACTAGGTATTTACTATAGGTATTACTTTGTAGTTATATTACAAAAGATATGCCTACAAGTTCGAAATAGAAAATCGGTATTTTTAGGTATTGCAGTTCAAATAACTTTAAACTTTTTTCTGAATTTGGAGTACCTAAATGATAATTTTAGGTGTTCGAATATGGAGAAGTCGATATTGGTAAGTCAGAAAAATGCGTTAAATAAATCAAAGATTTTGCTTAGTCAGAGAGTAATGCCCTTTATTCAACAAACATGTTTTGCACATTTTGAGCCCAATAAAGTGTTGCTTTATAGATAAGAGAAATTTTAGTTTAAAACAAAAGAAGTATAGTAACTCGTTCCTTCGTCGTACTTACAAAACTTGGAATTCTTTGCTAGCACATGTTTTCCCTCCTTCCTGTACCATGGGTTTCTTTAAAATAGGCGTGAAAAGTCACCATATGGCAATGTGGGGGCGGCTAGAACAGTGTGTTTTAATTAAGCTGCACTAGCTGTCTTCGCATACCTATAGACTATTCTTACCGCTTAACATCAGGTGGCGTTGAGTCATTTGCCGTGCTGTGTATAAGAAAGAACTTTGCATCCTAATTTATTTGAACCGAATAGAGGACCTAACATATAAAAAAAAACTTGCGAGAGCTATTGGCTAAAAAACGCTTTCACTTTGATGTCAGGCATAATACGTGCAAAACTGAAACTTTGTACTACGACGAAGTTAATGCAGTACGCCTAGTATAAGTTTTATTCGAATAGAAACGAAAACGATCAACGTCGTGTTCACCTCTCAGATCCATATTAAAAAGTGGTTTCCAATAATTCACAACAGAGGCGATGCTGACGTTTCCATACGATTTGGAAGTTGTCACGACGATGAACGTTTTTGTTTCAAATCGATTGAAACTTACACTAGTTACACTAGGGGCACAGAGCGATAAAAAATTATTACAAAAACGGGTTCTTGTGCGAAATACGAGTATTTCACAATAATAAAACGCAACAATAATCAAAAATTTAACAAATGTCAATAATGTGCGATATCACACAAAATGGATGTCGAATATTATTTTCTTGTGAGAAAAATTTGCTATCGCCAACGCCGGTTTCAATTTTATTTTACTTCTGACAATGCTCTTAACTTTTCTTACGTTTCTTACTGATACCCGGTATCAAACAAATTTTGAAACTTTCATCGGAAGGTCGACGAAACAAGTTCAAGTTATTTTCAGAAATTAATAGTAGTTTGACTTAGGATTAATTTGAAAACCTATACGGGGGAAATATCTCTTATATGGGGTTTGAAAAAATATCTAGACTATAAAAATTATGTCCTGGGGCGGGAAACGAACCTAAACCTTATCTTCATATTTTTCAAACATTAAGTACCTTCTTAATGTGAGTTTTTTTTTGCAGAATTATTAAATTAACTAAAAACTTAGCAGTCGAACAATCATCATTATCATCGATTTTTTGGCGAATGTTGCCGCAGACCACGTGAACAAGGTTTAAAAAGCCTTAACCTTCCGCGATATAGTTTTGCGGAAAGTTAAGGTTTTCATACCTTACATTGACGAATTTACAGTTATTAAAAACCTTTCCTAAGTAGACACTGAGAATAATAATAATAATCCTTAACTGCATCACATGACTAGCTTTTAACGCTGGTGACGATCCTGATGATTAGTCTCCGTGCTTTAATCGATCAAGAAGGCTTTATAGAATATGGATGAGAAAGACACAGCATAAAAAGAGTTAATAAAGTGTTGTATACAAATCTCTGTTGTATTGCTAGCAAAAAATTACACATGAATAATATAACATAATTTTTTTTTGTAACCCCCGACCTCGATTATCATCTATCAGACACCTTCACATCATTGAGACCATTCATATCAGCCCAAACACGCTATGTCTGCTGTAAGTTTCTGAAGAATGAAGCATCCCGCAGACTATTTGATGCTACACCATCAGCTAAAGCTTTGGCTAATTGTCTAGTTATAAGACTATGTAATCAAGTTATTTAATGTAATAGTGACTGTCAAGACATGTCTTGAAAATACCACTGAATTAACAGCTTACCAAATTTCAAATCAATTGGATCCGTGAAAGTTATTAAAACGCTTTAGTCGAGTAGGAAATGAGCTGATTATCATCAAACGCCTGAACAGATCTTCATAAATTATTGCTAAGAATCATCTCGATCACGTCACCTTTCAAACAAATCTAATTAAAATCTATTCCCTCAAGAGATACGATGTCACGGACAGACACATCAAACTTATAACATCCCTCTTTTAGCGTCGCGGGCTAAAAAGATTTATCAACTGATCAAGTGGTTGGTAATTCTGATGTCATCTTTGCCAGGACTCGCAAAAGCACGTCAATAAGATGCGATCAGCGGCGGGTTGTCGAGCAGACAATCACGTGTGAAAGGGCACGCCTCACGTAGCCTTCGTGCCTGAGATTGAATCGCGTGCACAGACGACGGCACGCGACACTCGACACGTGCCGCCTTAACACTGCCATTACCAGCACACCATTTCAACTAAAGAACGATCTCGCCTTCTTTTAACCGAATTAAAAGCTTAAAAGATTAAGGTTTATTGCACTATCCTTATATCCTTGATAGGTATCCTTCTAAATAAGTACACGTTGCCTATTGAACTTACTTGTATTGTTTATTGGGGAATACCGTTACACAATATCGTAAACTTATATTACTTAGAATATAAGAGCTTCCCGAAGTAAAAATGGAAGTGTATTTCATGTTTATAGGCAGCAATTTTATATTTGGTACCAAAGCATTTCATGTGTAGTAAAATACAAGCTTTGTATGTAACAATGTTGCCAAGATAAAGTCGTTTACAATAATATAAAATATTCATGAAATAGACGGAACCGAAGGAACGACAGCGACCACCGGGGATAACATCGAGAAGGCGAAGGCGAATCGAAATAAGGAAAAAACAAAAACCAATGCGCACAAGAAGATTGACAGGCGTCGGTAAATTGTTGAAACTTGTTCTGGGATGGCATCTTTACAAGAAATACCGTCTTTGGAGCATAGCAGCATATCTCAAAAGGCAAATCGAATTAATTCCTTTTATGATAGCGTTTCGGATTCTTCTTATTGAACGAATACTTGTAGATGTAATCGAGCATTTGGCATCGCGACACAAATGAAATATTGTCCGGCCAACTCAGTTCCTCATGAAATTTATAGTCTGATTACAATAAATGAGTCACTCTAGAAGTGAATAAGCTCAACGGTCACTAAATGAACAATAAAAGGAGTAATATACCTATGCTAAATAAAGCGCTATCTAAATTAGCTACATCTATTTGTGATATCTAACATTGAGTTGTATAAATATTATTGGTAAAAATAAACATTACTCTATGACAAGTTGCCTTGTCATTATAAAATCAAATATGCCAAAATAGAGATCTTGAAAGGAATAAATGAAATATATCACTAAATAGTTAAATACTGACCAAAGAAAGCGATAAGCAACAATTCTATAAATCATAGATTTGTTGAACAATTATGATATTTTTGGGTGAAATGAATACAAGCTGACTAGAAATATATTGGCACTTTCCGTTTCTATATTATAATAATGAATGTGTTTAACAAATAATCGTAAGTAACTGAATTTAAAGAAGATTTCTAAGTAACGCTTTATACAATGACGATTATTATCGAGGTGTAATCTCTTAAATAAAAACTTTTAGAAATGGTTTTACGATAACCAAGAGAATCATTATTAATCGCTTTAGGTTGAACATAGTGTCATTGTCACGGCGACTGTACATTAAAAGAGCCTTTTGAAAGCGATCTAGGACACACTTTCGCTGAGAAAAGGAAAGTAAATGGACACAATAGAGCAGTGGACCGTCTTCTTAAATATTAGACAAATTCCTTTAAACAGCAAAAGAATAGATACACTTGACACTTTACACTTCAATAGAGCAAACAAAGTTGTCAGTGAATGAACAAAGCGACGATTTATTTTCATTCACTTCAGAGTTAAAAGAAAACTATAAGATACAATTTTATTTTTAAGATATAATTAAACTTAACATTTTAGATTAAAACCCGAACCTAGAACAATTAATAAAAAGAATTTTATCTTCACTCATGTTTAAAATTCGTTTTATAATCTCTAAGGTAAACATAATTATAATGACATAACTTTTTTACACTAAAAATTAAAATAAAAAAAAACTGTAACATAATGACCATTATAACATCGATTCGACTTAATATAATACCATATTTTCTTAAAAATAACAAACCTATGGCAAAAGTCTTTCAGACAGCCAAATTGACAGGCAGAATTTATGGACACATTTTTTTGGATTGTTTGATCTCCGATAAGATGAAATAATTAGCATGGCCTTCAAACCAAAAGATCCCACAAGTTCATGAAAGAACATTAGGTCAATGAACACTAATATGTTTAGTATAATACCTACCTTAATTATGAAAAAACATTGTTATTTTACTCTAACTCATAAGCCGTAACATTAAATATCAGATCAAAGTTATGACTGACTCTGGACAAGAACGAACTCATATCAAGAATAACTTACGTATCCACCAGAAATTTCCAAGACCCCAAAAAATTCACAATAGGTCTAGACGATTTTAAGCTTTAAAATCGTCCAGACCTATTGTGAAATTTTAGTGATACTAGACTGTATAGACCGCATAACTTTGTGAGACATTATGGGCTGAGCGTATGAAGGCAAGAGGAGACTGCCACATCTATATTTTGCTGCAAACATTGTCTTCACCGTAACGAATACGTTTTCGAATATCACGTAAGAGATATTTACACGGTCACGACGGAATCATTACATACGGCCTAACACGTAGTTTAATTTTAAATGAACATACGTGCGATAATTGAATTCCACTAGTCTATGCCCTGTCAAATCAATCTGTCACCGAGACACCAGTAGCGGAAGGTGGAAGAGAATCGCACCAATTGCAATCTTACATAACCATGATCACACTATAAACAGCGACTGAATTAAAAGATTACGAAAAACATATTTGACTGTATTTATTTTAAGTAGCGTTTCCAGCACATAAAATTAAATGAATTACCTACAGAAATAAAGTTATGATCACCTAGCAATGTTGTTTCACAGTAGCTACAATAAATACATCTATGTTTGTACCTACTCATGCTTATAAATAATTTATACCGACTAGACAACACCATTATAAAATAGTGGTAACTACATTTTTTAGCTGACTGCTATCGTAAACTGGAAGTTGTCAATTTTACCGTACAGGGAGAGAATCAGTTAGCAGATCGTAAATCTGTCAGGGGGTAAGTGCTTATCTGGTTCACGAAGTGCAATCGATTTTAGTCTATTATAATGCGATATCTCGGCGCCAGTTACTGATTCGTGGTGCAATTTGTGTGCCCATTTGCATCAAGTTAGTCCTTCAATCGGGATCACGCAGTTCACTCCAATGCGAACATAAACAGAGAAACTAGAAATAGATAAAGAATGATACTGGAATAGACAGTTTTGCAATTTCCCTTTACCCTCGGTAGTCTTTTAGTAGTTTTAGTTAGAGGAACGACCGAGCCTTCTCAGTTTCGTATTAAAAAAAATGATTGGAAAATAACGACATTACAAAACTGCAGCTATCGAGATTCGAGATCGACCCGCAATAGCATTTTTCGAAAAAAAAAAGGTAATAATAAATCGTTTTCCCTCAAGATCCAATAACTTAAAACCGGATAATATTCGACGAAAAATTACTAAAGTTGAACTAAGTAACATATTTACTAAGGATATTTGTAAAATTACGGCCTGGCGACCCTTCCAGATACATTTTACGTGATCATTCAGTAAACGAGTAGGCGGAGCCTCCAATTTGTTGAACTCGAGGTCCTGATTGTATGTTTGCACAAGGCTCCGTGATGACTGGTGCACTTGAGTCCACTCCAGATCGCTCCAGGTGGGTGGTACCAATGACATTTGTAATAGTTATTGGGTCTAGCGATATGATTGCTAAACGCATACCTACTAATATCCAGTCACGAATATCGAGCACTTCAAAGTTATGGAATTTAGTGTTGAGATTGTATTATGTATATTGCTTGCTAATAGCTATTGAATATTTGCGTATAGAATTGAAATGGCATGTTAATGTAATGCAAGTTTTATCATAGTATGGCTGAATCGTCGTACTAAAGGAACAGCATGCCAATAGAAAGCATGTGAAATATAATAATGTAACTGTGGTTTTATTAATACGGAAGAATTGTTTGTAACAATGAAGTGTTTATCTACAATCGCATTGGCAATGTTGGTATTTTAGATGGTTTGGGTTCCTCGTGAATAAAATTTTGCAGTGCATTGGATATTTCGAAGATACACATAGGGAGATGAGATGAAACTATCGGCCGGAAGTGATCAGAGTCAGATCACGACGCGCCGACGCGCGCTAACTATCCGCTAATAGAGGATCGTGTTCGTGACCCCGCCTCCCGTGCCCGATGATAATGTCCGAACTGACGGACACTATTATTGTTCCACCGCTATCCAATTATGTTACAATCTTGCGAGTTCATATTATTGTAGACCGACGTTTATTCTCACGCTTGTAAATGTCTCATATCCTTTTGCAAAACTTTAAAATCTTGATCAGAATGTTTTTTTATCTGTGTGTGTCTGCTGAGAAGTTGTGAGAAAAATGGGATTATTATATTATGGCGATTACATTTTAAAAAGTTGCAAAAAATGCAATTCTCGTGTGAAATGTTTTTATTTATCTTGCACATGTTTAGAGACACAAAGGTGATGTTTCATATCCGGCCAGGTATAGATAGATATATAAAGATAATGGTCAATTAAATACTGCTCTGCTTGTTTTACCTATTTTTTAGTATAGAGTACACAAACGACAGCATATCAAGTGTAACAGTTGCACTACGAAAGACGCCTCTATTACAAAGGTAATAACGGTCTCAAGTTCAAACTGTAGTAGTGGCTAATGTACGAACCGTACAAGCCAAAAAATAATAAAAAAAAGGTCAAACTGTTACGCTTAATGTGCTGTCGATTGTACATAAACCTGGCCGGGTCTCCATACATTTTTGGGATAACTGCTTTTGTAATATATTATAATTGGTTCACGCTTTTGTCACACTACTAGATATGAATTTCTAGATTTGTAAGTTATCAAGACAAGTAGGTACTATAACAAAATAAAAAAAATGTGAATAACAACCCTAATTACTTAAATCTGAAAATTAGTGATAGGTGAGTATGAAGGTAAAATATAGACCGAATGTAATACAAAATAAAAACAAACAAAAAATAGGAGTTTCACTAAAGTGTTTCCTATCACTTAGAATCCTCATATTGTCGAAAGAATCTAAAATCTATGTGATATCGTCGCTAAACTGTCTTTGTCAAACTTTTGTTGCCAAATTACCGTCTTACCTATCGTTTCATTAGCCCGTCAAGCATCAGATTCCAGACACAATTGAATTTTCAATTGTCATAGAGCTCCAGAGGCAAGTATATCGCCGCTTGACAGACACTATTAATGACAATATAATTTAACGACAACTGAAGTTAGTTTTGAGTTTATAGGTTGAGATTAGCCGGACAAATCATTTGTATTGAAATAAAGTATTCGGGGAAAACAGTAAAAACAATTTAGCACGCTAAGATTCGCCCTAGGATAATTTTCAACTGACACTTCCCCTTCCGGACAACTTATCGGTATCTACCCATATCGGTCCAATTTCGATAATCATATAACCCCCGGCGAAAAAGAGGGTTATAAGTTTGACGTGTTGGTTGGTCTGTGTAATATCTGTCTGTGGCATTGTAGCTCTTAAAAGAATGGACCAATTTTGATCAGCTGACGTGATCGAAATGGTTCTTAGCTATAATTTATGACGATCTGTTTAGGCATATGATGACTATCAGTTCATTTCCTAATTGACAAAAGAGTTTTACTAACTTTCACAAATCCCATTGATTTGAAATTTGGTTTACCTACTATTACTTCGGTGGTATTTCCAAGGCATGCTAACCTTAAGCTGATCCTGTACCATCAAATAGTCTGCGGGATTCTCAATTCTTCAGAAGCTTACAGCATATATATTACCTTACCAGCCCTTACGTCTCCTTAACAATAGAAAACCCATCGTGTATATAATCATATAATGTTAATCATACGTTATAATCGTAATTTATAAGTGTAGATATATTTAACCACCGACTTAAAAAAGTGGGGTTTTATAAGTTTGACGTGTCTGTCTGTGTGACTGTCAGTGGCATCGTAGTTCTTAAATGAAGGGCCGATTTTGAATCGTTTTTTTTTGTTTGAAAGCTGTCGTGATCGAAATGGTTCTTGGCTATAATTAATGAAGATCTGTTCAGGCGTTTGATGACTATCAGCTCATATCCTATTAGACGAAAGGATCATACTAACTTTTACAGATCCGATTGATTTAAAATTTAGTTTACTGTTACTTTGGTGGTATTTCCAAGACATGCTAACTTTAAGCTGATCCTGTACCATCAAACAGTCTGCAAGATGCTCAATTATTTAGAAATTTACAGCAGATATAGCGTGATTGGGCTCCTTAGAATAGTTTCAATGAGATAATGTTAGATGGATGATTAATGAGGTAACATAACGTCGTTGGGCGTGCAAGACAGCGTAAGAGCAGTTTGCAATACAGCGTATTTACAAAAGTCGCAAAATTGAATATCGCGCCAGCGGGCTCTTAGCGCTGATTCGCTTGTCTCTGGGTGTTGCCAAACAAGCTCAGTCAAAGAAATGTGTAGAAATATACAAGATATTATCTTTTTTCTTCCATCCCATGAAATAAACAAAAAGCATATACGCGGTATTCCAAACTACTCTTACGCGGTCTTGCACGCCTACCGACGAATAATATAAAATGTAAAACGAATTTTAAATTTTATATTAGGTATAACCTTTCAAGCCACAGATTACAGCCACAATTTGTTTTTGATTGTCATACCGCTTGACAAATTAATCCACATTATAAGATATAATAGACAGGTCTATACCTAATACTGTTAATGTTTTAAAATAAAAATAAATATTTTTTCATGTAAGTATTCTTAAGGTCAGCTAACGAGTCTGTCCTTTCTATTTGTTTCCCAAATGTTAAAATTTTACCACTTCATCATCATTTAATATCCGGTTAAATGTGTTAGACAATTATTTGCATATAATATTCAATGACCAATTGCTAAAGTCCACAATACTTCTACGATATACAGAACAGAACACATTACACGATACAAGTAGATCTATATCAATGAAATGAGCGAACCACCCGCTGATCGCAGACTATTGAAAGAGCTATTGGCAATACTGATATCACCTCTTATTTCATAAATAATAGCTATATTTAACTGTACATTTTGTTTTCTTATATTATTTATTAGGCAGTGATTTATTTAGAGATTAATGAGTTTAAATCAATTATGAGATAAACAATATAGGTAAAATAATGTAAATCGTGACATGATAAACGAATAGTTTCATATTTTTATATCTTTAAATAAAGCTTTTATGTAGCAAGCAAGCTTACGGCCCGCCTGATAATAAAGGGTTTCTTTATTCAGTTTCAGGGTTACTCAAGTCGAACGCCCGCAGAAAATATCCTACTATTTTTTTTGTTAGGAAACATACTTTTAACGTAAATTTTTTAAATTTATTCTGTGAATTCTTAAATATAGCATCTAGGTAGCTACGAAAGAATAATCAACAGGAACTACAATAATTATAAAATTAAAATTTAATATTTTAATTGGTTAAATTTACTACCACTCATAAAGTTTATTCATTTATTCCTGGCCTGACAAACAAAACCATTTTTAAGCGACCCAAATATTGCCCAGCCCTGAAGTGTCGTCAGTAATTAAATTCACTTATTACGAAATTCAGTTGTTTTAGACAAAGCGCCGTGCTTTGACTTGACCAGATGTTAATCGGTAAGAAGAGTCCATATGCGAAGACAGCTAGTGCAGCTTAAAACACACTGTTCTAGCCGCCACCTTGCCGGCCCATAAGGTGCCTTTTCACGCCTCTTTTGAAGGAGCCCATGATATAGGAAGGAGGGAACACATGTGCTGGCAAAGAATTAAAAGTTTTTTAAACATAATATATTTTACAAAAATGTTTTACGAAAATAAAAATTATGATTGTAAAAGATAAATAAATAATTTTCATATTCAAAATGGAGGAGGCGAACTTCAAGTATACAAAAGGAAGGTAAGGTAGGTAGGAATCGACTAATTACAAATCCACTTTCATTCGCGTCTACACCACTGTTTACATTTTTTCCGTGAGAATAAAAATCCGATTATAGGCGCGGTAGCCTAATTATAGCGCTTGTAACAGTCAACAAGGGGAGCGGTTAAGATGATAAAACAGGAGACAAGTCCCTCTGCTCCCAAGATAACGCCTCCCTACGAGTTCTGGCGACCTTACTCACACCAGAATCACAACTCTACAGAGCAGTGATATTTGACTGGGAACGAGAGTAAGATGGGAGGTCTTCCACAGGCGGGCGTTCTAGTTTTGAAAAGGGGAAATGCTACCGTGCCGTACCGTCTTTTAGGTACCTACCTTTTATTCATTTTTCGAAATTTAAAATCTATTGCATATATTTTTATGACGAAATAAACTTATTAAATATTACTAGCACATCTATGCGTAAAAAGCCAAGTTTAAACATCGGCCTCTATTGTAATATCAGTACTTAGTATTTATCTACTTATTACCAATCCCCCGCATTTTTGGGACGCTATGCGTCCCAAAAATGTATGTAGTGTAAACTGGTGTAGTGTGGTAAAACAGTGTATGTAAATAAATAAAACATAAAGGAAATAAACTAGACAAGAATGATAAAATAGAATAAGAAAATAGAACAGCCGCTTAAAATTTTGATACTTGTTCTTGATACAGAAACTTTGAAAGCATATTTTTGAAAGAGTACAAAGATTTCGCGCACCTTACTGGTGGCGGGAGGTTATTCCAACACTTCGTGGCAGCATAACGAAAACTGCCACGAAAAGCAGCTGTTCTACATTTTGGGAATAAAAGGCGTGGAGCTATTCTCAGTTGACGCTCCGGGAACCTCAGTTTATCATACAAATATACTGGCGTCTTCCTGTTTATGATACCGAAGGTAGTGATGCAAGATGTAATTTACGTCGAGCAGACATATTCAACAATTTGTTGCGATTCAAAAAGGGAGTGATATGAGATCGACGAGGAACTGGGAAACAGAAACGTGCACAAGCATTTTGCATGCGCTGTATCATTTTCTTGGTACGTTCCAACAGACATCCCCCAAACACGGTATTAGCGTAATTGAGCTTTGATAGGACTAGTGTTTCACACAACTTTACACGCATGTCTACACTCAAGCAGTCGCGGACACCGTAAAGGACTTTTAGCCTGTAGAAACAGTTTCGCATTATTTCCAAAATGTGACTCTCGAACTGTAACTTTTCATCCATCAGAAGACCCAAGTTTCGCACTTGCGAGACCTGTTTTAGACGACTACCCATTACAGAAACTTGTGGGTCCCTAGCAGAAATATCCTTGACTACTGTTTTCGAACCTAACAGCATGTATTTGGACAGAATTTAAAACTAAGTTGTTATGGTTGCACCAATTGAATATATGTTTTAAATCATTATTAAGTTTTTCAACAGCTGTTTCAGTGTCAATAGGTTTAAATGAAATGTACAATTGCAGATCATCTGCGTATAAATGATATTTACAGCTTGTGATGTTTTTCACCAAATCGCTAGTATATAAAATAAAAAGAATGGCCCAAAATCGATCCCTGAGGAACTCCTCTAGCAACAGTTGTAGTACTGGAAATCAAAGAATCACCATGCTCATCTCGAGTTTGTACAATTTGTTTGCGACTACTAAGATAATCAAACGATAAGATAAGCAAACCACTTGAGAGTGTTTTTATCAAAACCATAATATGTGAGCTTAGACAAAAGAAGCGTGGTGTTAATTGTATCAAAAGCCCGAGAAAAATCTAGCAAAACCAAAATTGTGCCCTCGCCAATATCCTGGGCCGCCAGTATGTCATCTACAACATCTATCAAGGCCGTAGCGGTACTATGGGCCTTTCTGAAACCAGATTGTTTCATAGGCAAAACACCGTTCGACTCAAGATATTAGGTCATTTGAATGGAAACAGCTCTTTCAATGATTTTTGACATGAAGGGTAAAATACTTATGGGTCGCAGATCCTTGTAATTACTAGGATTTTGTGATTTTGGAATTGGCTTTACAATTGCCGTTTTCCATAAATCAGGAAATTCACCGGATTCAATGGCCTTGTTTACTATAGAGGTAATATATGCTAATGTGTGCGGCAAAGTCATTTGAATCATACTCAGAGATATACCATCGACACCCTGTGCATTTGTTGTAAAAGTTTTTATAATATTATGTACAGTCCTTTCAGAAATAGGTCTAAGGGAGAATACAGCAGAACTAAATCTCTGCGACTGGAAGCTTTTTAGGAGTAAATTATTATTAGTATGACTGCTTCCAGGAATGTACAAAAAATGATTATTTATTTGATTAGGATTATTTAAATGTGGAGGAATATAATGACTTTTATTTTTAAAAGTACCAACACTATTTTTAATATTTTTTCACAAAACACGTGCCTTATGTGTATATGTGCATATTTATATTTTGGTTAAAATAAGCTGACCTCTCAGCTCGAATTGCCGAAACCACTATACTTTTGAACTCTTTATAATATTGCATGTGTGCATCTAACTTGGTCATCTTACTTCTAGCATATGCTTTGTCGCGCAGTTCTATCATTTTTTTAACGGTAAATGTTATCCATGGATAGGATCGATCTTTAATACGCACTGATTTTCGCGGAGCGTGTTTGTCATAAAGATACAGTATGTTAGTGGTAAATATTCCTAGCATGATATTTACATCAATATTAGGTTTTGTACTATACCAACAAATAGATTTGACGTCTGCATCAAACGAATCCAGGTCTATGTACTTTAATGGCCTATAAGTCACCCATCTAGCACAGGGTTTATCTTTCTTAATGTTCAAGTTGCAAGTGATGAAAGCATGACTGCTAAGATCTGGTATATGATTTACAGACAAATCGGTAACAAGTATATTTGAACATACCAAATCAATTAGTGTTTCACTATGTTTAGTGAAATTGGTCGGTTCTTCAACATATTGCGTTAGATTCATACACTCAAGAAAGTCAACAAATTTGCGTGTGGTAGTCTCATGGCCGCACAGAAAATTGATGTTGAAATCTCCGAGTAGAACAATTTTATCAAAATTGCCAAATGATGTTATGGAATCACTGATAGCATCAACAAAGACATCGACATTGGAGGGCGATATGCTGTACCAATCGCTAGCCTAAGGCCATTTAAGTTCAGACCCAGCCATATTTGTTCTACAGAGGGCGCAGATGGGTATGCTATAAGCCGTGCCTTGATACCATTCTTGATGTAAAAGCCGACCCCGCCACCGCGAGATCGGATGGCTGCGGGGCGCGGCACGTGACGTAATCGATAGCCAGGTGGGGCAGGCGCGCCCGCATCCTCGCCCTCTCGTAACCAGGTCTCATTGATAGCCATAATGTCGACATTGTGCCTAGCCATAGCCACAACAAATTCCTCGTGACGTGTCCCGAGGGCCCCTGGGTTGAGTAGACCAACTGACAATTTCTTAAATTTGACATATTTAATAACAAATGAATACACAATTTGTACTTGCTTGTTATTCAACAGTAATTGCCGGAGAAGAATTATGTGTCGCCAGTCCACACTCACAATATATCTAAAAAAATAAACTTTCGAATTCAAGAAAATTGTACACAGAGCACTAAAATATGTGAGGAAATATACATGTAATAAATCACTAAATACTCTATAATACTTTGGCTTTGAGTAGTAGAAAAGTGAAAATTTATTGAGTAAGTGTGAAGTGTGAAAAAAGAAATGGAACACCGGCCTGTCATTAATGATTAAACTTTTAAACAAATCCCCTAAAAACATGTTGTTTAAACAATACACAATTTCATAGAATTTATAGGCTCATTTAAAATAAAAGAAAATACCAATTAAGCAACAGTATAGATTCAAATTACAATTAAAACTATGGTAACAATATATCAACCCTATTATCACATAGTAATAAAAACAGTGGAGTATAAAAAATGTTTCCTTAATACTGACGAACAATAAATAAAAAAGTTGACAAACAAAAATAACAACAGCACAATAATCATTATTAAGGATTGCATTAAGGAAATAAATTGGCAGCAATAGAGCAAACACAATTACCGATAAAAAACTTTTTTCAATTTGTTGCTAGACTCTTACAATTATTATGTTATGTACCTAAATATAAGTCATTATTTGATTATATTTGTTCAATGTAACTATTTCATACATTTCAGAACTAAAGTTTTTCCACCTCTAGCTGTAACATAAACGTTATATATAGTCGCCATATTTGTTTACATCTTGAGCCCAAGTAAAAAAAATAGAGTAGGTATAATAAACTAGACACTCATGTTTTAATATTTGAATTATGGTCTCAAATGTGAATATATATTGTCAAAATTTTAACACATTTATTTAAAATAAAATTTAAAACCAACCTATAACGTAACTTTATCGGTTCGACGCATTATTTTACAAATTTTTTTTCTTAAAAAAAAAATAACAAACTTATGGCAAGTGTTTCAAAGAGGCAAGTTGATTTACTAGTTGACGCTTGAAAAACCTCATTGACACCATATAGAACCCAAGCCTTGATGCGCGCGCAGCTCTAATATATAGAATTAATTGTACATTTGGCGCCATTTTGTCCGTGTATAAAACAATATCAATTTATAAAAATGTCTGATGTTAGGGTGATAACATAAAGAGGCCGCTCCCCGCCGCCGAAAACCTGCCACTCTATATTATCACCCTTAGGGTAATAACAATAAGGACATAAACTTAAAGAAGCAAGTATTTAGCGCCCCGGTAACCTGCTCCTTTAAGTTAAAAACCCCTAGTAGTGAGTAGCGACTTATTTAAATGAATTTAGGAGTGTAGATAAAGTAGTATATGAAACTGCACATATCTTGGTATAAAAACACTGGCGTGATACTATTGAAAAACTCGCCAAGGTTTGGTTTTTTAAACACCCGCTTGTGTTTTGATAGCCTCTATTATGTGACACATAAACTACTATTACTGCACACAAGACACATAAACAGTACAATTGGGCGGGCTTGTTGCAATTTCTTCCAGGTAACTTAAAGTACCCAAGCTTATGCCTATTTTATATGATTCAGTTGAGCTTACCCTTAGCCTTTGGTCGCCGACTGTCCACACCCTGCTCGCAAAATCATTGGATGCACCAACAATGTACGCCCCCGTAGAGTCAAAGTCCACCGACATAACACCAGCGTTTGACCCAACTAATGTGCCTTTGCTTTCGACTACACCTACTGAAGAGAAAAATAAAAGTAGCAGATAGACATAAAGAAAGAAAACGATGAAAAAATATATGCTCCAGGCGGGATAAGGAAGGCGTTTAAACGCATCAAAAACATTAAAATATGATTAAATTAGCAGATGTTCGGTGTTTCCCTATACAACTAATATCTCATTGCACGTGCGATTCACTAATAAAAATATTTGAATTATTGTTATGATTAGGTTCATTTTCAATGTTAACCAAAGTTCTCTAAACGTTCAACTACATACTTACACTTGGAAACATCCCATAATTTTAGTTTTCTGTCCGCACCACCCGTCGCCACCATTCTGTCTGTCGGACTCCATTTGACAGCATTCACTTCGCCGTCGTGAGCATCCTGTCAAGTAAAATGCTATTAGTTGAGACCATAGAGAAATATCAACCAATTGGTTGGGATTTGACTTCTGACAATCGTATTCAATATTATTAGTGGGTGACTTAGACCAGCTGAATCTTAAAAAAAGTTAAAATTTTGAGGATGTGTCCTACTGGAACAGTTTCCATGTACCATTATAGGTATCAGATCCACACCTTTTCAAACATTTCGTCGTCCCTTTGACATTTGACGTCACGTTATATTATTTAGCTATTGAGATACATTTTTGCTGACTAGATGACCATCAATCATCCATTAGAGAAACGCCATAATGCAGCGCGATTGAGTAGCGCCATATTGTATTATGGATGTAAAAATAAAAGCGTACAGATAGCAAAAAAAGCGGCATATGAAATAATTATAAAATTCTTTGTCGCAAAATTAATTTATTTTATTTATGTTAGTTACCCGTGTAATAATAAATAATAAAAAAATAATCGAAAAATTCAAAAATACTTAATCAATCTCACTATGACAATACATGGTCGACTTTTCGACGTTTACTTTTTAATCTTTCCATACTGACGCTACTTGAAGCGACGCTTGAATACAGATCCAATATACACGTCTTACTTCGCCCGTGTCTCGGACGGCACCAGGGTATTCAATCTTGATGCAGAAGTACGAGCATTGCTTCTTGCAAGTCACTAGAACTGAACATAATGAAATGTTCAGTTCAGATGGCTCTTCTGTCCTTGCATTCATTAGCTGTCCCGTTTAGAGTTCCCAGTCAAGATACCCATTTCTTATTGTGAAATTTTATTTCAAATTGACGTACTCATGTATTATTTTAGGTGACTATAATATTTCTTTTATTAATGCATTAGAATAAAACATAGATTCATGGCCCGCCCTAGGAAAAATCCCTAGCTACGCCAATGTTAACGGCTAAGTTTGACCTCTATTTGCAGTATTCAAAGTACTCTGTGGACAGCACTGAGAGCTATCGTGCTTACCCACACATTCGCAGCGTGTTTGTATACTAGGTTACCACAAGTAAAGCGCGCTCCGCTTCGTGAGATAAAAGGACTATACCATTATTACGTACCTCCTGGTGCCTGCCTAGTTCAAGTTATTTTTTATAGAACATAGCGATAAGTGATAGTTTATAAAATATGATATTTCTGGGATTACATTAGGTAAGTAAAGTTTAAATTTCCACGAGAACAACTACCGACAAACTGTTATGCAGTTTGGCAGATTGTGATGATTATAAGTTTTTTTTTAATTTCTTAAATAAAATAAAATAAAATTATTTTAAAAACACTATTGTATAAACTGTATTTTTTTTCAATTCGTTAGTATTTATTACAATCTTACGAAATATATAAAACTAGAACCATAGGTATACATGAAAGTAGGTATAGATAATGAATGACAATATACTGTACTGTAGATATACTTACAAATCTTAAAGCGACTTTGGTAGGTAGCACCGTCGCGTAATAGGGCATAGAGTCCATAATTCTTTCTTCCGCTGACCCAGCCGGCGACCCTCCGCTGCTTCTACTGCCACCTTCCCTCGCCGCTTCTTCCAATTCTTTCCGAAGCTTATCGCTCTTCTTTCTGGAATAAATAAGGAATTTATAATGTTTGATAATTTTTAATATATAGGACAGTATTGGGCAAAGTGATAAGATTAAGTTGTCAAAAATTATTGCTATAAAATAAAAATAAACACTTTCTTTTAAGATCAACCTTTGATAATTAATAGGGTGGAATCTAGTTGTGGAATATTTTTGTAAAATATTACACTCTTAAATTATGTAAAAATTATAAGTTTTTATGAAAGAACATTCTAATTGAAATAAAAATAAGGGATAAGTGTAAATCTTACATACTGTATAGTGTATAGTCGATATCAAATTATTAAGAAAATAAGTTTTGTATGATATTCACAATTAGTAAGAGACGGCACCTTGTCAAAACAAAAAAAAACTATATAATCGGATTGGAGAAACGGATATGAATAAAAAATTAAAAGGATTAGTGTCATATTACTCTCTAAAAATATCCTCGTCTCTCAATCATTTCTGAAGTAATAACAATTTCACGTTGGATTCGATGGTTTTTTAAACAAAGCACGGCAAATGACGCAGCACCACCTATTAAGAAGCGGCAAGAAGAGTCCACATGCGAAGACAGCTAGAGTAGCTTCAAAACTCTGTTCTAGCCGCTTCTTCCATGCCAGCCCAAAAGGTGCCTTTTCACGCCTCTTTTGAAGGAATCCATATTATAGGAAGGAGGGAACACACGTGCTGACACAGAATTTCATGTTTTGGAAGTACAACAAAGAAACGAATAACTAAACTTCTTCGTGCGTGATGTTGAGGTGGCGCTGAGTATCAACCACCTCAACCTACATATATTTTGATAAGGTCTCGTCCTTTGCGATTGCGAACAATTAGTTGGTTCATATTATTACAAGTGACTGTACAGACACCTTAAATATTTTTATTTTCAATTGACAAGGCATCAAAATTATTAAGCAAAATGTTAATTCGGCAGGTCAAACTCATACCTTCACTGTGCCAAGTATATCTGAAATCACAAACATGCCATATAATCATGCAAAATAACACCATGCCACGATTCCATGAAGGTGCTAACCAATTTACGTGTTGTAGTTTACAGGGTGGTGACGACAATATGACATTAAATTAAAACATAGCTGCATTATTTCAAAGGTATGTCACAAAATTATCAAAATAATAACCTAAAGATGAAATACCTAAAGTTGTAATACCTAAAGATGTATATGAAAAATGCAAAATTAACTCTCGTATTGACGTCGCCAGCCTGTATACTTGCTTCCTATAATTAGTATTCTTAAAAACTAAACTATCATGAAAACAAACAGTAGTTCTTTATCAGTTCAATTTCCTTTAATAATATTATAATGTATACAGTTGTTATTACTTAAAAAATATAGATATACCTAGACTCCCAAGCAATAAATTTTAAATAAAATATCGTAAATCTTACTTAACGATATAGGTTATAAGTATGTCATACATTTTTTACTGATAGGTTGGCAAACAAAAATCTTTGATTATGTATATAAATGTCTAGATAGAGCGAAGACAGCGGTCAATCTTTGGGAAGAATATTATACAATTTAATATTATTTTTGTATACACTCCTTGCTAGCCTTCGATTCTGTCGAGACCTGGGCCGTGCTTCAGTCGCTCCAGAGATGCCAAATAGACTATCGGTACATCCAAGTGCTGCAGTCACTGTACGAAAACGCCACTATGTCAGTCCGCCTCCAGGACCAAAACTCGAAACCAATACCACTTCAGAGGGGTGTGAGAAAGGGCGATGTAATATCTTCGAAACTGTTTACTGCCGCGTTGGAGGATGTTTTTAAGCTTTTGGACTGGAGGGGACTTGGCATCAACATAAACGGCGAGTACATGACTCACCTTCGTTTTGCTGATGATATCGTAGTCATGGCTAAAAACCTGGAAGACTTAGGCACAATGCTCGACGACCTCTGTAGAGTCTACCAACAAGTGGGTCTTAAAATGAACATGGATAAGACGAAGATTATGTCGAATTCCCATGTCGTAAGCACTCCTGTGAAGGTTGGAAGCTCTACACTGGAAGTTGTTGACAAATACATTTACCTAGGACAAATAGTCCAACTTGGTAGGTCCAACTTCCAGAAAGAGGTCAATCGACGGATCCAACTCGGCTGGGAAGCTACGCAGCATATTCTCGGCACAACTACCGCAGTGTCTCAAGACGAAAGTCTTTAATTCGTGTGTGTTGCCAGTGATGACATAAGGAACCGAGACGTGGCCGCTTACAATGGGCATTATACAAAGGCTCAAAGTCACCCATGGAGCAATGGAGAGGGCTATGCTTGGTGTTTCTCTGCGTGATCGAATCAGAAATGATGAGATCCGCAGGAGAACTAAGGTCGCTGACATAGCCCAAAGAATTGCGAGTCTCAAGTGGCAGTGGGCAGGTCACATTGCGAGGAGGACTGACGGCCGTTGGGGCGGAAAGGTCCTCGAATGGCGGCCGCGTACCGGGAGACGCAGCGTTGGTAGGCCCCCCACAAGATGGACCGATGATCTGGTAAGGGTCGCGGGAAGCCGTTGGATGAGGGCAGCGCAGGAACGATCGGTTTGGAGATTCTTGGGGGAGGCCTTTGCCCAGCAGTGGGCGTCTCTCGGCTGATATGATGATGATGATGACACTCCTTGCTTAAAAACAAGGTATCAGTCAAATCAACTCAACTGTGGCACTCCCACAGTGATATAATTATGTATGTCGGATTAGATTTTGCTGTCTATTGCATCCTCCTCGCATGTTTCTCTCATGTAAGAAGGCCTATGGCCAGCAGTGGGACGTTTAAATAGGCTGTTGATGATCTATTGCGTTCATTGTTTTACAGGCATTATTGTTATCATCAGAAAAGTACGACGACAGTGAGAATATCATATAAACATTGCTTCTCATTTTCGAAATCACAATGAAATAGCACTATAAAAAATTCAAGAAGATGGTAAGTTTTGGGCCAGCTAATGAGCACCATTTCAGATTGTAGACAATAATGTACCTACTGGATAACATGGTATCCATTAAATAACACAAAACTATTATTTTAGTCCGAAAAATTACAAAATAAAATAAGTCAGTATTGTGTAAAATGGCAATATGGAAGTCATAAAAGTGCCCAAAAGTGCATAGTCTAAAGCCACAATTCTTAACGCTATTAAAAAGTTGAATTTAATGTCATATCGACTAAATAAAATTGGCATGCTGTATTTTCAACCGTGAATGTTTTGGGTGCGCTTGAAGTGTTTTTTAGAAATTTTTGGACCCTGACTATAACGAAATCAACGATAATATTCAATGTAAAGCAGTAAAAAACAAAATTGTATTATGACATTGACATTTCGGTTTCTTCAAAACGGCAACTTATCTGATGTTTTCTGTTTTACAACGCTCCATCTAGACATATTACAAAGTGGTGATGATAATACGACATTAAATTTAACATCGAATGAATACCAACGCTAATAATGACCATACAAATATCAATTATCTCTATGGATTAGTGTTGCCAATGTTTTTATTTAATGTCGTGTTGTCATCATCACCTTGTATGCCGGGTGTTACAGAATTCTGAAATAATGCAGCCAATGTTATAATATTTCATACAATGTCATAAAATTATCAAATGAATTAGATGTTTTTGAAAGTTCCAAACCATTTCTAATTACTATTATAACCCATGTTTCAAAATTATTGTCGTATTGACGGCACTACCCTGTTTATTTGGAAGGACCCTTGGCTGCTTAGGATGGTGATCTACTTAGGATGGGCAGGCATGAACCTTATCATAGTCTCCGTCAGCATCTTGTATATCGTCTTATTTGTAAAACATGATGTCGAAAATGATATTGATGATAAACCAAGCTAACATAGGTGACATAAATTATTTTTTAAAATCAACCTTCGACCTGTTTTACTATGTCAAACCAATATAACAGATCTATAGACGTGTATTTGTAGTTCAAACTAGTAAATGAATAGTGCAATCGTTTGGGAAATTCAAAAACATGTCTTGTAACAGGAACGATACCTTAAAATATGACACCACCATTTTTTCCATATTTTTTTTTCATATCAAATCGACTACCGCCAAAAAAACAAAAGGTACCAGTCTCCATACTAATTTGGTCAGTGTCTTTTCGGACTTTTGTAACACACTGAATAATCAAAGACATTGCCACACGACCGACCGGGCCTATGATAAACGGTCACTAAGCCATCTAGGAATTTACTATTTTCTAAGCTACGTAGGTATATGTAAGTATCTCGTAGCTGACTAAAAAGTAATAGAAGAAAATTAGCCTACTGCAAAATAAACGTATCCTTGGGGAGTTAATATGGCCACCTGAAAAACTGAAAGAAAATAACACTACAAAAATATGTGTTAGTTCCGAACGAGTAGGGTGAAAATTCCGCCAAACCATACAACACTAACAAAAATCATTTCACAGGAAATTCTTTTGGGTAGGTACCTATTATTTATTTATGTACTTTAAAAATATTAAAATGCGGGTAGCTACAGCATTTAGTTGATTACTACAAAAACCATATAAATAATACATAATAACATATAGTACAAACAAAAAATCTTTGAATTATTAATAACATGCACACACCTGTGAAATATGGGAAGTGAAAAATATTTTATAATTTCCTTGACGTATCCTTGATAACAATGACGATAGGTATACATTACAGGAAAAAAAGTATTAAATGTATGATAAAAATATTTAGTACAAATACAATACAATCCATAAATGTACAATACAAAACACATGACAAAAACGACATTTCCGTCAATTAAAAATATTGTTTTCAATTCATAGCGGTCAATGAGATAGTTAATTAAATAAATCGAAAATGAGTCAGTTTCAGAGTGCAGTTAAGACATAAATGGGCTTTTATGAAGAGAAATGTTCAATTAACGCCACAATGCCTTCAAACCACCACATTCTCATTCACATTATGTCAAACTCACCCGAAACTAACTCTACCAAACGTGTTGATGAAAAACGCGGTAGGGCTTGACCTGTTGAAGAAATTAAACAAAAAGAAGCAAAACAAAAATCATAGATTCCTTATGCAAGCCGTTGAAGCCGCGTCGCACACACATACCCACTCTAATCACAACAGTCATTATAATTAATATAATAAGTAAGTACACAAAAACAAAATACAGCATCATCATAATCTGTGCATTATGTAGGTACTGTTTGTCGTGTATTAAATATGTATATAAGAAACACACAAAATACAAATTTTAAACTAAGTAATAAGTATCCGTTTCTAAATGAAAAGAGTAGATAGGTAAAATATAAATCAAAAGTTTAAAATTATCACATTCATTTGATTCTGCTTGAAAGACATTTATGTAGGTAGGGTAATCTCTCTCCAGTGTACCGGCCCCCACCAATGTGCGTCCGGACGACAACATTTTTAAACATATTAGAAGCACTTGAATGATTTTGACTCTAAAATCAATCTTTATAGAAATTATTCTTAATTGCCAACCACTGAGGCGCAAGGATATCTGCCGTAAGCATTTAGCGGAGTTTGAGTTCGCATTTGAAACGGAAGGTGATTGCAAATGCGTTAAAACATCAACATTACTAAAAAAAAAAATAGTGGAAAGTTGTTTTCAAATGGTGATTTCATAGTAATTTTATATTATTATCATATTTGATTTATGTTTTATGGCAAATATATATGTTCATATGTATAATTTATGATGAAAATATGGATTTAATTATAGAACAATATAAAAAAATCAAGGGCCGGTGAAATGGACCAAAAAAAGTGTACTTTCAATGTCCGGCCTACCCCGGCCGGACACTGGCTTTGAGTATTGAACTGACTTATTGTGTTTTATTTTATATTAGTATGTTGTCAAGGATAATTTTACTTAAAATATCTTTTTTTATTTTGAATTAACGTCATGTACAATCTTCGGCCGCCAAAATACGCTACACTAATATTACAAGTAAATGATATTATATGAGCGAAGAGAGGCCGAATTACTGGTACGATTGCCTAGTGACCCGGCCCATAAAGAGACTAAATGGCTGAATGATTGGCTGTAGTACTAGTCTCCGGCCATTATCTACATATTAAAAATCATCAGCGCGTCTGTGTGTTTATTTACTACTGAAAAATTATTGGGGGTGTTAAAGTTACAGTATGAAACGAAGACGTTTTGAAAAGTGGGTAATTTATTAAATATTAGCATCTTTTGCGGAATGAATTTGTAGGGTTTGATTGTTTGATGCTGTCGTGTGGTATTAATACGCCTTGGTTTCTTCCAACATACATTTATTATTACTCATAGGTTGGGGAAAAAGTTTCTTCGCATTTTTTAAGAAAATTCAAAACATTTGTTAATATGGTTTATTTACATTTAACTAAAGTATGGAGGCACCATTTTGTTCGATAACATTTTGCCATCTTGTAGGTAGGGACATGATCCCATTGCTATAGAAATTTTGGGGCTTCTGATCAAAATACCGCGACAAGTGGTTTTGGCAGTCCTCTCGTGATGTTAACCTGACACTGCCTAGAGAATTCTGAAGAGAGCGAAACCGGTGGAAATCTGTAGGTGCAAGGTCAGGACTATACGGCGGATGCATTAACACCTCCCAGCCAAACTCTCTTAATTTTTGCTGGCGTCTAGCGTTATCATCATGAAAAACCACATCCCTTCTGTTGATTAATTCCGGCCGTTTTCTTTCAACTTCTTGCTTTAATCTCATCAGTTGTTCGCAGTAGAGTTCAGAATCGTTGGTCCTGCCTGGTGGTAACAGCTCATAATGAATAATGCCCTTCCAATCCCACCACACACACAGCATCACCTTGTTGCGAGTTAACCCGGGTTTCGCCACAGTCTGTGAAGCCTGACCGGCCTTTGACCACGACCTTTTTCGCACGATCTTGTCGTACGTGATCCACTTTTCATCACCAGTTATCAGCTTCTTCAAAAATGGTTCGGTTTCATTACGTCGTAATAAAGAATCACAAATGAGTACACGGTTCATTAGGTTTCTTTCAGTGAGCTCGTGGGGTACCCAAATATGGAACTTTTTTGTGTACCTATTTTTTTAAAATGTGCCGAAACTGTTTTGTGGTCAATTCCAAGTTCTTCAGCTACGTCGTAACTACTGATATGCCGATCTTGCTCCAGTTTTTCAAAAATGGCATCAATTTTATCCGTAATAGGGCGACCAGAGCGACGTGCGACTTTGACATCAAAATTTCCGGATTGAAAACGCTTAAACCAAATTTGTGCTACTCTCACAGACAATGCACTAGGTCCATTAACATCGCAAATTTTTTTCGCGGCTTGCGTTGCATTTTTACCTTTTTTGTAGTAAAATTTTAAAATGTATAGAATTCTTCATTAGATTCACTCATCTTGACAGTACGAAAAACAAATGAAAAACACACATTTTCCTAATTTGAATTTAGAATTATCTTTTTTAAAATCTAAACTTGTAATGATACCAAAACCAGCCAGATACAAATAGTACAGCCAAAGAGATTTTATTACAAGTTCATACATACTATAATGCGAAAAGACATTTTCCCCAACCTAATATGTTAGCATGAGTAGGTGCCGGCTTGATACCCCATGTACCAAACATCTTGTATATTTCTTAGGACATTAAGTAAAAATAAATAGTTTTTTTATTTTCGCGGAGTAAACTGTCAAAGTTACTAATTATATTTCAATGTGTAGGATCCGCGGATTCTTAATGTAATGCCTGTGTTACAAAAATTTATGCAAAACCGTTGAACATAACTAGTTAAGAAATTGTGTTAATTGTATAAACATTAAAAAATAATTCTTATTAATATGTTCAGACAGCCTATCGGACATTCACTGGGCATTTAGTGGCGTTAGTACCTAGTGTCCGGCCTTTAAGGTTCTGTTAAGAGGCCGGAAACTAGATATGAAGTGGTCGGGCACTGGATTGGAGCGGCCGAACACTGGAAAAACGGCACTTCTCCGAAATTCTATTTTTATAATATTATTTGCCAGCTTAAGTGTTTCAAAGACGTGTTAAATCTTTTTTGTATTATATTGATGATACTATGAAAAAATACTTTCCTATATGCAGATTCCTTTGCAACGCTTAGTTATGGGTGAAACAAGTCAGCTAACGGCTTAAAAGGCCGGACACTGGCCATATTACCCTACCTTCCTTAAAAGTTATCATATTATACTCATTATGCAGAAAACTATTATAAAAAATATATTTAAAAGTAATAAATACATGACAAACATTATGTGTTTACTCTGCGGTGCATATTTGTTGATCTATACCAGCAACATTCACTAAGACTCGTGTTTATCTTTAGCAGTGACATTCAATAAGACGTTTACGTTTTTTCAAGTATTAAAGTACATAATTAATTATGTATTGTCAAACTTTTAAGCGTAGTATATGTAATTATATGTAAATGCCCCAAATAATCCGAAAGCAATCTTTCTATATAAGTTGGCACAGTATTTTCTATACAAAATCATATGTTTGGTTCCTAATCACAAAAATTAATACATGCTTAGCATTAAGTCACTACTAATAAATAATGAAATAAATATATTACTTACTTGAGAAAATGTTCATTCTCTTCGTTCATTTTATCGGCATCCTTGGCTTTGTACTTTATTAGTCTATCCACTAATGTCCTATTTTCATCCTGAAAACAGAATTAGATTGCACAGTTATTCAATTTTGATAAACAATTTTGCACTTATGAATGAAGGCAGGGAAAACCACCTTTTTGAAAACTTTTCGCATCTTTTCAGCAGTATCACACGGATAACGCCCACAGTGTGAAGAAAATAGAACCAAACGTTGAATGAATTGAGATTTTTAATTTCACAAAATATTTATTATGCACTCGACATGCAAACACAAATTTTTCATTCAAACTGACTATGACGCTGTTTTAGTATTGGACATATAGATTTTATGTACAGACACTACGATAATGATATGAGAATCGTAAAATGTACAGCGTGCTCTATTTACGAAGTAGCGGCGGCAATGCTTTTAATTAATTAAAGTAGGAAAAGGTGTGTCTGCTTTAATTGATTTGTGATTCCATTATGAGGTAAACAGAATAGTTTGCAAGGACACATAATATTTATATATAACTTATCTTCATTTAAAATATGTAGGTATGGTAAACAAAGTTATTTGATTTAAGTTGCAAAATAATTCTTATTACGAAGCGTATAAAGTACTAGACTTTAGAGCTTTGATTGATTATACATGACTGTAGTTATTAAAAAAACTGTAATAATATTAAGTTTTCTTTTTCGTGAGCTACAGTTACACGTTACAATAATTATAATTATTATGTTTCACTAAGAAACATGCTCAATCTTGTAAAGAAAATAGAATTGGCATATATCCAGCTCTTAAATGATGCTATAAAAATCAAATATTCCAGCAGGATAAATTGTTGGAAACTAAAAGTTTGCATACAAGTGCCAAAAATATAACAACACAAATAATAAGAATAAAACATAACAAATATGGCACTGCATAAAAAGACGTAAAGATCGTATTATTACATCTGTATAAATAAGGGCGTTATTAATATATAAAATTTCGGCGTTAGCGTTTGGCGTTTGGCGTTAGCTCATAACGCAAAAACAGATAGACTAAAAGAAGCAAAGAAAAATTAAGAATATTTGAAAGCACTGCCCCAATTTAACCGAATCATAGATATTGTAAAAATTCTCGTTTCGGATGTTGAAATAGAACATTTCGACATTGTAGGGTGGACGTTAGGTTTAATTTCACAGGGATATCCCAAGTCCTGTGTGGCTCAGTTGGTTAGAGCAGTCGCCCGGATTGCGAAAGGTCGCGGGTTCGATCCCCGCCTCAAGACGTGAAATTTTTCTAGTTTAGATATATTTTAATTACTTTCCATGCCATGCTAGCTATAGCCTACTATGTGAGAAACAAATAAGTATATACTAGAGTACCTAGAGATCACTACCGCCAAACAAGAGATCACCAGATATATAGCAAGCTATTAGACAAGAATATCAACTCACATTCATGAACTGGCATCTAAGCTAGAAGACAGGAAGTATTAAACATTCCCGATTGAAACGGCATAGTGTCTGTACACTTACCGTGAGATTTGGTGACACTACGAAAGGGATTCATAGAAATTCCTTCTGGTAACAAGACACAGATCGAGATACCCTTATCTGAATGGCTTATTGCCAAGTTACAAAATTCTAATAAAAAAAAAACTTTTCGAAAAATCGTCTGATAACTTTTTAGACTAGCATGTTGACTTGCTTGCATGACATGTTTATGGCTGTTATGCATAATTGAGTAATTTTAATTCCTTTACCTGTGCTTTACGTAATTTATCTTCAATTGCAGCAAATGCTATCTGTAAAGCTTGGTGTTCATCTCTTAACATTTGATTGAGTCCTTGTAACTCTGTCATATTTGTTTCATACATTTGTATCTCAGCCCGAAGGGAGGCTATAACTGCAGTGTTTTCTGCAATTCTGAGAAATTAAAAATTATGTTATTTATTAACTTTTGGGCCTTAGGCAAGGATACTGAATGTTATTAAAGGAGATAGTTTAATATCCGGCCAGGTATATGTACACTATCTCAAAAAAAAATTTAAACAAAAATTTAAACCAACTTCAAAAACTGATAAGGATAAAATAATTAAATTTAAGTAGGTACTCATCACCTAGAAACATATTTTTTGGAGTCGGTGCTTCACGTTCTATTATTTCTGGAAACAACTTAGCACCAACTCCAAAAATATGTTTCTATGTGATGAGTACCTACTTAAATTTAATTTTTGTTTAAAATTTATTTTCACAATTTTTAGTGACAACTTTCTAAGGTCAAAGCTAGATGGATGACCGTCATATATATTATTTCCTACTATCGTATCGTTTCACTAAAAAGTCATAGAAAAGCCAAAATCCACAATTTCGCATGCGTAGACAACTTACCGATGTCAGTTGGTAGTTTGGTTATTTAAAAACCAAACTACCGAACTGAATTTGAAAAAAATTTTATGGGACCAAATGGCAACTATTCCGCATCGAACAAAAATAGGATCACGTAAATCGGATCAGAAATCTCGGCGTAATCGGTGTACATACATTTAAAAAAAAACATACCAACCGAATTGAGAACCTCCTCGTTTTTGAAGTCGGTTAAAAATCAGGAAAAATCTCCTGAATCCGGGAAAAATACTAATAATTCGTTTTATCATTAATAGTTCGTTTGTACGAAATTTGAATTTTTTTTGTCGTCTTCACCGTTATTCAATACGGCAATATGGCAGGCGATATAGAAGTCAAAATACGACACCAAAGTGACAAAGGCGCCATGATCAACATTTGACTGTGTTGCAGTTTTTTCTATAAAAAGTTTTGTTTAGTACCACGCAACAAAGCAAATAAAAAGAAAACGGACAATTGAACACTGTTCTGCATATTTTACCTATTTTTCAGTATACTGTACATAGACCTGGCCGTGTCTCCATACGTTTTTGAAACAGCTCTTTTATAATCCTAAGGCTTTGAAGTACGTAGGAACACTATATTTTTACGGTGGTTAAATGGAAATCAATTATGTAAAATGAACATCCCGTCTATGTGAATAATGAATGTTCAATATTTTAATATCGATTCAAAGTACCATAGATTTGTATGAAATGAATATGCCATTAACTTTGTTCTACACATATTAGATCTTTACTTTGTAGGTATGGAAAACTATAAATTATAAAGTACTAGATTTTAGAGCTTTGTTTGTTTACTTGTATGCATGACTGCAGGTATTCCAATATACTAACATGAACTTTGTTCTACTCACATTAGTTCTTTGCTTTGTAATGTCTTTTCTAAGTCATGCACTTGAGCATTGAGTTTAATAATTGCTTGTGCACTTTCTCCTCGATTTCTATGCAAAGATGTTAGCTCTTCTTGTTGAACTAATATTTTATGTTCTAGTGCCTGTATTTTTTCATTCGTACCTCCACCTGTAAATATTATTAGAACTGGTTTTTGTGAAACATACTGAAAATATTAAATTTATTATGGAAATAAAACGTTAATTAACATTTTAATTTCACTATTTACTTCATATCAAATTAATTTGAAATTGATTTGGTATAGGTAATCATGCTATTTTCATATCAAAGAAGGCCTCAGGACGACAATACACCTGCAATATCAAGTGATTCTTCCTTGTTATTGCAGGTGTCTATAGGCGGCGGTAATCGCTTACCATCAGGTTCGCCGTTGTTTATAAAAATATCCAGGAAATATAATTACTATACTATTATTTAATAAAGTCACTGTTTATTAATTTCATGTCATTATGTCAAAGTATGAAAGAGGTTTTCTAAGAAGTAAGTGGTTACAGTCAAATACTAGGTGTTATTTTACTAGGTGGTATGCCCATACGTTGGGTCGTTTGGGAAGTTACCACCGCCTTTCTTATTTCAGCTGTGAAACAGATCGCTGTGTTTCGGATTGAAGGGAAAGATAGCAAGTGAAATTGCTGGGCATGAAAAGCATTTCATCTTAGGCCTCAGGATGAAAACGCACCTGAAATTTCAAGAGATTTTTCCATGTTATTGCAGGTGTCTATAGGCAGCGGTTACCACTTACCACCAGTTAGGCCATTAGCTTGTTTGTCATCTAGTTGTATACAAAAACAGTCAATTGTCGGAAATTTTATACTAATAGTCATTTGATACTTCCCCCAATTTTCAAAATGAACAGAATCGCCAACAGAGGCAATTTTTCTCTTTAACTCTTTTTCTATTGATCGATTCTCGTCAGTACATTGGTTATTCTCGTTTAAGGTAAAATAAGATAAGATATGTATTTATTTTCCTCTTCACAATAGGATAAGATCTTAGATCTTATAGTTATTTCTCTTTCTTTTTTTTATATCATTTTACTGACATAATTGTTGATAGTCAGAAGAAAGGCTACCTATTATTCTATTCTATCTATTTAACATAGTAAATATAAAATTGCACCTGAAAGTGACATACCTACTTTTTAGAAGATTGGCTGTGCACTGTGCTGTACATTTTTTTACTGATTTATAATAATGAATCATTAATATACAGTAATATTTTTCCACTTAGATCATTATAATTGTACATTACACTACATTTAAATATATAGGAGCTCAGTGGCGAATTGGTTTGAGCGCTCTGGTTGCGACACGAAAAAATAAAGCAACTTTCGCCATGGTCTATCCTGGGATGAGTCAATCAAAGTTTTTTTATCTCGAGCTCCTCCCTGCTTAGGAATGTACGCACTTTAAGCTGTTGGTCCCAGTTATTCCTGCAACTGCTTTAACCCACAAACTGGCATAGGGCCAGCATAGTGGTGTTATGGCCCAAACTCCCAATGTGTTTCTTCCATATAGGAAGGCCTGTGCCCAGCAGTGGGACGTATATAGGCTGGTGATGATGTTGATATAGTAAAATTTCATCCATAGACCTAGATTTTTGTAACACTGCTGTTTTCTTCAGCAGTTAAAAATAGCATCATACTGACCTGCTCCTGGAAAACTGCTTTCAGTATTAGAATATCTTATTCTTTCATTAACTAATGTGAGTTGTAGGTTTTCAGTTTTTAGCGTGTTCACATTATCAAAGAGTCTGCTTTCTGCAAAATGAAAACATACAAATAGGTATAAGTTTTTTCTAAAATAGAAATTACTGAAGTAAAATAAAGCTGTGTAATATTTATTTAGTTTAATTTGTCATAAAATAAGATGTGAAGTTGTCATTTACAACTAAAGTAGGTACTTTTATCTTACGAAGCGACATCCACTGACAAGCACTTTACTTGTGGTAACCAACTGTCACACACCTCTGACATATGCTGTGAATGTTTGCGTGAATAGGAGTGGTGTTAGCATATAAATTTTAACAGACGGAACTAGTATAACAATCTTATTATTATCAAATGTGAATGTGAAACTCTATAGCTTATTATTATATAAAAATTTAGAAACTTAATAATTTATAAAATAAGTAGATAGTAAATAAAAAATTAATCATGATATTTTGAAGGTTCTTAAAGAACACAATAAAATAAGACTGTTTTACTTATGTTATATTTAATTAAATAAATTAGAATCACTCGAATAATTTATCAGTTTCATCTCAATCATCTTGTAATTTATATAGTAATTTTGAAATCATAATCTTCTTCATTTCTTACTCTACTGTGAATAAGTTTGCTCAACAATGTCTTGCCTTGGATATTTTCCATGTTTTATTTTGTTATAAATAAAATAATTATAAAACTCTTTGTCACAAAATTAATTTATTTTATTTTAGTTAAATACCCACATAAAAATACATCTAAAAAATATCAAAAATTCAAAAATACTTATTCATAATTTTTGATTTTAACATTATTATAAATGTATGAAAAATTACTTAGTAATTAAAATGTAATAAAACTAGAAAAATTTCACGTCCTGAGGCGGGTTCGATTCCTGCCTCAGGACGTGAAATTTTTCTAGTTTTATTACATTTCAAAAATACTTATTCAATCTCACTATGACAATGCGTTGTCGGCATTTCAACATTTACTTTTAAATCTTTCCATACTGATGCTACAGTTGTGCTTGAATACAGATCCCATATACACATCTTAATTCGTCGGTGTCTCTGACGGCACTGAGATCTCCTGTGCTTACCCAGACATACACGGCGTGTTTGTACACTAGGTTACTACAAGTAAAGCGCACGTCACTTTGTAAGATAAAAGTACTGTAACTTTGCTTATCTTTTAAAAAATAATAGTCTAACATGCATTACATGAGTTATTCAATAACCATAATACCATATTTATTTTATTTACAAGCCGTTAGCTCAGTGGCAATGATCATGTCAGATATGTTGGCGCTTTTAAAAAAAACATAGTTAGAAGAAAGCAAACCAAAATAAAAATTATATCAAAAAATATATCAGGCAATCCTACAAATAAACTAGAATCAACATTAACAATATACCTATCGTCAGTGGGTGTGCAAGACTGCGTAAGAGCAGTTTGCAATACTGCATATTTACAAGTTGCAGAATTAAAATATCGCACCAGCAGGCTTTTAGAGCTGATACCCTTATACCAGATTCTCATTAAACAACACCCAGAGAAATCCCAAACAAGTTCAGTCAAAGAAATGAGTAGAAATATCCATATGGATATTATCTATTTTCTACCGTTCTGTGAATTAAATATAGTAGAACTAAGAATAATATTAATTGTGAATAATCAATTCAATTGCTAACTCTAGATTGTTGTAATATCTATTACGTCAAGCTGGTCATCTTGTTTTGAGATGATCACAGTACATTTTTTAATCAGAAATGTAGTGTTGTGGCTTACAGTTCCATACCACCAAAATCTAAATTATACCTAATCATAATTCAATGTTCACTTTTTATGAAAATACATTTTAAAAAACATGTCGGAAAGTGTTTGAAATGTATAATAAAACAATTGCCAATTTAAGATATTCTAAGTGTAATTCTCTCAGATTTTACATTTTTATAGCTGAGCATTTATTTGCAGGTTGACAGACCAACTTTTACAGCCCTAAAGATAACAATCATATCATATGAACGCGGCATTAGTTACCTTTACAAGGTAAATAAAGGCTAGAAGATAAATTTACCACATAAAAATTCAAAAGTTTTCAATGTCAACAAGTAGACAAAGGCAATATATGTTAAAGGTTATGTTACTTACGAAAACTAATAACGTCTTGGAAAGCTCCGGTTTCATATTTATTCCTCGATTGCAACTGACTTACAATACCTTTTCTCCAGTCACCAACTTCCATTTTGATTTAAATTATTATAAAACTAAGCCAAATTACTTAGATATCTAAATCAAAACAAACAGATGTCATGATGTTGCAGTACGATAATAATAAGTGTTGTCGAGTTTAACGCCTCAAAGATTATGTTAGATTACTGTTATCAGGTTTGGCTCCTATTGAGCTATGTAGAAAAGTATCACAAGTTTGAAGTTAACTATTTTCCCTCAAGTATAATCCATTGGGTTCTTCAATTTCGCGAAGGAAAAGCAAGATTGATAGTTGATACCACAGTTTATGTTTGACATTGACAATGACAGACCAGACAACCTCTACAGTCCAAATTGAGCTATTTGCGCAATTACCGCGCTTACAAACGAACCGAATTGAACGTATTCGTGCCAACGATATTATTGGGGCATGAGCGGCGAACGTATGTTATTATCGGTCGCCGGGCATGAGTCATGAGTGACGTCATGAAGCCGTCCTAACGGTGATCACGAAAATGAGGTAGTGCAGTGCACAGGTGCAGTGTGTGCGCTAATGTCAAATTTGAGGTTATGACCTAGACTTTGTGAAAAATGTAGTAAATATTTTATTTTTGAATTGATAAAAACTTAATAACTTAATTTTAATACTTATTTTTTTACAAATACTTTAAAAATTTACTCTTTGAAACGTAAAATCTTAGAAAGTTTTTTTTAGTGTCATTGACAGGAGTACACACGAATGACCGAAAGTGTGGTCCGAATTGTGCACGCAAACAGAGCACATCGCACCGTATTCAATTCGGCCATTCGTTTGCACTGTAAAGTATGCATTGTTTGCGTATTATAGAGTTTAGACCTTAGGGAATATTCCTTAGGGTCTGTTTACTCAAAAATTACCAACGTTACGAATAGTGCAACGTCTTGGATGAGCTGAATTAAATGCGGCGCTTTATGGACTGTTTGCGTGCAATCTATTCGGTCCACGCTTTTGCACATTAGTGTGTACCTACTCCTGTCAATCATAACAAAAATCTTCTAAGGTCTTACGTTTTTATCAAATAAAGTACGATAACAAGTTTTTATTAATCCTTAGAATAAATTTTCTTTGCCAGCATATATGTTCCCTCTTTCCTTTAACATGGGTTCTTTCAAAAGAGACGTGAAAAAGCACCTTTTGGGACGGCAAGGTTGAGGCGGCTAGAGCAGTGCCTGAACTACACTAGCTGTCGTCGCATATGGACTCTTCTTACCGCTTCACATCAGGTGGTGTTGAGACATTTGTCCTGCTTGCTATAAAAAAAATGCATTTCACCGTTTGTTTCAAATTACAAATTGCCATAATACTACGTTTCTGTGTGCAATAAAAACGTCATTAATATTAGTAGCATCGCACCAAAGTGTAGTATCATTACGTAATATAGATGCAATAAAGCCATGATATGCAGCTAGATGAGCATGTTCGTATTCATATTACACGGTTGAATTTCCGTTAATTAAGTATGGCTTTCAATTTCATTGCTTTAATGGCATTAGCACGTCTTAATACGTCCAAATACGTTTCAATGAGATTATTCAATGCCATTGAAAGCTAAAATTCAAAGGTATCTTTCAATGCGATTGAATCAATATTGAACATAGAATTGTAACGTGTACCTAAACACGAACACTGAACGATGAGGATGACTTATTTCGCGTATGGCAACGAACGAAGCGGACGCATCTTCTGCTGCCAGTTCCACCAAAAAATGTGTTTTTTTTTATTTAAACAATTAGATGACATACAATCTGACGGTCCACCAGTGATCAGTAGGCCCACCTGGTGTTAAGTGGCTATTGTCGCCCATAAACACCTGCTTTTTTATACATACAATCAAATGACATACAATCTGACGGCCCACTAGTGATCTGTGGGCCTACCTGGTGTTAAGTGGCTATCGTCGCCCATAGACACAAGGAAAAAATAGCTTCGTATTGCAGATGCGCTGTCATCCTGAAGCTTAAAATAAAATATAGGCTCTTTGGGTAATTTTTCGCAAAAAGTTGGCCATCAAGCCACCAAACGCCGAGATTTTCTCCTTTATTTATTTTAACAAGAAATTTTATCAAATTCGATTCAGTACCTAGTTTGGTTTTTAAATCAAAATATCCCTCTAGTAAGCTAGTAAGCAGCTAGTAGTAGCTAATATTTAAGGTCAAAGGACCTTAAATATTTCATCATCATCATTTCAGCCGAGAGACGCCCACTGCTGGGCATAGGCCTCCCCCAAAGATCTCCACACCGATCGGTTCTGCGCTGTCCGCATCCATCGGCTTCCCGCGGCCCTCACCAGATCGTCGGTCCACCTTGTAGGAGGCCTACCAACGCTGCGTCTCCCGGTACGCGGCCGCCACTCGAGGACTTTTCCGCCCCAACGGCCGTCAGTCCTCCTTGCAATGTGGCCTGCCCACTGCCACTTGAGGCTCGCAATTCTTCGGGCTATGTCGGCGACCTTAGTTCTCCTGCGGATCTCATCATTTCTGATTCGATCACGCAGAGAAACCCCGAGCATAGCCCTCTCCATTGCCCTTTGGGTGACATTGAGCCTTCTTACGAGGCCCATTGTAAGCGGCCACGTCTCAAATTAATAAATATTTATCACAAAAAAAATGTAAAAAAATAACATTAAAAAAAATTAAGTAGGTAAGTACTTTTGTCATAAATAGGTATGTTTTGGAATCGATTTTTATTTTTATTTAAAGAATGTTATTTTACGCATTTATTAAATTATCACCCTGCACGTACGCTTTGCGCGATATATAAGTCGGGACTGCTTCTATATACATTTTACTCTATGTGAAGCACACAGCAGCAAGTTTTGCTATCATTGTTCGGAGTTCGGCACAGTAGACATCTGCCGTTATTGCTTTACCAGATCGGAGAAAGCTATAGTGAATAACACCATGCTAAGACTACTAAACAGTTACCATTACCTTTTTATTGGTAATCTTTACTTTAGGACACTGTTGCGGCGTTTGACCTGGGGACAGCCATTGCATTTTTCGCTTACGGTTATCATAAAGAATCCACTTTTCATCACATGTCACAATTCGATCCAATATTCCTTCATTTCTGTATCGATTTAACAAGGCAAAACAAGTTTCAACACGCGTTTCTTTCTGCAGATGAGTCAAATCATGAGGCACCCATTTTTCGTATTTTTTTATTTTATTGATATGAAGCAAATGAGTCAATATTGTTGGTAAGGTAACGTTAAACCATGCCGCTAAATCCTGAGTAGTTTGACTCGGATCGGCTTCCACCATCTCTTTCAATTCATTGTTATTCACCTGTGTGGGCGGTCTTCCACGTGGTTCGTTCTTCAAATCAAAATTTCCATCATGAAAGCGTTTAAACAAAAATCGCACGGCATTTAGCAGTCCCCTCTCCAGACGCAACATTGATATTGCGAGCTGTTTCTGCCGCGTTAGTTCCGCGCCGGAACTCGTATTCAAAAATTACTCGAATTTTCGAATTATCCATCTTTCTTGTCTAAGCTGAATAAAAAAAACAACTGAAAGTTTATAATCGAATGTTGCACATTTTTTAAAAGACTGGTACCTACCATTTGAAAAAAGTGAAGGTTCTATGTCAAAAAAGGTTCGAAGTATCTATTACAATAAAACGGCAACTTCATACTTTAACCCCTATTAATATATAGGTATTGTGAATTTATTTTGCCTTTTAATTTGTCAATGATGTTACCCTTAATATTCATAGCACAAAATAATAATCTGTTGTTTTTACTATAAAACTTCCAATTTATTAGAAAAGAACGTCAATACCCGAAAAATGTTTATACGTGACTTAGGCGTTTTTGATATCTATCGATGCAAAGAAAATGGATGTTTGACCGTAATATCACATTATTTTGACAAATCTGAAAGTTCATTGTTTTACTTTTCATAAGATTAATTTTTAAGGTGTTTTTGTCCAACCAGTCAATTAGAGATTTAAGATTCTTGTTTATCTCATTAACTGCTACGATTTCAAAAGTCACAGTACTGTCGTCCGCAAATAGTCTCGTTTATAAAGGAGATAAACAGTAATGGACCCAGGACACTTCCCTGTGGTACACTATATCTGACCAATCGAGAATCAGTTGAGCACCTATGCCACTTCTGTTCTAGTCTTTATATTAATTCACTTGATTGAATTAAATTAACAATATTGCCTCTTATACCATAATAAATTAATTTTTCCATTAATAATTTGTGGTCGACATGATCGAAGGTTTTGGTCATGTCCTTAAATAGAGCCAACAAAGGGATTCTCTAATCCATATTATCATGAATTTTATCAATAAAGCTATAGATGGCAATGTCAATGTTGTAATGCTTTTTATAATCCATCTGTTCTTCGCAGATTTTTTTTTTCCAAGTGTTTAAACACACTGTTATGTATTAGTTTAATTTTAGAATTAATAGGTATCAATGCGACTGGCCTATAGTTCGTCATCTTACCTATAGGTAGTGCTGTTCGTGTTTTTTAGAATATTAATGACTGTTATAATGTCTTTAGGTATTATTGGCATCATAAACATTTTGGAAAGATTAGATGTGCCTGTATTTTTGTCTAAGTAATTTACACCATTTGGTTGAATTTAGTCAACAAAGAAGTTGTTGAAATGTTGAGCTATGAATTTAGGATTTGTTACTGTTACCCTTTAAAACATTTATTACTTATAAATTTTCTCTAGGGGTATTAAGTTTTAGTGCCTTTCCAAGTGGCTAAATCTAAATTTATCACTTATTTCATTAAGATAATTGTTTAGTGCTTTTTACGTATATAGTTTTGTACACCAAAAGAATGGGACAGCTGGTAAAATGACAAGAACTATAGGTGGACAATTTATTCTTATGTAAAATTTGCTTAAATTCCTTTTAACATCCAAAGTTGCATCATTAAGTCACTTAATTAAAATTAAACCAATTTTACTATGTAGTATTAAATATTTGAAATGTGAGTCAATGAACACTTTTTTGTTATCTTTTTAATTACTGAAATAGTCGACAAAATGTTTCTTTGTTTTTGGTAATCTTCACCTTAATACCCTAGCTATAAGATAGTGCGGATGTGTGGGGTGAGGTGATTGACATTTTGTGTTTGTTTTTTTTTTGCCGTTTAGTTTTTTTTCGTTGTTATGCCTTGTTGAGGATTAACTTTTTCCTCCTTGCTATGCTACGGCTCACGCCTTGCGGGTGTTGCTAAGTTACCGGTTTTTTTATTATGAAAGTTTTCTAAGATGTTTTTTTACAATTAATTTTTATTATGCCTAATTACCATTTCAGTAATATCCAGTATACGGATATGGTTTTAGCTTACGGAATGGCTAACGGAGACACCAGTGAAGTGTTACGTTTGTATTTAGACTATTTCGGACATGTGGTGATGAGCATGCAACCTTCCTGTGGAAGGTATATCATTCGTGTAGTGCAGCGCCTCATAGACGGCGGTAGTTTTACTTTGCGTAACTTTGCTAACGCGTAATTTTGAATGTGTGTGTGTGTTGTTTTGTAGTAGGCGAATATCGTAGCAGATTAGTTGCCATCAAGAAAACAATAAGGATCTAACGAGGTTAGTATATCGTTTTATTTTACGTGTGTACCAATTTATTAAATAAATTAGTCAAAGAAAATAGTAAGAGAAAGCACGCGCGTATCTACAGCCGGCACTACTTATGCAGCGATTATATTTTGTGCGGTCCGTCGCGGTCGATTTCCCTGGTAATAGCAAAATGGATAATAGTGCTAAATACGGATAGTTGTGCTGGGTGAATATCGTAGTCCCCCTTTATGTTTGATCTACCTATTTAGATTTTAAATGAGTAAAAATTTTTAATAACAGTTTTAACTTTTTAGGTAAAACTCTTATTGAAAATTAGTTCAGAGCAGTTTTCTGTTCTGAAACTTAGTTTTTAGAGTTACAGAAGCTGAGGAATTGCTGCTCTAAGACTTCAGTAGGTAGGTAGTTACTTTTAAGAGGTATCGTTATGAATTTTAATTCATAGGTTTGATAGGTTAACATAAAATAAAAATGTTTACATTACCACAGATTGAAGTCATAGCGAAGCGAATAACAGCAGTAAAAAATTTTCTATTGCATATTACCTACCTACAATGTTAATCGTTTCCCAGCGCCCATAACAAAAATGTATTTTCTTACTAAAGTTACAACAAGGATACTGCTTTTTATCACGGTAGCTATACTATAGATATTTTGATAACTATTAAACGTAAATTCATCTTAATTATTTTTAGTTAGTGATCAACCTTTTGTCTGTCTGTACCTATAATTGAAGTTTCAATATGACGTTCGTGATTGTGTTTTACATTATCCCCCTCAGTGGCCTAGTGAACGCGACCACCTACTTCAGGTCTAGATGTCCAGGGGCCTTACCACCATCTTTTTAAAAGCGATTCATATTCCGCTCGGTTCAGTATTGGTTCCTAAACTGCATCGCTGTCATAGTCGTAGATTGCGTCGTTGTACGAAATAACGATTCTACTCAGTTTAGGTCCTAAACTAGATCGCGATGAAAGATGGTGGTACTGGTGCAGGGTTCAATTCTCGTGGAGCAGTAATCTAAGCGGTTTGGTTGGTGGTAGGGCTTTTCTAAGTCCGCCACTACCAGTATATATCTCTAGTCTATGCCTACCACCATCTTACCTAAGTCTTCTGCCATAACAATAATGTTACCAGCATTGTTGTGTTCCAGCAGTTAGAGGTAAGATGGGTGTGGGTGAGAAATCCGGGTGTAGCTCGTTGCCATCTTCGGCTTTATCATCACTTACCATCAGGTATTATTCTTAAGAGGGATTCTCTTGGCCTTCATCTCGCCAAGAGAATCCCTCTCAAGAATAATAAAAAAGCTATCAAATCTATAATTTCAAACTCCGGTAAGTTTAAATTAAGTGGTTTCAAATATTTCACAACAGACGCGCTACTACGATCGAAACTAGGGATGTTATGGAGCTCCGTAACCGTAACCGAAACTATCGGATATCCTAAATAAAAGAATATCCGTAACCGTAACCGAAACCAATATAAAAGTTTCGGATAGTTTCGGATAAAGGCGGAGTCTAAATGACAAGTTACGACCGGTATTTGTTCGTTTTGTCACAACTTAGGCGTCACTTGTCACACAGCCACGCGTGTCTCTTACAATTTGCATTGTTTATGATTTATTTTGTGATTGTGGGTGTGAAAACATTACAACTTATTATTTACGAGTGCCTACTTACTTAGTTTCAAAGTGTTGAGTAGATTGTTGTAATCTTGGCAAAAGGCAAAATGTGTCCTAAATAAAACCCTCTTCGATGCCCTGGACAGATTGCAGCATCGTGCTGTCCGTATCGTTGGCGACGTAGAGGTCGCGAATAACGTTGAGCCTCTGCAATTGCGTCGAGACACTGCGACGCTTAGCGCCTTCTATCAGCTATATCACGGAGAGTACTCTGAAGAGCTTTTTGACATTATTCCACCTTCCCCCTTTCTATTCAGGAGCACGCATGCCGGTCTTCGGAGTCATCAATTCACTGTCTCCACCTCAACATCACACATGTGTTCCCTCCTTCCTATAACATGTGTTTCTTCAAAAGAGACGTGAAAAAGCACCTTTTGGGCCGGCAAGGTGGAGGCGGCTAGAGCAGTGTCTGAACTGCACTAGCTGTCTTCGCATATGGACTCTTTTTACCGCTTCACATTATGTGGTGTTAAGTCGTAAAAAAAGTCTAGTTTAATCTGGACATTTTCGATGAAATAATGTAATGACATTTAAAATGTTTGATTCCGCGCGTTTATACCGCCTACCTATTTGTGAACTAAATGAAAAAAAAATGAAAAAAATGAAAAATTAATGTAGATTCTGCAAATTGTAAACAGTGTAAACGGTAAAAACTTTTCACCTAATAAAGGAGGCAGCACTACTTCTCTGAAACTTCAACTTAAATTAAAACACATTGGGCCTAATTCTGGGAACACATTTTAATTCTAAATTTAAGTACAGTATGGCCCTAATTCTGGCGAACACATGCTAAGTTAAAATTTAAGTTCAATCTATTTCTTTCTCTCAAAATAAAAAAGAAAAGGACGGTTGTCATATAAATTGACATTTAGAAAGGTGCGTTCAATTTTCGACCTTATTGAACGTGCTAAAATGCAGTGTTTAGGAGGCACCTCCGTACATGCCGTCTAAAATTGTCTATGGTTTCTTTGACATCTATCTAAATTTAGTGACAGCTCTTAACAGATTCTTGCTATCTTTTTCCTATTACTTATTGCGAGAAAGAGATATACTGTGCTTAAATTTAGAATTAAAGCGTGTTCCCAGAATTATGCCCTATATCTCTTACTCGCAATAAGTAATAGAAAAAAGACAGCAAGAATCTGTGTAGAGCTGTCACTTAAATTTAGATTAGACTTAGATTTAGATTTATAAGAAACCATAGACAATTTTAGACGGCACGTACGGAGGTGCCTCCTAGACACTGCATTTTATCACGTTCAATAAGGTCGAAAATTGAAAGCACGTTTCTAAATGTCAAATTATATGACAGCCATCCTTTTCGTATTCCTTTTGATAGAAAGAAATGCACTGAACTTAAATTTAGACTTAGCATGTATTTACCAGAATTAGGGCCAAGGTTAAATATGAAGAACTGTTGTTACTGGAAAAGGATACTCAATTTTCTACTATCCGTTAACGAAATTATCCGAAACTAGCGGATAATCCGAAATAATTTCATATCCGTAACCGTAACCGAAACCGGTAAAATATTATTCCTATATCCGTATCCAGATCCGAAATTTCATATCCATAACATCCCTAATCGAAACGTTTTGATGTTATTTTAAAGTTATATTTAGTACTTGGGTACTGAACCACAATAACTTATTATCTCACTAAATATTGGGTATTGGCACGCTTTGGTTGTACTTTTAATTATGCATTTACGTAATTTTAGGTTCTGACAGCTTCGACCATTCATCACTGTGAAGCGATTGGTGATAAAACCCGTACGTAGCTTGTCCTAATCATATCTAATATTATAAATGCGAAGTTGAGTTTGTTTGTTTGTTACACTTTCACGCCTAAGCCACTTTATTTAATTTGATTTAGATGAAATTTGATATGGAAATAGTTTGTGAAACCTGGGAAGAACATAGGATAGGTTTTAGAGCGATAACCAACATCCATGCGGGCGGAGCCACCGGCAAAAGCTAGTGTAGGTACATATTAAAAAAAATTAAACGAAAGTAAAGACTGACTTCAAAACACTAAAAAAAGAAAAAATATTATTTGAGTAAGTAGATACGTTCCTACTTATCCCCTAGAAATGTATTTTTGGGGTTGGTACTAAGTTGTTTCCAAAAACAAAAGCAAGTGAAGCATCGACTCCAAAAAATATATTTCTAGCGGATAAATAAAAGTACCATAACATCGTCATCATGAGTAGCCTATTGTGTCATTGGGTATCTACTTTGTTGGCTTAATATATCTTCTCCTCTAATTTTAATTTTTTTTCGCTGCAGCACTAAAAGTAATCATTTTGTAACTACAGACATTGTAACTTGATATTTGAAAAGAGTAACTACACGAGTTTGTTGCCGGAATCTTCTCCGCAGTTCAACTTTTGGAACCGGTGTAAATTCAGACATGATAGACTTTTGTCACAATATACCTACGACATCATAAAATTAATGAACACAAAGGTCACAAATGAACCCTTCAGCGGTATCCCAACCGGAACAGGCGGCATGTGCCCGAAGTCCACAATTAGTGCACCGATACCAAATTCTTCGCAAATTATGCATTTCTGAATTTCTTCTGATCTGTATTTATCATCCAGACTATCATCTTCACACAGATTACTAATTTGTTCTTCTTCAGAAGTCGAAACCTGTCAGACTCGTTGTTTACCATTACCAACGTTTTTAATCGCCTTTATTTTATTGTATTTATTCGATATGCGCTTTGTTGTACCTCCTGTTTTCTTCAATTTCTCTTTTTTGGACCCTTTATCTTCCAGAACACTCTTCAGATGTCTCTTTCTACTTATGGCGCGTATTGTTGACGGTGAAGAAGTGGGCATGAGTACCATCTCAGCGAATGCTATTTGTACTTGGCATGATCCCACAGTCTCTTTATCTGCCTCATTTGCATAACTAGATAGAGTTGGCGCCAAATCTGCCACTGTTACATGAGATAGTTCTGCAATCCCTTGATCTGCATCAGTGGTGTGGTGTGGCTGAATGAATCTAGAACTGATGTATTTTCTTTGTCTAGCTCTATATTTGGATCTACTGCAGTTTTATCATTAGAGGGGAACTCTTATGATAAAACTGCAGTGGACATCATAGACGAAGCTAGAAAATCCTGTTCGGTGAACACATTGGGATTTACAGGGTAAAGTCCAGTTGTTCCGTGACAGTTGCAATGCCGGTGTCATTCCGCGTTGTAAATATTATTTGGCGTAAAGTACTTATCCATCAGACTTTCCAAAAGGTTATAAAAAATTGTTACCTCATTTTTGTTGAATCACGCAACTCTATTTAAATTTGTGGCCGCTGCTTTACGAACTGCTTCTGGTGGATTACGTCGCAAGAAGCTATTCAGCAAATCGATGCCTGCTATTTGCGTTTCTTTATTAAAGGTATTTTTAATATTATTTATTGTTGCAAATTTAATTACACAAGTTTTCGGAAATCAGTCAGAGTTAATCCATAGAAAATAGTAGCCAGTGCCTTTACTTGGGATGCTATGGCACTTTTCTGTTCTTTGGTAAGGACTGGTCTCTTTACTAATGTTAGATTACTCATATTTTGCAACTTCAGCCTTTGTTGTAAATGTGAGAAAGGGATCTTTTTAACTGTTGCCCTTATAGAAAACCCTTTTTCAATTTCTTTGGTAGCATGCCTAGGTCTTCATCACACCAGCTCGCTTTGGAAGTCCTTTTCTTGCGATTTCTCACCATCTACAAATAACAGAGTTATAAATAACTTCTTCTTCTTCTTTATCGTCGTGCGGGCAGTTTCCGTAAATCAACGTCAGTTGTGCCTGTTTTGCGTCGGAGGATGGTGACCCGGATTATTCGAGCCATCCCAGCTCCTAAAGGAAGTCACCCAGCGCCTTAAGTTGCCGAGCACCTCCCGGAGCCTACCCGGGTTGCCCAGGGAGTCTGCTAATTAGCTACACCTCTGCATTCCCGCAGCATTCTAGCAGCACATGACCAGCTGTTTCTTCTGTCTCCATGCATGCCCTGCATAGAGGACTGTCCGTGATACCTAAGCTAAAGAGGGGTCTGTTAAAATTGCTATGACCTATGACCTACGCCTCATTACTAACGCGTTGACTGGTCATGTGATCAGTCAACGCGCCAGTAATGAGGCGTAGGCGTGATCTGCTAAACTGAATGAGAGTCTTGGAGAGGCTAGGCTCAACTTGGGGTAGTGCAAATTTTGCCTGTCTGTGATCCTCCAGATTGTTCTAGTGGTTCATGTGAAGACTGTGTGTATCGCATACTATACCTTTAAACCAGCTAGAGGGAAAGGGTATGATTGGTTCCGGGATAACCGGTTTTCTATCAGATCCTTCCGAGTTCTCAGCAGCGTCGTTGTCACGTGATCCGCTGAGGCTTTTGATCCACTGTAGGGTAGTCATGTTCTGATTGCCTACCTCATTTAATGCAAGGTGACATTCGTGTACTAGACGCTGAGACTGAAAGACAGTTTTGGGCTGCTCAAAGCCCGTAGGACGCTTCTAGTATTAGAAAGGATTCTGATGTAGTGGTTTTGTATTTCTCTTGCTGAGATTGCGCGGTCTGCTAGCAAGACGCCCATGCACTCCGCTTGAAATACTGTTTTGTGGGCTCACTAAGCTCCCAGTGGTAGGTTCCTTTTGATGTTCAGGTCTTCTGAGAAGAAACCTGTGCCAGTACCTGAGTGCGTTTTGGAGCCATCCGTGAAAATGTGTGACGTGGGGGTGGTCATCCTCAGTCATCTGTATCTTGTAGTTCTTGTCAAAGACAAGGACCGGCATTATTTTGTCGCAAGCTGCAACCATCATGGGGTTGCTGGTCGAGTCTTTTGTAAGTTTAATAATATGTTTTACTTCGGGGAACATGATCAGTTTAAGGTGTTTTAGTCGTAAAGCAGCAGTCGTTGTTCCCTGTTGTATATGCAGATGGAGAGGAGCAATGTTCAGCATCACCTCCAGTGCGGCAGTGAGGGTTGTTGTCATGCACCCCGTTAAAGCAAAGCATGCCAGTCTCTGAAAGCTCTGTAATTTGTTAGCACAGGGGGAAAGCTCCAACCTGGGCCACTAAACAGCTGCGCCGTAACTTGCCGTTGTTCTGATGAACGCTGTATAAGCCACTTGAATATTTTAGGGGCAAGTTCCCAGCGTATGCCCACCATCCTACGACATTGCCTTAAGACAGTGTGAGTCTTGTACCAAACATGGAAGATGGTAGTATTGGTGAACATTACCATTTCTGTTTTTGACGCGTTTACTGAGAGATCGTGCTTACCACACCAATTCTCCAATATTCTTAGTGCCGTTTGCATGGTATCGCAAACAACATCCGCTCATTATGCCTTGGGATCTTGAATAAAATTGTACTTATTGTTTTGCGCAGGTAAAGTCCCGCTTTTCAAAATTACTAGTTACTTAGGTATATATTCACTTCAGCCTAACGCAAACTGCGATTGCATCGTATTTGAAATGCGGCCAGACGTTAATCTAGTCTGTACTCGAAAGATTCACGTAAGTGTTTTTTTACTACCCTAAAACAGCTTATGGTCAGAATTACTTACTTTTGTAGTACCTACTCTAAAAACAAAAAAAAATATTAAACGATAGGTTTAATTTTCTAGGTACCCTTCCTGTTTTTTACGTAGGTACTTACCTATTTTTTTTACATATTTTTCAGTTAATCTAAGAATAGGATTTGATTTGACACAAGGTAAAAATGGAGCTCCAGCGCTACGGATACGAAATTTCGAAGGTACGATTTACCTACTTGTTTTTGCTTAAATTAAAAAAATAATAATTACAACACAGCTATTTTTATCTTTTCTCCTCGCTAATTCATCAGAATTGAAGCCCAGAGCTAGCGATGTTGAGGATTTGACAGAGCGACCATCACATATGCCTTCCATAAGAGCAGACTCTTTTAGTGAGAGCAAAGAAGACCATAAAAATGAAGGTCAGGAAGACTCTAGCAAGGAGGAGACCCAATCGAGTGAATACGAAGAAGATAACGGTAGTTAAAAACAATTTTGAGTATAATATTAAAAAAAGGATTTTGCCAGGTGGTAGACCTGTATGTAGGGTCGTCTGGGTAGGTACCACTGCCTTTCTTATTTCAGCCGTGAAACGTTGTTTCGGATTGAAGGGAAAGGTAGCCAGTGTACCTAATTTCTGGGCATTGAAGGCATTTCATCTTAGTCCTCAGGATAAAAATGCACCTTCAATATAAAGTGATTTTTCCTTGTTATTGCAAGTGTCTAGTTTGTCATCTAGTTGTATAAAAAAATATCTAAGTAAAGTTTTTAACTAAAATAGGTAGGTAAGGTAAGGTACTATACAAAGAGAACCAGTTACGCGCTTCGCCAATAACTCTATCAATGTAACAAACAATGGCCATCCAGCACAACTATTTAGGTATACCTACGTTTATTTATTATCCTAATAAACTAATACCTACACGCTGAGGAAAGTTTGAAGTTTCTTAAAACTATGTCAGTTGTTAAGTTTCTTTAGTCTTATAAAGAACAGTATCATCTGGTCTTTGTAGGTAAGGTACCTCGGAAAGGGAAATGAAAAAAGGGGCGCGGCAATGTGATTCCCTGAAACAAGTTATTTGCACTTATCATTATCACAAGCCTATGGGATGGGACGGTCGGCATTAGGCAGGGAAGAGGTGCATTTGGGGTTCAGTGGAAGCTGTGCCAGAGCGGTCAAGCCACTGCGCCACCGGGCTCCTCAAGAGTTTAACTAAATAAACATAAACACTTATACATACATATAGTGAACTGATTGAAAAGTTTGAAAAATTACATCAACTACCTCTTTTATTGCTTCTCATCAGCGTCGAAAAAAAGAGCGCCTCAATCAGCTTTGCCGCCCTGGCCTCTGACGGGCTTAGTCCACCACTGCATGCGTGCACGAGTTCATTGGGTTACCTTACCATTTTACGTTTTCTCCTTAAGCCATAAGTTTTCTCATTAATTTATTACTTGCCGCAGAAGAGCAGCAACGATCAACACCCCTCACTCACTGCACTCATATTTGCAAGTGAGAGATAATCTAATTGAATACAAAAATGTAGATCAAGTGTAGGTAAATGTAGATCAAAATGTTACGTGTTGTTTAGAGCATGCAAGTCATTTATTGCTTTAATTTAATTTTACGTTACAGGAAAGAAACTTGCTTCATGTAATGGGCCTTTAACTTTCTGCCTTAAAATTAGTAAAAAATGTCATTTCGTCTATTGATTACTATATTAGTACAGTCGGCCTCAGAATAGGCTATCGTTGTAGTCCCATGCCACGCCAATTAATAAGTAGGTACCTTTAAAGGAATAGTTGCAACAACCATACCAAATATCTAAGCTTTACTAGTTGGTGTGACATGGTACTGATGTGTTTATCTACTACTGAGGCTGACCGTACCTAGTACTATAGTCGTAAGTGTAATAAAGAGTTAATCACATCTCATTCTTGTTGTTAGGTACTGATCTAGATTCGAGCAGTATCCGCCACAGGAGTACAAAGGGCATAAATCCTGCAGAATATGAACCTGAAGGTAAAATGACTCTAATAAGTAATATCTGTAAAGACAGCTACGCTAACTACCTACATTCGTAGACTTTCTTTGCCTCTTCTATCTATTTTATATTGTAAAATACATAAGTAGTTAATAAATTGAAAGGTTATAAAGTATTTTCTTACTTATTTGGTCAAAAAATCATTTACGACGAAAGATAGAAAGTTAAATATTACATTACGCACCATACAGCGGAGCGTGTGGTAAAATAGGTACTCACACCTAAATACCTGTTTTACCGCATGCTCCATTTGTATGGCACCGTGCGTATTCTTTACGGTTTTTTTAAATTTCCTTAAAATTTCTAAGAATTGACACCAAATAGTTTTACAATAGGAGAAATAATTTAATTAATAAATAGTAAAAATAATAATAATAAATTTTGACTTTCACTAACGTGTGAATGTCATAATTTAATTCAATAATATAATAATGATAACGGTCGCCCCGCTGATAGATTTTAGTCTGGAATAGTGTATAGGCTAATTTATTTAGACGACCGGGTAGTCGAGCGCCCTGTAATACCCCTTGCTATAAAGACTACTCGATCAGCAGTGTGATTCACAAACAAAGATATTCGACATCGAACTTGACGTCTGACAAAGACGACGAGCTAACATTGGTTTTGACGTTTGTGCACTGCGATGCGTGAATCCGTATTCACTAATCTCTTTGTCGGTCCCTTGGCTGTGTACGATTGTCTCTGTTTTGTTTATACGACATTAAGTACAATCGATATTTTTTTATTTTCTTTTTTGTTCTGTTAAAATTGTATCGCAATGACTTCATTCAATATTTGATAGATTTTTTACATAAAGATATAAAAATCAACCATGTTTTAGTTCCGGTTAACGCCGTGCTCGACGTCGGAACGCTGGTGTCGCCAACAATTGTCAAACAAACGCCAAAAGTATGACGGCGCTGCCGACAGCCACGAATTCATGGCTGCTGACTTTAGAGAATCGCATAGCAGGGGTCCCGGGTTCGAATCCCGGTATGGGCCGATGTTTGTATAATGAATGAGTAGGAGCATGTTCACGAGTCATGAATGTTTTTTTTTTATACAACTAGATGACAATCAAGCTGACGGCCCACCTGGTGGTAAGCGGTTACCGCCTGCAATAACAAGGAAAAGCACTTTATATTGCAGGTGCGTTGTCATCCTGAGGCGTAAGATTAAATGCCGTCCATGCCCAGTAATTACACTGGCTACCCTTCCCTTCAATCCGAAACACAGCGAACTGTTTCACGGCTGAAATAAGAAAGGCGGTGGTACCTACCCAGGCGACCCTACATATGGGTCTACCTATATTCAGTATATTTTTGATACTTGTACTGGTTGGTGTGTTGTCAATACCACTATAAATTGAAAAATGGCCCATTGTAATAGTTCATAGAAATTGTTTGCCACTTTCGTAAAAACATTTTATTCATTTGATAATTTCATGTAGAGGATTATGCAGTATTAAGCAACATTGAACAAGAGAGTGAGTGGTTTGAATTAATAAACATCAATAAAAGTTAAATTAGATGCTGGTGTTGTCTTACACTATCGCGAGCACTAAACATTTGAAATAAAACCAATTTACCGGATTTAACTCGCGTTCAATTCGATGTTACATTGAACACCCGACGTGTCGATTAGTTTACAGCGATTGTGGCATAGAATAATATTACTCCGATTGTGGTCACGGGAAGATTGAAGATGTCAACTGTCTTTGTTAAGTTTTAAGTTAACTAAAGTCACTTTGTGTTATATTTTGAGCGGTCCGAATTACGCATACCGACGGAGCTCACGGTGTCAGTTTTTTGGGCAGTGTGAGGACGGCCTTGGGACTTTATTATTCGCATGATGGGATCCTAAGCTGGTGCTACACTCCAACCATCTTCTCTATTGAAATTAGGATGTTTTTTTATTTTAATAGTCTCACGTAATATTCTAGGAATGAAACGGTGTTCTTTGGCGAGGATCTGGGGTTTATCAAATCTGATGTAGTGATTGGGTCCGTCAAGAGCGTCACACGCTGCCGACTTCGTTTCGAGCCTGTGTTTTATGTCAGCTATATGTTCTTTCACCCAGGAGCCTATGCTTCTCTTTGAGTGCGTTTAGGCGCTCTGTGACAACTTTTTTTTTCTCTTTATTAAGGAAACTACAGCTTTTATAGTACTTTTGAATTTAAAAACAATTTGTGATACATTAGCAAATAACAGTTTCCCTTGCTAGTTAATACACAAAGATTAAAGAGAAGACAGCTTAAGCAAGCTGAATAAACATAAATTACATTTAACAATTTCAACTACATTTTCACAAAAGACTTAGATACTAAACAATTACAACCGGACTGTTCATATTACTCTTGGACCATAAAAACTTCTTGAAATGTCCCCTTCTGGATATGACTAATTCTGTTTTTGACCACTTCTTGTTATGGCCAGTTCTAGTAGTGCCCACTTCTGATTTTTAACCGACTTCAAAAAAGGAGGAGGTTATCAATTCGTCTGTATTTTATTATTATTATTTTTTTATGTTTGTTACCTCAGAACTTTTGACTAGGTAAACCGATATTGATGATTCTTTTTTTTGTTCGATGAGAAATAGTTCCCAATTGGCCCCATAAAAATATTTTGAAAATCCATTGGGTTGTTTGGTTTTTAAATAAAAAAAAACTAAAAAATTAAGTTGTCTACGTATGCGAAGTTGCGGATATTTGCTTTCCTATGAATTTTTAGTAAAATGATACGATAGTAGAAAACAATATAAGCTCACGGTCACCTATCTAGCTTTGACCTTCAAAAGTTATCACTAAAAATTGCAAAAAAAAATTAACAAAAATTAAAACCGACTCCAAAAAACTGAAAAGGATAAAATAATTAAATTTTAGTAGGTACTCATCCCCTAGGAACATATTTTTGGAGTTGGTGCTAAGTTGTTTCCAGAAGCTTGAGGAGCTCGGTGGCGTAGTGGTTTGAACGCTCTGGTTTCGATAACGAAAACAAAGCAACTTTCGCCATGGTCGGTCCTGGGATGGGTCAATCAAATTTATAATCTCGAGCTCCTCCGTGCTTCGGAAGGCACGTTAAGCCGTTGTTCCCGGTTGTTACTGCAACTACTTTAACCCACCAACCCGCACTGGGCCAGCGTGGTGGTGTTATGGCCCAAGCTCCTCATGTGTTTCTCCCATGTAGGAAGGCCTGTGCCCAGCAGTGGGACGTATATAGGCTGATAATGATGTTTCCAGAAACCATAGATAGTGAAGCACCGACTCTAAAAATATGTTCCTAGGGGATGAGTACCTACTAAAATTTAATTATTTTATCCTTTTCAGTTTTTTGGAGTCGGTTATAATATTTGTTAAATTTTTTGTCCGTTTCGTGTTATGACTATAAGTACAATGTGAACAAAAAATAACAAGAAAGATATCAGACTAATTTTTTTTAATAAAAAATTTTAACAAAACGTCGGTGATACTGCAATATCGCGTAACCAACCAGTGGCATAAACCGCGTAAGTTGGTCTAGACCAATTTTACAGAAGAGAGAAAAAACTTAATATTTTCGATATTACTACATCTTTAACCGACTGAACTTTATAATGTTTATGAATTTATGTACTTTAGCTTCTATTGGGGTTCTTATGTCGTTAAATTCACTATTCGATTAAGAAATGCACTTTCGCGCTATTGGACCTGCTAAATTGGGTTCCAGTCGCGCATTTTTTGTAGTTACGCGTAATTTCAAAAAGTTGAAAATTAAAATTATTTATTTTAAGGACCATTTATTAGTTAAAGTAACGTAATTTGGCATACTTATAATATCTCAGATAAACCAAACTCAAAATTCTAAACACTATGAACTACAATTTTACCAAGCTTAAGAGGTGGAACAGTCACATTATTGACCACACCTACTCTGCATAAAAAACGTAAAAATAACCTATGGAAAGGAAACTAAAAAATTTTATATATTAAGCCTAGCAAGTTGCCTCGTGTACTATTATGTTAAGGCCCGCGTTAACAACAACAGCTGCTGTTGTCCCTATTGTCTGTCTTCATCGGTATACTTGCAGTCCCTTGAGACCCAAGATCAAGTTTGTAATAGTTCTTCTTTTTAAAATATAACTTTAAACTAATGAAACTAATGAACTAAACTAATGAATGAAAACTCAAAAAAAAATGAAAAAATTAAGATCGCACAAAATTTTATTTATCATTTTTTTAAATAATAAGAAAAACACATTTCCAAAGTATTTTCAAAGATATAGCACTTTATACTTTCATGTTTATTAACATTTGAATTAGAATTATTAACGGGATATTTACCATGTAATTTTGTATTCAAAGATTCTTTATTCAAAGATTTATTGACTGGCCCTGGATTCCGAGGTATAAACCTTACGGTGTGCTTACGGCGCCCCACTATTTAGAAATCTCGTTCTGTTTAAGTTTTTCTAAATTATTTTTAACTGCTTATCGAATTTTATATAACTATTATTGTTTTTTTTAAAGCTTTTATTTAACTTGCTTATGTTACGGTGGAATTTTACTCGATTTTGAAGCAGATATCTTCAACCGATTGATCTGAAATTTTTTATACACGTTTAGTTTGGATGACAATACACGATACGCTGTGACGTCATTCTAAATCCAATATGGCGGACCATCCAAGATGTCGGAATAGTTATTTTTAATGCATTTCTACAATATGGGTATCAAATTAAAGGGCTTGTTGAGAGTAACTCGAAAAATAATGTGATGTCATTCTAAATCCAATATGGCGGACCATCCAAGATGGCGGAATAGTTATTTTTAATGCATTTCTACAATATGGGTATCAAATGAAAGAGCTTGTTAAGAGTAACTCGAAAAATAATGTGACGTCATTCTAAATCCAATATGGCTGAACATCCAAGATGGCGGAATAGTTATTTTTTAATGCACTTCGTCAATATGGGTATCAAATGAAAGGGCTTGCCGAGACTCAGAAACCTAGTCAGCGATAACTAAAAAGTAAAAAATAAATTAAAAGCAAAAATATCTTCTTTAAAATTTTTTTTTATTAAAATGCTCTAAAAAGAAGAAGATATAATTTTCCTTTAAAATTTTAACTATAAACTATAATAACCTCATTATACACGGTTTGCCACTTTCAGAAACATCATAGGTATTCATTATCAAATGAATACGATGTATCTGAAAGTGGCAAACCATTTCTATGAACTAATATAGCCCATGTTTCAATTTATTGTCGTATTGACGGCACCACTCTGTATACATAGAAGAAGACAAACTGACAAACAAGGTGACGGCCCACCTGATGGTAAGCGGTTACCGCCGCCTATAAACACCTGCAATAACAAGGAAAAATCACTTGATATTGCAGGTGCGTATTTTAAGTATACCTAAAATTATTAGATATCAAAAGAAAAGGAATGTTACGTGAAAAAAATTGTCAGATCAAATAAGCTAACTCAGACGTTAAAATGGTGTGAGTTGTTAAAAATAAATAGGTCTATTGCACAAGTTGTTGATAAATAATTAGAAAAACACTTGTACAGTAGAGATATTCGTAATATCGTGGGAATTAGCATGAAAAGAGAAAACTACTAAAAGTCTAGTGTCCATTTTCACTAACCATTCACTAGGCTTAGGTGACTCTTAACGACATTTGTCTCTTTCTATCTCCTTTATTTAGACTGAGATAAAAATCGTTAGGAGACTCTTACCGTGATAAGTTACATAGATTAATTATACCTACTTTCTGCAGAAAATGCACAGGTTCACGGTAGATATGAAGACACTGATGATGATGACTCAGGTGAAAATGGTAAGTTTAACGAGTACCTACGTAGGTAGGTACCTACCAGCATAGTTTGAAAGGAGATATGGAGATCACATAGAAGTTTTAACATATAAATTAAATTATCTAGACTAGGATTTTTATCGAACATATTTTGTCTATTTATAGAACGAAGATACAAAAGAGGAGCTGAATATCAAAGAAAAAGAAAAGGTAAAGATACAATTCTGATAATAATATTTTTATATCTACACAGTTGATGTAGGGTAAGTAATTATTATATAGTTAGTCCATTTTTTTTATTACTGCCAGAGATGTAAACAAACAATAAACTTACAGAAATCTCGTAAACTTTTAACAATCTACTGGTCCAACGTAATACACATTACTCTTTTTTAAACCCGCTTTGCTGCAACACATAAATACAGCACGGAAAAAATGTGACATTGTCTGTAAAGCTTTTTATTTTTAATTTGACGAAAACCGTAGTGCTGTGTGTTTTTCATTCAAATGAACTAATTAGTAAAATATCATTGCTTGTATTGTGATTGTAATTTTAGAATAAAGACATGTAAATTACTACATTAATTAAAAGATTTATGAATTAGTTTATAATATATAAATTATTTCATAAAAAATTACAACAAAAAAGTGGTAAAATATAGGTTTAAAATTTATTTATTAAATTTATTCGGGATCAACCGTGGCTAAAGTTGTTATATTTTCACTATTGTAACTAGAGTGCTCAAAGCTCTTTCGAACTAACCATAATAATCTACAGGACTTTTATATCACGAAGCGACGCGAGCTTTGTCAACCTTTTTGCTTTGGTAACCTAGTAAGTATACAAACACGTTGCGAATGTATGGGTAAGCACAGAAGCTCTCAGTGCAGTCTCAATTCTTTATCTCACCACTCAGTAGAGTTAAATACCTCTATTTATACGAAAGAATACTTTTACAACCTCTAGTTATATTAATTATTACCTATCCTTTTCTCCCTTTTCATCAATAACCTTTCCACTTCTCTTCAGAGTCATTATCATGTATATGCCGATGATTTACAAATTTATGCACAGGCTGAGTTGTGTAATGTCGAGGATGCTATTTCTCAGCTCAATGTCGATCTAATCAGAGTTCAGGACTGGTCAAGTAGATTTGGTGTGAAGGTTAACCCCGCCAAGTGTCAAGCAATCATTGTGGTTAGCTCTAGATAACTTGCCAAACTTGGTTTATCTTTACTTCTGCCTCTAAAGCTTGACAATGTAATTATTAAGTGCACGACAAGTGTTAAGAATCTGGGCCTTATGCTGGACAGTACTTTGAGTTGAAATCAGCATATTAAGGAAATCAGTCGTAAGGTTACTGCGACACTAAGAGCATTGTACAGATTTAAACACTTTCTTCCTATTAGTACTAAAATCCTCCTTATCCGATCACTGGTTTTGCCAATTATTGATTATGGTGATGTGTGCTGTACGAACTTATCTCAAGAGTTGTTAAATAAATTGGATCGGCTTCTTAATAATTGTATTAGATTTATTTATGGTTTACACAAATACGACCATATTTCATCATTTCGTACCAACTGAAATGGCTACCCATTCGTGAGCGTAGATATATCCGAATTTTGTGCACTCTTTATAGCGAATTATTTGCTCCTAGTTCCCCTTCCTACTTAAAAGAACGCTTCCAATTTTTGCATTCCTCCCATGAACGCTCGCTTCGATCTAGCAACCATCTTGCCCTGCTGTTCCCTTCTTTTCGCTCTGGCTTCATGTCGGACTCATTTGTTGTCTCTGCTATACGGCTCTGGAACTCAATACCTGACAGTCACCGCTTTTGGAGTTTTCTGCTTAGCCCTTGGTTGACTGGTAGAGAATGCCATCAGGCGTTAAGTCCGTCATTTGTACATTTTGTTTTATTGTACAATAAAGTTTAAATAAATAAATAAATATTAGCTGTTCATGCCACTAAGATAATAAAGAATTAATTTAGTTCGTGTCATGACACTCACATATATTCAGTAGTAATTTTAAAAACTTTACCTATTATAATCTAATTATAAAATTTTACATAAGGAATTCAATACCTTATTTATTATTGTTATCTAAGATCATCTGTTTGTAATTCATAAACTAAAGGGATTCAGTTTTAAGTAGTATTAACAACAATATCGCTCAGTCTGGCCATCTCAATCTCACTCAATCTCTACTCGGTCTGTCTCTCTCTCACCCAAGCATTGTTTCTCTTTTTCCGTTACATGTATCAAACAAGTTATCATTACATTTTACCCTTTACGAACTGCTATCTCCCTGTGTGTGTACTAAAAGTTTGTATTCCTTTCTCTGTAGCTTACTAGCTATATTTATTTATAAAAAGTGTATTTTATATTGTTCTATATTTACAAATGAAACATTTTATTGTATTTTACCGTAAGGTTGATGTATTATTTAACGTTTTATTTTATTTTACCGTAAGGTTGACGTATTACTTACCATCCACTTTCGATTTTAATTTTTTTATTTGTAAAACAAGAATGAGTTCAGATGGCGGATTTATTGCTAGATGGTTTATGCAGTTATGTAACTTATACTTATTTAAATAATAGTCGTTGTTATTTTGAAATAAGTTTCTTTTTATGTTCGAAAGGATAAAATAAAGCAGCATTAATCTTCAATACTTTTATTTCAGCGCGTCCGGCCATAGACAATGTGAATTGACAATCATAGATTATGTACAGATACTATATAAACCTTGCGTTGTAACATAGTATAACAATAAGTACAAAGTAACTATTTCAGACATTCCCGAACTCGGGATTTTCCCATCTCTAGCGGTGTCATAAATGTCATAGTCACCATATTTGTTTACATCTCTGGCAGTAATGAAAAAAATGGACTATAGCCATGGTCAATCCTGGGATGGATCAATTTCAATTTCAACTGCAACCGTTTCAACCCACCAACTCGAATCGGGCCAGCGTATTGGTGTTATAGGCCAAGCTCCTCATGTTTCTAAGTAGTAGTAAGGCCTGTGTTCAATAGTATAAAGGCTGGTGATGATGATCATGATGATGTCTATCAAAAAACATAACAATAAAGCATGAGGCAGGCTGATCTCACTCCGCGTTATAACTGTGAAGCAATAAGTACCTGGCGGCCTCGACGTTTTGGTATACCAACACGTCGAGGCCGCCACCGGTCAATCCTGTCGCCGTCGATCTGTGCCGTAATCGGAAAGAGACGAGATACACGATACACGATAGAAGAGAGGCTGACGGCTAATGTATATGTCGCAGCCATAAGCCACTTAGCTACGTTTAACTAAATGTCAGAACTTTACAGTCTGTCAAGAAAGTCTTGAAAATAAATGAGGGCGCCATTCTTTAATACGGTATCCCCATTATATTTCGCCTAAAAAGTGTTGGTAATTGTTTTTTACTCGTTATGTGCTCGTCGCCCTAAACACGACTTGCTGAAAAATAATTTTGGAATCGCGAAAATAAAATTAGCTGTTACCTACATAGAAACTGATCTTGTAGATATTACAATTAGTATGAAACAGCTTGTTGTTTTGCTATTTAAAATTTATTTTTTATCTAATTGTGTCAAGGAAGACCAGCTCCATCACTGTCATATGCCTTCGTTTTTGAGAGCGTACCCTTACACCCTGTATTTGAAAAACATAAAAAAGGAATTTTTAGGTTATGTTTGCGCGGTTTGCTTAAAAATAATATTTTCCTAATTTGGTTATGATGTTATAGTAACAGCTTTAGGAAGCAAAATTAAAAACATAAAAGAAAAATTTTAGAGTTTAATCTGAGTCCAAATAATTTGGATCCAGGTATTCGACTCCCGAAATCTGGCGTGGCGACGACGACGAAACTGAAGCTCCGACGCTAGTAGAGTGGTCCAACTCTGCCTCTTCGGATTCACTTGAACGTAAAAGAAAAGCACTTTTTGTCGAATAGCACACATGTCGAAATCATCGAGCTGCTTTTTGGGACGGCCTTGTCGGTGCTTACCGGGTGTGTGAAATACACCCCCACTCTTCATGCCTTCGCCCACTATACGTCGAACTGTGCTCTCAGAAACACCTTAAAAATTAAAAAAAACCATGTTACATTTACAAATACCACATAACCTATAATATATCTAATTAAATAATAGAAAAGTATCAAAACTATGGCAGTGTAGTATTAATTTACTATAGAGAAATTTTACAACCTCAGCGCGGTCAGACACCTACCGGTTCTTGCATTCTACCTAAAAAGGATCATAAAACCGGAAGGCAAGAATGCGACCGACGTCACCAGTTGTGGGCGGGGCCCGGTAAGAAAGAGGCGGCCGTTACGTACAAGCTCCGTATATCGTCACACACAGCCCGTTTTTAACGCGGCGCCCGGCCGCCGGCGACTTTTAACCCACACCGTAAAAAGGAGGAAGTTATATTGTATAATTAATATTCATATCCACTGTATTAAATTTTTTTTCGTTCATCGTTTTCTCTGTCAATTGTGAACCGCTTTTCAAAATTCTTTTTTTCTTCGATAGAGTGTCCTTTGAGGTAGTCCCACTGTCACCAAGTCTGTTGATGAGCTGGTGATGGAAGCTACAACTCTTTAACGCTTAGGAGTTGGAAGATAATTCTTTAAATATTATAATTATGTACGTATTGACCAATAGTTGTATTATATTTCGAGATCCAAGATGGCGGACGCGACTTTTTTAACAATCAACATAGATATCATTTTTGTGGTTTTCAGGGGTCCTGATTCTGAATAAACCATAAATTTCAAGATCTAAGATGGCGAACGCAACTTTGAATAAAAATTAATATGGGTATCATTTTCGTGGTTTGCGGGGGTTTCGATTCTGAATACAACACCAATTTCAAGATCCAAGATGGCGGACGCAACTTTTTTATAAATAATTAATAAGGGTATCATTTTTGTAGTATTCGGGGGTCCCGATTCTGAATACAACACCAATTTCAAGATCCAAGATGGCGGACGCAACTTTTTTATAAAAAATCAATATGGGGATCATTTCTGTGGTTTTCAGGGGCCCTCATTCTGAATACAACATCAATCCTAAGAACTAAGATGACGGACGCAAATTTCAATAAAAAAATCAATATGGGTATCATTTTCGTGGTTTGCAGGGTTCCTCATTCGAATTAATACAACATCAATTTTAAGATCTAAGATGGCGGACGCAACTTTAAATAATAAAATCAATATGGGTATCATTTTCGTGGTTTTCGGGGATCCCGATTATGAATACAACACTAATTTCGAGATCCAAGATGGCGGACGCAACCTTTTTATAAAAAATCAATATGGGTATCATTTTGTGGTTTTCAGGGTTCCTCATTCGAATTAATTCAACGTCAATTTTAAGATCTACGATGGCGGACGCAACTTTAAATAAAGAAATCAATATGGGTATCATTTTCGTGGGTTTCGGGGGTCCTGATTTAAAAAAATATTCCGCCATCTTGGATACCGAAACAGATGTTTTATTTGTGATCGAAACCCCCAAAAACCACAAAAATGATACCCATATTCATTTTGTAAAAATAAAGTTGCGTCTGCCATTTTGGATCTTGAAATTGATGCTGTATTAGGAATCAGAACCCCTGAAAACCACAAAAATGATACCCATATTGATTTTTGGTAAAAAGTTGCGACTGCCATCTTGGATCTCCAAATAGAAGTTGTAATCAGAATCGGCACCCCCAAACATTAAGAAAATTATACCCTTATCGATTTTATATAAAAACTTGCGTCCGCCATCTTGGATCTTAAAATTGGTGTTGTAATCAGAATTGGGACCCCCGAAAACCACGAAAATGATACCCATATTGATGTTTTATAAAAAAGTTGCATCCGCCATCTTGGATCTTAAAATTGGTGTTGTATTCAGAATAGGGACCCCCGAAAACCACAAAAATTATACCCATATTGATTTTTTATATAAAAATTGCGTCCGCCTTCTTGGATCTTATAATTGGTGTTGTATACAGAATCGGGACCCCCGAAAACCACGAAAATGATACCCATAACGATTTTTTATAAAAAAGTTGCGTCCGCTATCTTGGATCTTGAAATTGATGTTGTAATCAGAATCAGGACCGCTGAAAACGACGAAAATGATATATACTGGTTGTAGTTACACTGTGCCAATACGTTGTACGTTCATATTAGTTAGACTAGTACCTCTCTCGGCAAGCGCTAGAGAACGACTGAGCGCCAAATAAGAAAGGCCGGCAACCGGTGTGTGTGTGACGATCAGCGTTGCCAACTTCCACGGTCTCAATTACCCAAAAACCTAACTGAAAATCCCCAATTTTGGGGGAAAAAAAATCAATATTCCCCACATTTTCCCCACATATTTTCAGGAAAGAAATAAAAGTAGTTTCTATAAATCAAATATATTTATTACATATACTTATTAAGTATTTAATGATTTTCATCAAGGTATTTATTGCAGCTCTTTATTATGCCTTTGTTTTGTCAACGTATCATTCGAAGGATCAAATTTTAATCCTTTCTTTTTTCTCCTTTCTTCATTGTGCAGGCGATTGTGTTTTATGGCAAATAAAAAAAATTGAATTTGAATTTTTTGAATTTGAAAACGCAAAATTTTCTTACGAGAGATGCGTTTGAGAAAGTTCTCTGCGATACTCTGTCTAAGTTTGATGGACATAAATGTTGCCATAAAATAAACTGTAAAACCTTCCTGAAATTGCTTTAAACTTGATTTTTTTTTATACAAAGGACGGCAATTTACCCATTGCACTATCCGCCTCCACCTTGCCGGCCCAAAAGGTGCTTAAATAATCAAGGTAATTAAATATTCTTACATAATTTATAAATTATACTTACTTCTTATACTACTTTAGTACTTCTAAGTTCAGTTCTAGCGTAAATGTCTTAATTCCCCGCATTTTCCCCACATAAACGCTCTCCCCTCAAATTACCCAATCGAACTGAAAATCCCCGCAGTTTGGGGAATTCCCCACAGATTGGCAACGCTGGTGACGATGAGCCCGTTTTTATGATCCTATCTAGGTAGAACGCCGGAACCGGTAGGTGTGGGCCCGCGCTCAAAAACAGTAAACAAGTCTCAAAAACGGTTGATTTGTAGTACTTAGAAGAACACATGTTTGGCAAGAGATTACAGTCAGTTTACCGTGTAAAGTTGTAAAATCGTGTACGTACCGGTCATTATTGTAGTTCGAACGTAAACATCGTCCAAATCACAAAGCAACTTTCCAGCTTGAAATTCGGTCATGCACATTCGAAAAACTCTAAATGTGACATCTCTCGCAACTCGCAACACTCTTATAAACATTTCGATTCATTTCCAATCTTTTAAACTGAAACGCTATTTGAAACAATAGAAATTCATCAAGTGCAAGTGTCGTCATTTATTTCAATGAATGTGTTGTGAACTTGTGAATAATTTTCTTGACTGCCGGTGAAAAAACTACGTAGCTAGGTACTTAAAATGAATGGTAATTTAAAAAACCTTTTGAATATGCGGTTAAAAAATTGTTAATTTGGGAAATATTTACATTAACACAAGAAACATTGCTTAAGCGGTGTCAACAGATTTTAACTGCATGGATATTTTTTTATGGAATACAATAAACTGAGCAACTTAAAAATACTAAGTTAGGTAGCGACTAAAAATCTATTTTGGTCGACTATTCAACGATTTGTCGCCGAAATCAGATTTTTTAGTCGCTCACTTAGTATTTTCGTTGGTTAAGTTAGGTTAGTATGATGCTCAGTTAAATACAAGCTTTTTTTATTGCAGGTAAGAAAGTACGGAGTAATAGAAAACACTTGGTGAAAAGCCTGTGCTCTTAAAATAAGTAATCATAATACATATAATTAAGACATCTTTTACTTGGTTTTTAATTACAAAATTCCTCTAACTTGATACGTTCACTTACCTGTACTGGCTGGAAGCGACAGACAATACGACAGTATGTTAAAAAAAAGACTATCAAATAAATGATATTTATCATTGGCTACATTATTTCATATTAATGTTATAAAATTAACAAACGAATAAGAAGCATTTGAAAGATGCAAAACATTTTTATTTACTTTTTGGCTTTAGCCCACGTTTTAATTTATTGTGGTTATAGACTCTAATATACAGAATGGCAACGACCCATTCTGTGTATTAGAGCCCAAAATGTTGGCACAGATGGGCGCCAATTTTTACTGTTTTATGAGAATAATATTAGGAATACCATTAGTCTTACTGACGATAAGCCTAATATTATTCTTAATTTTATTTCAACATTAATATAAATGTTTGAAAAATATATTTAATTGTAAAATATCTAAACTAGAAAAATTTCCTAGTTCTTAGGTACTGATTTTTTTTTATTCTTATAAAAATATCTAAAGTAGAAAAAAATCTAGTTTAGATATATTTTTATAATAAAGCTTAATATTGTTAAAACCTTGTTAAGTATGGTTCATTTTTATATTGTATCTAATATGTGTGGAATTCGCAGATCAATGATGCTAGATATGGTGTGCAAGATTATTATTTTATTGGAACTCTCAATCGGAGTAGTCGCTTATAGATAGAACGGCCGCTCTAATAGCCTAATTTTGACACAATGGTGGTAGATGGGTAAATTTCAACAAAATTGTTTTTTCTTTAATTTCTGTGGATTTTTTTATACCACTAATAAAAAAAGCACAGCGGCTGCACGTCCTCGCACTAAAAGTGCACCACACTAATATGTGAGGTCTGCACTTGGTGATTGTCCAATCTCCATGCAGTCCATCACCACCTCGAGACTGAAAATCCGCATTTGCTGTTCCTCCCAGTGACGTACATCAAATTTCCTACTGTTGCAGCATATCTCAGCTACCCTGGGCCACAGGTTTATATCTCGTGCTGGAGTCTGTGTATATGTCCGTGACGACAACCGTGTGAAGCGACTCCAATGCTTTGATATTTCCAGTTTTTCCACAGCTTAGGTTTTAACAGACCGGCCGGTTGTCCATCGCTCGCACAGCGGAGATCAGGAGACTACAAGGCTGTTTAACCACCGAAGCCAATCGGCTGATTCGATTGGGACTCGGTACCCTGCGGCACAGTTAGCTATTCTGGGGAATTTTAACGCTCACCACCAGGAAAGGTTGTTCCCGTTCCAAAAGACCGACCATGTCGGAAGAGAGGCGCGTCAGTTTGCTCTGTCACTGAATCTCTTCCAGTTAGTAGACTGTGCAACAAGAATACCAGACGTCGATACGCCCACAGCCAACTGTTTGACCTTTCTGCTGACAACTGAACCAGACAGACACTCAGTGTCATTATCAGCTCCATTGGGATTATTTGATCACTGTTTGTTAAAATCTGTATCTATATACTCTCCACCTGACCAGCCCGCCTAGCATGACCACCGAAGCGCGATATGATAAAGCCATTTATCGCTTCAAAGCGATAACTGTCAAAAATCATTGGATATAACCGCCATCTTGAAATTTTATGCAAACATGTATTGTACTAAGACATGTTCGCAGTTTCGATAAAATTTAAAGATGGCGGTTATATCCAATGATTTTTGACAGTTCAAAGCGATAAATGGCTTTATCATATCGCGTTTCGGTGGTCATGCTAGGCGGGCAGATGTACCTTCAGGTAGCAAAGCTCACCCTTCGTTTAATACTGATTGCAGTCGAGCTGAAGTAAATAAACAATAGGCCTATACCCCCTGGGAGATGCTCCATCGCGGAAATCTCAGGAAGCTCGAAAACTATAGAAAGGCTTGTAGGCAACCAAGCCTCAAAATCCGGCAAAAAAATATTACGCTGGGCTCGTTTCGACCTTATCAGCCGCATTGGAATCAGACTTGCTTCGTATCCAGCTATAAGCAAAGTTTTTTAGTCACTTGCCAAAGCAAGCGAATTTCAGGTGCCCTTCTATACTACTGTTGCTTAAGCCTGATTTCAAACTTATTTGACACTCTTTTTGCGGAAAATTCACGTCTCACTAATGCCAATAAACCACCACTTAAGATACTAATTTCTGGCATTTCCATGGGTGATGTCTGCATTTACCAAAAAGAGGTCTAAGCTATAATCTGTGCCTAAGCTTCCTTCTTTCGGAATATCTGATGGTCTTTGCAACTGGATTTCTGATTTTTTCAGGGACCGATCAATGCGAGTTGTAATAGAGAAACACTCGTCCGATCATCATGTCATTAATGCCGGAGTTCCTCAAGAATTGGTCCTGTCGCAACATTACTGCTGTCGCATATTGATTATCTGCGTACGCCCGGTACCTTTGGGTATGCGGATAATAGATAGCATAGATTAGAGATAATATATATGGTATAGATACGCCACTCTAAAATCAAAAAGTGAAAAACCTCTTTCCCGGGTAAAGAGATGGCGTAATCTAACAATCAGAATAATTCTGCTTATGAGATTATATTAGTTTTCTTAGCTGCACATAGATGGCGTGCTTACAGGCTAGGTTCCATAAATACCAATAGATGGCACTGTTTACAATTTCGCAATATTCCTATAAAATTATTTTTTCTAAGGAGGAGGTCAGAAGTTTAGTGCTTAAAACCCACAAATCGTTAAACTATTTAACCTGCATAAAAACAAAAACATTTTTTAGGTTAAATAATCAAAACTATTTGTTGTGTCTTAAGCACTAAACTCCTATTAAATTAAAATGCATTCGGTCGGTTTCAGCTGTTTTATTATGACTTTTTCTTGAATAATAACCAAATGCAATCAAATCCACAGTATTCTCACAAGTCTCTGGTTGTAATTGAGGTTCTGGAACAAGAAATAAATTATAAGTATTAAAATAAGAGCTTTGTGATATAGTGGTTTGAGCGCTCTAGTTTTAAAGGTTGCATTTGTCAGTAGGTACTACTGATGAGCTGCAAATTCAATAAATATTTATGTTATTGTGTTTAAATTATTTCCCATTGAACAAAGAGTGTAAAAAATGCATCAACTTACAATAAATATTTAATGTAGGGATTGTGTTTCTTGTTTCCGATGATTTCTTGCAAGAAAATACCTACTTTTCAGTATTTTACACAGTTTAGTTAGTTGTACTCATTTTCCTTTTTTGTGTATCTGTATGGAAGACAGATTTTCACTAATTTAAAATTTCAGCATTAGAATATTCTCATGTGCTAATAATAATTGGTTTAGTGGACTTCCTGAAATGTAAGAAAAAATAGGTTTAACAAAAACTTACAAGTCTTTGTCGTCAGTGTTTACGTATACAATTTTTAAGCCATTATGTTAGTAGGTACATTAAATAAAAATCTTTGTACCATTAAATTACGATATTAAAGTAGGTACCTACCTAGTAGGTTTAGGTTAAGAAACCGAAATATGGAATTTAACTCTGTGATTTATAACTTACCATCATTCAGACTTATGAAACTGATTCCAGTCACTTCTAAAGGTAAATCAACCCAGTCCAAAATAAGTAGGTTGAATGTTGCACTAGAATTCTCATAAATGCAGTCAATCAGGGTCCAGTGATGAGCAAGCAGAGGTTTACAGTAAATACCAAAACGACAAACTATCTTGAATATCGATCGAACGAAAGCACTAAACACTCAAAACTTTAACTTTAATTAATAATAATCTTAATTTTCTAGAAAATCATTAAGTACCTATTACGACAAGTGTTCACTGTAGGGTTGGGTAAAAAATATCAATATATCATAATATCGATATTTTTAGATAATAATCGATATTTATCGCTGATATTTTAATTTTCCATAAATCGATATTAGATGTTTTTCAGGGTATCAATTTCGATATTTCTAAGAGCTCTATTAAATGCGTCGTCAATGTCACATCATGTAACCTACCACTCTGACCAATCCCATCTGTAAGATTAGAAAAGACTGAGTAGGCGGCCACAGTCCTCAAAACCAAAGCAACTGCACAGAACCGATCTATTTGGAAGTTCATAGGGGAGGCCTTTGGCAGAAGTGGACATCATAGGTGCCCACTACTGCCAATAATGATAAGTCTGTATTTTCAATGACAATACTGCCAGATGGTTATTGTATGTATTTGTCAGGTTACGAATATTTAGTTAATGCCTATAAAGGTTACATAAAAGAAGTCTTACTTTTATTCCATTTAAACATTGAATTAATGTCAAAGGCTATTTATCAAATTAATAGCTTCCTAATTTGTATATCGATAATTAAAAATTCGAAGAGTTTTTTTTGTTTCAATTATTTTTCTTAATTTAATTGTTGAACATAATTGAATTTACTGTTTACGATGCCGCGGGAGTATGTCTGGTGCGTGAATATAAATACACAAAGGTTTGATGCAATGAGAAACCATCCTCCTTCTGAAACCTGCATGAAAATCAGAAAATAAATGTTTTACTTCTGCTTGATAAATTATTTATTTAGATATATTTTACATCATATATAGTGATATCGGTAAGCCGCAACTATGCTGAAGAATGTAACACAATCCATACTCACCTAAAGAACACTGCAAAACGGGCAAAACCACACCCCTTCTGTTGATTAATTCCGGCCGCTTTCTCTCAACTTCTTGCTTTAATCTCATCAGTTGTTCGCAGTAGAGTTCAGAATCGATGGTCCTGCCTGGTGGTAACAGCTCATAATGAATAATGCCCTTCCAATCCCACCACACACACAACATCACCTTGTTGCGAGTTAACCCGGGTTTCGCTACAGTCTGTGAAGCCTGACCGGCCTTTGACCACGACCTTTTTCGCACGTTCTTGTCGTACGTGATCCACTTTTCATCACCAGTTATCAGCTTCTTCAAAAATGGTTCTGTTTCATTACGTCGTAATAAAGAATCACAAATGAGTACACGGTTCATTAGGTTTCTTTATGTGAGCTCGTGGGGTACCCAAATATCGAGCTTTTTTGTGAACCCATTTTTTTTAAATGCGCCAGAACTGTTTTATGGTCCATTCCCAGTTCTTCAGCTACGTCTTAACTACTGACATGCCGATCTTGCTCCAGTTTTTCAAAAATGGCATCAATTTTATCCGTAATGGGGCGACCAGCCTGCCTAGCATGACCACCGAAACGCGATATGATAAAGATATTTATCGCTTCGAACTGTCAAAAATCATTGGATATAACCACTATCTTGAAATTTTATCGAAACTGCAAACATGTATATATACAATACAAGTTCGCAGTTTCGATAAAATTTCAAGATGGCGGTTATATCCAATGATTTTGACAGTTTGAAGCGATAAATAGCTTTATCATATTGTATCATATCGCGTTTCGGTGGTCAAGCTAGGCGGGCAGAGCGACGTGCATCTTTGACATCAAAATTTCCGGATTGAAAACGCTGAAACCAAATTTGTGCTACTCTCACAGACACTGCACTAGGTCCTTAAAGGCTAGGCTTGCGTTGCATTTGCTAATTTGTATATCGAACTTTTACCTTTTTTGTAGTACAATTTTAAAATGTATCGAATTTCTTCATTAGATTCACTCATCTTGACAGTACGAAAAACACATGAAAAACACACATTTTCCTATTTTGAATTTGGAATTATCTTTTTTAAAATCTAAGCTAATAGTGATACCAAAACAGGGGGTGTCAACTTTCCTTATACAAATATTAAATACCTACGGGGGCAAACTTTTCTCATTGCTAGTTTCAAAAACCCTTTTTTATATCCTGAATACTGTAAGTAGATTTTTGCGAAGAAAATATTGCTTTATCATTTAATTTATCGGCTACAAAACAATTTTAGACCAATACCTCTCTATGCGTTGCTATTTTTAAAAACAAAATGTGATAAAAAATTTAATTTGATTAAAGAAAAACAATTTATTTTTCGTATGTTGATAAAATGATGGTAGATAAATTAGCACGTACGCTGGCAAGACCGATCTTACAAGTGGGACGGACGTAAACAATCATGGCGGATTTTGCTTTTGTTTTCCGGCCTGTCTTCATTTGTATTTCGTGATCTCTCAATTTCATGTGGTTTAGTTTTCAGAGTACTCGTATAAATAAAGTTCATAAGTTTTACGTGCATACGACGTCGAATTGATTGAGTTCCTCCGTCTATGTTTTTGTTCCTGAATTCTCCTCAGTGATCGATCAGTGATAAGATTCGTACAAGACAGTGACTTTGATTATTTATTTACGAGACAGTGACTCTAAACCGGTGCAATATGTCTATTACAAAGGAAAGCAGGAGAAAATGTTCTAAGTGTGGCAAATCTGCCTTAGACGAAATCAAACATTTTCGTTTTCTAAAACCTAACCTATTGCGGTACGTACTTGTGTGCTATTTACGCCGTACTATGACATATGACATGCATCAGAATTAGTTATATCTGAAACTTGGATTAATTTAGGTTATGTATGTTATGTGGAAGTACTAAATAAAAAATAAATAGCTCCATAACATAAAATTATTGTTTTATTTTACCTTTTATGGGCAAACTATTTTTGAATGGAGGGATGGGCAATTTCACTTGTAAGAAAACTAAAAAAAAATAGTTTTCTTACAAGTGAAATTGCACATCCCTCCATTCAAACTTAAATAAATATTTTTGCATGAAATTTATATTTTGCCGCTGAAATAGTTGACGGTGGGTCAACTATAGGTGGCACTAGAGTGTTGTACTTCCGCTAAAACCGGAAATAAATATTTTAACTATGAAGTTGTCATTCTTCTCCTTGGAGTAATATTATTCTATGTACCAAAACCAGCCAGATACAAATAGTACAGCCAAAGAGATTTTATTACAAGTTCATACATACTATAATGCGAAAAGACTATTTCCCCAACCTAATATTTTCAATCAAAATGTTTTATTGTTATTTTTATTACAGAATTTTGATCTTCAGCGATAAAAGTTATTATATGAAATATACAAAATGTGAACTGTTAAAATATTTATTTAGGTTTCGATAAACTGTTTCATTGATATAATAACAGTAATATGACATATTAAATCTATAAATCGTTACTATGGTGACCAACGGATAAAAAATCGTGGAATAGTTTCTCTGGAAGGGAATTCAATGTGAATATATTTTATTCTAATACATGCAGTTTCATAGTAAATAATATAAAGGAGGTGAAATTATTCAATTCGATTCGGCTCGAATCGGAGCACCCAGTGGACACAGGGCTTTAGGGGTGGGCGTTTTTAGAGTACCGATGCGCGATAACGATGCCAGGTTTGGATGCGCGCATCCGATGCGACTTGGTACCGTTATTGGATGCCGATGGCATCTAGTTTTTGTCAATTTAACTAATCTTCAAGTCATGATTCATGCATCTAAAAGACACACACACAAAACAACTTATTTCGTATCGCATCGCATCCTGTGATACTACGATAATTGCTAGACTGACGCTCAATTGGCATCGATGCTGGCATCGATTCGCGCATCGGATGCGATTATCTGATATCGATTCGTATCGATATCACCAAAATCTCAAAACGCCCATCTCTACAGGGATTACATATAGCTACACAGATGATGCCATTTTAATGCTAGTACTGCACTCTAGTGACGATATAAGGACAACTTTTAACTTAGTTATCTGTCCCGGGTGGTTAGATTGCGCTTTGTGCGTAGAAAATTTTTCTGTGTAATAATGTATGAAAGTTTCACCCCCCTGATAGATAGCTTATTTGGCGCTCAGTCGTTCTCTAGCGCTTGCCGAGAGAGGTACTAGTCTAACTAATATGAACGTACAATGTATTGGCCTTATTTGGCGCTCAGTCGTTCTCTAGCGCTTGCCGAGAGAGGTACTAGTCTAACTAATATGAACGTACAATGTATTGGCACTGTGTAACTACAACCAGTGGGCCAACGCCTTTGAATTTGCGATCCATGCGCCGACAAAAAAAATGTGATTTCACATTTGTGTTGTCTCAATGTGTTGTCACATTTTTTTTAATTTTGGCGTTTACTCCTTATAAATAAATTTTCAAAAGTGTAATTGTCGCGGCATTCGGGGTCCCGATTCCGTAGGTATACGACTATTTCGGGATCCAAAATGGCGGACGCGGCTTTTTAATATAAAATCGATATGGGTATCATTTTCGTCATTTTCAGCGGTCCTGATTCTGAATACAACACCAATTATAAGATCCAAGAAGGCGGATGCAATTTTTATATAAAAAATCAATATGGGTATAATTTTTGTGGTTTTCGGGGGTCCCGATTCTGAATACAACACCAATTTTAAGATCCAAGATGGCGGATGCAACTTTTTTATAAAAAATCAATATGGGTATCATTTTCGTGGTTTTCGGGGGTCCCAATTCTGATTACAACACCAATTTTAAGATCCAAGATGGCGGACGCAACTTTTTTATAAAAAATCGATAAGGGTATAATTTTCTTAATTTTTGGGGGTGCCGATTCTGATTACAACTTCTATTTCAAGATCCAAGATGGCGGTCGCAAATTTTTACAAAAAATCAATATGGGTATCATTTTGTGGTTTTCAGGGGTTCTGATTTCTAATACAGCATCAATTTCATGATCCAAAATGGCAGACGCGACTTTATTTATACAAAATGAATATGGGTATCATTTTTGTGGTTTTTGGGGGTTTCGATCCCAAATAAAACATCTGTTTCGGGATCCAAGATGGCGGAATATTATTTTTTATAAAAAAGTTGCGTCCGCCATCTTGGATCTTGAAATTGCTGTTGTATTCAGAATCGGGACCCCCGATTACTACAAAAATGATACCCTTATCAATTATTTATAAAAATGTTACGTCCGCCATCTTAGATCTTGAAATTTATGTTTTATTCAGAATCAGGACCCCTGAAAACCACAAAAATGATACCTAAGTATGTTGATTGTTAAAAAAGTCGCGTCCGCCATCTTGGATCTCGAAATGTAATACAACTATTGGTCAATACGTACATATATAATATTTAAAGAATTATCTTCCAACTCCTGAGCGTTAAGGAGTTGCACCTTCCATCACCAGCTCATCAACAGACTTGGTGACAGTGGGACTACCTCAAAGGATACTCTATCGAAGAAAAAAAGAATTTTGAAAAGCGGTTCACAATTGACAGAGAAAACGATGACCAAAAAAAAATTAATACAGTGGCTATGAATATTAATTATACAATATAACTTCCTCCTTTTTACGATGTGGGTTAAAAGTCGCCGGCGGCCGGGCGCCGCGTTGAAAACGGGCTCTGTGTGTGACGATATACGGAGCTTGTACGTAACTGCCGCCTCTTTCTTACCGGGCGCCGCCCACAACTGGTGACGTCGGCCGGTGGCTTGCTTACCGGGCGTTCTTTGCGTTTCTCACCGGTAGGTGTGTGACGGGTAGTACATTTTGTAAATTGCATTCTTGGCCTTCCGGTTTTATAATCCTTTCTAGGTCGAATGCAAGAACTGGTAGGCACACTCAGCGTTGCCAATCTGTGGGGAATTCCCCAAACTGCGGGGATTTTCAGTTCGATTGGGTAATTTGAGGGGAGAGCGCTTATGTGGGGAAAATGCGGGGAATTAAGACATTTACGCTAGAACTGTACTTAGAAGTAATAAAAGTAGTATAAGAAGTAAGTATAATTTATAAATTATGTAAGAATATTTATTTACCTTGATTATTTAAGCACCTTTTGGGCCGGCAAGGTGGAGGCGGCTAGTGCAATGGGTCAATTGGCGTGCTTTGTATAAAAAAACAATCAAGTTTAAAGCAATTTCACCGGCAGGAAGGTTTTACAGTTTATTTTATGGCAACATTTATGTCCATCAAACTTAGACCGCGTATCGCAGAGAACTTTCTCAAACGCATCTCGCATGTCGAAAGAAAATTTAGCGTTTTAAAGAGTTTGAAAACAGAGAATCACAATCGCCTGCACAATGACACTATAGTAGCGCTTATGACCACTAGAAGAAAGTATTAAAATTTGATCCTTAGAATGATATGTTGACAAAACAAAGGCATGATAAAGAGCTGCAATAAATACCTTGATGAAAATCATTAAATACTTTAATAAGTTTAGGTAATAAATATATTTGATTTATAAAAACAGTATTTTATTTTTATTTTTATACAACTAGATGACAAACAAGTTGACGGCCCTGAGGGCCTAGACAAGATGCCATTTGACAATCGCTATCGCTATCGCTAAATGAAAAATGTATGGGATTTGACATTAGCTATCGAAAGCCGTTCGATGTCTTATGTTAAATCCCATACATTTCCCGCTAAGCGATAGCGATAGCGATTATCGAATGGCATCTTGTCTAGGCCCTCTGATGGTAGGTGGTTAACGACGCCTATAGACACCTGCAATAACAAGGAAAAATCCGTAGATTAGAGATAATATGAAAAATCACTTGATATTGCAGGTGCGTTGTCATCCTGGGGCCTAAGATAAAATGCCGTCCATGCCCAGTACTGGCTGGCTACCGTAGATACTTTTATTTCTTTCCTGAAAATTTGTGGGGAAAATGTGGGGAATATTGATTTTTTTTTCCCCAAAATTGGGGATTTTCTGTTAGGTTTTTGGGTAATCGAGACCGTGGAAGTTGGCAACGCTGGGCACACTATAACAACTTAGTTGGTCAGTCGCACGGTAAGATGCAGTGTGACCAGACCAAACCCGTGCGCGTGATTTCCCCACGCTTGGATTTTTGCGGACGGGCACGCAGCCGCCGCAGCCAGACGATCTCTGCATTCTCTTCTTGTAACAAATGAAAAAATAGAACTGCTGAACGACGAAGTCCAAAAAAGGCAAGCCCTTAAAAAACTTATCTGGGTAACATCTCAGTTTGTTTCCCACGCTCTAATCTGTCACTTAATATAGGATGCACCATAAATGTTTTGTTCTGTTTTCGTCTTCTTTTTATTAAGTTAAGAAGTGTGTTGTTTTTCCGCATTTTATCACCGCACATATAGGTGTCTCTTATTCTATGAAGAAAAGGCCGGAGCTCACGCTTTTTTATACAGTGACGTTCTTATGGTTTAGGACAGGGGGTCTCCAAACTACGGCGCGAGGGCCACATCCGGCCCGCGGACAGATTTTGTCCGGGCCGCGGAGAGCTAGCATACTTGAAAACTCCTTTTAGAGAACATATTTTTTATAGCAAATTAAATTTAGTTTACTGAAGTATTCTAATTTAATGTTGAATAATTATTAATATGACATCTACATTTATATGGTCATGGGCTAACTACTCATAACATTGTTGTAGGCTTATTGTTATGGTTTTTGTGATAAGTTGGATAAAGAAACACAGAATTTTATTGTAATGAGTAAAGATATGTATAATATGCAAAAAATTTAACTTCAGTATATAATAACTAACAAATTATTGAAATGAATCCAACTAACTTTTTATACATTTTAAATAAAAACATAACTTATAACAAGCATACTGACATATGGAATACTAATGAGATTTATGTAATTGAGATTTTCCACTGACAATAGTTTGTAGTTGTGGACTAATTTTACTTGTACTAATTATTAAAAGAGATTTAAAATGCTCATCAGTTAATTTAGATCTGTAAACATTTTTTGTGTACTTCATTTTGGAGAAGGTCTTCTCACACAAATAAGTAGTACCAAAAACATTTGCAGCCTTTTTTAAACGTTGCGTACTTTTTCGGACTTTTTTTTTCATCAGTGGACTATTTCACTTTTTACCACCGGCAACAATGATAATATGGTTTTGGCCCTCGGAACTTACTGGAGTAATCAGTATGGCCCTAAGGCTGGAAAGTTTGGAGACCCCTGGTTTAGGACAGTGACAAACAAGTAACGTCATCGAACGATCACCGACCACGTGTACAAAAAACGTAACAACTCTTTTTTTATTCAAATAATTTAAGACATGAAAATGTATCCTAAATGCGTTATATCTTAAAAGATTAAACATTTTAACATTTAATTTGTTTACCTCTTGTTATAACAAACAATAATCATGATTGAAGTAGGTACTTACTACCAATTTAAGAATGCCAATAAAAGTAAATCTCAATATTTTAGACAGCTAAAAATATAGTGCTGTAACTTTATAATAGACTTAGAGCCACCGCACATATACAATTTCAAATCGTACAACTAAATTGCGTGCTTTCACAGGCCGCGCACTTCGTCGACTTAGTTGGTGGACAGTGTTGCTAGCGCGGTGAAGTCTGCGATAAAATGCGGAAAAACAACGCACTTCTTAACTTAAAAAAAAGAAGACGAAAACGGAACAAAACATTTAGGGTGCATCCGATATTAAGTGACAGATTAGAGCGTGGGAAACATCATACCTTACATTCTTAACTGAGATGTTACCCAGATAAGTTTTTTAAGGGCTTGCCTTTTTTGGACTTCGTCGTTCAGCAGTTCTATTTTTTCATTTGTTACAAGAAGAGAATGCAGAGATCGTCTGGCTGCGGCGGCTGCGTGCCCGTCCGCAAAAATCCAAGCGTGGGGAAATCACGCGCACGGGTTTGGTCTGGTCACACTGCATCTTACCGTGCGACTCTCTATGTTCTGTGCGTGCGACTGACCAACTTAAGTTGTTATAGTGTGCGGGGTATCGGCCGATAGTTGACCAACTATTTAGTTGATATAAAGGCTGATTTACACTTGCATAAGTACAGTAGCGAGTTAACTTGCGGTCTTGGCGAGTTAAGTTCTTAACATTGTTTGGACGGGAATTTGAACGTAACTCGCCAAGACCGCAAGTTAACTCGCTACTGTACTTATGGAAGTGTAAATCAGCCTTAATGTGCGGGCTATCATAAGATTCTGTCCTTGGAGTAATATTATTCTATGATTCTATGCCTATTAGACATTCTGCGATTTAGTTGTAAGATTTGAAATTGTATATGTGCGGTGGCTCTTAAAAACCGATCAACATATGATATGACACGTGTTCACGTGTATACTAATATTAGGTTTCACAGAAATGTGCGTGATTTGGATAAAATTTATTTTTTCTTGAGAGGAATGTTTAAAATAAATCAGTTACTGGCTTAGGAACAATCAGACTTTATTTTCTGTGCATCAAATGAATAATTGGTATCTAAAAGTTCTTCCATAGCACAATCAATGGTAAATGTTGTGTTTTCTGATTCTATTAGTGACTTATAAAATTGTAAAGAGTGGATCTTTAAAATTTTTGCTATTCGGCTGACAATATTATTTTGAACTTCAATATGTGTGCTCAATTTAGGGTCCTTTAATTTGTCAGAGTCCATTTCATCCCATAAAAATACTGTTAAAGATAATTTTTTACAATTGAAAGGTACATATAATACTTCATAGCCATTAACACGCAGTAATTCATCAAATATATATTGTTTGCCTTTTTTAGAGCATTTTTCAATAAGGTCATAAAGATCTGCTTTGTGCATTTCTTCATTGCATGGAATATTATTATTTTGCAACCAATTTATCATATCAGTTTTTAAGTGATACCTTGTCATAGTATAATCAATCATGTCACCTAACAGACAGTGGTTATTCATAACAATGACTGTACCTGGCTTTAGAGTAGGTATTAGTGTATCAAATATCCAATTCTTAAAAACATCTCGAGACATTTTGTTACAGAATAAATAAGACAAGAGTTCTCGGTTAGCTATGGCATGAATAAAAATATATTCACCATTTAAAATTTTGCCTTCAACATAGTCTTTTTCTTCAAGCTCTTTTGATGTGATTAAAGTAACTAGTCTCACATCAACATAAACAAGTTTTGCATTTTGTTTTCTAAATTTTCTAATTTTATTCAAATAATGATAACGTTCAAATCTTAGCCTAGGGTCCTCTGACAAAATCAAGCCACCTATAACAGGTGTGTAATTATATCCTAGATTTATCATTTCATTTTTGAATTTAATGAAATCTTCTGTATTTAGTGAATTTTTTACTGTTTCATACACATCCAAATAATTAGGATATTTTCGTTCGGAATAGTACTTTATCAATGTATTGTTGATTATGGTTCTTTCTGGTATATCAAAGTATGATTGAGATTTATGACAAGTTTCTGCTTTATCATGATTAGGATCTTCCATTATCTGAGATATTGAAGCTTTGGGGAAACCTGTGTAGTGTGTTACTCTTTCTTCCACCTGTTCGATTGGGATTTGTAATGCATTTTGCTCATGCTCTGTTTGACATCTTTCTAGAACTGTCCTTATGATTGAAGAAATTTGTGCGCCATATATTAAGTTAATGTCCATTTTCAAAAACCTAAAAAATAGATATTATGAACTTCTTAAATAATTAAAAAACAGAGAATGGATTGGTTTGCAAGCAAAATAAGGATTGACAAGCTTAGCTTTTTTTAGCTCTACATAGGATATAAGAAATGGAAACGGAAAGCTGAAATTAATTTAGGAGTTGTTCTTTATTCAGGTTATGTTATGGCTAGTCTGTGATTATGAGGGTAACTACACTATGTCACATAGCAACACAGAACAGAAGAAACGGAGTGCTAGCAACTGGTTGGTTCATACCACGGCTGCGTGGTTATCGTTATTAGACATGGTAGACCCTATGTCAGATTAAGTGAGTGGTAATGCCGGGTAAATGTAGGAAGGAGTCAATCGGACAGTTTTAATTTTGTATTTTTATTGCATTTTAAATAACCCTAGGTAGGTAGTACATCATTTTTAAATCTCATTTTCGTTTCTTTCGCACTATCTGGCTGAAACATGAACGTACCTTTACTTAAAGCTTAGGAAGTTGCTCCTATGCTGTACAAGATGTTCAATAGAGAAGTTATTAAACTGACAATGCTACAAGTACCAAGTACAAACTAACTAACATCACAGATCAGACTAATATTTCGGAAAGTACAATTTCCACCTGTTTATTTAACTATAGGAGTACACAAATAGTACAATCACAGTAAAATACGAGCGGATTTCTGAGTGGTATCTTTACCGTATTCAAAGTACGTACTCTGTGGTGGTATCCAACTCACAGATTATCCAACTAAAGCAATATTTTTTTTTATTTTTTTTTGTTAATTCTCCCTTTTAAAGAGAAGGCAAAGGAAACTAATGCCCATACAGCCATGTCTAAAGTATTTCTTTATTTCTTATTTTATTGCATTAAAATGTTGGCGTAACATATTTCAATGCTTCTTGAGAGTATTTGACACGAAATATATGATGACAGTCACTTTGTGTACTACTTGATGAGGTGGATAATCACAAAAAAGTTCTCATCGTATTTCACACCATAATCACTTTTATTCTCATAATATTTTAGTTGCACGTCAACACAAACACTTGAATAATAAAACTACGCCCCTTTTTATAACTTAATGTTCGTTCTGACACAATTTTTAATTATGGTAATAAAAATTTTCACTGACGCCACTAAAACCCGCCACTTTGTTTTTTTTTTAAATTCATTCTCCCTGTAATGAGAAGGCGAAGGGAACTAATGCCCATGCAGCCATGTCTTAAGTATTTCTTTATTTCTTTTTTTATTCCATTAAAATGCTGGCGTAACACATTTCAATACTTCTTGGGAGTATTTGACACGAAATATATGATGACAGTCACTTTATGTGCTACTTGACGAGGTGGATAACCACAAAAAAGTTCTTATCGTATTTCACACCATAATGCGGTCTACTTAGCGGCCGGTATTTTCAACGCTGCATTTCGAGTGACGGAGGCCTGCCTCAAGTGACAGTGGGCAGGCCACATTGCAAGGATTGACGGCCGTTGGGGCGGAAAGGTCCTCAGGTGGCGGCCACGTACCGGGAGACAGCGTTGGTAGGCCCCCCACAAGGTGGACCGACGATCTGGTGAGGGTCGCGGGAAGCCGATTGATGCGGGCAGCGTAAGACCGATAGATTTGGAGATTCCTGGGGGAGGCTTATGCATAGCAGTGGGCGTCTCTCGGCTGAGATGATAATGATGATGGTGACAATGTATGGTCGAGTTTGTGACGTTTACTTTTCAATCTTTCCATAGTTTAAGCAACGCTTGAATTCAGATCCAATATACACGTTACTTTACGTGTCTCGGACGGCACTGAGAGTCTGAAAGCTCCTACGCTTACCCACACATTTGCAGCGTGTTTGTATACAAGTAAAGCAGTAAAGCGCACTTTGCTTCGTGAGATAAGAGGAATGTAACAATTTCAGATATTTCTGATTTAAACATTTTCCCATCTCTAGATGTGTCATAGTTATAAATGTCATAGTCGCCATATATGTTTACGTCTGGGGCAGAAACGAAAAAATGGACCTCTATGAATTAAATAAATAAGCAACATTATTAATATAATAATCAAATCAATAATATGTAACAATATTCAAAACATGTCCAATGAGGACCCGTAACGATTTTAACTATGTAGGATTGTAGATAATTAAAAAACAAAATAAATAGCATCATTTTTTTTTCTACGATGAAAATTTACGAAATTATGACGAAAAAACGGATCGTTCCGCCAAGCTGCAGCCTGGCAGGCGTGTGACGTCACTCGGCACTATGCAGTCTCGGCATAGTACCGGCGCGCAGCGTTTCGTGCGAACATTTCTTATTAAATACTATAAATACTAAAGATACAGAGTACACCAATGCTAAAATAAATAAAAAAACAAATAGGTTGTGTTGCATACTTGCCATATGAATAAATTAGTTTGTTAATAAATATATTTGTATGTGGCAATCTCTTGTACTTTGCCTGTGAACCTGTAAGTGTGTCTCTCTGTCGAATAAATACAATACTGAAGATTCCTGACTATTACTCGCCATCCATCCAGCACGTCCACCTACCAGGCCATCAACGAACCCAAGCATGGTGTCAGAAGTGATTTCTTAAAAGCAAAATGACTGATTCGAAGAATAACCTCATCGTCGCGCAAATGAAGCCTCTCACCATTGACATTGGTACAAACGCGTGTGAAAAATGGCGACAGTGGAAACAAAAATTTGAAATATTTGCCGATGCAAATGATATAGCCAGCCAGTCGCAACAGAAGCAAATTGCAATTCTATTAAATGCCATTGGGGACGAAGGCATTGAAATATTTAACAGTTTCGAAATAGACCGGAAATCACCGACCGTAACTCTCCACGAGGTATTACAAAAATTCGATAAAAAATTTAATCCGTACATCAACATTACAGTTGAAAGATATAAATTTTTCACAAGATACCAAAAAGCCGAAGAAACTTTAGACGAATACATTACAATATTAAGCAATTTGTCAGCCACGTGTGAGTTTGAATCTTTCAAAGACACACTCATTAAAGATATGTTCGTGATTGGTATAAAAAATACTTACACTAAAGAAAGATTATTGCAAGAAGAAAAACTAGATATTGAAAAAGCTCTAAGAATAGCAAAAAGTTTAGAATTGTCACAAGAGAGATCGTCAAAATTAAACAACAATGCGAGTGAGAAACCAGAGACAGTCCAAACCTTGTCATTTAGATCTAAAACGAGTAAATCAAATAGAAATTCTTTCAAGTCACCAAGTCGGGAAACATACAAAAGAAGCCAGTCTCCTAAAGGGAACCAGTCTCCAAACTCAAGAAGTTGTCAAAGATGTGGGCAAATACACCGAGTCAAGTGTCCAGCCGAAGGAAAAATCTGCGGAATTTGCAAAAAGAAAAATCATTTTGCGAAACAATGTTTTTTCAAAAACAATATAAATAAAACTTCAAACAAAGTAAGTCTAATAAATTCTAAGTCAAATGTAGAAAATAAATGTATAATTAGATCAATAAATAATAACTCTTCAAATAATTGGGAAATAATTGTTAATTGTAATAATTTAAAAATTAAATGTAAAATTGACACTGGTGCAGACACAAATGTAATATCCAAACAAACATTAGATCATATAATGAAAATGTCACATAGTAAAATTCCTATTATAAGAACAAATAACAAAATATTTTCAGTTTCAGGACAACTAATACCAAATTTAGGTACATGTATATTAAACTGTCAATTTGAAAATGGTTTCAAGTCAAATGTATATTTTACAATAGTTTCATGCAATTGTATTACTATAATTGGGCACAAGACATGTGAAAAAATTGGCATAATCAAAAGAGTCTTCCAGGTACAAAATAATAACCAAACAAAGGAACAAAGGTCAGTACAAAATATTGTTTCTAAATATAGTCATACCTTTGAAGGATTAGGTTGTCTTCCATACAAAGCTCATTTAGACATAGATGAGAACTATCCTACTAAAATATGTCCTGTTCGTAAAATACCATATTCACTTGAGAATAGATTTAAAAAAGAATTAGATAATTTAGAAAAGCTACAAGTCATAGAAAAAGTCAGTAAGCCAACGAAATGGGTTAACTCCATTGTTTTAGTTGAGAAACCAAATGGTAATCTTAGAATTTGTCTAGACCCCAGAAATTTAAATAATGCCATAAAAAGACCTCATTATCCATATCCTACCTTTGATGACCTCAGATCAAAAGTAGCAGGAGCATCAATGTTTTCAAAATTAGATGCCAATTCAGGTTATTGGAGCATTTGTCTTGATGAAGAAAGTAGTGATCTATGTACTTTTAATACACTATATGGTAGATATAAGTTTCTACGTCTTCCTTATGGTATTAACTCAAGCGGAGAAATTTTCCATAGAACCATGAATGAATTATTTAGTGACTTACCAGGCATAATTATATTTGTTGATGATTTTTTAGTCTATGGATCAACAATTGAAGAGCATAATAAACGATTAGAATCATTATTTAAACGTGCAACAGAAGTAAATCTCAAATTTAACAAAACAAAATGTCAATTTGGAATGTCAGAAATCTATTATGTAGGTCATGTTTTTAATAAAACAGGTGTAAGTCCAGATCAGTCTAAAGTCGAAGCCATAACAAAAATGTCAAGTCCAAGTAATATAAAAGAACTCCAAAGATTTCTTGGAATGATCAATTACTTAGGATCTTATATTCACAACTTGTCTGAAGAAACCACAATATTAAGAGACTTGCTTAAAAAACAAAATACATGGCAATGGTCAGACCACCATGAAAAGCAGTATCAAAGATTAAAATCATTAATCTGTCAGTCTCCAGTATTAGTTCACTATGATATTAAAAAACCTATCAGATTATCAGTCGATGCTTCAAAATATGCAATAGGTGCAGTAATTTTACATGGGAAAAATCCTATAGCATATGCGTCTAAGTCTTTAAATAAAAGTCAAGAAAATTATGCACAAATTGAAAAAGAATTATTTGCTATAGTATATGGATGTAAAAAATTTCATCAATATTTATATGGGAAACCAATTTATGTTGATACAGACCATCAACCATTAGTCACACTTTTTAAAAAACCCTTGTCAGAAGTCCCTACTAGACTACAAAGAATGATGATATCTTTACAAGCCTATCATTTAATTGTTTCATACACAAAAGGTTCTGAAATGTATATCTCAGATACACTTTCAAGATGTCAAAATAAAAGTAATAATAGCCTTAGTCAAAATCAAGAATTAATTTCATTACAAGAATTAGAATCAAATGTAGAAATACATGTTAATTTACTAACCTCAAACTTAGCTATTTCACAAGAAAAGTTAAATACAATTTTAGAACACACTTGTCAAGATGTAACTTTACAAAAACTTAGAGAATATTATCAAAATGGTTGGCCTAAATGTAAAAATCATTGTGATAGTAAAGTATTACCTTATTGGAATATTAAAGAAGAAATTCACTGCATAGATAAATTACTTTTTAAAAATAATTCTATAATTATTCCTACAACTTTAAGAACAGAAATATTAAATATTCTACATGAAGGACATTTAGGAATTGAAAAGACAAAGAATCAGGCTAGAGGAACAGTTTATTGGCCTAAAATTAATCAGGATATTGAAAATAAAATACAACAATGTGAATCATGTTCTATTTTTAGTCCAAATAAATGCAAAGAAACACTTTTATCACATGAACAACCTATATTTCCGTGGCAAAAAGTAGCCACTGATTTATTTGAATATAAAGGAAAAAAATATTTATTAGTCGTAGATTTTTATTCTAATTACATCGAAATTGCAAATTTAAACAAAGATAGTCGAAGTTCAAGTGTAATAACTCAGTTAAAATCAATATTTGCTCGACATGGTATACCTATGCAAATTGTCAGTGACGGAGGTCCGCCATACAGTTCTATAGATTTCAAGAGTTTTCTTCATGAGTGGGGTATTCAACACATTATGTCTAGTCCAAATTATCCACAATCAAATGGTCTTGCAGAAATATCTGTAAAAATTATAAAAAACATATTTAGAAAATGTGAGAAATCTAACACAGATCCTTATATTGGATTATTACAATATAGAACTACACCTAGAAATAATAATATGAGTTCACCAGCTCAATTACTTATGTCTAGATCTTTAAGAACAAAATTGCCTAGTAAATTAGACAATTTTAAACCAAAACTTGTAAAATTTTCTGATCATATTAAGTCTAAAAAGAATTATTTACATAAGACAGAAAATTATTACAACAGAAATGCTAAACAATGTCAAAAATTTCAAACACATGAATGCATATTCTTTAAAAAGAATCCTAAAGATATAATATGGACAAAAGGTACAATCATATCTTTAACACAATTTCCTAGATCTTATATTGTAAAAGATAGTCAGGGAAGTATTTATAGAAGAAATTCCAAGCATATAAGAAAAAATTATAGTCATGATCATATTGAGAATAACTCATTGTCTAAAAATAATTACAATAAGAAAAAAGTAACATTTAACACTAGTCACAAAAATTATAATATTGAAAAATCAAGTCAAGAGAGAAATAATATGTCAAAAAGATTGTTAAATAATAGTCATATGCCAAAATTATTTGAAAATAAGAAATTTAAAGAAAATGAAGACTGTATTTTCACTTTTACTTTAGATTCGCCTAGTACATCAAGTCAATTGAATGTAAATAACCAAGCAAATGAATCAGATTCATTTATGTCATTGGAATCACAAAGCAGTAGTTCACAATCAAATGTAACTATTAAATCTCCAGAGTTCATAGCCATAGATTCAAGGAGAATGTCAGATGAAAGCATACATGATTATAACGAGTATGTTAGTCAATCATTGTCAGATATTAATTTATGTAGTCCAACAGAATTAAATGTTAACATTAACTCACCTGAAAGTAGCAGTAATGATCATAATTCTGAAAAGAAATATAGTAGCAGAGGGAGATTATTGAAGAAAACAAACAAACTTGATTTGTAAAAATATTTATTGTAAGGAATAACATTGTCTTAAATTTAGTAAAAAATTGTAAAAAAAAAATAAAATAAATATGTTACACTTATACTCTAGTCACATTATAAATTGTCAATCACTTAATTATATAAGTACAAACTGTATATAAACATAACCTCTTTATTGTCATTAATAAATCAATTGTCATCTTTACTTTTTATAAAAAGGGGCATGTTGCATACTTGCCATATGAATAAATTAGTTTGTTAATAAATATATTTGTATGTGGCAATCTCTTGTACTTTGCCTGTGAACCTGTAAGTGTGTCTCTCTGTCGAATAAATACAATACTGAAGATTCCTGACTATTACTCGCCATCCATCCAGCACGTCCACCTACCAGGCCATCAACGAACCCAAGCAGGTTGGAACAAATACTTTTTAACCCAGTTCAAAAAAAGAAGGTTACATATTATGTTTCACTGTATGTTTTTTTTGTGTGTATCTTAATCGATTTCTCGGTTAATTGTGAACCGATTTTCAATATTTTTTTATTTGATAGAGTATACTTCTGAAGTGGTCTCATTGTCACCACATCGGGATCTGATGATGGGATCCTAGGGAAATCGAGGGCAAACCTCAAATTTTATAGGCACGTTTGACATTTTTCACTTTTTTCCAAAGCTATTCAAGTATTTGCTCCTTTCAGTCACTATGTTATGTTGATGAGCTGGTGAAGTGATGGAAGGTACAAATCCTTAACGGTAAGGAGTTGGAAGATCATTCTTTAAATATTATAGGTACGTATTAACAAATAGAAGTGTTCTATCGGGTTATTCGGGTGAACTGATGACGAAAGGTACAACTACTTAAGGGTAAGGAGTTGGGAGATGCTTCTTTAAATATTATAGGTACGTTTTGACGAATAGTTGTATTCAATCGGGTTATTGGGGTGAACTGATGATGGAAGGTAAAACTCCGTAATGGTTTTGGTTAACGGAGCAACATTATGTAGTTTAACTAAAGACTGAAAGACAGAAAAGTCGATAGTGCTGACGGTTACCCATCTAGCTTTGACCTTTGGTAATCACTTAAAAGCGTAAGAAATTTTTTTTTAACACAAATAAAACCGACTTCAAAACACTCAAAAGAAAAAAAATAACCGAATCCAAGTACCTAGGCGCCCAAAAATCTATTTTTTGGAGTTGCTGCCTCTCTTTTTATTGTTTTAAAAAAAGAAACCCCTAGAAGACAGGCACCTAGGCACTCAAATTCAACTACCTGCCCCCTTCCAGCGTTCTGAAGTCGATTTTTAATGTTGTTACATCGACGCAGTGAAGAACAATCATGCACTGAAAATAAATTTTATTGGGCAAAACCTAAGCCAAGGCATTTGCAAGCTCATTGCAAGACTACAGAAAAGAATGTCATTGAAATGCAGGTTTCGTGAAGAAGTTGACAAAATTTACAAAAAAAAATGTTATTATTCAGTTATCCACTTACTGTAATTCTACGTACTAATTAAATCAATAAAATTACTCACATTGTAATGTTTTTATGAATTAAATCGGGAATCGAACCCGCGTCTCCTAATATCCGGCCAGAAATATCATTACATCAGAAACAAACAATCTCGAATATGAATGTCATTCATTTATTTCCATTTATTCGATTATCTATTATTACTGAGTACAGCCCCATTATTTCGGTTTAAAGATTTAAGATTGTTTACGAGTACCATTCCTCAAGTATGTACCTATCTACTTTGAAGATTATTGAGAGGTAGGTGAGTAAGCAGACATTTAAGTACCTACCGACTTAACCACCATCACAAGGCTCTGCTATTTACTTTACGTATGCCATATATCATCGTTGGTTTTGCTAAAGAAAACTAAAAAAAGTTAGAAAACCCTACAAAGTAGGTAGATACCTACCTATGTTTATACATGCGAATCGACCTACATACTACGTACTAATCGCTTAATAAGTAAATGGAAAGGGCCGAAAGGCTTACCTTACTAGGCCTGCAGGTTAAATAAAAACAATTCGGTCTTTTGCTACCCAATCATAAAATAACAAAAAGATATCTAGGTACCTAATAACCACAACGTATTATCGTTGATAAAGAAGATCAATAGACACTTAAATTTCATCACAGTAATCTTTACTGCAATATATGTTTTATAGAAAGTGGAGTTTTGTTATGTCTCTTCTTTCACTTAACACTAATTTTTGCGAATCTTTTTATCTGATGGTTTTTCTGGTGTTTTGGCGGTAGAATCCGTACATGTAGGCACTATACAGTATTTAAAAGACTTATAATGATCTAACAGAAATAATAATTCAATTTAACTAGACAACAACCGCTCCGAATGCGAGGCGAAACTCGCAACAGCTGTATGGCTGGCAGGCGGCGGCGCCGGAGCTGGCGGATTGTGCCTAGTGACGTCACACCGTCACAGCCTTTTCATAGAGCGCGGCTGATTCAATAAAATCAGTTGATGCAAATTGGTTTATAACTTTACAACAGATGGACCGATTTTGATGATTTAAAAAACATATTTACTGTTAATCAATAAGCAATGTTACTATGTATGTTGTTTTAAGAAAGCGATACCATTACGGGACCTCATTATTTTAAGGTTTTGTCATTTAAAATTCCTGAACTGAATAGTAGGATCAATAAAGATTGATGAGTAATGTATGCAGGTGTTTCTTAAATGGATTACAGACACTTGGTATTCTTTTATAAATGCCGTGCCATGCCAGAGATGCTGCTATTCAGTAGCTTGGCTTTGCAATTTATAGCACATATTTTATTTCCATGTCTTTTTGTTTTATAGGTAAACATGGGCTTCAATAGTTCATAGAAATAGTTTGCCACTTTCAGAAACATCTTATTTATCTGTTTTTGTATATTTTTATTCTTTTTTATCTCAAATATAAACTAATGTTATATTTTTTTTTTTTTTGTGTTGGGTGCGGATTTGTCAGGCTTGGATTTGTGAAATAGGTTCTTAAAAACTTAATTTTCTGTTTGTTACTTGTGCATACATGGGTTCAACATGAATAGTATGGTTTAGCTTGTAGGAAATAAGTCGAGACTTTATGAAATATCAATTATATTCGTCTGTAATATTAGTGGATAACTAATTTGGCCGAAGAAGCATTAATCAAATTTCAACATTGTATTATATTTTTAAGTTGGCTGTTTGTTATTCCTTAACAATAAAATAAAAATAAAAATAGGTATTTTTCTGTGGGAATTCAAGAAACTGGTTTCTATACGTAATTTCTTTCTATACGTGTTGATAAGACCAGATTTGCTCTGAATCTTTACAAATAGTTGCTCGTCTAGGAGGAGAGGTGTTACAAGCCTTAACCTCCCTATTTTAGCTTACCAACAATAAGTGGCAGGCAGCTCCAAGAATAAGTGGCAGGTTCATATTTTACCACCTATGTTTTCGCAATACCTCTTTCGAAATTTTCACCAAAAGTTCTGAAAGTTAAATATATTCCTTCTTTAAATAATTGTAGTTTTAAAAAACCTACCCAATAACAGCTTGATTCCGTAATTAGTGTGTAAACAAAACCCAATAAAGAACTTGATGCAAAATAAATAAATAATACCAAAGATAAAGAAAAGTGAAGACTGATAATGTGATTACAAGGTTGAGTTATTTTTCTAATAATAATAAAAATAAGAAATGAATGGATTTTTTATTAACCCGTCAAGCATGAGATTCCAGACACAATTGATTTTTCTATTGTTATCGCCCACCGGTGATATTGCCGCTTTACAGATTACCTTAATATTATCTTCTAATCATGTTTTTTTTCTGATGATCACTAATCTTTACCAATAAAATAGTCACTGCATAATTAAGTTTATTATTAATACCAAAAAAACTTGCTTTATTTAGTTTTGGGGACTCATTGACTCTATTGTTTTAACTAACAATCCACGCCTTCCACATTGATTCTAAATATTTAAATTTTAAATCCATGATAAGTATAACTTACATAAACAATAAAGTTTCTTATGAAAAATATTCAGCCTTTATTTTTTGTACATCAAATGAATATGTATCTAAATGGTTTTCAATCATTACATCAATATTGAATATTGTATTTTCCCAGTTTGTTATTGTTTCAAAAAATTGAATTGATTTCGTTTTTAGGACATTTTCTATGTTTTTAATCAATTTATTTCTGATATACAATGGCTGGCTCTTTTCTTGTAATACAGTTTTATATGTCATTTCATTCCACATTAAAACTGTTAATGACAATTTTTTACACTTATATGGTATATGCAATACTTCATGTCCATTTGTTTGTATAATTTTATCAATTACATATACTTTATCTTTTCTAGAGCATTTCTCAATAAGGTCATAAAGGTCAGCTTTGTGCATATTGTCATTGCAGGGAATATTATTGTTTTGCAACCAATTAAACATATCCTTTTTTGAGTGATATCTAGTTATGTTTTTACTCACCATTTCACCAAATAAAGAGTGGTTATTCAAGACTAGAACTGTACCAGGTTTTAAACTTTGCAGTACTGTTTCAAATATCCATTTCTTAATAATATTACTGGATATTTTGTTACAGAATAAATAGTTTATAAGTCTGCCATTAGACACAACATGGAGAAAAATATACTTATTTATTAGAATTTCACCTTCCACATATTTGTCAAACTCTTCATAAGTGTTGGAGTCAGTAATAATTTTCACATCCACATAAACAATTTCTGAATTATCTTCTCTAAATTTTCTAATTTTATTCACATAATGATAGCGTTCAAATTTCCTCTTAGGGTCCTCTGTCAAAATCAAACCCCCTAAACCAGGGGTATAATTAAAACCTAGATTCAACATTTCGTTTTTGAACTGGAAGAAATCTACTTTAAGTGAATGGATTAAGTTTTCATAAATACTATAAAATTTGGGATGATCTCTTTCTGAATAGAATTTTTCCAATGCTTTAGTGATTAATATTCTTTCTGGAACATCAAAGCAAGGATATCTTTGATATATTTTTGATTGGTCTTTATGAAACTGTGATATCTGCAATACACTAGCTTTATTGAAGCCTGTATAGTATGTCACTCTATCTTCCACTTGTTCAAATGGGACTTGTAAACGGTTTTGCTCATTTTCTTTATGACATCTCTCTAAAACTGTTCTTAGGATTGAAGAAATATGTGGACTATACATTGAAGACGTGTTCATTTTTTAAACGGTTTAAATAAACAAATTATTTTTCATATTTCACTTATTTAATTAGTTTCATTCGGTTTAGTTAATTTCTAAAAAAAAAAAAGATTTTTTTTTGTTAATTTTCCATATTAAGGGACGGCAAAGGGAACTAATGCAACAACCATGTCTTGAGTATTTCTTCTTTTATTTAACCAGCATTTTAAATAAAAGAACGTAACAGATTTCAATGCTTCTTGGGAGTATTTGACGCGAAATATATGATGACAGTCACTTTATGTGCTACTCGATGAGGTGGATAACCACAAAAAGTTCTCATCGTATTTCACACCATAATCACTTTTATTCTAAAAATCTTTTAGTTGCACGTCCACACAAACACTTGAATAATAAAACTATGCGGCTTTTATAACTCAATGTTCACTCCGACACAATTTTTAATTATTGTAATAAAAATTTTCACTGACGCCACAAAAATCCGCCAAACTTCTTTTTTTTAGTTAATTTTCCCTATAAAGGGACGGCAAAGGAAACTATTGCCCATTCAGCCATGTCTTCAGTATTCTTTATTTCTTATTGGCCCTAATTCTGGAGAACACATGCTAAGTGTAAATTTAAGTTCCGTGCATTTCTTTCTCACAAAAGGATTACGAAAAGCCTGTCTTAAAATATGACATTTAGAAACATGCGTGCAATTTTCGACCTTATTGAACGTGATAAAATGCAGTGTTTAGAAGGCACCTCCGTACATGCCGTCTAAAATTTTCTATGGTTTCTATGAAATCTGTCTAAAAACAGTTCTAAGCAAATTCTTGCTATCTTTTTCTTATTACATATTGCGAAAAAGAGATATACTGTACTTAAATTTAGAATTAGAGTGAGTCTTCAGAATCAGGCCCATTGTGTTGCATTAAAATGGTGGTGTAACACATTACAATGCACGTTTGGAGAATTTGACGCAAAATATATAATGACAGTCTCCATATGATGCTTTTTGATGAGGTGGATAACCACAAAAACGTTCTCATCGTCTTTCACACAATATTCACTTTTATTATAATAATCTTATAGTTGCACGTCAACACAAGCACTTGGTTTATAAAACAATACCACTTATATAACACAAAGTTCGCTCCGACACGTTTTTAATTATTGTAATAAAAATTTTGACTGACACCACAAAATCCCGCCAAACACTCTTGTTTCTTTTTCATTCTCCCTGTAATGAAAAGGCAAAGGGTACTAATGCCCATACAGCCATGTTTTCAGTACTTGTTATTTCTTCATTTATTGCATTAAAATACTGACGTAACACATTTTAATGCATCTTGGGAGTATTTGACACGAAATGTATGATAACAGTCGCCATATGATGCTACTTGATGAGGTGGACAACTACAAAAAAATCTCATCGTATTTCACACCATAATCACTTTTATAATCTTTGTGATGCACGTTAACACAAACACTTATTTTATAAAACTACGCCACTTTTATAACATAAAGTTCGCTCCGACACAATTTTTAATTATTGTATAAAAATCTTGACGGACACCACAAAATTCAGCCAAACACCTTTTTTTGTTTTTTTTTGTTTATTCTCCCTATTAAGGAAAGGCAAAGGGAACTAATGCCCATACAGCCATGTTTTCAGTATATCTTATTTATTCTTTCATTGCATTGAAATGCTGGTGTAACACATTTCAATGTATCAGTATTTAACGCGAAATATACGATGGAAGTCTCCATATGAGGCTACTTGATGAGGTGGATAACCACTAAAACGTTCTCATCGTCTTTCACACCATAATCACTTTTATTCTAATAATCTTTTAGTTATATGTCAACAGAAACACTTGGTTTATAAAACTATCAGATGGCAGATGGCTGTGGATGCGCACTACCTGTCGATTTCATAGTCCGCCGACAACAACCAATCTTTTAGTTGCACGTCAACACAAACACTTGGTTAATAAATCAACACCACTTTTATAACACAAAGTTTGCTCCGACACAATTTTAATTAATGAAATAAATATCTTGACTGACACCACAAAATCCCGCCAAACACTCCTTTTTTTTATTCGATCCTCCCTATAAAGGGAAAGCAAAGGAAACTAATGCCCATACAGCCATGTCTTTAGTGTTTCGTTTTCTTTATTTCATCATTAATTGCATTGAAATGCTGGTGTTACACCTTTCAATGCATTTTGGGAGTATTTGACGCTAGATATATGATGACAGTTTCCATATGATGCTACTTGATGAGGTGGATAACTACAAAAAATCCTCATCGTATTTACACACACACCATAATCACTTTTATTATAATAATCTTTTATAATACAAACACTTGCTTTATAAAACTACATCACTTTTTTAACCGACTTCAAAAAAAGGAGGAGGTTATCAATTCAATTTATATTTTTTTATGTTTGTTACTTCAGAACTTTCGACTGGGTGAACCGATATTGATGATAGATAGCCGGCGACCGATAATAACATAGACGAGTAACTAGCCCATCCAAATGACACCCCGAAAGAGACTCCAAAGTGGGCGGGGCTTAAATCGGACTCCGCGCCAAGATTTAGTTTGTCATTGACTGCGTCACGGTGATGTTCTCGTAAAAAAACAATAAAATCTCAGTAAATATGTCCAAAAGTGAAGTAAAATGGTGTGTCAGCCGCGTAGGTGAACATAATAAGAGCACTGGAATCAAATTTTACATGTAAGTCTCTCCTAAACCTTTATAATCGAGTCAAATATAAACAATAATATTGGCCGCCATGTTGGCCCAATATTTGTGGACAATTTGAACAAATACACGAGTGGATGATGTTATGCAGTCATTTGTGTGTGACAGTATTTATTTATTTTCAACTCAACTTTTAACTCTGCAAACTTTTATGACGACTTATTGTTATTGTGTATGTTTAATAGTTAATTTACCTACTAATAAGCAATTATAGCTTCATACAGCGTTGCCTTATATGATTTTTGTAAAAATGATAAACAAACCTCCAATTTATGGATATATTGCCACAGTTCCTTACAATACGATGCCACTTTTACCACATTTCTCAATAAATTTAAGCATTATTATTTTAACATGTGTATGTTTGATTATTACTTTAATAATTTACTTATTTACAAAATGATCTGGAAATAGTATAGGTATCTGTTTTAAACTGTTAAGGATAAGTCGTAGCAAGTAAAGTTGTAAATTGCAAGATAGTTTGGTGAGGTTATTGAAATAAAACAACATCATAATTTTAATAGAGAAGATAGTTGGACCACACCAGCTTGGGATCTTATCATGAGAACTACAAAGTCTCAAGCCCGTATTTACTCTTCCCGACCTTCGGAAACTGTAAGCTCCATGACGTAAATCGGAACACTCAAAATATAACTATAGAAAATATGACGGTAATTAGTATTAAACTTATCAAAGACAACTAACATCTTTACTTCAGTCTTCCCGTGACCTTGATCGCTATAAAGTAATCGAAACATTGGGTATAAAAAATCATAATGTGACATCTAATTTAACACAAGTTAAATCCGGTAAAGTGGTTTTATTTTAAGGAATAAAAACTTTGATGACAATTTAATTTTTTTCTTATGTCCTTAGTAAAAATAAATAATATCATGACAGATATTAAGATTTTTTTTATTTAAATGAATGAAGCGAACCCATTTCATTTCTCATTTCTGATCTCAACTCTAAAATTGAATAAGTTTACCGATTTACAACGTTACTATATTTATTAAAAATGACGATATATAATTATTAAAGACGTTATAAAAATTCGCATGGTTACATCCTGCATATATGACCCGTCCGGCGGGTGTAAATCAGAAGACCGAGAGGGCGCTATACAATTTCGATATTAGCCGATTTTATCCGACGTGCTCTTCTAGCCGCCGAGGGTACCCATTTTGCGACGAGTTTTGTATGAAGTTATGCTTCTAGGCTCTCTACGTTCGCCGTAGATAGCATAGCATAAATAAGATTGTTATAAATGGCAAAACAATCACCAAACCGAATAAAATTGTAAAAGAATTTAACAATTATTTTATTGACGCAGTTAAGAATAAGACTTGCAATGACATTTCCTCAAAATATAAATTGAATTCCATTTTTATAAATCCGACAATTGCAAATGACATCCATAAAATAACAATATCATTAAAAACCACAAGTAGCGCAGGGTACCATGACATTGTTTCTATGATCATAAAAAACGTTAGTATGAGTATTTCACCTATATTATTATTTATAGTACATCTATGTATAGAGAGTGGTACTTTTCTGATGAGTCTCAAGAAAACAGTTATTAAACCCCTAAATAAAAAAGAAGATAGAACTAATAATAATATGAAGTTTTATAGGCCGGTAGCTTTAATCCCTGTATTTTCTACAGTATTTGAAAGGGTTATGTATGAAAGTATTACACATATATGGTAACCAATAATATGTTTGCAGAAGAGCAATATGGATTTAGAAGAAGTGAATTAGTAAACACAGCAATATATAATTTTGTCTGCAGAGTAGTTAATAATATGGACAATCGAACACTAACTATAGCTTTATACATGGATATGACCAAAGCATTTGATTGCGTAGATCACAACATTTTGTTGAATAAATTATATGCATTCGGAATAAGGGGTAATGCACACGAATTTATCAAATCTTATTTAACTGGTAGACCAAGCAACGCGGATCAACCGTATTGATTTCAAATAGTATTTTCGGCCCATTACTATTTCTTATTTATATTAACGACTTGCCTTCTCCAACGAAATACCACATGTCTTTATTTGCCGATGACAGCACTATTCTCTTTACTAATAATAATTGGAAAAATTTAGAAAAAGACTTAAACGAAAACTTGACAGCTCTAATTCAATGGCTTAGTAATAATTATCTTGAAATCAATTTAAGTAAAACTAACATTATGAATTTCAAGCAAAAAAAACCTGATCTCATAAATCTTAACGTAAATTACTTAGGTTCGTTAATTAAAGTAAACTAGTCGACAAAATTTTTAGGTTTATATATGGATATATAGCTTCGACTTTACGATATGGTGTAATATTTTGGGGCAATTCTACGGATCGGGAACTCGCTTTTAGAGCTCAAAAACGATGCATCAGAGCAATGACAAATTTACAACAAACGGATTCATGTAAGCCGATATTTCAGAATCTAAATATCTTAACATTACCGTGCTTGTATTTTTTTTTATACTAATCACGACAAATGACTCAACACCACCTGATGCGAAGCGGTAAGAAGAGTCCATATGCGAAGACAGCTAGTGCAGTTCAGACACTGCTCTAGCCGCCTCCACCTTGCCGGCCCGAAAGGTGCTTTTTCACGCCTCTTTTGAAGGAACCCATGTGCTGGCAAAGAATTCCAAGTTCTGGAAGTTCGACAAAGAAAAGAGCTACTAATTTTCTTTGTACGTGATATTGAGGTGGAGACAGTGAATTGATGACTCCGAAGACCGGCACGCGTGCTCCTGAGTAGGAAGGGGGAAGGTGGGATAAGGTCAAATAGCTCTTCAGAACACTCTCCGTGATATAACCGATAGAAGGCGCTAAGCGACGCAATGTCTCGACGCAATTGCAGAGGCTCAAGGTTGTTAGTGACCTCTACATCACCAACGATACGGACAGCACGACGCTGCAATCTGTCCAGGGCATCGAGTAGGTACTTGGCGGAGCCATCCCACAAGTGCGAGCAATATTCCACGCAAGACCGGACCTGAGTTTTATACAGCAGGCATAATTGGTCAGGCGTGAAAAATCGACGCACCTTGTTCAGGACACCGAGCTTCCGTGAGGCTGTTTTGATCACGGTTTCGATGTAGTTCCTGGAATTCAGATCGCAACATATCTCCATGCCTAGCAAGTTTAGGGAGCCCTGTGCCGAAAGAGTCGTGCCCTGAAGAGACGGAAGGGGAAGGAACGGCGACATTTTAGCTGTAAACGCGCACACCTGTGTTTTCTTAGCATTGAACTCAACAAGATTATTAGATCCCCATTCAGATACGAGGTTACACACCCTGTCGAGCTCAATGGTAAGATTCTCTCTCTCCCTCTCGGTTTCAGCGCGCCCAGCCCCTGGGCGACCGTAATATCCCCCATGCACTGTACTGTCATCCGCATAGCAATGAATGTTTCTTAACGGAAGCATGTCATTGATATGAAGAAGAAAGAGTGTGGGGGATAGAACAGAGCCTTGTGGTACACCAGCATTCACTGATATGAACCGCGAAGCGCATCTATCAGCGAGGATACGGATTCTTCGCTCATGCAGGAAGCCGGCAATCCAGTTACAGAGCTGAGCAGGCAGACCGTATGCCGGGAGCTTGGAGAAAAGAGCCCTGTGCCAGACCCGATCGAACGCTTTGGCAATGTCAAGGCTAACTGCCACTGACTCACCACGTTTGTCAATAGCTTCACCCCAGACATGCATTAAGTACGCTAGAAGATCACCCGTTAACCGTTTCGGCCGAAACCCGTATTGTCGATCATTAATTAATGAGTGATCTTATAGGTATCGGATCAGGTGGTAGTTTAACATCCGTTCCATGACCTTGCAAAGAACTGAGGTGACAGCTATCGGGCGGTAGTTAGCTGGGTCTGATCGGTCTCCTTTTGTGGGGACCGGTTGCACATTGGCCTCTCTCCAAGATTCCGGCACACACCCAGAAGAGAGAGAAAGACGGTATAGCCGCGTTAAGACAGGAGACAACTCCGCTGCGCAGTACTGAAAAATCAGTACTACCGCTGAATTGCTATCAGGCCCACTAGCTTTCCGGACGTCGATTGACTGAAGCTCCGCACGTACATCACATTGCCTAATACGAATATCGGGCATTGTGTGGCCACAGTGGGAGAGTGTTAGTGGCTGTAAGTTGCAGTCATCGATTCGGGAGTGAGCAGCAAAGAGTTTTACCAAGAGATCGGCTTTCTCTTGCGGCTTGTGAGCTAGCGAGCCGTCAGAACATCTCAACGAGGGCAGCGAGGGTTGACAGAAGTTGGACTGCACGGCTTTGGCCAGACGCCAGTAGCTACGGCTTCCCGTAGGATGCGTAAGAAGTTCTTGGCCAACTCGTGCAACGCGCTGTGCATCCGCTCTGATGAAGGCCCTTTTGCAGGACTTGGTGGTGTTGTTTTAAACTGCTTTCAGTGAGTCAATGTTGGGATCCCCGCAAGCTCGGCCCCTGATCCAAGCGCGGTATGCCGACTGTCTGGAAATATTCTTTCTATTTCTATTCTAATATTCTGGTATATTCTTGAATGTGCCAATTTTGTGAAAACGAATTTACATTTATTTAAATTTATATCGCGTGAACGCCACAAGCACAAACTGTGTACGGTCCAAGGTAAAACTACTTTAATGAGTCGGAGTATTATGTGTAATGCTCCTCGTATATTTAATAAGATTCCCGAATTTATTCGTAACAATACTGAAATGTCAACTTTCAAAGGGAGTCTTCATTGTTTTCTGGTCCAAAAATCTTATTACACTATTTTATGAAGTATTGAGACTTTTAATCTATTCTATTTCAACTACTGAAGTCCGTATAATAATTCACGAAGTCCGTCTTCGCTTGGACAACGTAAATAAAGCGCCTCGACACCCGGGGATCTTTATCGGGAAGGCATGCGATCTATGTCGCCGGGCGCCGGGAACGCCAACTTAAATTTTTAAACGCTTTCAAATTGTATTGTACGTTGTAACTCTGTCCAGTTGCAACGTAAAAGCTCTAAACTTCTAAAAGCTAAAGCTAAGATGATTTCAGATCCGTTGAATGATCTTGCAAAGAAGTAGGTTATAGTTATTGGACGGTAGTTAGCTAGGTCTCTCTTTTCAGGAAATGGTTTTTTTTATACATAATCATCTGTCTACCTCTAACATAGTAATCAGAGCCTGTGTTTCTCTTTCATTCAAGTTCTCGCTGTTGCTACTGCTCGTACTTTCATTAATCATCTCTATATCTTATCTCTTATCCGTCCACATTCATACTTTACGGGTAGGATTCCCGTCTAGCTATCTATTTCTATTCTTAATTCTATTCAGGGGTAATAAGTTTTTTAGGGTTTTCATTTATTTCCATTATTACATTTTTCATAGGCTATCATTTTTATTACTACACAATTTTTTATGTTAGTAGGCTATTTGTTATGATTTATTATACATTTTTAAAACATTTAATATATTGACATCTCTTTAGTACCTATGTATTTTCAGTACATTTTTATACATTTTAATAATTTTAATACATTGTAATATTGATACATTTTGATAAGTTAAATTATGTTAACGTTACATTTATATTTTATTACTGTTTGAGTCTTCTGTTGTGTCAGTTGCTACTTCAGGCGATAACTCGTCGACACTAGCGACACCACTTGATTGATATTATGATATTAATTGTGGTGATTAGAGAACATATTAAAAAAAAACGCTTTAGAGAAGACGCACGAAGTAGCCCATTCAGCTGGTTTTTCGGGTGATCGAAAGTCGGGTACAAAAATGATTATTTTTTATAATTAATGCGAATAAATTTATTGAACTTTTACATGAAATTAATTATATCGAATATTGAGAGGATGCGAATAAGGGTTTTTTTTTTTTTTTTTTTTTTTGAATGACTATTGCTGTTGGCCGCAGATGGCCTTTACAGCGTAACCGGGGTTTTTAAGGAGGCGAGAACCTTGGTGAGTCCTCAAGCCTTGGTGGGCGAATTCGCCTCTGGAGGATTTCTAATCGTCAGGCATCACCTCCGGAGGAGGTGTCCCGCTGACTCTTAGAGTCTCCAGGGCGCTCGAGCCATGAGGTAGCGACAAACCTGAGGGTGCCTCTAAGGGCTCGGACCTCGGCTCAGGTGAGTCGTGTCGTGGAGGAATGGGAGAGAAGCGCCCAGGCACATGTCTGTACCTGGTAAAGCGCGACGAGTGTAGACCGGGTCTTCGCACCCTTGTTCGACGAGTGCGGTGTATAACAAATGTGTGGCTAGTGCGTGATGTGCTAGTGTGTGCGAGGGCATTTGCGCTCGTGATCGGATCGTCAGGGTCGTGGAGGACATTCCTAGGCCTACGTAAACGGGTCGGGGCGTTTACATCGGGAGAGTAGTCGGAGGCTCTTACTATGAGCGGGTTAGAGTGGTGGGGTGCTTTGTCAAAGTAGCGCCTGGAGGCGTCTTTCATGACTTGAGAGAGGGTTGGGAGGTCGAAATCCCTGTGGAGATGAGGGGGATCTGAGCCGACAGTGGCTTTTATAGTCGTTTTCGGCCTCTTGCGGTGGCTCAGGGAAGCTCCAGACAGCATCAATCATCACGTCAGTTAGTAGGTACTTCTTGAGTGTGCCGTACGATGGCGTTGTTAATAATTACATTTCATACCTTACTTTACATTAGGTACTTTATTTACATTTTGGACCATTTGATACATTTAATATTTTGGTTTATACTAATATGGTTGCTTTTACATACATTTTACTATCTAATATATTCTAATTAGTTCTATTTGCCAGTATAGATAGCGACATGCCATATTGTTACATGTTTGCTAATCCTTACCCTATGTGTTGTCTTGCTGTTGTACGATTGTTTTATTTCCTAACTAGATTTATGTTAAAGCTATATGTAACTTGATATATTCTTTTTTTATTATCATAGTTTGCGGCAGGTTGATATGTGAGGTTATTTTTGTTATTTTCTAATTTGGTCACATGCTAATTTGTTTGTAAGTTTTTGTCTGTGCTATGGTGGTATTTGTTGTATACCCACGTCACGAATATATCGAAGTATATCTGTGGTGTTTGGGCTAATTAAAAACGTTTTCGCCGTCTTTTCAAAATATTACTAGAATATGTGGCGTGTTTTCATACTGGTTACGACTGAGATAGATTGTTCACATCTGAATCTGGCCTACCTATGTGATGTGTTGCGTGTATGTGTGTTGGTGTGTGTGTATGTGAATATGTTAGCTGTATGCGACTGTGGAACGAGCTATGCTTTCCCACTTTTTCCTCACTTTACAGTCTTTGCTGAACGCTTTGTGGTTTTTGCAGTTTGGAGCCTCTCCCGATGCCACCTTGGGGCACTCGGTCCTCAGGTGTGGCTCACCGCAGTGGCTACACAGATCTTTGGTTTCGGGACAGAATCTCTTACCGTGCCCGTATCCCAGGCATCGGGTGCACTGCACTAAGGGGGGCTGGTCCTCCACTCTTACTCTCTGGAGATCTATTTTCAATGCGCCTAGTTCCATCGCCCGCCTCCATATTACTGGGGACGTACTCAGAACCACATGCACTGCATGTATCTAAATGCATCTAAATTTTATAGTCATTCTGACTTCGTCTTCTGCAAGGTTCAAAAAGATCTCCTTCTTTGATTTCTGAGCGCTTTTATAATATCTTCATCGGTATTTATATTGAGCACATCTCTCAGAATGATGAGTGGGTCTTTGTTAACCATTTCTTCCACACTTAGATATTCCTTATTTTCTTCCAGTCTTACCTTCATCTTCCTTCCTTCTTCTTCCGCTCTAAATATTTTCCTATCTTTCGCCTTTCTTACTTTCTTTACTCTTATCCATCCTTCTTTTGCATTCGTCACCTTTCTTACTCTATCTAATACGTCGTCTCCTGTGTCATTTATGTCTTTGGAGGTGACTACAACTGAGAAGAGTGTATTGCTCTCTCCGTCCATGATTTTATAAGGACTGTTGTGAGTTGTTTTGTAGTCACTCACCTCTTGCAACACTCGCATACGTTCTAGCTTCATTCTCTTCCATTATTCTCGCTATTTTACCTATTTGGTCTTTCATACTTTCTTCATACGTAATTTCGTTCGTTCCTTCTTTCGTCACTACCTTTGTATCCGTTATATCCTTCCTAGCCTTTCCAATTTCTTCCGCTATTTTCTTTCTCTCATCCTTTTTTTCTTTCATTATTGTCATCATGTTTCCCATTTGTTCATACATCTGTTGTAAATACACTTTCATTTCTCTCTCTTTTCCTATTTCTTCTATCTTTCTCTTATATAGCTCATTCTCTTCTCGCAAATTTCTTACCTCTTTTTCATATTCTTCCAGTTCCTCTATCATTCTTACTTCACTTTCATTACTTTTCGCTTTCTGCTGCTCTTTCACTATCTCCTTTTTCAGCTCTTCATTTCCCCTTTTTAAGACATTGTACCTTTTTTTCGTCTCTTGCATGCCTTCTCCTTTTATACCTCTGTCATTCTGGTTCATCCATCTAATCACCTGGGTTATTGTGGATACCGCGGCCTCTTTCTTTTCCTTCGACAACTTGTTAGCTCTTAAAATTTTAGGTGACATATTCCAGGTCTTTCGTCATCTTTATCTTCTTTCTCTGTAGGGATTGTTCTTCGTTCTGCGTTGGTTGGATATTTACTACTCTCTAAGATTCTGGCAGGGACTTTTACCGACTGCATTGTTATGCGGATGACAGTACTAGAGACACCTAGTATTATGCGGCTCGTGCCAATATCCCTAATAAGAAATTTGGCCGATTAAGTGTGGCTTCACATTTTCATAGCACACCTTTTACACAAATAGTTAATACACAGATCCCGTGCAGGGATGTGTGTTCTGAAGAAAGAAGGTATTGCTTTAATTTATATTTGATGTTCTTGACTGTTAGTTCATCTGTAATGATGTGGGTAACTGAATAATAAGATAAGGAATAATGAAGTCTAATTTACGTTTACCATATAAATTCGTATATCTTGGCAAAATTTGTTTGACTTTTTTGGTGTTGCGGATACCCATACTGCTTACATTTTCTTTTTTTGATATTTTTAGGTCATTATTGAAGTACTCTTCATTCAACAAGGTTAGTTTTACTTTTTCATAGAAAGGTATGATTTTACAGTATTCAAATAGTTTTTGGTAATCACCATCAAAGTTATTTTTAATATTATAGGGCACTACTTCTTTTAGGATTCTTAACTGGAGTGTGTAAAGGAGCTGTTCCAGAATGTATGGAGTCTGGCCCATATAGTTGTACAGTCATTCAAAATGTAGGCAATTATTTATAAAACAGTTCTCAAGTGTTAAATGCCCATTTAAAAGCTCTAACTTTTGGCTTATATTGTTTATTTAATGCAATTATTGCAACACAACAGACAACCATCATGGCGGAAGATGTCACTTTAAGACATTGACGTATTTTACATTACGTACCTACCCTACCTTTACCTTCTATTGCGAGTTTCAAAGTGTGAGTTACGATTTATGTATGATATGATTTGAATGGTTTTGTTCACATTTTTGTCGATGTATTTTAGTTCCTGCAGCAAGTTACTGATAAGTAAGTACAGTGGCGGTTTCGGGTCGAAGAGTTCAATTTATTTTTCTTAAATGGATCACATTACACTACACTACAAGTGACCGCGGTGCTCTGGATATTTTATTACTAACTGAGAACTACAGTAACACAGGTCTTTTAACTTGTCATACATTTCACTTGAAATCTTCGCTGCGGACTATAATTAAATAACACTGGGCTTGAAACTGGTCATGTACCTAAGTATGCATTTCACTTAAATGGATCCTGTGCTGAGAACTACAACTACATACGACACATCTGTCAACTGGTTATGTATTTCACTTGAATGGATCCTGTATACAACTACAACCACTTAAACACAGATCTTTCAACTGGTCATGTATTCTATGCTGAGAAGCTGAGATCTAAACTGCATAACAAAGATCTTGCAACTGGTCAATGCTGAAAACTACAATTACATGTATTACTGGGCTTGTAACTTAAATACAAGCCAAAGGAGAATCAGATTGAACAAAACCTAAGTGTAGGTAACAAAACCTAAGATTCATTATTATTTTGTAGTCTGGGGTATTTAAATAAAACATTATTAGTATTATTATTTTTTTATTTATTTTCCTTTACAATTAAGTATATCATCTAAGAAGCAGGCCGCAGCAGCAATAATTGCTTGATGCCGAGCCCAACCCAAGTACCAGACAATGGTCATAGTGTGGGCACAACAACCTACTGTATGTTGTACTGATATGCAGTTGCAATAATAACTGATTATTTTTCATCCCAACAAGTTGACGAAACATTAGAATATAACTATGTAAAATATTTTAACGTTTGGAGATATTTCATTTATATACGAATGATTATTTCATAATTTGCTCCACCATATACTATGTTCACGGGGTAATGCGTGTGTAGTGCTGACTTTGTATGCGCCAAAACAGCAATTCGGAACGCTTTGGCTTATTTTTTTATTGTGATACGCTGTCTATAGTTGCCAAATTCAAAGTGAACTATAAGATGTTCAATTGTTTTAAGCCAAAAAATTATGCATTATTTATATTTAGTTGTAAATTTCCCAGAATCTTTAATTTTTTCTCTATTTTTTGAGATAGTGGTCAAGTACTTGGGCCAGTCTGAAACATCTCCTTAAGGCCCTACCATAGTTAGACAACCCATAACCTATTATTGATTCAGCTAATGACTTATATAGAAGTCATAGGGTCTGAAAAGGAACTTTTCATTTTATAATTGAAAATTTAGCAAGCACAGCTCTTAATTTATCACAAACATAGTATACCTATATGGTCTTTCCAGTTTAGCATGCTTATTGATAACATCTAACTATGTCCTTGCTCATACTTGAGTTTTTGTGTTATTAATATTGTTATGAAGACAATCCTAGCTGTGTGCTATCAACTTGGGTTGATAATGTCTCCTGTTTTGACTGGTACTGATGTACATAACATAAGTTTAGTTTTACTTGTATTCAGCAACGTTGGGGCTCAATTTAGCCCCACTTTAAGCGATCAGATTTACTTCAAATGTTGTAGACTTATCAACGACCTATTTTGATAAGCTTATCTCATTATCCTGATTAAGATTGCCAGGATTAGTGATTTTGTTTATGTTGGCAACATAGAAATCCTTCAATATGTTTTCTATCGAGATGCAACTGTTAACACATCTGTACATATTAAAGACGGTTTTATAGCAAATCGAACTAAAAAGTGAAAAATAAAATATAGAAAAAAAACTAAAAAAAACACGCTTTAATAGCAAATCAAACTAAAAATCAGAAAATAAATTTTAATTTATATTTTATCCAACGGTTATAAAAAGTATACTAACTCATCAATATGTTTCAATAATTTTCAAAAATTCTAAAATAAAAATAAAGTTATGAAAAGAAAATTAATTTCATTGTAAAAAAGCGTGGGGTGCTTTTTATATCATATTTTTATACTAACTCTATGTTTACAAATAACTACTAATTATATATTTACAACAATCGACATCGAGCACCCCACGCTTTTTATGTATTGGTCTTACAATACCGGTTTTTAATGTTGATGGATATACCCCGTTCACAAGTGTAAGCGTCTAGCAATGAATCCGCCATTTCAAGCCATTTTGAGTTACAAAGAATAAATAAATGCAATAAAACGAAAAATGAACAGTTATAAATATTAGTAAGTAAACTATATTATTGACATTTTCAATATCTTTTTTGCTTGTATAACTAACTACAGGTTGATTTCTCATAATATTATACATGGTGCCTACTCCATATTTAAAATACAAATTCGGATTTACCTAGTTTTAAAATAGGTAGGTAGGTGTAAATTAATGTAATGTATGAATTTTATGTAAAAACTATACAGGGTGGTGCTGTCAATGCGACAATAAATTAAAACATGGGCTATATTTGTTCATAGAAATGGTTTGCCTCTTTAAAAAAAATATTCATTTGATTATTCTGGACATTTCTATGAAATAATGCAGCCAATGTTATATTATTCCATACAAATGTCATGAAATTATCAAACGAATAAGATGTTTTTGAAAGTGGCAAACCATTTCTATGAAGTAATATAGCCCATGTTTTAATTTATTGTCGCATTGACAGCACCACCCTGTATATGGAAAACGAAACAGTGACCAAGTCATAATATTTTATGCTAAACGTTACATTTATCTTTAGTACCTACTTCTAAAAAATTTAAATGATTGTAAACAAAACTCTCTGTCAAAAGAAAAAAACTGTTTTCTGGAAAATTCACTAAACTGTCATACTGAATTTCACGATGTGCAAAATTGCAATTACTAGCAGAGACCGTGTTTCACAGTGGCTTTTTGTCGACTAGAACATTTCTAGATCATTAAATTACTCTTTTATTGTAGACAATGATCTAAAAAATATATTTTCGAAACAAATTTAAATTTTCAGAGCTCACACATTGTATAAATAGAATAAAAGCTCTAGGTACACCTTAGGATCTCCATAGTCCCTACTACGGAGATCATGAGTTAAATGTCATTTTCGTATGCAATTTGTTTACAAGTATTAGAAAATATAATGTGAACTATTAAAAAGGCCTATCCTGCCTACCCTATAAAAACAAAGAAAGCGGTATAATGTATATGTTCACAGCACAGTAGACGAGTCTGCTCCCAACATAATGCTTCCTCTATGATGTCTAGCAACCTTACTAACCACATAAAAACAACACTACGAAGTAATTATTTAGCTGCGATCTTCTGTAAAGTGTTATTGCTACAATCAGCCGCCCAAAATTCAGTGGTAAATACCCATATAGAGGAAGAACCTCTCTTCTAAAGAGGTTCTTTTTATTTTTTTTAAACGACTAAATGACAAGCAAGCTGACGGCCCACCTGGTGGTAAGTGGTTACCGTCGCCTATAACAAGGAAAAAATCATTTGACTTTGCAGGTGCGTTGTCATCCTGATGCTCAAGATGCAATGCATTCCATAGTCTAACACAAAATGGTCAACTCAACGGGAACAAAGGAGTTGTTACACTGGCTATATCTTATAATCCGAAACATAGAGAACTGTTTCACGGCTGAAATAAGAAAAGCGGTGGTACCTACCCAGAAGATTCTACATACGAGTCAACCACCTAGTACCTACTACCTACAAGTAATAAATAAAACTCCAAGTTCCAATTTATTTCTGTAAGAGTTTTTAGCTTAGCCACAGTAAATTTACCGTTCAATCTAGTGCACCAATTTTGGTAAATAAAACTAGCCGTTCCGGGACTTTGGAGCTCGTTAAAAGCGCAAGGCTATTGATGGAGCGTCGGAGCTGTACCGATCACGGCGGACGCGGCCGCATCCGTCACTGACACGGGCTGGGGCACCTCCATGTGTTTGTCATTCCACATGCAACCTCTTGGGAGTATACTGGATGTAATGTTACGTTAAGCGTTAGAAAGGTCAGCACGCGTCACAGCGAATCTATTATGTGTGATAATAACATTATCTGTTAATCTTATTAGACGTGATGTATGCTATATTTAGATAGTACCTAACAGACACTTCTAAAAAGTTTTACGCATCTAATAGGAGGTAGATCATTTAAGCTTCAAAAATATGTATGACAACACTTTGAACAAAAAAAATCCAATAATAACAAGCGCTAAAACAAAGTAACTCTGTGATGTTGTTTGAATTTATAATTATTACTATTATTAGGTAGGTACTGATAGCAGATATGCAGCAAAACAAGAAAGCGTGCTTGTATGCATGCTACATGCAAATATGACTAAAAACACAAGACTTATGTACTCCGGCACTGCGGTGCTCCGGGGCGGTCCCACGTGTGCTAATTTTTGCATACCTAATGGCTTTCGCACACCAACATGCCCCGCTCTCAGCCACCTGCTCCTCAGCCCGAGGGCCGCCTCGCCCCTCCTTCCTTCTAAGTTACTAAGGGCTTACCCCTCCTCCACACAGTCTTGTCTGCCTTACGGCCTGGCAACGGGAACGGGCGACGGCGGCGGCGGCGGCGGCGGCGCGACTGGCGAGGTCGCCGGTCGCCGCTACGCGTGGCCTGCTTAGTACATATCCATACATTTGTTTTCATTCGGGGGAATAGAAGCGCGAAATATTCGCCGCGGCCAATTTCCCGTGGCCAGGCAGTTGGCAGACAAGTCTGTGTGGAGACGGTTGTACGGCAATTCGTTAGTGTCACTAAAGTCATTTCAAAACTTGTATTGGTATGAACTACACTCTTACAAGTAAATAATGAAAGCTATGTACCAAAACTTCTATCAATTGAAAGTTATATAAGTTGAAAAGTACATTTACACGTTATAACAATTAATAAAATATTATACTATAGTTACATTTTTTTTATACATCTAGATGACAAACAAGCTGACGGCCCACCTGATGGTAAGCGGTTACCGCCGCCTATAGACACCAGCCCCCTAATTCTGCTATTGTATTTTGATCTATTCACACATATCAGAGAAGCCACAGTTCCGGCACAGATCCGGCACAGTTCCGTATCAGTGCGAAATATTATTTCATACATTATCTATGAACGTATCTCCACTTGTCCGTTCAGTGACGGCTCAGTGCTCTCAGTGTCCGTTCCGGCGTGGTTCCGGCACCGGCAAGCACGGAAGGTAGCGTCGACAACGATATTTTTTGTCGGACGGACCGCTCACGGACAGATCACTGACGGATCTCGGACGCCGACATCAACAAAAACAAAATAGAGGACGAGCGATTAATAGAGTTGGTTCGTGAGAATAGAGTTTTATCTCTATTTAGAGATGATTTATCTCATGCAAAGTACATGATGATTTATCTCTTGCATGGATACGAAATACAATCACGATTGACGACGGACACGTTTTCACTGAAGCTCCGTGAACTGAGCGGGCACTGACATGTGTAAATTGAATCACTGACGCAACACTGAAGCACTGATACGGAACTGTGCCGGATCTGTGCCGGAACTGTCCCGGAACTGTGGCTTCACTGATATGTGGGAATCGACCTTAAGTTACAACGTTTTTGTATTCTGCTAACTCAACGCAATCGAAACGTAACCGAAACGCATCAGTTTGGTATTCTACTAACAAACACGTAACGCGAACCGTTCGGTTTGATCATTGTTTCGTATTCTGCTAAATATTTAACATTTGTGGCAGCCGAAACGCATCGGTAGTTCTTTGGTTGAACTGTCAAAAGTTACGGTTTTACAACGGCAGTAATTGTGTAACGTTTAATTTCGAAGAATAGAATAAAACGTACTCTATAACTTAGTTCTTGGGCTTTAAAGAATTGCATCAAGTGTAATTTAGATAAAAAACCTTGGACGAGTCATCATAATTATCATGAATGTATGATTTTTTCCGATATTTTTGGAAAATAAAACATTTTCACATTTAGTTATATGTAATATAATTACTATTTTTTTTAAAAAAAACTACTTCTCATTCACTCATTCACTCATTTTAACTTTTGACAGTTTCTGTTGTCAAATAGTTAAATATACCAACCGAGAGCGTTTCGTAAGCGTTCCGGCTTTATGTTAATGGAATACCTATTTTATAACACAACCGCATACCCAGTCCCTGCCGATTAGTTTAGGTAAATAAATAGCAGAATCGACCCTCTAATTATATTTTAAATAAATATGATTTACAAAGACTACCAAAACACGATATACATACCGAATATCACAACTTTTAAATGTTTATGTCACCAACGTTTCAGTTGTCAAATAGTTGAACCAACCGAGAGCGTTTCGTTAGCGTTCCGATTTTATAAGCAATGTTAGTGGAATACCTTTTTTTATCAATAGCGCAATAGTAACGATACCGAAACGCTGCCGATCTGTTTAGGTAAATAAATAGCGGAATTGAGGGCCTGCAATAACAAAGAAAAGTACTTGATATTGCAAGTGCGTTGTCATCCTAAGGCCTAAGATGAAATTAACACAAACAAAATTACATCAAATGAGCCTTAAACTAATTATTAAAACTATTTAATATGTACCATTAAATCTATATTTAAAGAATTATCTCCAGCTCATCAACATGAGATGATGACTAACGGAAGCAAATACTTGAATAGCATTAAAACAAAAATCATGTAATAAGTGCCCATAAAATTTGACGTTTGCCCTTGATTTCCCTGTGATTCCACTTTCAGATCATGACTTGGTGACAATGGGCCCACCTCTGGAGTATAGGTACTCTATCGAAGAAAAAAAGTAAATAAATATTTGGCCGCTGTGTAGTTTTTCTTTGAAAATTCTTATCATGTGCAACGAAATAAAGCAAATAAAAAGAAAATGGACTAATAAAATAAAAACTGTTCTGCATATTTTTGCCTATTTTTTAGTAGTACCTGGCCGAGTCTCTACACATTTTGGGACATTTCCTATTATATAAATTTTAAGAATAAACAATATTATATACTTTTATATGTAAATCGAAATGAATATCAACACGTATTTTTCGGCCTAACCTTTCTTCCTTTTTCGTAAGAAAATGAAATGGTCAAATCAGTCGATAGAGTTGATATATCTAAAATTTCCTAACTATCTAAATTTGTTTACTAACTATCTAAATTTATCTTGTACTAACAATTGAAATTTTAACACGGTGTTGGTAAAAGTGGTAATAGCTTAACTGATATTGAGACCTAATCAATAAACGCTCCATTCGGAAATTGCTTCATCGGATCAACACCTTTTTTCGTACTTTCCGAGATCGAATGCAGAAATAACTTTGGTTGGAGATAATGAATGTTATCTAGTTTGTTATTATTAGATAGTATGTCTGACTGCTGGCCACAGGCCACGCTTGAGATTACGAATTTTTATTTGACCCATATGGGATCGACCATGGCGACGGTTGTTTTGTAATAGAAACCAGAGCGCTCAAACCATTACGCTACCAATGTGCTCCTACTCAAAGCTACTCAAAGCTAATGTGTTTCCTCCTTCCTACAACATGTGTTTCTTTTTTCCTCCCGTCATATCTCTATTCCTATCTATCTCAGCCGAAACAAGGTTTCGATAAATTAAGGATCACCCAGCTCTGTCATTTGCCTCTGTTTTCGAGAGCTTTTTACTTACTAACTGTATACCATAAGGTAAGTAAGTGACGCAAGCATTCCTGAAACGGCGGTAGTCAAAATCATCGCCTATTACGGAGGTATCATTGTTATTGCGTTTTATTCATTGACTTCAAAATAAAGGTTTTCAATTTGGTTAATAACTTATTTTGTTATCCAAACAAGAATCAAACACGTATAGTTGAGTGAGAGTAATGGTTTGAGGGCGTAGCAGTGGATTGAATGCTCTGGTTTCGGTTACGAATACAAAGCAACTTTTTCCATGGTCGGTCCCGGAATAGGTCAATTAAAAATTTGCTGTCTTGAGCTCTTCCGTGCTTCCGAAGGCACGTTTAACCGTTAGTCCCGGTTGTTACTGCGACCGCTTTAATCCATCAGCGTGGTGGTGTTATGGCACAAACTCCTCATGTGTTTCTCCCATGTACGAGGGCCTGTGCCCAGCAGTAGGACGTATTAAGGTTGGTGATGATGATTAGTGCTTCTCAAATTGCTTGCAAAATAGCATGATGAACTTTTAAGCCAGAAGCGAAAGCATAATTTAATGTCTAAAAAAGGTGCAAAAACACTTAGTACTTCAGTAGGTAGTCTAGAAAACGATGTGAGTCTAGCTAGGCTGTAGTTCAGGTAAGGCTATTAGCAGGAAAAACGTATTGCTTTTACAGATTCCTGTACTATATCATCATCGACAAACGAAAAAAAGGTTAGAAAAAACATGTCCACAAATATTATAGCAGTTTTATTTTTATGCCTCTCAAGCTACACGATCATAACACAATGAATATTTTTTATATATTCTCCTTGTAGTCTTACGCGGCTTAACAAATTAATTGTAAGTATTTTCATATACTTATTCAAAAATTGTTGTTGCATTTATCACAAGCGCAGTCATTATGATAGTTTTTAATCGAGATTTCAAGTTAACTTTTACACCGCCATTTGAATAATATTTTTTTATGGAAGAGTCAGATTCCAAAAGAAAAATTTTTTGGTATCATATCTTTAGAAATGGTAGAGAAGAACGATAAAACAGTAAAAAGGTAATGTTATTACGTTGTACCCTGGAAAAATCTCGAATAGCAACCTTATTTTTGAGCAAAGAGCAAGGGTCCTCAAAGAAACAAATATTTGCGGCTTTACGCCGGCCGTAGTGGCTTGTACACGCACGAACTCTTATTTGTCTTTTGTGTCTAGCAAACTAGATCTATTTTCCTGATTTGTTTGTTTGTATTAAAGTTTTAAAAAATTTGGTTAAATTTTTAAAGCTGTAGGTATTGATACAAAAAGTAGATAGTAAACGGTAGTAAGCAATTTATAGTGGTTTGTTAGTTAATGTTGTGTTGTTTTTTTTTATTGTTGGTTGAATTCATATGTTATTTATGTGCCATTTGAAAAGATGGTTACTTAATTAATACCTACGTGCTTTTTAATTTAATTTTTTATACAACTAGATGACAAACAAGCTGACGGCCCACGTGATGGTAAGCGGTTACCGCCGCCGTTACCTTATTCTGAAATTAAAGATTATGCAGTCTGTCACAAAAGACCTGAATAATATTTAAGGTGGTGGTTGTGTTCCTTATCAAGAGTTACATCTGAAAGTTTGACACCTTTGAGACCACTTTAATTTTTCGATAAAATTAATAAACATATTGTCCTGCTTGTGACAAAAAATGTATCGTACGACATACACACACACAAAGTCTGACTATGAAATTGACCCCCGCAACCCAAGCATTCCAAAATTTATTTCAGAATTCTGTAACACCAGGAAATAAAGAAATAGAGTCCTGAGTGCAGCGCGAGGGATTCAACACCTAAGATATGAGACTCCTTTTTCTCGAGGAATATACTCTGCTTTTCGTACTGCGAGAAGAAAAGATTTACAAGAATGTTAATAAATCAAAAATGAAGGTTTATATGTTTAGGTTTTCTATTTTGAAAGAAAAATACGTAGAATAATTGGCTGTATGCCCTCAATCCTTTTATTTTTTTTGCTAATAATTTTATTAATAATGTAATTTTATGTAGAACAGCTATAATATTCACATCTATAAAAATATCTAAACTAGAAACATGTTACGGGATGAACGGGATCCAATCCGCGACCTTTCACAATCCGGGCGTCTGCTCTATCATACATTTACATTAATAATAATGTTAAAATAAAATTAAGAATATATTTAAACCTATTTCTTCAAACCCTTTAAAATTTAATGTTTAAATAGCAATAGTTGACTGGATATTAAATTGAGTGACTTTAAATCGAATAGAATGAAATGAATACACGCATATTTTTATATCTTCTTACCATTTTAACGTTTTTTAAAGGTAAAGATCACATTGAGGCGTTTAATGGAAGTATAGAATTAATCATAGAACATTTGGTGCGAACTTCTAACAATCACAATGAAGAAATGTTCTCTAATTAATTAAAGCACCCGTGTTTTCTTTGTGTGGGTGTGGCCTTTCTTTCTTCCCGAGGGAAAAGAAAGTTAGATTAAACGAGACTCATTGTCCTTCTATTATAATACCGTAGTACTTTAAGTCAGCAGAGGCCATTGCGATTTGATTATCACGAAGAAATTGATGGAGAGGTTCATACAGCTCAAATTGAATTTCGAATCTTTGAAATGATCGAAGTTAAATTTTGAAGTAGGTATAGGCCTTTTCTCACTGAACGGTTTAGTTTAACAATTAAGTTATTTGATGGAATCGGAGAAGATTTTTTTGTGTACAATCTGTATCCACTATTTCGCATTAAATTATTTCATTTATCCTTAAAAATTATAACTACTTACTGAGGATTAATAATGTATCTAGTGTCCAGAATAGCATTTACATGTTTGTTTTTGTGCGTTTATAACGCCTACTTTATTGTAAGAAATACAATTATAGAAAGAAAAATATGAAAAAAATAAATGCTTCTGGCGGGAATCGAACCTTCGTCTCCTGAGGTCCGGCCAGTCCGGCTGGGCATTTTTATTTGTATTTCCAGAATAAGTTTTGCGGAGAGTAAAAATATTTAACAGATAACATTACAAGTAAAAGAAATACGATGTGTTGACGTGTGCATAAATGTATCAATAGACGAATGGAGATGGAGAATAGAAGTTTTTGTTTTCAATTTAATCACCTCTCTCCAAAATTCCCGCACTAATCTCAGTATAAATAATTATGTTTGAATAATGACAGATATTGACTATTAGAACCTACGTTTAAAGAAATTTTGTTGATTTATATTATCTACCATTTGAATCTTATCAGACAACGATGACGGAATTTGAGAGCTCTGTGATATTTTTGAAAAGCAATTTGTAATCGACTGTCCGTTCAAAGGGCCGAATTCAGTAGGATCACCTATTAAAATTTGAAACTTCATTTTGTCGAATAAATTGCTTCTTGAAATCTTGACTTTGCCGTTTTCAAAATAAATAAAGTCCGCAATCCTGGGACCGCTTGCTTGGCAAACAAATTTTGCGAAGTAATCTTTTTCTGTTTGCTTGTTGGTTTGTTTGTCAGTAATCTTATCCATTTTAATAATATTTTTAACGATTTTCTTTATTTCTTATATATGTCGCAGGGAAATGAAAAGGAAATACCTGGGATTTCGTGAAATCCCGGTAAATGTCGAAATGCCCTTTTTCTTGTATTCGATTTTAATAACAAATTAACTTGCCTATACTGGTTACCACTGACCACTTACAATTAATTATGAAAGCCACATAAAAACATATTCCTCGTAATAAACCTAATACGCGCTCACCTCTAAATCGAATATTTAAAACACTCGGGAAATACTAATAATGAATAAAGAAAACTAAGAATGAATGCACCTCCAAAACATCTCAACAGTCAATGCGTAGATCTCATCTTTCATAGTTCAACTGAGTGCTTCCAATGCACGTTTGTACAGTCGACAGCACATCAAGTGTAACAGTTTGACCTTGAGAGAGACCGTTCTTACTGAGTTCGTAATAGAGTCGGCTTTCGTAGTGCAACTGTTACACTTGATGTGCTATCGTCTGTACCTACGCCATTGTACATTCATCTTAGATAATAATTTTACTTGCTATAAAACTTTGGCCATTGCTGAGTATTTTTAGTCGTTTAAAAGTTCAACGCTGATTAAGTCGTTCGGCATCCTTTTAATTTAAACAACGGGACCGCCATCCCAGATATAGCGACTGCTATAGTAATCTGGAATTTCGTACGAACAGTGGCCAAAATGAATGACATGAGAAAGGCTAGTCCTCCCAGTGCATCGAAACAAATAATCCACCGTCCCTAATTCCATCATCATCATGACCAGCCCATATACGTCCCACTGCTGGGCACGGCCTTCCTACATGGAAGAAACATATGGGGAATTCCATCATCAAATGCCAAAGGTTATAGTGAGTCTACCCTAAAAGATATATGCTGTCGCGGACTTTATTTCAGAACTTTTAAAGGAGAACAATTCTGATATACATGATTATTATAACTTTAACCGTTTACGCAGCGCACGCAATGAAAGCTCTGAAAAGGAATATTTTTTTCTATTTTTGCAACATTTTTTATTAATGCTCAGCTCCTATTGGTCTTAGCGTGATGTTATATAGCCTATATAATACCTCTATAAATGGACTATTCAACACAAAAAGACATTTTTTATTTAAATCAGTAGTTCCTGAGTTTAGCGCGTTCAACCATACAAATAAACAAACTCTTCAGCTTTATAATAGCAGTATAGATTCAAATGTTTTGGCCCAAGCTCCTCATGTTTTCTCCCATGCACGAAGGCTTGCGCCCAACAGTGCCACGTATTTAAGCTGGAGATGATGATTTTTACATTTGGTTCTTTTGTTACAAACAGCGAAATCTTTTTCAATACCAATAGCCTTACTGGGAGAAACCTAAATACTTTTTCGAACTTAAATGCTTTGTGATCAGGGAATTGAGAATATCATTTCATGGCCGAATTAAATTACACCCATACTAGGAAACAGCGGCGGTAGGACTCTTTTTCGCTCATTATTCAAATTCAAGCAGTCAGAACGGAGTGGCGCAATTCTTGCGATAACAATTCGGATTTGTAATGCGGCCGATAAATAAATTATAAATACATTTAGCGAGCACGTCTTGGACCATTTCTCTTCGTATTCGACTAGCCCATTTGCAGATCTGCAAACGGTGCCATTACTCAGCAATAAATTGGCATTTACGCCGTCATACATAAATTACGAGAGCACACAGAAAAGCCAGTTCCTTCGCAGTCAGTTTTTGTACGTTTTGATAAAATAGATCGTTACACTTTTATGCATTCATCATGTGATTTTAGGAAAAGCGATGTTTTGCTATTTGTAGAATGTTAGAAATTGTCGTCATTTTCTTTGAGCTATCAAAAAGCTGTGTAATGTGTGTGAATGTAGAGTATTTTATACCAACGAGCTTTTTTTGTAGATTTTGGCCACTTCTCCTTCATCAATTTCTTTGGATGAGAGTTAATAATTTATATTGAAATGAAAATTTAAATATATCGTATATAAAATCTTGGATCAATCTCCAGTATATAGCTAGAGTTGCCAGAAATAGCGAGCTCTATAAATATTGTAGTGATCTTGGTTGTGAATCTTTTTCATTGTTGTGTGAACTTGAAGAGAAACAAACCATAAATGAAATATGTTTATATGTTATGTGGGTGTTTTTGTTTTCATAAAATATGTGTCTACTTTTAAAAGTAAGATCGCTGTCTAATAATACCCATAGGTTTGGGTTTAAAGCAGATGAGCAAAACTATTTTTAAAATCATGCATAATTGATTATTTTTATCGATTTTCAAACATCCTCAAAAGTTTCGTCTGCATATCGTTGTTCGGTGATATGATTTAGAAATATCCACATCATCATCATATCAGCTGAGAGACGCTCATTGCTGGGCACAGGCCACACCCAAGAAATTTCAAGATGGTCCACCTTGTGAAGGGCCTACCAACGTTGCGTCTTCCAGTGTGCGGCAGCCACTCGGGTAGATTTCCGCCCCTGCGGTCATCAATCCTCTCTGCAATGTGGCCTGCCCACTGGCACTAGAGGTTCGCATTTCTTTGGGCTATGTCGGCGTCCTTAGTTCTCCTGCAGATCTCATCATTTCTGATTCAATCATGCAGATAAACCCCCAGCATAGCCCTCTCCATTGCCCCTTGGGTGACGTTAACCCTTCTTATGAGGTCCATTGTAAGCGGCCACGTTTCGGTTCCATGTCATAACTGGCAACACACACAAAATCTCTACTTAAATAAGAAAAGATCGTGTCCTGGGGCATTAATTAAACCAGAGACCTTTCACAATGTGGGTTCCATCTCTGACTACTGCGCTACCGAGGATTAGGGAATGAATGCTTATGAATTACTTACTGTAGTCTTTTTTATGTTGAAAGTTAACGTCTACCCCAAGAATGTTGACACCTGAAGAAGTGTTTTTCGAGTACCGGCAATCCGCATTTAATATTTTTACTTCTTACTCGAGTTGAATAAGAACACCTTGGTGTTAATCTTGAACATATTCGTTGTTATTCAAAACGTTTTTAATTCAATGTTGTGCTGTGACAACAACCGCGAAACAGGGGGTTTGTTATTATTATACATATAAATCATGTTTTACTACAGTTTTATAAACATTTCAAGCTTGAGACCTGTTACTAGCAATGAGCACGCGAAGGCTCTGCATTATTCATAAAACTTTTGATAGGTCCAATTTTATGACATGAAGTGTGGGTGTCTTGCTCGACGAATAACGTGTTTCTATGTAACTAGTATTTATAATGAATAAATAATAATGACGTTATTCCAACTTTAATGCGGAGAGGAATTGGTTTAATTGCAATTAAATATTGTCCATTGATATTAAGGATCACTAAAACATTGAAGTAAAATGACTCAATACTCAATACTCAATCATTTATTGCAACCATAATGTAGTACACAGGTGTTAAACATAATTATACAGATCAGATTATGGACCCTGTCGCGCATCGCAATGGGTAGAGGAGAGGACGACGTCTTACTCATTTAACAATTTCCAATTCTTTAAACTTATTTGTGTGTACATGCATTTGTGTAATAAAATAGAGATAAAGATAAATAGATACTCTTAATTTTAATTTATTTTGTCGTTTAGGTACTCTTGGAGATTGAAATAGCATTTATGTAATAAAATTTCTTTTAAGCATTTTATGACAATAGCTGACTAACACAATACAACACAGAAATTGGTATAAGTATCTTTGAAAACACATCACGTAGCAAGGCATTGTAAACTTGGGTTTTTTTATACAACTGTATGACAAACAAGCTGACGGCCCACCTGATGGTAAAGCGGTAACCGCTGCCTATAGACACCTGCAATAACAAGGAAAAATCATTGATCTTATTATCATATTCAGTTCTAATAAGAGCGGGTTTTACAAATGCAACAGTGACTCTTATGTGCTGAGGACTTTACACGCTGATAAAACACTATAAAATAACTCCTAACAAATATCACTTGGGATTTAAAAAGGGTAACCTTTTAAAATTCCAATTTTGACTCAAACATAGATTTACGCTGTGGATTTACCCATAAAGTTACAAAATTACTTTGTAATCAAGTGTTGATACGTTTTGATAAGTAGCTATATCAGACAGTGTTTGTTGCTTAGGGGATTTTTGTTTATACAGTTAAATAAATTCAGTAGGTATGAGTATTGTTATGATGTATTATTTATTAAGGAGTGGACAACGTGATAAAATAACGTAATGTATTATTTATTGGGAACTCCTCGTGTTTCTCCCATGTAGAAAGGCCGGTGCCCAGCAGTGGGACGTATATAGGCTGGTGATGATGATGATTATTATTTATTGAATATTGTAATGTTGAATGAAAGAAAATAATAGAAGAGGAAAACAAATTGCGATGACCCTAAATAACATTTGGAACGGCCCCTTAACCATGAGACTAGCAGATTATAAATATGCTAATTTAAAATATGGTTTAGTTAAAAATCATCTAAATAAAAAAAAAACATCAAAATCGGTCATTCGTTTAGGACCTACGATGCCACAGTCCGAAACACAGATACACAGACAGTCATGTCAAACTTATAACACCCCTCTTTTTTCCTGGGGGGCTAAAAACTTGTCTTGTAACATGAGTGATATCTTAGAATGAAAATGAAAATGCTTGTTGACCTTTAAGCTGATATAACTCAGCCTAGACTGTGTTTGAGATATAAGACAGCATACAATTTTTCATTCGTTATATTATTCTCCATATTTTTTTTCATATCCGTTCGACTGCCGCCAAAAAAACAAAAGGCATCAATTTTACGCATTGCCCTTTTCAATTATTATATTGAAAATAAATTCATGAAACATTACAAATGCAATTTTGAGACGGAAATAATGAAAATTTTACTTAATTTATGCCTTTTGAGACATATATTAAAAACTAAAATAGTTTATACATATTTAAGTATTTATTAAGTATTACGATAAACTGAATTGACTTTTTATAACCTAATATTTTCTCGCTTGGAGAGGTGAAAAGTTGTTTGTTTCACACGAGAGTATAAAGATTACTCTGCAAATAATCAAAAGAGTTTGTTTTGGTTATTTTTGTTAGGAATTAAAAAGTCCAAAATTTTTAAACAAAAATAAACACCGACTTCATAACACTAAAAATTTTAGACAAAAATTAAAACCGACTTCAAAAAACTGTAAAGGATAAAATAATTAAATTTAAGTAGGTATTCATCCCCTTGAAACATATTTTTGGCGTCGGTGCTTCACATTCTATTGTTTTTGGAAACCACTTAGCACCAACTCCAAAAATATATTTCTAGGGGATGAATATGAATACACGGAAGATATCCCGGACGTCAGCCTGTACGAGATTAGTGTAGCTCTCAAACAACTTAAGAACGACAAGGCGCCGGGCGACGATGGAGTTACAGCCGAGCTTCTGAAAGCAGGTGGACGACCGGTCTTGAAAGCTCTTCAGAGGCTATTTAACTCCATCATGCTCGAGGGTAAAACGCCAAAGGCATGGCACAGGGGCGTGGTGGCACTCTTCTTCAAAAAGGGTGACAAGACTCTATTGAAGAACTACAGACCCATCACGCTCCTGAGTCATGTCTACAAGTTGTTTTCGAGGGTTGTTACGAATCGTCTCGCACGCAGGTTTGACGACTTCCAGCCTCCCGAACAAGCCGGTTTCCGAAAAGGCTTTAGTACCATAGACCACATACATACGCTGCGGCAGGTTATACAGAAGACCGAAGAGTACAACCTGCCATTATGCTTAGCGTTTGTGGACTATGAGAAAGCCTTCGATTCTGTCGAGACCTGGGCCGTGCTTCAGTCGCTCCAGAGATGCCAAATAGACTATCGGTACATCCAAGTGCTGCAGTCACTGTACGAAAACGCCACTATGTCAGTCCGCCTCCAGAACCAAGACTCGAAACCAATACCACTTCAGCGGGGTGTGAGACAGGGCGATGTTATATCTCCGAAACTGTTTACTGCCGCGTTGGAGGATGTTTTAAAGCTTTTGGACTGGAGGGGACTTGGCATCAACATAAACGGCGAGTACATGACTCACCTTCGTTTTGCTGATGATATCGTAGTCATGGCTAAAAACCTGGAAGACTTGGGCACAATGCTCGACGACCTCTGTAGAGTCTCCCAACAAGTGGGTCTTAAAATGAACATGGATAAGACGAAGATTATGTCGAATTCTCATGTCGTACCCACTCCTGTGAAGGTTGGAAGCTCTACACTGGAAGTTGTTGACAAATACATTTACCTGGGACAAATAGTCCAACTTGGTAGGCCCAACTTCCAGAAAGAGGTCAATCGACGGATCCAACTCGGCTGGGCAGCGTTCGGGAAGCTACGCAGCATATTCTCGGCACAACTACCGCAGTGTCTCAAGACGAAAGTCTTTAATTCGTGTGTGTTGCCAGTGATGACGTACGGAACCGAGACGTGGCCGCTTACAATGGGCCTTATACAAAGGCTCAAAGTCACCCAAAGAGCAATGGAGAGGGCTATGCTTGGTGTTTCTCTGCGTGATCGAATCAGAAATGATGAGATCCGCAGGAGAACTAAGGTCGCTGACATAGCCCAAAGAATTGCGAGTCTAAAGTGACAGTGGGCAGGTCACATTGCGAGGAGGACTGACGGCCGTTGGGGCGGAAAGGTCCTCGAATGGCGGCCGCGCACCGGGAGACGCAGCGTTGGTAGGCCCCCCACAAGGTGGACCGATGATCTGGTAAGGGTCGCGGGAAGCCGTTGGATGAGGGCAGCGCAGGACCGATCGGTTTGGAGATCCTTGGGGGAGGCCTATGCCCAGCAGTGGGCGTCTCTCGGCTGATATGATGATGATGATGATGATGATGAATACCTACTTAAATTTAATTATTTTATCCTTTTCAGTTTTTTGAAGTTGGTTTAAATTTTTGTTTAAAATTTTTTTTTCACAATTTTTAGTGATAACTTTCTACGGTCGAAGCTAGATGGGTGACCGTCAACTTATATTGTTTCCTACTATCGTATCGTTTCACTAAAAAGTCATAGGAAAAGCAAAAATTCGCAATTTCGCATATGTAGACGACTTAATAATTTCAGTATTTTTAATTTAAAACCAAAGTACCCAACTGTTTTTGAAAAAAAATTTATGGGACGAAATGGCAGCTATTCCGAATCGAATAAAAAAATAATCACGTAAATCGAATCAGTAATCTCGGCGCAATCGGTCTACATACATAAAAAAAACATACCGGCCGAATTGAGAACCTCCTCGTTTTTGAAGTCGGTTAAAAATGAAAATTACATCGGTCTTTCTGTAAGCGATATATGAAGTATGAATTTCGGAATGCTATCAGTAGGGGTGAAGTGACAGCTAAGGACAGAGCAATGATGATGAAGATTTATACACGTTGCCAAATTTTGAGTCATTTTCAGATCAATTGTCTTTCATCTCAGGATAAATAATTATAACAGTACTAGATCTTGAAGGTACGCTAGCGAATTTTTATTGTATGAAGTAGTATGAACATGAGTAATAAAAAATAAATAAAATATTTGTCATTTTACAGCGCAACTCAATTTTGCTATAAAATTCAGTTAGGTGACGGAGGGAAAGTCCTCCTATGAGGAATTTCCGTATAGTTAGCCAAAATGCAATTTAAAATCAATGAAATAAAATTACTTCAAGTTGCATTTTGGCTGCCTATATGGACTTGTCCCATAGACGGACTTCCCCGTTGTCACCTTACCTATGTTAATAATAGTAATACAACAAAAGTCACTAATAACTTCTACCAGTTCTTAATCTGTGAAATATTCACAATATCTACATATCAGACTTAACTCTTATTGCCTTCGTAATAAGAGTCATGAACAATCAAAGTGATCACTTGCTTTGATTGTTCTTTACTAGGCACTTACCTATTTTATTCGACGATTGAAACGTTCAATGTCGATTTTAAAGAAACATTACAAACTAGATTAACAATGCCCGTATTTATCTGAAGAAATAAACAAATTAAAGATAATTAATAGAAAATCAACATTTGTAACGAACAAAACAGTAGAATCTAATTCGTAAGTTTTCCTTCTGTCCTCTATACATTGCAGAGAAATCACAAGGAATATGTGGAGAAATTAAACTTAATGGCTCCTCCTTGCGTTTATCAAGTAATTTTCAAAGCAATCACGTCGCTTTTAATAAAGGCACGTCCTTACGTGGATGGCTGCGGCTTCAATACTAATGAAACTCATAAGCAGGGATCTAATACTTACCAATTGATGTGAAACAAGGCAAGAAAACTCCCCTCGATACCTGTTCATGCCGCCCCACCGTAATGCCCTATTAAAGTTAACACACAAATTAACCCAAACACCGCTCGGAGCGGAAAGAAATAATGACTTGTTAGTTACAGTAATTATTTACTGAATAGACAGCCTCGCTTTATATCGAATAGACATTCCTTACTGATCCTATGAGAACATATGAGAATTTAATTAGATGGAATCTTCTGACTTCATAAAGGAGCAACATAAAAGAAGTTTCCGGGAAGTCCACATCAACTTCTGAGCTACGTTGCAAGTTGCATGGTTTTGGTTGCAAACAGTAAGTAAACAATACTGAAGTCATTTTCTTTGAAAATCAGAGTTCATACTCCTACATTCAGGTTAATTATTTTAATAAAGTGTATGGCATAATATATTGACGACCGGCTGGTCGAGTGGTCTGTACCCCTTGCTATACGGGCTGCTCGATCAAGAGGTCCCGGGCTCAAATCCCGGTAGGGGCAAATGGTTGTATGATGAATACGAGCATTTGTTCACGAGTCATGGATGTTTATATGTTTATTTAGTATATTTCTAATATTTATATACATATTATTATCAATATTAATCCGTTATCTAGAATCCATAACACAAGCTCTTAATGATGCTTACTTTGGGCTAGATAATAGGTGTGAGTGTATGAATATTATTATTTTTATTTAGTACATAGTTAAGGTTTAGTGGCTGCAAAGATACTGTTAATGTAACAGAAACGTAGTGATAGGGATGCCAATATAATACCACACAGGTAATATAAGGCTCACCTCGCGGTTGTATGAGATTACCTGCGCATTGGCAGCCCTGTAAAAACCCTTTCTAACCCTTTTTCAAGAACCCCATGGTTTATTCTACTCCACAGGGAGCTCATTCCACAACCTTAGCGTAAGCGGGGGAAAGTTTCCCTGAAACCGTACAATACTCGACCACTTTGGATCCAACGTGTGACGGTAGCGAGCCATGCAGATACTGACAGATTTGTTGCTTATGTTAAGAAAATAACATCAAAAGAGATAGATGTCCTAAAACTATATTTTCAAAATTTATTGGGTGGTACATACGAAACAGTTCAACTGTTACTACCTTCAATACAATTACCGTTTTTTTTTCTGCTTATTACGGTTTCAATGCTGAAATCATGTTCAACTCAATTACCTTCTTGGAAAGTTCTCTAACAATAATGATCTATTAGTGTCTAGGTACCAATTGTTTGATAATTATTATAAAGTGCGTGACATAAAATATCTTCACAATGAAACAAACTTCCTATAAAACTATTTTTATTTGTGATTCAATAAATAAATAAAGTTTCACTACCTGCCGTCGAATTCATAAAACCGACTTAGGCCATTGGCAAATCATGAGGTTGGAAACTTATTACATCGATGCATCAAAATCCCGAAATAATGAGCTGATCGATCGGTTCAGTATGGAGCGGAGTACAATCATTATGGAAAATTCATCAAATGTCTTATTGTTTGTGTAGTGATGTAGATCGTAGTCAGAACTTAGATACTTGTAAAAAGAAAATACGTCGGAGATGTTACACAGAACTATTAGAGTGTGTGCCTGATCCTGGAATGTTCTTCAGAGATCAAAGTAGAGACCTGATTCTGGCAAGTTCACGTATTGACCTGCTGTCTGTTGCATCACGTCCATGTCCACTTACCAGAACAAAGATGGTTTTCATTATAATACATCACTCGCTTACATGCAACACTGGGAATTTAATTAAATCGGCGAAGTTCAGTGGCGTAGGATCTGAACTGTGAACGCTTTGGTTTAGAAACAAAAAAATATAATCAAACCCGTCAGTACTTCACGACAAATGACTCAACACCACCTGATGTGAAGCGGTAAGAAGAGTCCATATGCGAAGACAGCTAGTGCAGTTCAGACACTGCTCTAGCCGCCTCCACCTTGCCGGTCCGAAAGGTGCTTTTTCACGCCTCTTTTGAAGGAACCCATGTCATGTTATAAGAAGGTAGTAAGTAAGGTTACTAGGTGGTAGACCTGTATGTAGGGTCGTCTGGGTAGGTACCACCGCCTTTCTTATTTCAGCCGTGAAACAGTTCGCTGTGTTTCGGATTGAAGGGAAAGGTAGCCAGTGCAATTACTGGGCATGGACGGCATTTCATCTTAGGCCCCAGGATGACAACGCACCTGCAATATCAAGTGACTTTTCCTTGTTATTGCAGGTGTCTATAGGCGGCGGTAACCGCTTACCATCAGGTGGGCCGTCAGCTTGTTTGTCATCCAGTTATATATATATAAAAAAAAGGAGGGAACACATGTGCTGCCAAAGAATTCCAAGTTCTGGAAGTACGACAAAGAAACAAGCTACTAAATTTCTTTGTACGTGATGTTGAGGTGGTCTCCACTGGTGAATTGATAACTCCGAAGACCGGCACGCGTGCTCCTGAGTAGAAAGGGGGAAGGTGAGATAAGGTCAAATAGCTCCTCAGAGTATTCGCCGTGATATAGCCGATAGAAGGCGCTAAGCGACGCTATGTCTCGACGCAATTGCAGAGGTTTAAGCTTGATCGTGACCTCTACATCGCCAACGATACGCACAGCACGACGCTGCAATCTGTCCAGGGCATCGAGGGGGTACTTGGCGGAGCCATCCCACAAGTGCGAGCAATATTCCACGCAAGACCGGACCTGAGTTTTATAGAATTGGTCAGGCGTGAAAAATCGAAGCACCATTCCAAGTAATATGGAATACCGCCTCAGCTTGAAGAGGATGCCGAATTTTTTGCGGCAGTATTTCCTATAAACTTATATACTCGCCGAAATTCATGTTATGTCACTTTTTCATGACAAGAAATTGCAAATTGTCAGCTACCGGAAATGATAGACCCACGACAGTCGGGGTCGGATGGAAGGGGCTTTGCTTAGCGGAAAATAGAGACGTCTGGTTTTTGGTCACATTATATTTTACAAGATTGGCATCACCTCTTACATTTGAGATTGCGCGCAGACTCAAATTCAAACGCCCAATTATAACCCCTCGACAAGACCGATCACAGTGGGTAAATGTCACACAACCTTCATCGTGTATTGATGTAAATGGACACTACTAATTCTAAAAATATATATTAAAACTAATAATTTGCTAGTTTTTCTCAGTTTTAGATTTCCTCATCTAACCTCGTATGAAACTTTTCATCGTTTTGATATCCTGTGCAATAAAAGTTATTGTAGGATCCAATGTTTTTACATCCTTTGTATTGTTTGGGTTTTGCCGGGTGCAGCGCGCTTGTAATGTGAAGTTACATAAGTATTCTATACCCAACGTGTTGACTTCTTTATAGCGGTCGTGGTTCGTGGTTGATCGTTATTATGGGAAGACTGCACCACAGACTACTAAGAGATATGGACTGAAGATGCCAGTTGTCTTCGTTAAGTTTGTAAGTAGACTACCTTCACTTTGTGTGATATAATGTGCGATTTACGCATACATAGGTCGTTAAAACTTGACCTCGCAATACCTATATGCTGACGGTCACCGATCTAGCTTTGAACTTAGAAAATTATCACTACAAATTGTGAAAAAATAATATTGTTAACAATTAAAAAAATCAATTAATAAAAACCTACTTCCAAACACTAAAAATCACCAACGTATTAAATTTATTTAGGTACTTTTAGGGATAAGTATCTAAATAAATTAACATATTTTTTGGAGTTGGTGCTAAGTTGTTTACAGAAACAATAGAAAGTGAAGCAGCAACTCCAAAAAGTAATTTTTCTAGAGGATAAATACCTATATATTTACTTAAATTTAATTATTTTATCCTTTTTAGTGTTTTAAAGTCGGTTTTTATTTACATTTGATTTTTTTTTTAATTAATGATTTTTTTAAGGTCAAAGCTAGATGGGTGACCGTCGGCATATATTAATTCCTACTATCGTATCGTTTCACTAAAAAGTCGTAGTAAAACAAAAATCTGCAATTTCGCATACATAGACGACAAACTACCCAATCAATTTTAAACACATTATTACGGCACCAAATGGCAACTATTCGGTATGGAATAAAAAAGAATCACGTACATCGGATCAAAATCTCGGCGTAATCGGTGTGCATACATGAAAGAATAGGTACCTCCTTCTTTTTGAAGTTGGTTTAAAATAAAATAAAATGTCGAAACCAGTAATTTCACTTGCTAATCTCTATAATACTTTGAACGCCGAGTGTTGAAGTAATAGAACTGTTACTTCTTTCCAACTCTTTTACTTTTTTATAAACATATCATTATTATGCAAGTGTGCACTTCAGAATTAGGTATTTCAAAAAAATTAATAATATACGATAACATTACGAATGTCACTTTTATAGCGACCTCAATAATAATTGATACCTATTGCCTAATATGATACATAGAATGTCAATATAGACCTACATTTTAACCGAAGCAGGCCCTCTTCACTCGCGCAATGCAGCGTCAGGATAACATTTTCACGGTTAAAAGTCGACCATATCTCTTAGTAGAAATCTTAGATGTAGCTGAGTAAACTCGATACTTTAAAGTCTTTAAACTGCTAATGAAGGCATTAAGGCGAACTGAATGCATAAGGAATGAGAGCCGCCACGGTTTCCTATATAAATTATCCTCTTTATAATCTACTTTATAGTTTTATTAATTACTTGCTCTGTAGCCTTTGTGTTAATAAAGTCGGCAGCACAAAGATGTAATTACATCTTTAACAAGGAAGTTTTAGAATACAGGTATTTATCTTACATTGTTACATAATTTTGTTTAAAGTTTACAGGTATCAACCTTTTGTTCCGTATCAGCCTGACGGCGCTCACGCACAATAGCAAAAATTGTGTCTGAAATGTGGATAGGTAAGTAGGTGCTTTTTTATATTACAATGGTACTTAGTAATCAAGCATACAGTCCACCTTATCGTAAGCTTGCAACACCACAGGAATCTCTCGCTCTTTGCCGACTCTGTAAAAACTCTTTCACGTCCCTTTTTGAAGAACCCCAAGCTGTTCTTGTTCCAGAAAGCCTCCAGAGGTAGCTCAATCCGAGTTTATTTCCCTTAACTTAGACCGAGTATGAGGTGTAGGTCGCAAAATACAGAGTTTCCGAAACCGTTCTGAGCCTTGCCCTTTGAACATAAAACACCTATACATTTCACTAGGTACTCATTTGGTAATTTATAAGGTGAGAAAATTGCTCAGTACGTTACTTTCCCAAACTAATTCCATAAAGCCATTGAAGGGCCCGTTTCTTGTATCTTCTTGTTTAATCTCCATTCAATGTTTCCCCCTCTTGTTAAACAACAATTTTGATGTGTTAATAGGTAAAGTTTATTTACGCCTATCGGACGAGCCAAATTAACACACTGGGATTTAATTTTGTAGATATCGTATACTAATAAAAGGTCCACGTTAATAAAGGAGAATTTCACTGTCATTTAATCATACTAGTAAATAAAGATTTGAAAATATTTAGGATGAAACAAATTTTTTAAAAATATTAAAGAAATTGTAATCGCATATAAATGTTTGATTTAGTGCGTTTATAACACCTACTTTATTGTTAGAAATACAAATAAATAAAGAAAACGATACAAAAATTGTGTGCTCCAGGCAAAATAAAATTACAAATAAAATAGCTTTCTTATCTCTACTGAAAGTTTAAAAATGTTTGTAAAAGTATTCTTTCAGAACACTAGAGGTTGTAAAACTTCAATGAGTGGTGACATAAACGTTGTTATAAAAACGTTAAAAATTAGAAAGCGGTGAAGAAATTGATGTCTTCATCTCGATTGCGTTCATCTGTCAAATATTATAAAAAATGAAAACAACGACAGCGGCTCTGTTACGAAGTATTGATAAATACCTTACCTACTTTTTATATTTTGACAGCTGAACGAAATCGAAATCAAACCGTTTCGATTGAATTTACAATAGACCCCTATTGTAAATTCAATCGAAACGGTTTGATATCGACGGCAATTTGAATTATCCAGTGTTATGAGCACCGGGATCATTCATCCTTCAAACTGGAATAAAACAGTACAACACTGCTACTTGTGTCATTATTTTAAAATTTTACGTCACGAATAAGATGGCAGCAATGATAACTGTTGTTTCCTGTGCCTGACGTCACTTCGGTATCGGTTTTAGCCAAAACCGACCGAAAATATGTTAACTGGAGAAGGTGAAGGTGGAGGCTTGTAATTCTGGCGTGATTGCTAAATCTATGTCCGGCAGTCTACCGATGTTATTAGAATATTATATATTCTGGTATCGCTGACGAGATGGTTTTATTTCAGGCGGAAGTTTTATTATTCTTGGTACGAGGGAGGTCACCATCCGTTTGAGCTAATATAATAACAAAATAAGGTAATAAATAATAGGTTAATATTATAGTGTATAAAATATGATACCTAAGTAACTTAAGTAAACTGCAGATGTGTGAAGTAACTCTGCTCAACGAGGCTTCCGAACGAAACTTTCCAGACGCAAAAGTGCCGATTTTGTTATTCAAAGCCCTAAGTGTGAGTTTATGTTAAAATACAACCCTTTTAGAGCATCAATAACGGCGTAAGTTTAGTAAGCTCATAGAGAATAATAATAAATGATTTTTAATTTTTACTTTTTTCTTTATATACAAAGCACGACACATGACTCAACACCACCTGATGTGAAGCGGTAAGAAGAGTCCATATGCGAAGACAACCAGTGCAGTTCAGACACTGCTCTAGCCGCCTCCACCTTGCCGGCCCGAAAGGTGCTTTTTCACGCCTCTTTTGAAGGACCCCATGTTATAAGAAGGAGGGAACACATGTGCCGGCAAAGAATTCCAAGTCCTGGAAGTACGACAAAGAAAAGAGCTACTGAATTTCTTTGTACGTGATGTTGAGTTGGAGACAGTGAATTGATGACTCCGAAGACCGGCACGCGTGCTCCTGAGTAGGAAGGGGGAAGGTGGGATAAAGTCAAATAGCTCTTCAGAGCACTCTCCGTGATATAACCGATAGAAGGCGCTAAGCAACGCAATGTCTCGACGCAATTGCAGAGGCTCAAGGTTGTTCGTGACCTCTACATCGCCCACGATACGGACAGCACGACGCTGCAATCTGTCCAGGGCATCGAGTAGGTACTTGGCGGAGCCATCCCACAAGTGCGAGCAATATTCCACGCAAGACCGGACTTGAGTTTTATAATGTAATAATAATATTGTTTAGGACACCGAGCTTCCGTGAAGCTGTTTTGATCACGGTTTCGATGTAGTTCCTGGAATTCAGATCGCAACATATCTCCATGCCTAGCAAGTTTAGGGAGCCCTGTGCCGAAAGAGTCGTGCCCTGAAAAGACGGAAGGGGAAGGAACTTATATCAAACGATGCGTTATCATCCCATTTGTAGCATGCGGCGTGGTAGTTATGTTTCGAATATTTTTCGCCACAATGTTTGTCGCTGCAGTCTCATTCGACCAATAATTTTCGCTTCAATAATTTTTCTCCCAAGAGCGTTTCACGCTGAACGATTTTCGCCACAAGACGCGCCACTACAGTGTCATTTAAAACTAGGTACCGGACGCAGCAATTCAGTTATGTACCCGTCCCTAACGCACATTATTATAAGTCACGTAATTGTATACATATAAGCGATTCAAATCTGTCGATATTTTGTAATGCGGGAAAGTTTCACTTTTCTCGTCTAACAAAATAAACAATGTCAGAGTAAAATTACTTCAGAGTTTCAGAATTAAGGTTATGAAGTCCTTATTATCGAACAGATTAAGAGCCAACATAATTTACATTTACGTGAATATTAAATATTACTCTCTTGATTTGCGAAACCATCAAGCATAATTTTGAGATTAGATATTCATAGAGTAAGGGACGTACGATAGGAAATACGAATAAGGTTCTCTGTGAAAACTGTCCATTGTTGGCTAAATGTGCCTTTTTCTAATGTTTATTATAGCCTAAATAGGTCGACCACTTTGGAGAAAATACATCTTGGAAAATTAATCTTACAACGTTTGCATAAGGCCCTATTACATCGCGCTTTTGCTATTGTACTGTTGATTGATGACGTCAAAACAATTGGCCGTTTCTAGGATGCAATCAGCATGTTTGAGACAGCCTCATTAATAATACGATGTCTGATTAAAGGATCAAGATTTAGGTACCTACTTATTGCATTATTATAGTCTTCATAATTCCAGCTCTTTTAAAGGTATATACGTACAGTCAGCGACAGAAGTTGATTAACACTGTAGTACCTTTCTTATATATAGTCTTATGACTTGTATTTAACTGAACATCATAAAATTTATTTTGGACGAAAAATGTTTTATGCATGTGAGCGGCTTCGAGGTTATTAAGAAACTCCTCGGTCACAAATTTGGTGATTGCATAGGCATTACCTAATAAAAACAGTCCCATCTCTCATCCGAAGTTTGCTCACGGGGACCGGCCAGGAGGAATTTTGTAAGCGCCGCATCCAGCTTAGCAGCTCAACCATTTCTGGCTACCGCGCCAGGAGGGATAGGGTATTGGCCCAAACGCCTTCCTCCCAGTATTGGCAATTTTGGTGAGTATGAGTAGTGGGCCTAGGAAGCCTGCTATCCCATGACTAAGGAGTCCGCTGATCCATGAAGAAGGCTGGATGTGTGGGGATCCACAAAACTAAAAATATTTAAATGCTTGCCTAATCAATTATTCGTGATTTTTTTGCTCATGGTTAAATTTATCAGAGCTGGGCTTGTCATACATCGCTACTACAGTCTATTTGGAAAATAAAATAAAGTAAATAATAATAAAATAGGCCAAAAAAATAATAAAAGAGGTCAGATGTTAGTTTGATAAATACTAATATTTGTTTTTGGGTCATCATGATTGTTTACATACCTATTTATGTAGATATGTATTACTTCTAATATTATAAAGTAAAAAAACATAAGCTCGTAATGATGCCTGATTTGGGCTAGATAAATAGTTGATTATATGAATAAATAAATAAACAACTATCAGGTTCAGTCTAGTTAGGGCTTAATCGTCAAGATGAAATCTCTAAAAGAAAAGTTACATAATCAGTGATATAAGTAGAGTCGAGGTGATACTCACAAATTTACTAGCTAAATCCCCATGGCCGTGGATCAGTTGGAAGCACTGTCACAAGATCCTGTCAGTTACCCGAGCGGTAATAGGATCAAAGCGGGCTTTATTTGGGACGTGTCCACACGATTTCACCTAACTTATCGAATTTGCAAATCGGCTTACACTTCGTTAGCAGTATAGTACTTACCTAGCTGCAGAATTAGGTGCCTATAATAATTATTTTTAGTTGTCTTTGATTATTTAAGTCGTTAATGCTCATCAGTTTGGGATTATATTAATTTGCTATGCCGCCTAAGACTCCCAGGAGCATATGACAATTGAAACCCATTCCCATAATTACCAATACGAGGACTAAAGTTAAACCTGGATTAAACCTGATACTGTCACTGTCTTTCTTTTAACAAATAAAAGTGGCAGACTTCGTTGTAAGAGAACGCTAATAAAATTTTAGTCCGAGTCTAAATATACACATATAACTCAAAGTTGACTGACTGACTGACATAGTGATCTATCAACGCACAGCCCAAACCACTGGACGGATCGGGCTGAAATTTGGCATGCAGGTAGATGTTATGACGTAGGCATCCTCTAAGAAAGGATTTTGAATAATTCTACCCCCAAGGGGATAAAATAGGGGATGAAAGTTTGAATGAAACTTTGACAATTTTCGAAGGTGTTTTATAAACATGATTTAAATCCTTAGCCTACCTACCCCACCGTTGTTATTTTCCGACATCCATGCGAATGAAGTCGCGGGCACAACTAGTTTTATAATAAAGGGGGAATGTGTCTGGAATGTATGGCTTGGCAGGTAAAATCGATAAAGCTATATTATTAAATTGGTATTTGTTTTATTGGAAAAGGTAATTTAGTAAACTTTTCGAACAAAACTTTAGTGTGTATATAGCCACTCTGATATTTCAGTTTTTTAATTTGTTCGTTTTATATTTGGATAACAAATTGAAATAAGCACTTGACTCTATTAGTAGGCAGATGTATGTGTAGTGGCACGGTAAAACAAGCTAATGTTTTTATGCCTTTGTTTGTTTTTAGTTATAATTCTACAGCTAAGCTTATAGTCTCTTTAAAGTGTTTTAATTTGATGTTCCACTTACTTGCGTTTATAAAATAACTGTGGCCAATTATAAATATTAGAAATATACTAAATCAACATATAAACATCAATGTCTCGTAAACAAATGCTCGTACTCATCATATAAACATTTGCTCCTACCGGGATTCGAACCCGGGACCTCTTGACCGAGTAGCATGCATAGCAAGGGGTACAGGTCGCTCGACCAGCCGGTGGTTTAATTATTGTATTTAACTATTTTTATTGCCAGTTTTACTTTCAACGCTCGTGTAGTCAAAATCTGTTACAGTCGTCTGGTGGTCTCTATTGGTGCCTACGAGGGAGCAGAATTTGTTTCTATTCTTGGAAAGTAAAATCGTTAAAACTAGAGTTTAACGTTTAAACTAAATAGCGATGCATAGAGAGATGCTACTTTATTTTATCAAACACCTTTTACCGGTTCAAAAACCTAACTACGAAACGGAACTAAGTGCGCCCAGTGTAATTATTTTTATGAAAAATAAAGATTAATAAAATAAATAACCAAACTTCAAGTTATACTTAACTATTCAATTAATTACTTCTTATAATGTCTACTGTTCTAACTCAGTTCGGTTTCGGACAGAGTTTAAGATATTTATTGAAAATCAACCTCCGACCTGTTTATTTTGTTTTCAAACCAATATACATAGTTAATAATATGCATTATACATATATTACGACTGCGTAACAAACTAGTAAACGAATAGTAAACGAATCGTTTGGGAAATTCAAATAATATAGAAAATTTAAAAAATCAGTAGCGCACGGGCTCATTAATCATCTATCTAACACCATCTCATTAGGACTATTCAAAAGAGCCCAAACACGCTACTTATATCTGCTGTAAGTTTCTGAAGAATTAGGCATCCCGCAGACTTTTAGATGGTATTCGATCAGCTCAAGGTTAGTTAGTATCTCATGGGAATGTCACCGAAGTGACAGTACACTAAATTTCAAATTAACCGGATCTGTGAAACTTAGTAAAATCCTTTTATCGTGTAGAAAATGAGCTGATAGTCGTCAAACGCCTGAACTGATGATCTTCGTAAATTATAGCTTTAAACCATCCTAATCACGTCAGCTTTCAGAAAAAAAAAACATCAAAATCGGTCCATTCACAGACAGACATGTCAAACTTATAACACCCCTCTTTTTTCCTCGGGGGTTAAAAACTTGTCTTGTAACATGAGTGATATCTTAGAATGAAAATGAAAATGCTTGTTGACCTTTAAGCTGATATAACTCAGCCTAGACTGTGTTTGAGATATAAGACAGCATACAATTTTTCATTCGTTATATTATTCTCCATATTTTTTTTCATATCCGTTCGACTGCCGCCAAAAAAACAAAAGGCATCAATTTTACGCATTGCCCTTTTCAATTATTATATTGAAAATAAATTCATGAAACATTACAAATGCAATTTTGAGACGGAAATAATGAAAATTTTACTTAATTTATGCCTTTTGAGATATATATTAAAAACTAAAATAGTTTATACATATTTAAGTATTTATTAAGTATTACGATAAACAGAATTGACTTTTTATAACCTAATATTTTCTTGCTGGGAGAGGTGAAAAGTTGTTTGTTTCACACGAGAGTAAAAAAGATTACTCTGCAAATAATCAAAACAGATTGTTTTGGTTATTTTTGTTAGGAGTTAAAAAGTCCAAAATTTTAAAACAAAAATAAACACCGACTTCATAACACTAAAAAGGAACAAATAATAAATTTAAGTAAGCACTTATCCCTTAGAATATTTATTTCTCCGGCAAGTGAGCAAAGTTATTATTTGTTGCTTGCGTGTCTTTAAATCACTCACAGTGCTCAGCAGTCTATTTTAGTATCACTCGCTACGCTCGTGATTAATTTCTAGACTACTTCGCTAGTTCCTGATTTAAAGTCAGCATTCGCAGCAAAAATAACATTTCTCACTTGTTGACCAAATAGCTATTTTAGGGGATAAGTGCCTACTTAATAATTGTTCCTTTTTAGTGTTTTGAAGTCGGTTTTCCTTTTTGTTTCAAGTTTTTGACTTTTTCTTTAATAAATAACACAACGTTAACAAACTTTTTTGATTATTTGCAGCGTAATCTTACTGATGCCATCGATACACCTAAAGGCATATTTGGGTTTGCAAACTACCGCAATGTACAGACGACAGTATATCAAGTGTTCAACTACGAAAGCCGCCTCCATTACGTACGGTTCTCAAGGTCAAACTGTTACGCTTCACGTGCTGTGGACTGTTTATTGTCATTCAAAGACTGATTGACTGAAGTCAAATCTTTTATTTTACAGTCTGTTCCAACAGTCCGAAATAAAATTAATGGACTTGGTTGTGTTCACCGTCAAGAGCTATCACTGAGTATTTGACACCTTTTTGACAACCTTTATTTTCCAATTGAATAAAAAAAAACATTGTCTTGCACAACCCCAAACATGCGTATTATTGTGTATATACACGCACGCAACCCCAGAAGTCAAACTTTATTTCGTTATAAATGCAAAGAGTAAAACCAAATTCTATCATCCAAGGTTTGACAGTCGACTGTGAATCCAAGTGATACAAAATGACGTATCTATTCCATTTGTAAACGCGGTGTAAATTTGATTTGGATTGTTTGTTTTTCCATCGAGCATACATAATTCATAGAGGTTGCAGTGGCAATGGAAACAAAACAATTTTAGTTTAAGTAGAAAATTGACTACGTTACGAGCATCTTGCGCTTAGTTCACTAAATAAATTATTAACCTTTGTCAGGGTGATACGTTCGTAGAAAGGTTCTTGTTTACGCGTTAGGGGAGACCGGGATGGGAACTTAATGCCCTATATCACAGCCGGGAACAAACTTGAGGGGTCCCAACCTTTTCCTGTAAATTACGTATCGGCGCAGAATAATCCAGCCAACTTTACTAACGTTCCTAATACCGTAATAAGTGCATCGCATTAATGCCATTTCGGGCTTAATCAATTTTAATTTGTTAAACACAAATGTGTTAAACAAAAGGCCTTCCCCTTTGTTCACTGTTACGTTAAGTTTATCAGATCACAGTGTAGTACCTAGGTAGTAATTATATAAAACGGCACAGACTAATGAGCTTGCAATTTGACAAACGTTCATTTGTCGAAAACGTTAAGGATATAAGGACCAAATAGGATTTAAGTTTATTTTATTTATTCTTTTTCATTATAACATCCAAATTACAGTAATAAGTAATAAATTGTAAAACATAGAACATATCTATTCTCTGTAGGTAAATAAGAATAACACAAAAAAAACTTAAAAAGTTAAGTATTTCTGATGGTCAAATAAGTATGTAGGTAATAAAGTGTAGGTAAATATCGTGTTTTGGAAATAGGTAGGTACATTATTTCAGTTTTGTACTACAATCACTTTCAAAGGATATAAGTGCAATTTTGATTTCTTATCGCATTGATATAAGAGACAGAATATTAGAAGTACAGTAAGCCGTGGTTTTGATATAAATAAATTAGCTTTAAGTTGCCTAAGTACTTATAAAGATTTTGCATAACTAAATCAAATGAATCAGGCAGGTACCTGTTTTGCTTAAGAGTATGACAATTATTTCAGTGATTTTTAATAAATGCAAGTAGGGTTTCTAATAATTGTACAATCGAATCTAGAGCGCCCGACTGGCAAGCAAAATCGCACCTAAATAACATTGAGTGTTCTGCGGCGAGTTAGCTTGCTTGAGACCAATCATTACATTGAGTGTTCTGCGATGAGTTAGCTTGCTCGAGACTAATCATGACATTGAGTGTTCTGGGGTGAGCTAGCTTGCTCGAGACCAATCATTACCTACATTGATGTTCTGCGGTGAGTCAGCTTGCTCGAAACCATTCATTTGACCACATTGAGTATTCTGCGATGAGTTAGCTTGCTCGAGACTAATCATGACATTGAGTGTTCTGGGGTGAGCTAGCTTGCTCGAGACCAATCATTACCTACATTGATGTTCTGCGGTGAGTCAGCTTGCTCGAAACCAATCATTTGACCACATTGAGTATTCTGCGATGAGTTAGCTTGCTCGAGACCAATCATGACATTGAGTGTTCTGGGGTGAGCTAGCTTACTCGAGACCAATCATAGTATTGAGTGTTCTGCGGTAACTTAACTTGCTCGAAACCAGTTATTATATTATACATTGTGTTGAAAGCAGGGGACTTATGTCCAATGCTGTCAAAGTATCGCTTCCGCTTAGTTTTTGCAGGGTGGGTAACACATAAGCACAGATTACATAAGTATTGTTGTTGTTAGAAACGTCTCACTACAAGCTACGGTAACCGCTTGGTGTTGATAAAAAATGACCAATGACTTATTCCCAAGTATATCAAATTCGACAAATGCTAAGTAACTGTTGAAAAATAAAACGTTTGTTATCTATCTATCTGCACCAATTGGTTCTAAGTTAAGCAGTAAGAATATGTAATTAGTCTGAGTTGTTACTTTTTTTTTCATTTTCTTCCTTAAATATAAATAAATATCAATTTGAGAGACACATCACTTTAAAATCACACAATTTATCAATACAACCCCTTAAAGTTTTGTTATTAGGAATGTCGGGACGTCATATTGGAAGTCGTGATTGGATTGGAAAGGTCACTAGGGTGTATTATCGTCACAATCTCCATAAAGCGTATCAGTGATTAAATCAACTAATACCTTATGCATAAATTATGAGCTTATCTATTCCCAGCCCGAGGGGGGCCCTCAGGGCCATAATGTTTGTGTGACACTGTACGGGGCGCTCTGTCGTTAATAATGTATAGGAGTGACGTGAACTCCTGCATCCTGGATACATCGCGAGAACAACTAAAACCTTTTTGTTTATTTCCTCGCAAATAGCTGGGGTATCTCGAGAAAGCTTTTCGGGGCGCAACACAGTAATTTTAAATCTTGATATCAAATCTGGCATAAGTAACAATGTAGTAGGAAATGTTCAAAATTGTATATTATGTTTATCTTTCTTAACATTGTTATTTAATATATAGGAAAAAACCAGTACTTATTATAATTTGTGCTTATTTGGAGAAAATAACGACATTAACAATGCCTCAAGAGAGACTTTTTGAGCTTTGTACCTACATAGGTATAGTTGTACCTATTAAAGGCCAATGATATCCAGTAGATAATAAAAGGTGGTTTTATTTTTCTCCGAAATACTGATCTCTTAGCAAGTAAAGTGCGAATTAAAAATTAATTCCGCAAAATAAAGTTTCTATGTGAGTTCACTCTCGTGAGTGGAGAGGGCTGATTTCTTCAACTCTCGAGGCGACCATAAGACTACTTTCTCTCACAGGTTACACTTTGAATTATTTATAAGAAAATCCCTTCTTGGTTATTTTTTCAACTTATTAGGATACTGATACTTACAAATTATAAAATATTATAATAACAATAAAAATAGCTTACGTAATGATTTCTTATTTTAAGACTTTAGTCCCATTTTAAACCTCTAATATAGGTTTAAAATTATAGGTATCCTTATTGTGTTTAGGTCAATTTGTTGACTAATATTTACCCAAAAATTACCTTATTGACTATTATTAACCCAAAAATGGAGTGTTCAAGGAACCATTCTGAAAGGTCGCGACTTTTGAATAGTTTAGATATAAACCTTCTTGATGTGGGCAACTGTAATAGTGTTTTATCCTTTCCTTTATCTAGGCAGTTCAAAATGAAGATGTTAAATATTTTTGTAACAGTGGGAGTGGCATTATCACTGTGTGATAAAACTCTCTTTCAATAAATAGAAAAAAAAACAAAAAAATTAAAGGTATAAATACGAATAATTATTCAAGTGTCTACAGCAACATTGTCCTAATTATTTCAAAGCAATTTCGAATATAAACACTTAAAACACTATACACGCCCCGACGTCTCGGTGTAGTTAGGAAATAAAGTTTTATCGGCCAATGTGTAAGAATACTTATTCCGTTTATTACTCTTCGTCCAGTCATCTTTCAGGCTATTAAATTCGTCGGAAAACGTCACATAAAACCGTTCGGATCGATTTCGCATAAACGGTAGACGTGACCAGTCGGAAACGAGTATGATATAGCCTAATTTGAGCCCAAAGTGGAAGATTATATTTATAGGCCTTGACGGAAAAAATAAAATATATTATTCTTCAATTTATATTTTATTTCTTTGATTAATATATTTCCACAGCAAGGTGATTAATCTGTTTACTTTTGGACCGGAATTCTTTTAACTATTTATTATTTAATGAAATAAACATAGGGACAACAGCACAAAGGATTTGATTATTTTGTAACAAGATTTATTCCAGAGCCGCAAAACGAGAAATAGAGACGCAAGAAATGCAGACTGTGTGTACGCGACGAATGCTTTTATTTAATATACAATAAACAAACTACATACATAGTAAATACAGTGTGGGACCTGTAACTGAAACAAAAAATAGAAACAGAGATTCTTTAAAGTACCTATGCACAGTTATTACCATGTAGTCTTAATGTTCAAAGTTCTTAAATTAGGAGAAATAGTCAGTTAAAAATTAGGATTTCCTATCAATGTATTTTGAAATTGCGATATTGTCGCTTGATGATAGTAAGATATCTTGGTACCGAGAATTTTGATAGATTATAACATGTATTAGTGTCACTAAATGTCATTGTCAGTTATAGCAACTGAACACAATGTCTCTAGCACATTGCTGGCTCGACTAATTTTGTTAGAAAATACTTAAAAGTAAAAATATTTTTCATTTTTTTATACCACTAAGGTTGCAATCAAGCATACGGCCTACCTGATGGTAAGCGGTTAACGTAGCCTATGGACGCTTGCAACATCGGGGTATAACTTGCGCGTTGCCGACCCTTTAAAAACCTTTTCACGCCTTTTTTCAAGAACCCTATGCTGTACTTATTCGAGGAAACCTCTGCAGAGAGCTAATTCCACAACCTGAGCGTACGTGGGACGTACTCTGAAACCGTACAGAACGCGACCACTTTGGTTCCAATTTGTGAGGATGAACTCCCTGCCGCTGACGAGTGGTGCGATGATAGAAAGAGGCCGTCGGCATCATGTTAAATAGTTCCTCAGAACACACTCCGTTATAAAAACGGTAGAACACACACAAGGAGGCAAAATCTCTCCTTAGGCTTAAAGGTTCAATACCGCTTGTGAGTTCAGGATCGTCAACAATTCTTATAGCGCGTCTTTAGAGCACGTCAAATGGTCTAAGCTGGTATCTAGGTGCTCCCGCCCATAAATGGCAGCAGTATTCCAAATGGGGCCTGACTTGAGACTTATACAGTAACAGTCTTTGCCCCGGAGTGGAATACCGCCGCGCTCTATATTTCATTAAAATTAATTAATACTATTTGGAGGTAATTATTGATTACTGAAAGGATGTATATATTTTTTTTGCTCTAGTGACGGGACCTAACCTGTATAAACCGGAATAACAAAATAGTAGAGGAAAGCAAAATGAATAAATAGATAATAATAATGTTATCTTGTAGCTGAAAAAAATATTAACATTTGAACGGAAAAGTTTATTTTGAAACTTAACTTATGGTCGGTGTGGCAAGATGAGTCAAACTTTTTGCTTTGCTTACACGTATCGAGCTATTTTTGTCAGCGATTACAGCCAAATATTTTAAGTACTACGGAACCGTATAATGTGGTGTGGTTTATCGCGTTGCCATATAATTATATTATTGTTCTTTGGTTTAGTGGTCGCCGAGAAACTTTTGTAAGCGTCATGAACGTATGTAAGTCACGAAAATCTGTGAAAATGCTAAGGTTTTATTTCGACATTTTTTAAGGTTATTATGACGTGGACGTGGCTGAGAGCAGATTGTTCACATGCAGCTATGGGTACAATAATGGAGTCAAAGTAGATATTTTGATTGAAAATTACCACTTCGGATCCATCCATTTTCAATCAAAATTTCAACATAATAAAGTAAAGCCAACGAATTAATCGTTATTAATTTTGATAAGCCCATTAGCATAAAATAAAAAACATAAATCTCAAACCAAAACTAAAGAAATTCCGTCGTATGGACAATACCTTTCAAAAGTAACGTGATGGTCCCCTGATTATGCCGAAAAATACCGAAAATAACACGTGTAACGAAAATAGACATTTTGACCTTGAAGAATTGGACAATAACTCACTTTCAATGACAAAAATTAATATCACCAAACATTTGAAATTTGGTAACTAGGGTGTTGCTATTAAGAATATTTAATTAGCTTATGAGTTTACTGCGGTGTGAAATGAAAATTCTATATCAAAATTTAGCGTCACTAGACCGAACTCAACGTCGGAGTCACCGTAGTGAGACTCGGCGTAAAGAGAGTCAACGCAGAGGCAATAATTCTTCATCATCACCAGCCTATATACCTACGTCCCACTGCTGGGCACAGGCTTTCCTTTGTTAGGTACTCCCGTACCTAACACATTTTAAGCATCTTGGGAGACTTTGGCGATGACAGATATATGATGGCAGACTATGATGCTATTTCGTCTTTTGCACTAAATTAAAGTTCATTCAAATATTTTCCAAATTGCGCGACAACAGGAACACATTTTTCACGAAAATACACCAAATCGTCAATGCTACTAAGGTTTTTTATTTATTTTTACATAATGTTCCTTCAGATACCTACTATTCATGTAATTATGATGTATAGTAATTTTATCTCACGAAGCGACGTGCAGTGACAAGCGCTTTACTTGTGGTAACCAAGTGTCAAAGTCGCGTTAGCATATAAAGTTTTAGCAGATGGAAATAGGTAGATTTTTAATTTTGATATTTTGAAGGTTCTTAAACATTAAGAACAGAATAAAATAAGACCGTGTTATTTGTATTATATTTAATTAAATCAATCAGAATCACCCTAATAATTATAAGGTTCATCTGAATCATCTTGTAATTTTATAGTATTTTCGAAATCATAATCTATTTTTTTCTTTCTGCACTTCGAAAAGTTTTTCTCAACAACGTCTCGCCTTGGTATTTTCCTATGCTTTATTTTGTCAATAAAATAAAAGAATTTATAATTTTTGACGTGTCTGTCTGGCTTCTGTGTGTCTGTCTATGGCATCGTAGTTCCTAACCGAATGGACCAATTGCGATTTGTTTTTTTTTGTTAAAAAGCTGACGTGATTAGGATGGTTCTTAGCTATAGTTTATGAAGATCGGTTCAGGTGTATGATGACTCTCAGCTCATTTTCGACACGATAAAAGGGGTTTACTAACTTTCACAGATCCGATTGATTTGAATTTCAGTGTACTGTCACTTCGGTGACATTCCCATGACATACTAACTTTGAGCTGATCCTATACCATCAAAAAGTCTGCGGAATGCTTAATTCTTCAGAAACAATTTTTTTTATACAACTAGATGACAATCAAGCTGACGGCCCACCTGCCCCCTTATTCTCAATTTAGTCCGGTACGGCTAGGCGATTTTGAGGTGCTAAGTTACAAAAATTCTAAAGTTTCTGAATTTTTGCAAGGGGATACAGTTCCACCTAAAAAGCTTATATTTAATTTTTGTGTCAAATATTGCTGTTGCATTTTCAGTAATTCAATATTTTGTGACTTAAATGTTAAAATATAAATAAAACTGCCAAAAATAACTTAATGTGCCAAATGATACTAATATTGTGTGTAAAATAGCCTAGGCTGTGTGCAAACTAAGTGTGTGTCGTTTTCGTCCAGTGCAAATTGACAGGGGGCCCAATATATGTTAAAAGTTTCAAAAAAATATTATAGTTTATAAAACAAATACAACCTAACTCAGGGCACCTAAATATGACCCTGACATGATTTTGTGCCAAACTAAGCCATGGGTTATTAAGATATTTAATGATTTAACTTTTCCAAGCCATAGCGGCTGTAAAAAAATATTAAAGTTATTAGAGTTTGCACATTTAATACCATCAAAGCATCAAATATCTACTATAAAAATTTGTGTCACTTTAATTCATGATATACTTAAAAAACATAATTTCATTTCCTATATAAATATTAGTTCGCTCGCGCGTTGTGTACCGCACGGAGCATTTACACACGTTTGCAAAGAGTAGCAAGTAGGAACAGTCAACCGAAGGTCACGTTAACACAAACGCCCAAATTAAGCTAAACGTTTTTGTACTTTAATCAGATTGCGTTTAGGTTGAAAATTGGTTGGATTTTTTTTCTCATATTACGGTTACCTGACCTGCTGTTGTTTTGTATAGTTGATAGCACATCAAGCGTAACAGTATGACCTTGAGCTTGCCCTTACTGCGTTCGTAATAGAGGTGGCTTTCGTATTCCAACTGTTACACTTCATGTGCTGTCATGTGTACATATAAGTATAAATTTATCAATCTTTGTGACAGTATATAGTGGACAGAACATAACAATGTCGTATTATAAGTAGATATATTTTTTATGTATAAACATTTGAACATTAATAATGGTTAGATCGGATAATCCGAAATAGTTTCATATCCGTTAGAAAGCCCTACATAATGAAAAACTTAAAAGCATACTTTATTTGATAAATAAAACAAGTGCGGGTGCCGTATGTTGCGAGAGAAATTTCTTTTTTTTTGCGGGAGGCAAAGATTAGTGCTCAGAAATATTATATCTCTAAAATCTTATAAAAAAAATTGTACCGTGCGGTGGCCCATTTCTTCCCGTGGGTGTCGTAAGAGGCGACTAAGGGTTCGCTGAGCTATCAACTGCTCCACTCGTGGTAGGGTGTATTATTGGTTACTGACCACCGTACGCAAGGCACAAAATCCGCCAAGTGACCACATGTGGCCGCGTTCCGGGATCAGTGGGCATACAACCAGAGCTTGGGGAGACGATGCCGCGATGGATGCGGTCAATGATGGCTTCCGTCTAACTAGTGCCAGGTGGACTAATAATAATGAATTAACTTTAATTAACTTGCTACAAAACACACCACACACACACACACACACACACGTACACACACACACACACACACACACACACATCACACACACACACACACACACACACACAGACACAAACTATTACACCACTCTGACACACAGCATTATTCTACTCACGCTTGGTATCAACCCGCGTGGAATTAGAAAATACCTCAGAAATGAGAGATATTATAAATAGAAGTAAACATAATAATAGTATCATCAAAGTA